>CM070783.1:64197962-65397962 GCA_036346955.1 Dipus sagitta
AAAAAATGAAAAAGGGGGAATTGGCGGAAGCCATTTGGCTGGCCTTGTATCTATAACTCTGGGCCCTCTGGCAGCAAGACTTTAACAAGACTATAGCACCTACATGTAAACAAGATTATGTATATTCAGTGTCGGAAGCCATTTGGCTGGCCTTGATAGTCTTTGGTACTGAGAAGTGATTAAAGTACAAAAACTCTGTAACAAAAAGGAGTTTTTTGATAGAAACTTGTGTGAAGGTCATGGAATTTTTGTCCATGGGAAAACTGTAAAAAGAAAAAGACCCATTTGGGTACCAGCGAGAGACCTAAAATATTTGTCCCAAAAAGGGGACACTGACAATCACTTCTCCAGGGAGTGTCCCAACCCTGAGGACTGTTCCTAAAATGTTCTTCACCCTGCTAAACCAAACAATTCCCTCCCTTGGGGAGGATTGCTGGCTTTGCCTCTGATCTGGGCCTCCCCGACTGCTTGCAGTACAGTTGCCCATACGACCTTAAAAAATTGCTCAGCCCCCTTCCCCATCCCCGTCCAGCTTTTCCCAATGTTTCCTGTGGGCATTTGGGCCCTGTCTTCCCCTAATAATTCAAGTATAGATGTGGGATACATTCATCCTTCCAACTGAGCCCAGTGCTCAATGCTGCCCGCCTTCTGTAATGGTTTATGTTTGTGGAGGCAGGATGGCCTATGACTTTATGCCCACCAATTGGATGGGCCTTTGTGCCCCAGCCACCTTAATCCCAGATGTAGATATCATTCCTGGATATAAGGCCCTCCCTATGCCCTCTTTTGATTATATCGGAGGGAGACCTATCTCCAACAACAGCTAGATTCCCTGGCTGAGGTAGTCCTACAAAACAGGAGGGGACTAGACCTACTAATGGCCGAAAAGGGAGGCATATGCTTGTTTTCACAGGAACCCTTTATGCCAATAAATCGGGAATCGTCTAGAACAAGATTAAGAGGCTCCAGGAAGACTTGGAGAGGAGGCGACGGGACCTCCAGGACAACCCGCTGTGGATGGGCTTACATGACTTCTTACCCTACCTTCTCCCTCTACTTGGGCCCCTCCTTCTCCTTCTCCTCACTGTCAGGCCTTATGTAATTAATAAGATTACACAATTTATTCACCAAAGGCTAGAGGCAATAAAAGTCCATCAGGATGACTGGCTGTCCTCATATGAGTGTCCCTCCTCCACCCTCCATCTGACCAATGATGGGTAAGATCTCAGTCAGGCTGGGACAATGTAAGACAGGTCATGGAGTGTATTCTCAACAAGCTGGATACATGGTACCCAGTGACGGGTAAGATCCCCAGAGGGGGACAACCTAAGACAGGGGTCATGTTTTACACCATGCTTACAAAAGCAAAAGGGGGAGATGTTTGGCCTTGACATGTCCAGCCATGAGGGCTAGTGGAACCTCCTGAGCCTAGCTAAAGTTTGGCTACCTATCTCTGGCCAGCTAGGACTCAGCAAGATGCCTCATGGCTTCTTGCCTGCTACTTCCGCATATGAGTTGGAATTATCATTTCAATAGTCACAGTTTACTATTCCCCTTATCTCTCCCCCATCCTAGAATCCCACCTTCATTCTCAACATTATATAGGCAACTGCCTGTAACAATAAAGTGAGTTCCTGCCTCAACAAGTCTTGCAACTCAGTGTGGTTTTTCTCTGGTGACTAGGAGAGGTTCTGAGTTGTCTGACGTTCACCCTCTTCCTCAACCCCTTGGGAGAAACCAGCGGGCCTGGTCCTTCCTCAGCACTACCTCCCTGCTGGGGGAGCCAGCACTAGGATAAGTCAAGGCCATGCTGACCAAGTGGTCCTCCCTCTTTTGGGAAGCCCAGAGGACTAATTTCCCTCCAATGTGTCTCTCCTGTAGCAGATACACTGACTTGAAATTCATTTCTGGGTTTCTACATCTTCTCTGACCAGGAAGATAGGTAACTTACCAGAGGCTAGAGGTTCAAGTGTCCCATCACCTCCTGTGGCCTTTTGACCTGGGAGCAGGAACCAAAATATTGGTTATTCTTTTAACTCCAATGTTTTCTTTTGATTTTGGTTTCTACATATGGTTATTACTCACTCAGAGAGAATGTACATATATGATTAGCTAAACAGATTAGTTAAAATGGGTGTAGAACATAACTGGTTAGCAAAGTAGATCTGTTTAGAGAATGACATAATAGTCTAAAATCATTCTGATTTATCAACAACTTTAAGGCAATTGATTTAATATAGAAATTGTATGCCAGGAAAAGACAAGACAGTATAAAACTTAGCATCTGTGTTTTAAAACAACTTTAGTTAGTCTGTATTCCAATGCAAGTACCAATTACTTCCAAACTGGAAGTAGAACAGCAATTTAAGATTATTTTTAGGGCAGGAAACATATCCTAAGTATCAATATTTCTATAAGCAATGAACTTAAGATGTCAGAAATGAGACAATTAATTAAGTGAAACCTTGACTGAGACTGATTAGACATAGCTTAAGAATAAAATAAAACTTGGGGACTTCCGGCCAAGATGGCGACCGCCTAGCTGCGCTGCAAATCCCGGGGAAAGAAAGGCAAGATATTAAGGGTATATAGTGGCTTTTAGGGGAGAGAAATCTGAGAGGGCACAGAGGTGGGGGAACAGGGAATTGCAGGTCCCCTTTCGGGCGGGTAGGCACCCCGCGCCCCAAATAACCGCCTTGTTCAAAGCTCCACCCCAGCCGCTGCTGCTGCTCCGGAGCCCGCACGGCTGCCACTGCGCACCGATCATTCCCTCCACGCGGAAGCTTAGACTGCTCTGCACCCTTGTCCACTCGCCCACCTACTGAGTGTGCCCAGTCCCACAAGCTCAGACTGGATCTCTCGCTTGCGTCAGCTCAGGTGCCACCCCCTACCTGCCTGCCGCACCGGCGGGCCGCCATTGTCCCGTGGCGGGGGAGCGCAGACTGCTTCCGGTTCCCAGTGTTCCCAGCCAAAGTCTGGGTGGCTTCAGCGCTTGGTGTCTCAGTGCCACTCCTAGCTCGAACGCAGGAGCTGTGGCACATTACCGCTTGAGAACTCAAACAATTTTGGCGCCCCTGCCAGGTAGTAGATAGGCGGCTTTGGCAAGTGAGATTATTCCCTGCGTGCGGAAGCTTAGACTGCTCCGCACTCTCCTCCACTTGCCCTGTCTGCCGCGCGGCTGTCCCCAATTGTCCTGTGGTGGGGGAGCGCAGACTGCTTCCGGTTCCCAGCATTCCCAGCCAAAGTCTGGGCGGCTTCAGTGCTTGGTGCCTCAGTGCCACTCCTAGCTCGAACGCAGGGAGCTGTGGCACAATACCGCTTGAGAACTCAAGCAACCTTGGCGCCCCTGCCAGGTAGTAGATAGGCGGCTTTGGCAAGTGAGATTATTCCCTGCGTGCAGAAGCTTAGACTGCTCCGCAATCCCGTCCACTTGCCCTCTGTCTGCTGCGCGGCTGTCCACAATTGTCTTGTGGCGGGGGAGCGCAGACTGCTTCCGGTTCCCAGCGTGCCCAGCCAGAGTTCGGGCGGCATCAGTGCTTGGTGCCTCAGTGACACTCCTAGTTCGAACGCAGGCAGCCTTGGCACATTACCGCTTGAGAACTCAGGCAACTTCGGCGCCCCTGCCAGGCAGTAGATAGGCGGCTTTGGCAAGTGACAGCCAAAGCCCAGGCTTCTTGGCAACGCCCCCAGGCTGCATAAGATCCCCATTGTTCTTGAGCCCAGGCTGATACGCCCACTTATCTGCCCATACACTGTCATGGGCAGAACACAGCGCAAAAGAAATAACATGAATAATCAAATGCAAGAAAATCCAATTAGATCACCCACTCCCACAATGAATACTTCTAACCAAAACATAGAAGAACAAATAGGACCAGAACACCACATTGAAGCTATGAGCAATGCAACTCTAACCAACCTATTGGTAGAACTTGCAGGAAAGCAACAAAGGGCCGACAATCGTGTGGATGCTGCCATCACTAAACTAGAACTAATAGATAAGAAATTGGAAGGATTAGATAAGAAAATGGAAGGATTTCAAAGAGAGTTAAGAGATTTGAGGGAGAGTGAAAAAAAAGAAGACCTTAAAAATCAGCTGACCATGCTAAATGAAGACATAAAGAAATGCAAGGATGAACTCCAAGAATCATCAAGAAAATCAGAAAATGATGTGAAAAGGGAGCTTGACAGAGGGATGGAAATTATACATAGAAAACTAATAGAAAATGCAAACTTAATTGAACAAGTGCAAAACTCACTAGAAGCTCTCAAGAATAGAGTCAGCCAAGTGGAGGATAGAAACTCTGATCTGGAAGACAAGATGGAAGAAACAGTTAGAGAGTTCAAAAATTTCAGTAAGTTTAAAAGCTCCTGTGAACAGAACATGAGGGAATTGTGGGATACAGTTAAACGTCCCAATATCAGGATCATTGGAATACCAGAAGGAGAAGAAATCCATACCAAAGGCATGGAGAACTTATTTAACAAAATAATTGAAGAAAATTTCCCCAATCTCTTAAAAGAAAGGCCCATCAAGATACAAGAAGCCAATAGAACTCCAAACAGACTGGACCAAAGGAGAAACTCTCCAAGACATATTATTATTAAGACTCTAAACATTGACACCAAAGAGAAAATCCTAAAGGCAGCTAGGGAAAAACAGCACACCACCTTCAGAGGTAACCCCATCAGAATTACTTCAGACTTCTCAATGGAAACCCTGAAAGCTAGAAGAGCCTGGAATGAAACACTGCAAAGTCTAAGAACCTATGGCTTCCAACCCAAACTACTCTACCCAGCAAAAGTATCCCTCATAATAGATGGTGAACGAAAAACTTTCCATGACAAAACTCAGCTTTACAATTATATGAACACAAAACCAAACCTACAGAGAGTATTTCAGGAAATTCTCCACAGAGAAGAAAAAAATAATCAAACACAATTGCCTACAAGAAGCAGATCACAACAACCAAACTCAGAGTAGGCACAAAAAATTTCAATGTCCATGAAAATTCCAACCCACATTTACCATCACAATATGGCAGGGATCAAATCAAATCTCACAGTCATTACCCTAAATATTAATGGCCTTAATTCACCCATCAAGAGACACAAGCTAACAGGATGGATCAAAAAATTAGACCCCTCAATCTGTTGCCTTCAAGAAACCCACCTCACCATTAAAGACAGACATCTCCTCAGGGTGAAAGGGTGGAAAACAGTATTCCAAGCAAACGGGAATAAGAAACAAGCAGGTGTAGCTATATTAATATCGGATAAAATAGACTTCAAACCAAATATAATCAAAAAAGACAAGGAAGGCCACTTCCTACTTATCAAGGGAATGATCCATCAAGAGGATATTACAATCATAAATCTGTATGCACCAAACACAGGGGCACCACAGTTCATAAAACAAAATAAAACTTGGTCATTGTTGAGTTAAGCAAGCCTGCATTAGAGACAATATGACAGATACACAGTAATACACAATGTGAATGTGTATATATATATACATTTTTTGAAAAGATTCAACACTCTTAAAAGCTAAATAAGATGTCCATTCAATCTATAAGTAAGTTTTTGAAATTACTTTAGTTATATTTAACATACCCAAAGAATAGAGGAACTGGATTTAACTGCCATGATCTAATAAAAAGGAGACAAGTCTCATGAAAAAGAGAGGGAATGAGTATGCCAGGGCCACTTGCCACTGCAAACGAGTTTCAGAACAATTTTAAAATGTTTGTTTCACTATGTGCATTTGGCTTTGCAAATAAGCACCTTTAACTGCTGAGCCAAATGAATGTTTTTTTGTTGTTGTTTTGTTTTGTTTTTGTTTTGTTTTGTTTTTCGAGGTAGGATCTCACTCTAGTTGAGGCTGACCTTGAATTTACTATGTAGTCTCAGGGTGGCCTCGAACTCACAGCGATTCTCCTACCTCTGCCTCCCAAGTGTTGGGATTAAAGTCGCGCACCACCACGCCTGGCCAAAATGAAATATTTTTAATCTCTTAACATACACAAAATTTTATAACACAAACTTTAACTACTTGAACTTTAATCAACTCTATAATTCTGCCTGATAATTTGGTAAACTTGTTCAGTAATGACATAAGTTAAAATTAAAGTATTAAGACTGTTGGAGGAATTGAGGAATTCCATCTTAAATCACAACATAACTTTGTTTAGAATTTTGTTTTAGTGTTCACCATGAGGTGAATAATTTTCAAGTGTGTGGCAGATAAATGCTGTTTAATGTTTTAAATGTGGTCTATTTAGCTTAAAAAAATAGGGGGAAAAAAGAGTAAAAAGTTCCTCTGTGAGATTTTTTTTTAAAGGCAGTGTTTTAGATATAATAACCTTAGAAGAAGAGAATTAAATATTAAGTCAGTTTTAACCTTAAGATTTAGTTAAAAGGTTGACAAATAGAGGAACCTAGTTAACTTAGTTGGGTACTCTTAAATTCAGTCTTTACAACCTGAATACCATTAGCATACTGCTACCTTCCAGGGCCATACCTTGTTAGTCTGATGTAAACCCTAGGCTAAGTCATTTTGTATCTCAAGAAGTTTGTAATCTGATTAAGTACTTTGTTTAAAGTTTTATCTCCAGTTTATTTTCTTTAGTCACATTTAATCTCATAACTATGGACAAAAATTTATTGTCTGGTGGCTTGCCTGCCCTCCGCCAAACTGGTCCCCTCCCCAATGCAACAAGGCTTCTGTTCCAGAGGTCTGGGATAGGGGCTGCCCCTCAGCCGTCGCCCGACAGCCCTGCTCCGTCTTCGCGTGCGCACCTGCGGCCACCATGCACTTGATGTTGGTTTTTAGTTGTCAGGGAAAGCTTCAACTGAAGAAATGGTATGTCCCACTCTCAAACAAAGAAAAGAAGATCACAAGAGAACTTGTTCAAACCGTTTTAGCAGGGAAACCTAAAATGTGCAGCTTCCTTGAGTGGCGAGATCTGAAGATTGTTTACAAATGTTATGCTAGTCTGTATTTTTGCTGTGCTATTGAGGATCAGGACAATGAACTAATTACCCTAGAAATAATTCACTGTTATGTGGAACTACTTGACAAGTATTTTGGGAGCATATGTGAACTTTGGATGAGTTTCTTTTGGGAGGAGTTCAAGAAACCTCAAAGAAAAATGTCCTTAAAGCAATTGAGCAGGCTGATCTACTTCAGGAGAACACAGAGAATATATATCACAGCAAGAGTATCATTGGGTATAAGACAGCATACCAGAATATGTGCTGGAGTACTGACATATGTCAAAATGTAGTAGGAGATATGAATTCAGTTTTATTTACAATTTTGTAAAGTCTGCTATTTATATTTTAGCATTATTTGGAAATTATACTTGTATTTATATCCCTAGAGATAGCTCCTATTATTTCATTAAGTTGATGTTTTTATATGAAATACTGCTCTATAACTTTTAGCTGGAGTTATGATTTGCTTTTTATGCAGAATTTTGAAATAGGTTGAGGGTAGTTGACAAAGAATTTGTAAATATTTTTATGTAATGTCATTAGTATAGACCTAGAATTTCCCTATGAAAATGATATAAGGAAATTAAATGTTGGGGATTTTTTAATTAATATTATTTTAATTGCTTGATTTATTATTCTAAATGGGAATAAAATGAAATAAAAAGGGAAGCTTTCTCAGTAGGATGTTTAAGAATATCTGAGACTTCTGGTCAAGATGGCGGCATAGGAACCACGCCAAAGCAGCCTAGGGGAGAAAAACCAAAGAAAACCCAGAAAAATACACACCTGTACTAAAAAGGGAGGTATATAAGAGATTAAAACAGCAGCAGAGAAGTAGGAGAGACCCAGAGCATCCAGAGCCCACACGGGCAGGCCGAAGCAGCTCCGGCAGCAGCGGCTCGGGCTCCGGCAGTGGAAGCAGCGGTGGAAGCCATGACTCCAGCTCCAACAGCAACATCAGTGGCTCTGGCACTGGCTACAGCGGCTTCAGTGGCGGCGAATCCAGCATTGGCAGCTCCAGCGGCTTCAGCGGCAACAGATCCAGTAGCGGCAGCTCCAGCGTATCAGCAGTGGTGGACCCAGTAGCGGCAGCTCCAGCGGCAGTAGCGACAGATCCAGCAGCGGCAGCTCCAGCGGCAGCAGCGGCGGATCCAGCAGCAGCAGCTCCAGCGGCAGCAGTAGCGGATCCAGCAGCAGGCGTACCTATCTGCAGGGCCACAGTTGCCAGGCTTGGTTTGCCCCGCAGGAAAATCCAGTGCCCAGTTCCAGAAAACAGAAAAGCGGCCCAACGTCCCAGCCAGAAACTTGACTGAGACAAAAAGCATTGAAAAAGGTAACTGGATTGAATCAGGGAAGGGTCTCACTTGGTCACAAGCTGACTTGGATCCCTCAACAGACCAGAAATCTTAACCTCTTTGTTGATAGAGGATCTGGTTCTTATAATACCTACTCTTGCATAAATACTCGGTGCTGTTTTTGACTGAATGTGTACAGGATTTAGTTAAATGCTAGAATCTACCTGTATTTTATTCCACTCAACCTACTTGAATACTCCCATAGCAGGCAAACTCAACCCCTAGGAACACTTGTCCAGATACTCTGAGAGTGTTAAGAGCTCCACCTAACATCTTAATCTCCTACATTGAAGACATACAACATCAGATCAATTGATACAGCTAAGAATACCCAGCTAACTGGAAAATCTAAGCAGTAACTTAATCCAAGATGCAAAAATATATACATTATACCACAAGAAACTCCAAAAACCAAGTAAATATAAATCAACCAAAAAGTATTAATGCATCAGAAATGACCTCCAGTGAAAATGAGTTAGAGGAAATGCCTGAGAAAGATTTCAAAAGAATGATTGTAAATATGTTCAATGAACTCAAAGAAGAAATCAAAGGAATCAAAGAGAAAACCAAAGGAATCAAAGAGGAAACAAAAGGAATCAAAGAGGAAATCAAAGGAATCAAAGAAGACACAGGACACCAATATAACGAAATAAAGAAGTCAATACAAGACATAAATAAGGAAACAGAAATAATAAAGAAAAACCAGTCAGAATTACTAGCAATGAAGAACACAGTTAATGAAATAAAAAACTCTGTAGAAAATCTCACCAGTAGAATGCATGAAGGAGAGGACAGAATATCTAAGCTAGAAGACCAGGTGGCAGATCTAATACAATCCAAGAAAGAGAAAGGCAAACTAATAGAAAAGTATGAATGGGAATTTCAAGATATTCAGAACACTATGAAAAGATCAAACATAAGAATTCAGGGCATAGCCGGGCGTGGTGGCGCACGCCTTTAATCCCAGCACTTGGGAGGCAGAGGTAGGAGGATCGCCGTGAGTTCGAGGCCACCCTGAGACTCCATAGTGAATTCCAGGTCAGCCTGGGCTAGAGTGAGACCCTACCTCGAAAAACCAAAAAAAGAAAAACCAAAAAAAAAAAAAAAAAATTTGGAAAAAAAAGAAAAAAAGAAAAAAAAAAAAAAAGGTGTGAGCCATCATGCCTGACAAAACAAAAAAAACAAAAAAAAAACGGCCGGGCGTGGTGGCGCACGCCTTTAATCCCAGCACTCGGGAGGCAGAGGTAGGAGGATCGCCGAGAGTTCGAGGCCACCCTGAGACTACAGAGTGAATTCCAGGTCAGCCTGAGCTAGAGTGAGACCCTACTTCGAAAAACGAAAAAAAAAAAAAAAAAAAAAAAAACCAAGAATTCAGGGCATAGTAGAAAGAGAAGAATTTCACACCAAAGGCATAGTAGGCATCTTCAACAAAATCATAGAAGAAAACTTCCCCCAAATTGGGAAAGAGGTGCCAATGCAGATACAGGAATCCTTTAGAACACCAGCCAGACAAAACCTGGAAAGAACCTCTCCTTGCCATATTATAATCAAACTACCAAACACACAATCCAAAGAAAAAATATTGAAAGCAGTTAGAGAGAAAAATCAAGTTACCTACAAAGGCAATCCCATCAGGATCACAGCAGATTACTCAACACAAACTTTCAAAGCCAGAAGGGCTTGGAGTAATGTATTCCAAATTCAGATAACAACTGTCAACCAAGGTTACTTTATCCTGCAAAACTATCCATTCAAATAGATGGAGAAATAAGGTCATTCCATGACAAAAGCAGGCTAAAGGAGTCTTTGAAGACAAAACCAGCTCTACAGAAAATACTTGAAAGAATCCTCCATGCCTAAGAGAAGGAAAAACACAGATATAAGGAACCTGGAAAACAACAAGCAATACTCAAATACTAGTTAACACAAGACAGCAAAGGTAGAACCAGACCCACAAAAAAAATGGCAAGCATAAATACACACCTTTCAATAATATCTCTTAGTATCAGTGGCCTCAATGCCCCAACCAAAAGACATAGGTGTGCAGACTGGGTTAAAAAGCAGGATCCTACAATTTGTTGTCTCCAAGAAACTCACCTTTCTACAAAGGATGGACATTATCTTAGGGTGAAAGGTTGGAAAACAGTGTTTCAAGCAAATGGACCCAGAAAACAAGCAGGGGTTGGTATCCTAATATCTGACAAGGCAGACTTCAGTCCAACGTTAGTCAAGAAAGATAAGGAAGGTCACTTTATACTGATTAAGGGCACACTCCAACAGGAGGACATTACAATCCTAAACATATATGCACCTAACATGGGGGCTCCCAAATTCATCAAACAAAAACTGTTAGAATTAAGGTCACAGATAACACCAAACACAGTGGTAGTGGGTGACTTTAACACCCCACTCTTATCAATTGACAGGTCATCCCAGGAAAAAATAAATAGAGAGGCATCTGGACTAAATGAGGTCATAGAAGGAATGGACCTAACAGATATATACAGGCATTTCATCCAAATGCTGCAGAATATACATTCTTTTCAGCAGCACATGGAACATTCTCTAAAATAGACCATATATTAGGACACAAAGCAAATCTTAACAAATTCAGGAAAATTGAAAATAATTCCTTGCATTCTATCTGAACCACAGTGGAATCAAACTACAAATCAATAGCAAGAAAGGCTATAGAGCATACACAAAATCATGGAAACTAAACAATACACTACTAAATGATGAATGGGTCAATGAAGAAATCAAGAAGGAAATCAAAAAATTTATAGAGTCAAACAATAATGAAAACACAACATACCAAAATCTCTGGGACACAATGAAGGCAGTTCTAAGAGGTAAATTTATAGGTTTAAGTGCCTATATTAAGAAATTAGAAAGGTCGCAAGTAAACGACCCAATGCCTCACCTTAAAGTCTTGGAAAAAGAAGAACAAGGCAAACCAAATATCAGTAGACGGGAAGAAATAATAAAGATTAGGGCAGAAATTAATGAAATAGAAACAAACAAACAAAAAAACAATCCAAAGAATTAATGAAACAAAGAGCTGGTTCTTTGAAAGGATAAACAAAATTGATAAACCCTTAGAAAATCTGACCAAAAGGAAGAGAGAAGAGACACAAATTAATAAAAATTAGACATGAAAAAAGGAACATCACAACAGATGCCAGAGAAATTCAAAAAATCATAGGGACATATTATAAAAGCATATACTCCACAAAGTATGAAAATCTGAAAGAAATGGATGATTTCCTTGATTTATATGACCTACCTAAATTAAATCAAGATGAGATTAATCACTTAAATAGACCTATAACAAGCATGGAGATCCTAACAGTTATCAAAAATCTCCCAACTAAAAAAAGCCCAGGCCCAGATGGATTCACTGCTGAATTTTACCAGACCTTCAAGGAAGAGCTAACACCATTGTTTCTTAAGCTTTTCCATGAAATAGAAAAAGAAGGATTTCTACCAAACTCCTTCTATGAAGCCAGCATCACCCTGATAACAAAACCAGGCAAAGATAGAACAAAAAAAGAAAATGACAGACCAATCTCCCTCATGAACATAGATGCAAAAATTCTCAACAAAATACTGGCAAACAGAACACAAGAATATATCAGAAAGATCATTCACCCTGACCAAGTAGGCTTTATCCCAGAGATGCTGGGATGGTTCAACATACACAAATCTATAAATGTTATACATTATATAAATGGGTTGAAGGACAAAAATCACATGATCATCTCATTAGACACAGAGAAAGCATTCGACAAAATCCAACATCCCTTCATGATAAAAGTCCTACAGAGACTGGGAATAGAAGGAACATATCTCAATATAATAAAGGCTATTTATGATAAGCCTACAGCCAACATATTACTAAATGGGGAAAAACTGGAAGCTTTTCTACTAAAATCAGGAACAAGACAAGGGTGTCCACTGTCCTCACTTTTATTTAATATAGTTCTGGGAGTCTTAGCCATAGCAATAAGGCAAGAGACATAAAAGGGATACAAATTGTAAAGTTAGAGGTCAAGTTATCATTATTTGCAGATGACATGATTCTATATATAAAGGACCCTAAAGACTCTACTAGAAAACTGTTAGAGCTGATAAAAACCTACAGCCATGTAGCAGGATACAAAATAAATACACAGAAATCAGTAGCCTTCATATATGCTAACAACAAACACACAGAGGATGAAATCAGAGAATCACTCCCATTCACAATTGCATTAAAAAAAAAAAAAAGTACCTTGGAATAAACCTAACCAAGGAAGTAAAGAATCTCTACAATGAGAACTTTAAAACACTCAAGCGAGAAATTGCAGAAGACACTAGGAAGTGAAAAAACATCCCTTGTTCCAGGATTGGAAGAATCAATATTGTGAAAATGGCAATCTTACCAAAAGCAATCTACACATTTAATGCAATCCCTATCAAAATTCCAAAGGCATTCTTCATGGAAATAGAAAAAAACAATCCAAAAATTCATTTGGAATCACAAAAACCTCGAATATGTAAAATAATACTGAGCAACAAAAATAAGGTGGGTGGTATCACCATACCTGATTTTAACCTATACTACAGAGCCATAGTAACAAAAACAGCATGGTACTGGCACAAAAGCAGACTTGTAATTCAATGGAACAGAATAGAGGACCCAAATGTAACTCCAGGTAGCTATAGCCACCTGATATTCGATAAAAATGCCAAAAATACTCATTGGAGAAAAGACAGCCTCTTTAGCAAATGGTGTTGGGAAAACTGGATATATATCTGTAGAATGATGAAAATAGATTCTTCTCTCTCTCCATGCACAAGGATTAAATCCAAATGGATTAAAGTCCTTAACATCAGACCCGAAACTCTGAAACTGCTAGAGGAAAAAGTAGGAGAAACCCTTGAAAATATTTGTCTTGGCAAAGACTTTCTGAGTACAACCCCAATTGCTCAGGCAATAAAACCACAGATTAACCACTGGGACCTCATGAAATTACAAAGATTTTGCACTGCAAAGGATATGGTGAATAAAGCAAAGAGGCAACCTACAGAATGGGAAAAAATCTTCACCAGCTATATATCTGATAGAGGATGAATATCTAGGATATACAAAGAACTCAAGCAGTTAAATAATAAGGAATCAAACAAGCCAATCAAAAAATGGGCTATGGAGGTAAATAGAGAATTCTCAAAGGAAGAAATATGAATGGCATATAAGCATCTAAAAAAATGTTCTACATCACTAGTCATCAGGGAAATGCAGATTAAAACTACATTGAGATTCCATCTCACTCCTGTCAGATTGGCTACCATCATGAAAACAAATGATCATAAATGTTGGCAGGGATGTGGAAAAAGAGGAACCCTTCTACAGTATTGGTGGGAATGCAATCTGGTCCAGCCATTGTGGAGGTTCCTAAAACCGCTAAAGATTGATCTACCATATGACCCAGCTATAGCACTCCTAGGCATATATCCTAAGGACTCATCTCATGTCCTTAGAAGTACATGCTCAACCATGTTTATTGCTGCTCAATTTGTAATAGCTGGGAAATGGAACCAGCCTAGATGTCCCTCAACTGATGAGTGGATAATGAAGATATGGCACATTTATTCAATGGAGTTTTACTCAGCGGTAAAGAAAAATGAAGTTATGAAATTTGCAGAAAAGTGGATGGATCTGGAAAGGATTATACTAAGTGAGGTAACCCAGGCCCAGAAAACCAAGCGCCACTTGTTCTCCCTCATATGTGGATCCTAGTTACAGATGATTGGGCTTCTGTGTGAGAAGGAAAAAACTCAGTAGCAGAGGCCAGTAAGTTAAAAAGGAGATAGAAAGGGAAGAGAAAGGAAGGGAGGAGGGCATTTATTAGGTTGGTATTGTATATATGTAACTAGAAAGATTGAGATGGGGAGGGGATATGATGGAGAACGGAATTTCAAAGGGGAAAGTGGGGAGGGGAGGAGGGTACTACCATGGGATACTTTTTATAATCATGGAAAATATTAATGAAAATTGAGAAAAAAAAAGAATTATCTGAGGACTAAAATACAATTGGCTTTTATTTCTCATATACTTTTTTGTTGTTTTTTTGTTGTTGTTTTCGAGGTAGGGTCTCACTCTGGTCCAGGCTAACCTGGAATTAACTATGTAGTCTCAGGGTGGCCTCAAACTCACGGTGATCCTTATACCTCCCAAGTGCTGGGATTAAACTCATGCGCCACCATGCCTGGCTTCTCAGATACTTCTTACAATAGTGATATAAGTTCTAGGGATTTTTGTAATATTTTACATGGTTTTATAGCGTAATATTTGAGTCCCAATGAAAACCTGTGGGAAACTAGGATCCATTTAAGACCCTACCTCAGGTTACTTTGTTACCTTGTTATTAAGAGAAACATCTTATTAGATATATTTGTATGCACAGACATTTAAAAATTTGGAGAATTCTTCAGGATCTATTTTGAGGATTTTGTAAAAAAAAAAATTAAATCATTTCAAAGTCACATTTTTGTAGCTAAGTAAACAGTTAAAAACCTTTTCTGCTACTTAAAATATCATGGGATGACCAGTTTTACTTTTTTCCTGAAGATTTTCCTCTGACATCTCTATTTTTGTGTAATAGCATCCTAATGAACTTAAAATACTGGTATAAGGGAGTGTTCGAATTGAAGTTTCTGCTGACTCAGCATTACCTTAAACTGACACTCTTCATATTATTAGTAAATATGTTGTTTTAGGAATTTTTTAAATGTGGGCAATTTTGTTTACTATTATATATCACAGACTTGAAACAGATGAATCTAAACTGGGCATTGTTTAAAAAGTTAAATGTGCAGCTATAAACCAAAGAAAAAAGCAAACACAAAAACTGAAGTTCTAGCTAACTTAACTGTGAACTGAAAATTGTGGAAATCTGATTGTACTTGCATCAGTTTGTATACTGTGTGTAAAAATGTATGCATTTCTTTTGTAACCACGTGATGAATATTTTAATGTCCCTGTGTACTAAATGACTGCTCACTGAGTATGCAGAATTTCACAGAGGAAATAGAGAACTGGTATACTTATGAAGGAAAATATCCTCAGCTTGGTGACTATCTTGTAAAATACTAATAGAACATTTTTAGAACCAATATCTTTACAGTTGTATGTTTTTCTGTTCACAAGTCTCTTTCCTAGTTTTATTTTACATGTGATCTTGATACATAGTTTATTCTGGTCTACTACTGATTTGACCTATTAAACTCAATTTCAGAATATGTCCTGTGAATATTTTAAGTAATATTAACCATAAACACATACATGTTATCATTAGTGAATCACCTGTGAGAAAAACCTGACAATCACAAATGTTTACCAAAGAAAATAGAGCTGAAGAGCTCAATCATAAGTAGCAGTGCCATAATAGTTAGTCTGAGTTTGTCTTCCATTGCTAAAAACAAAACAAGCTGTATTTACTATGGTTATCTGACAATTTGTATGAGTTAATATGTTCTAATATATCACATAAAAGTATATGTTGAAATAATACAAGAAAGTAAAGTTATACTATTATATTTAAGGTTAAAACATTCAATCTTTAAGAAATTTTGCAGTGCCAAATTTATTGAACCACATTTGTGCTATACATCAATCACTTAAAGAACTATCAGAAAGTTATGTCAAAAAAGTCTCCCACAACATCTGTTTAGGAGTCACCCTTTCCAAAGTGTTGATATGGTATGAAAATACTAATATCCAGTTCAAATACCTAATGTTCAGTACCTAATAATTTTGGCTAATATGTTGTCTTCATTTAAAATATTTAGTGCTTTTGTTAACTATGGTTGTATATTTCTAAATATTAAAACCTTAATGTTGAGGGATACTATATATGCTCTTAACAAAACTTGCAGCATGTTTTATTATAAAAGAAAAAGCACCAAATAATTCATTGTTTATATCTAAAGAGTTAAAGATGAATTAAATAAGAGGTCATAAACAGTAACTTCAAAGCCAGGCATGGTGGTGTGTGGCCTGTAATCCCAATACATGGGAGGCTGAGACAGGAGGATGATGGGTTCTAGGCCAATCTGGGCTACTGGGTTACCTAAAGAGACCCTAGTAAACAAAAACTGAAGTAATTTAGAAGATACTTAAACCAATTTACCTGAAAGAAGACCTTGAGCAAACTTAGTATTAGGCAGATATACAGATCAGTTTCCTCCATTCTTGCTGTAATGTTCTACATTTAAAGCATTGTAAAAACAGTCTTTCATTTCTATTTTTCCACCCCCACCACCCTGTAACATGCTGTTCATCTGATTTTAATGTTGCATAAATCTACATTGTCTCATGCTTGTTTGGAATGCTATATGCTGAGCTGTAACAAAATGTTGATTTTTTGTTATCTGTATACAGCTGCTTGCTTTAAACTAGTAATTCTAAAATAGCTTTTCTTGCATGTCTAAAATAAAGTATTGCATGTAAAAAAAAAACTTATTGTCCTTACCATAAGACTTTTAATATGACCAGTTTTTCCCTTTAAAGGGCCATTTGAAATAACGTTTTTAAAGATCAGATTTGACTTACGTTATTTACCCAGAATAAACATATAGATTTTTGGAAACTTGTTTCTTATAACTTTCCTGAAACACAGTTTTTAAAAAAATATGAAAGCATATTTAAACATTGTTAGAAATTTTAGAAAAGTTTTTTTTTTTACAAATTTAGTATCCAGTACTTTTAAATTTAAACATAAATCTTGAGGCTGCTCTCTGTTAGTAGTTCCATAGAAGCATAGAAAGATAAACTAAATGTAAAACAGTTACAAGTTTCTTATAAGTGTAAAACAGTTAAAAATTTCTTATAAGAAGTCCCCATAGTGACTTGGCATTCATTCATCATCATGCTGGGTCCAGGATCCTAAGATCCCTGGCCCTGCAAGACAGGGAAGCTAAGAAAGAGCCTTTTTTTGTTGTTGTTGTTCCTAAATTCCAGGGAGAGTTTTGATCTTCCCTCAGGACTATAAGGCAGCTTTTGAACTTATCATTTTACAACTCTTTAAGAGTAGGAGAAACTTGCAATTTTTTTTGTCTGTGATCTTAATTACTGTAAGTGTTCCTTCTGGGGGACACTCAACAGTAAAAATTGGCTATGCTGTCTAGTACAGTAGGCTTAGTGGAAAACATCCTCACAATGAAATGGCACTGCTCAGAACAGAAATCATTCTGCAAATTTAGGGCTGTGAGCCACGTGTTATTCACACACACACACATTTATTTTAAGTGCACTTTTTACATAGAGTCTAGACAACCATTTCCCCTTCACATATTCATTCATTCATTCATTCATTTATTCAGAAGTTAAGCATTCCCATTTTAAATTTATGTTCTATTTACAACTCCAGAGATTAAGATCAAACCTTTTTACCAGGAAGGGTGTCAGGAGAGGCTGAGGGAGCTGGAGGAGCTGTTGGGGCAAGGTCCTCTATGGCATCAGGGTCAAAAGCAGAGAGTGAGGGTGAGTATGGGGGAGGGGTTGAGTGAGAGTGCATTTCTGAGACCTTGGCTAGGACCCAGTGAGAATGGCAGGTAGAGCAGAGAGAAGGCCTTGCATAAAGGGTGAAAAATAGGGTACTGCAGACCATTTGCCTGTACATTGGCAGAAGTTTGTTTTAATTCAGTGAGAATTTGGAAATCAAAAGTATCATTCTCAGGCCATTTAGACCCATTGTCCAGATTATGGATGTGGCCAAGCAGAGATACAGAGAAAGATTTCATAAGGAGACAGGGAAAGAGCAAAACAAGGGTGAGAGAAAAATAAACCACAGCTTAAGCTGGGTTTACAAAGAACACCAATATGACCCCCTGGCCTATTAGGGTGAATGAAGCCTGCACCTCCCACATGGGCAGAGGCCATACAGGTGGCAACTGTCATTTTTTAGCCTGTTAGTGGGTGAGTAGGGCAACTGTGATCCTGATGGTGAAAGCTGCTGGCTGTGGAAGATGAAAGCGGCTGGCAGTGCAAGATGAGAGCTCAGGAGAGAGAGGGATAGGAGGGAGGGAGAGGTGGTGTCCCAAGATGGTGCAACCAAACCAAAAGGCACCCCTTAGTGTACAGTAGACCAGAGAGAGAGAGATGTGAGGTGTCCAGAGTGCATCTTTCTGGAGACCTGGTGTTGGGGCCTAGTGGCTGAGGGGTGTACCTGGCATGCTGGCATGGCTTCCACAAGGAGGGGTGAAACCCGAGACAGGCCAACCTCACAGAGAGAGAGAGAGAGAAAGAGAAAGACAGAGAGACTTACTGAGAAGGAGAGATGAGATGGAGAAAAGAACATTGAGGCCAAATCGTGGTGGGTGTGGGAGCTGTATCAGGAAGAGATGGTCCGAGGCCTTCAGAGGGTGGAATGGCAGCTCATGGTCTGGTCAGGAGAAAAGGAGGTCTGGCCACCCAAGATGGAAATCGGAAGCCTTCCTATCCAAGTCAGACACCACATGTAAGGTTTTCAGGAGTGACCAAGACCACAGAGACCACTCTGAGGCAAAGATGAGTTTTTATTTGGGAAAAACACGAGCTGCCAGGATTGCCTCTCAGGAGTGGGAGCAGTCAACTTGGGGTTACAGATAGTGGACTTTACTGGCTCTTCAGTTGGGGGAAGGTGAAAAAGGGAAGGAATTTTGTTGGGGCAGTAAATCTCTGCTCTTTACATTAGCCATATGGTGAGACTAGAAGTGACCCAGTGAGAGATAAGGGGGAAGTACATCTAGACCTGGAGCCTTGTTAGGCAGGGGAGGGATAATGGCTAGACAATTTCTTGAGGAATGTGGATGACTCCTCTGTTGTCATCCTGCTGTCTTCCCTCCTGTTGTCCTGGGTGACTCCATTTTGTCCTGACCTAACACTCCCCATAGTGAGCAATTGGTTAGGCAGAACAATGAGGTCCCCAAAACAATACAGACCATTGCAAAAGCATAGTTACCTATCAGAGCTAAAAGATAAGACCCTATTGCTGAATACACCATAGACTGCAGTCACAGGACATCAACAGATTGCTAGCCTTCCCACTGCTTGACATTGCTATGGGAGCTGCTGGGGAACAATGGTCACCAACAGCATAAATAAGAGCTATGAATTCAACCAGTGAGGCAAGAAGTACATACCTGTACAATGGTGGCACACAGCTCTTGCAGGTAACCAGCTTTTCTCTGATTGGACATGAGGCCCACTCAGTGGGAAAGAATTCATATCTGATATGTAGAACTGTAGCAGACAGCTTCAGGTTCACTGAGATGAACTTTCAGACCAGGCAAATTCCATAATGGCAAAAGAAGCTGGCCAGCTTTCACAGGACCAAATGCAGAGAGAGAGAGAGAGAGAAGCACAAGCCTAAAAGCCAAAAGCCACACAGCATAGCACACTTCAGGAACTCCAGCTAGACACACTTTGCATGTCCTTTTTGTGGGGGGGTGTTCAAGATCGGGTCTCTCTCTAGCCCAGACTGACCTGGAATTCACTATGTTATCTCAGGGTGGCCTTGAACTCATGGTGATCCTCCTACCTCTGCCTCCTGAGTGCTGGGATTAAAGGCATGTGCCACCATGCCCAGCATATCTTTAGATTGAAATCTGAAACCCACCACTACACCTTAAGATTTGCCAAGTGACACTGCCTCCAGCCAGGTGGATGTACATGCAAACTACAAACTAACAAGAAACTGAATATATTGGGGGCCATCTATTCAAACCACCACAAGAACCAAGTCAGAATCAAATGATCAGGAAACTCAAACTTCAAAGAGAAGCCCTCCATTGCTCTCTGGAGAAGAACAGTGGGCATACACATCAAAAAGTCTCCCAAATAATTGTCTATATCAAAGATCCATCAATATGACTAGAAAATACAACTGACTGCCTATCATGAGATGTGCCACCTCTACCACATCTGTCAGGGATGAAGAGAAATTACAAATGAAGTGGTGACAGGGGTACTGCTGTCACTGCTAGCCCAACAACCAGCTTCAGGGAGATAGTGACAGACTCTGAGGTTAATAAAAACCCATCACAGCAGAACTTGAGAACTCAATACTAAATCAGACTAACAGGCCCACCAAAGCTCAGGGAGCATTGTGGAAGAGGGGGCAGAAAAATTGGAAGAACCATAGAGTGGGTAAGAACATCCTGAGATGCAGCACCCCACAGAGACTGCCTGAAGCCTCCATGATCCCACAGTGAGTGCCACAATGAGTACCATAACCCCACTGAGGAGGCCCCAGGGAATTGGGAGTGAGGGTGAGGGCATATAACATAAAATAAAATTTAAAAGATGTGTTATTTAGGTTTAAAAACTTTTGTGTATGTGTGTGGTATGTTAATGTATATTTGTGTATATTCATGCAGAAGTGAGAGGTCAGTGTAAGATGTTGTCAACATAAGTTATAGAATTCTGACTGCAAAGGCAGTAAAACAAATTCAGGTTGTCCAAAAATCTATGTTCTGATGTGTTTATAATCTTATGAAGTTTTTATAACTACAAAACAAACATGTATATAACCACAAACCAAGACACATCTCAAATACTTTGGTGGAAACATCAGGTAGGTGGGTTACAGAGAAGCAAGTGGGAAAATCACTATTATTGGTCTCAGATACTAGCTGATGACATTCTTTTCTTTAAGATTGGTGCAAGTTAGGGATCTATTCATATATTTCAATAGGATTTATTTGGTCACAGGATGTTAGGTCAGACACAGAGGTAGAAGCTACTTGGCCATCAGAGGGAGTGTGATATCCCCAAGGCAATCTGGCTGTGGACCAGCAACAGTCCAATCTTTCCACTTTGAAATTCTAACCAGTTGCAAGGTCTTGCAAGGTTTATGAAGTAAGCACAGCTGTTTTTAAGAATTTTGGTTCATGATGTCTTCCTCAGTTGCTCTCCACCTAACTTTTTCCCAACAGGGTCTCTTACTGAACCTACAGCTCACTGATTTGGCCAGACCAGTTAGACAGAAAACCCTATGGATCAACCTCTCTCCATGTGCCCCAGAGCTGGGATTACAGGCACATGCAACAATGCCTGTATAGATGATGAGAAACCAAAGTCAGGTCCTTATGTTTTCATAGCAAGCACATTGTACACTGAAGTATCTTCCAAGCCCCATTTTTCTGTGGCTCTTGTCTCAAGAAAATACATTGCATCATTGTCTCACTTTTTTGACTGGATATAAATGCTTTAAGACATGAATTTGTATGATCCTTAATGGTATCAATGGTATCACCACAAGTACAAAAGTCATTAAAGAACAAGCTTTGGTGACTAATATTTATCACCAATTTGACAGGATATATAATCACTTATGAAACAAGGGAGAAGGTTTTCTGCTCAGTACCAGTTTGATTTCTCAGTGACTTTGCCACTCAGGCATGTAAAGTCTTCAGCAACAGGATCTTGCCATCTTTTTCTCATGGGAAACCAAGGGCCTTGGCAATAGCCTATAATGTTTTGGAGGCAACAGGGACCTCCCTGGCCAACAACTCACTGTAAGGTATCCCGTCCCTGGCACTGAAAATTTTCTAGTAACAATCTATGGCTTCTGGATGTGCCATTATTCAAAACAGTAGGTTTTCATATGTCTCATTCAGAATATCTTGAATTTTAATTGACCCCCACCTTTCTTTTATACAATTTCTTCCCCTGACCTTGCTTAGGTCTTTCCCCTCCCTGTAATCTGTTCTTTGACTTACATATATACAATACCATCCCCTTAAGACTTTCCCTCTCCTCCCTCCCTTATAGCCTTTTTCTAGCTTATGGGTCTCTGCTACTAATTTTTGGTTCCAGATCACACACAAGTCTATACATTTGTAGCTAGGATCAACATATAAGAGAGAACATGTGACATTTGGCTTTCTGGGCCTCAGTTACCTCACTTAGTATAATCCTTCCCAGATCCATCCATTTCCCTGCAAATTTCATAATTTCATTTTTCTTTACCACTGAATAGAACTCCATTGTGTAGATGTATCCGATCTTTATTATACATTCATCTGTGGATGGACATCTAGGCTGGTTCCATTTCCTAGCTACTGTGAATAGAGCAGCAATAAACACGGTTGTGCAAGTATCTCTAAGGTAGTGAGAAGAGTCATCAGGATATATGCCTAGGAGTGCTATAGCTGGATTGTATGGTAAATCTATTTTTAGCTGTCTCATGAAACTCCACACTAATTTGCACAATGGCTATACCAGATTACATTCCCACCAATAGTGTAGAAGGGTTCCCCTTTTACCACATCCTCACCAACATTTATTGTCATTTGTTTTCTTGATGGTAGCCATTCTGACAGGAGAGGGAATCTCAACACGTTTTTATTTGCATTTCCCTGATGGCTAAGGATATAGGACACTTTTTTAGATGTTTATATGTCTATATTTCTTCTTATGAGAACTCTCTATTTAGTTCCATAGCCCATTTTTTGATTGGATTGTTTTATTTCTTATTGTTCTGTTTTTTGAGTTCTTTGTATATTCTGGATACTAATTCTCTGTCAGATGTGCAGCTGGCAAAGATTTTCTCCCATTCTGTATGTTGTCTCTTTGCTCTATTCTCAGTGTCCTTTGCTGTACAAAAGCTTTGCAATTTCATGAGATCCCAGTGGTTGATTATTAGTTTTATTTTCTGAGCAATTGGTTTATATTCAGAAAGTCATTACCTATGCCAATATGTTGAAGGATTTCCCCTAGAGTTTCAGGTCTGATATTAAGGTCCCTGATCCACTTGGATTTGATTCTTGTGCATGGAGAAAGACAAGGAACTATTTTCATCTTTCTACATATAGATATCCAGTTTTCCCAGCATGACTTTTTGAAGAGGCTGTCTTTTCTCGAATGAATATTTTTGGCATTTTTGGCATAAATCAGATGGCTGTAGCTGCCTGGATTAACATATGGGTCCTTTATTCTGTTCCATTGATCTACATGTCTGTCTTTGTGCAAATACCATGTTGTTTTTGTTACTATGGCTTTGTAATATAGCCTAAAATCTGCTATTGTGATACCACCAGCCTTATTTTTGTTGCTCAAAATCATTTTGGCTATTCAAGGTGGTTTTTTTTTTTTGTGCTTCCAAATGAATTTTAGGATTGATTTTTCTATTCTTGTGAAGAATGCCATTGGAATTTTAATGGGGATTGCATTAAATGTGTAGATTTCTTTTGGTAAGATTGACATTTCCAACTGATACTTTTTGATGGCTCTACATTATTGCATTTCCCAAAGAGGACATTTATTTCTCTTTTCTTTATTTCTTTTTCTGTATCTCTTTTCTTTCTCTCATTTCTTCCTGTCAATGGGGTCTTACACTATAGATCAATCTGAAGTCACACTCAAAGCAATTCTTCTGCATCACCCTCCAAAGCACTGGTGTGATATCCATTAGTCACTATATCCAGGTTATATCCTCTTCCTCTGTCTCCCTCTGCCAACCTACATGGTCTTATATGTAATCCAGGCTGGCCTGGAACTCACAATCCTGCCTCAGTCTCCCAAATGCTGGGGGGATTACAAATGTCCTACTATGCCCTGCTTTCCCCCTACTGGGGAAGTGTAAGTTCCAGAAATAAGATTTTGCCATGAAGCCTGACTTGATAATTTCTATGTATCTCAAACTGACCTTGAGCTTGGGGCAGAGTGCTGGGATGACAGGCTTATGCTACAATGCAGGGTCATAACCTTCCTTCTTGCCAATATTTCTCCACTGTGGCTGAATGAAAGAGCAGATCCAGTGGCTCCTTTCCTCTACCTCGTTGGTAAATCATACCAATGGGACAGTATGACCATGATTCCCAGTCTGCTTCTTAGGTGCTGTGAGGGATAAGGCAATGTCTTACCTGACGCAGGTGGCAGGCAGTAGGAAAGTTCCTCCCTTAAGCCCTATTCCCTGGCTTCCCTTTTTCTTCTATGGGCAATGCTCCTTCCCACCCCTTTCCTGGTTTTGAAGGTCCCATACAGAAGGGCTGGTGGGCTCTAAAGCAGCCTTCTACCTCTACAAGGAAATTCACTACTCTTGACTTGCTGTGGTCCCACGATAGTGGCAGGCATTTACCCCAATTTCCAGAACAACCTGAGTTTCAAGAAAAGAGACAGGCTTCTATCAGGGCTCATAAGGCAAAGGTGATTGGCAATGGCATTTAGACTATGGGCATGCCACTCAGGTGCCCTACCACTGAACTCTACAGCCTTGTTTTATGGTTTGGGGTTTGTGAGAGGGCATCACTAAGTTGCACTTGGGTATAGAATGGGTTGTTACAGAGGCTGATTTCAAACTTTAAAACTTTCTCCTTGCTTAGCTTAAGTAGCCATGATAATAAGCATATACTACCTAGCTTATAGGTAAGGTTTGAATCCATATCTAGGCCCCTCTCCTGTATCTCAGAGAAATGAGCAGGACAGTCAGAGACAGAATGAAGGATGTGGTAAAAGTGAGGCCTCTGTTCTCAGATGCTCCTGGAATCCTGCATCCAAGTTAACATGTACAGGGCTAGGGGCTGTCCAAGTACTTTCCCAGAGCAAGGTTTTACCCCAACTTTGACAGTGTCAGAGAGACACAACTAAGGACAAACAAACCGATTGGGAGACAAAAAGGGACGAATGGTTAGGATTGGTGGCTCATACCTATACATCTCTGTGCTTAGGAGGCAAAGGCAGGAAAATTGCCATAAGCTTGAGGCCAGAATGGGCTACAGACTGAGGTGCTAGATCAGGATAAAATGCCATTAATGCACAAGGACCTGAGTTTCATCCCTAGAATCCACATAAACAGCTGCATGGTTGTGTACACCTGTAGTATCAGTGCTGACAGGGCAGAGACAGGAGGATAACTAGGGCTAAGCTAGTTTACCTGAAAAATAGCATGAGATCCAAGTTTAGTGAGAGTCCCTGTTCAAAAGAAACAAAATGGAAAAGCAAGCTAGGTGTGGTAGATCAACTCTTTGATCAGAGAACTCAGAAGGATGAGTTATGAGGAATGGCATGAGATTGAGGCCATGGTATATAATGAGTCAACTTGGGCCAGGGTATGACAGTGGATCAAAACAAAACAAAAAAATTCCTCGGGAAGAGAGACAGAGGAGGCCATCTGAAATACATCTCAGGAGAAAAATAGAAGGGGTAGCTGAGAGGTAGAATAGACTCAGGAATGAATGTGTTTGTCTAGGCACCAGGTTACAATGTGCTGGAAACCAGTTATGAGTATCTCAAAGTTGAGGATCAGTATCCAGAAGCAAAGTGGCATAGACTTGGGGAGCAGGGAGACACTATGTATAGTGCAGATATTGGGATTACACCTCCACTTCCCTGGATCAGTAAACCAGTCCATGAACTACCTTTCCCAGCTTGTGCATATGGTGTCCATTTTTGGACCTTCCAACATCAGGATATAACAGAGATTCCCAGAAATTTTCATAATTTCAATACACCTGGTAAAAGAATAAGGCTGTGTGTAAGCATGGTTCATTACTGTTATAAAAGTATTAATTGAAATATTACTATAGAGAAGGAATATTCTCTGTATGTCAGCAAACTTCATGGCCAATGTTGCTAATTGTGACTGAATTCTTGATTCAATTGACAAATGACTTTAAGCAGATTCCAGAACAAGGGTTCCTTTCCCATCTCAATACCCCTTAATTTTCCCAGTCTTTCTATCCAGTCTTATTCGTTCAATAGGCCATGTGCTCCCCCTCATATTTCCTTAAAATTTCCACCTGCCAGGCAAAGTGTGTACACCTTTAATTCAAGCCCTTAGCAGGCTGAGGATGGAGGAGTGCCATTAATATGAGGACAGTCTGGACTACAGAGTGAGTTTTGGATCAGCCTGGGCTACAGTGAGATCCTGTTTGAGAAAGAAAAAAACAAAACCAAAGGAAAGGAAAACAAAATGAACAAGCAAAAAACTTCCTCCTCTGAATTGCTCTCCATCTTCAGATCTCCTTCTAATCTCCTCTTCCCTCAGTATGCTGTTCTCCCCAACCATCTCCTACTCCAGATACTATTATCTTCACTTAGTCTTCAGACTCCTACAGACTGTCCCCTCCCTCATACCAACACTTCCTTACCTGGACTTTCACTTCATCCCTTAAATCCTCACTCTCTCATTTGCTCATTTAGACACTTACCTCTTCAATCCCTAATTTGTCAGGTCCTCACTTCTTTCTTATACCATTCACACCTGTCTTCCTCATACAGGTTCCCTCCCATAGTCCATTTAGTTACTCAGACATCTTCAGGGATTGGGACCACCAGTGACCCAAGTCTCTCCCTTCCTTTGGAGACCATTTTTTGCTTAGTGCAGCCACAAAATTTCAGGGACTAAGTTACTGGCCTGATTTTCCCAGGGTTGCAGGAAAGGAGAAACTTACCTTTTCCTGGCATCATCTTCCCTTTCTGTACAGTGAGTCAAGCTCTCTCTCACAGCCAGCTTTGTACCAAGGACCTCCACTATACAGATAGGACTAATTCATTTTGATCCCCACAACCACCACAGAGGGACTCATTTTACCCCATTTCACTGGTAAGGAGCCTGGAATCCAGAAAAGACATGCCATTGCCCAGGAATATACAACTGTAAGAAAAAATAAACTGGAATTCAAAATCCTAATAACTTATTTTTATTTTGAGATAAAGCACCATTATGTAGCCCAAGCTGGCCTTAAATAGCCAGTTCTAATGCCTCATCTTTCTATGTGCTGGGATGCAGTTGAGTGTTACCTTGCCATGCTCAGTCTGAACAATTTGATAATGCCCCATTTACCCATGAGGACCATGAAACTTCATATTACATGGTCTGGCTGTATGCCAGCCCTTCACTGCAAACCCTATGTCCTTCTATCCTAGGTAAAACATTGAGACCTACTGATGACAGGAACAAAATACACACAATTGCCTCATTCACACTGCTTGACCTGTTCAGTTCAGGGAGGCCCATACAGTGTCAGTTTCCCAGGTGACCAACAGAGTAAGCCTGATGTCACAGTGCTGTAACTTAGCTGTAGCCCGCGTAGTCGTCTCACCAGCAAGAACGCACGCGGACACCAGGATCCTTCTGCAGCAAGCGTTTATTCCAGTTAACAGATGAAGAGAGGAAAGACCCAGAGCCCCGAAATGGCGCCGCTTATATAGCCCCTAGGTGGCGTGTACTCTGCTGATTGGCTGCGCGCTCATATGACGCTCATATGACGCTCATATGCCCGGGCTGGGCAGTGACTTGGCGCGCTTTTGCCACTTGCACATGCGCTATTCTACTTGTTCACCAGGGCCGAGGCCGGATGTCAGCGCCATCTTGTAATGGCGGTCACCTCTCGGCTCTCTACATCAGGGAGGCCCATACAGTGTCAGTTTCCCAGGTGACCAACAGAGTAAGCCTGATGTCACAGTGCTGTAACTTAGCTCTTGTATGCACACCCAACCCAAATATAAAAAGAAAGGATTATGTCATGGCTGATCCCCAGATAGTCTACTTCTGCTCTGTGTCACAGACTCAGGCTGCTGTCAAGATCCTATGGTTGGAGGAGCTGGAAGATACAGGACTCATTTCAGGAAGCTGTCTTGTATTCACTCAGGGGGCTCATGTCAGCATCAGGGAAATAGCCTGTTCTGGTCCCAAGGTAGATATCTAGCCATGGACACAGACAAAGATTGCCTGACATTTGGCCAACCCCTCCCCATCTGGGCTTCACATCTGTTTTCCCCAGTGGGTAAGAACCACTTCCTCTTACTAAAGCTCTTGATTGTTCTCCGAAGAAAAATCTCATGTCATTCCTTGCTGCTATAATAAGTCTTTCTCCATTCCTGCTTTTTCAGACAGAAGAGTATGCCATGGAAATTGTGCTGTAAGAACCTTGCAGATGACCCAGAAATTAGAATTTTACTCCTTGCATGCCTCAGTTTCTGCATCCACATCATTCTGTACATTGGAGCAGGGTTTGAGAATTGGAACTAACCTGCTGGCTAGAAACAGATACCAGACTTCAATTCTGTTATCTCCTACTTCATGACCAAGGCAGCCATGTCAGATGTGAATTTTGGTTGAATTCTCCTCACAAGGTGAGGAAGTGATTATATGAGACAACTCCTAGCCTGAGTTTGGCCCAGCTTGAATTGGCACATCTTGTCTTATCTGTGTGTTTAAAAGGTAACACTGGGGCTGGAGAGATGGCTTAGCGGTTAAGCGCTTGCCTGTGAAGCCTAAGGACCCCAGTTCGAGGCTCAATTCCCCAGGACCCACATTAGCCAGATGCACAAGGGGGCGCACGCATCTGGAGTTCGTTTACAGAGGCTTGAAGCTCTGACGTGCCCCATTCTCTCTCTCTCTCTCTCTGCCTCCTTCTCTCTGTCACTCTCAAATAAATAAACAAACAAAAAAAATTTAAAAAAAAATAAAAAAAAATAAAAGGTAACACTGAATAATACAAGCAATGTAGCCAGAACTGGTAGTACATGTATTTAACCCCAGAACTTGGTTGAAACTGAGACAGTAGGATTGCCATGAAAATGAAGCCAGCCTGGATTACACAGTGAATTCCAAATCAGCCTAAACTGTATTCAAAAGAAACACAAAGCTTGATGTGGTATCACTTGTCTGTAATCCAGGCTATTTGTGGCTGAGGTAGGAAAAGTACCCTGAGTTTGAACCAAGTCTGGAGTATACTGTGAGATTTTTGCATCAAAAAGCTTATTTTGCTACTGCAGCCTCCATTCCTGACATTGGATGGGAGGCAATGTGGGTGCTGGGACTTTCATGAATGGCAAAAGATTCTGCAGGGCAGGTTGACTCCTGGCCCTCCTACCTTCCTTGACCTTCCCTTCTGAGTACTCAATCACTGCTCTTCCTGCCACACTGACATCTGGAAAAGAAGTTTACACAAGGAGATCAGATGTACACTTCTGTTTTAGGCTTGTCACATTGCTATTTTAACACTCTTATTTGAAAGGCCTCTATACAGAATAAATACTGAGTCTATACAGTCAAGCTTTACCACACCAGTTTGTGAAATGTTTAGGAATACAGGGCTGTCAACAAGATCTCACAGTGAGGAGCCCCTTTCTAATCTCATGTCTCATTTATTTCCCATTCCTTTTCATCCTGCATAATTCCTATCAGAAGCCACATTTCTAGCCACACACCTCAAATTCCCCTGCTCCCTCAGACCTACCTGGCCTATGCCCTAAGATCCAACCACAATTTCATCTACCCTCAACACATTTTGTCCACAATTGTTTACTGTCTCACAACCACTTATCCTCTCAGATTACAATAGACTATATCGTCTGTCTCATCCTCACCTCAACTCCTCCCTCAGATACTTACTTTTAGCCTGGTACACTCACTCCTCTCTAAAACTGTCACTTCCACCTTCAGACACGCTAAAAATTTCTTCTTCCCTCAAACTCTCCTACCTCAAACTGCTCTCCTCACTTCTGCAGACTGTTTGTTTCATCATTCAGACCCTCACCTCTTCCCCCAGATTACTTACTCAGACATTCATCTTATCCCTTAGTCCCAGAACTCCTCTCTAAGTTCATTATATCCTCCATCAAACCCTAGCTACCTTCCTTATACCTTGTCTTATTACCTTCCACCTCTAGGGTGTCTTCCTCTCCACCCTCAGACACTTTAGAGGCTACCTTATCTATTCACAGAGATTGTGAACCATCAGAAAATTTTCTCTCAGCCTTCTGCAGGCTTCACTGTGCTCAGTACAAGGCCATTGCCCCATCTTCCCCAAGGTTTCAGGCAGTGGGGAACATGTCTCTAAACTTGTCCTTTTTTTTCTTTTTGTTTTTTGTTTTTTGAGGTAGGGTCTCACTCTAGTGCCCAGGCTGACCTGGAATTCACTATGTAATCTCAGGGTGGCCTTGAACTCTCGGCAATCCTCCTACATCTGGCTCCCAAGTGCTGGGATTAAAGGCGTGCGCCACCACGCCTGGCTTAAACTTGTCCTTTTTGATCAGTTTCTTCTGCCCAAGGTGCAGAGTTCCACATCTCATACCTGATATGGTTTTCAAGACTCATAAAGGAGGATGTTAGGACTGTATAGGAGCATCCAGCACATTCATGGTGACTCTTTACTCTTGCCTTGTTGTGGCACCATTATGCTGGTATGTAAGGGAAGGCACTATGCCATTTACAAGAACAAACTCAGACATCACAGGGGGCTTGTCCTCTCTAAGAGCCCATACAGAGAATATAATTAAGGTTTCAACCCAAGCCAGGCATGGTGACCCATGCCTTTAATCCCAGAACTTGGGAGGCAGAGGATTGCCATGAGTTCAAGGTCAGCCTGAGACTACAGAGTTAGTTCAGGTCAGCCTGAGGTAGAGTGAGACCCTTCCTTGCAAAAACCAATAACAAATAAAAAAAGAGATTTCAACCCTGTGGTGGTTTGATTCAGGTGTCCCCCATAAATTTAGGTATTCTGTATGCCAGGTTCCCAGCTGATGGAGATTTGGAAATTAACACCTCCTGGAGGCAGTGTATTGTTGGGGGTGGGCTTATGGGTATTATAGCCAGTTTCCCCTTGCCAGTGTTTGCCACACTTTCCTGTTGCTGTTGCCCATCTGATGTTGGTTAGGAGGTGACATACACCCTTTGATCATGCCATCATTTTCCCTGCCATCATGAAGCTTCTTCTCCTCGAGTCTGTAAGCCAAAATAACCCCCACTTTTTTTTTTCAAAAGCTGCTCTTGGTTGGGTGATTTCTGCCAGAAATGTGAACCTGACTGCAACAAACCCAGATCTATTCCCCCTCTACTGTTTTACCTCAGCAGGACACTGAGGAAGAAATCAAGAGAGACAGACATGGAGGCCTCCATAGACAGATGCCCATGGAGTCCATGCTAAGGAGTTTGTTTGCAGTGGCTGAAGGCCCTGGCATGCCCATTCTCTCTCTCTCTCCATCTGCCTCTTCCTCTCTCTGTCTGTCGCTGTCAAATAAATAAATGAAAATAAACAAAAAAAAAAAGGCTATTGATAGGGTTTAGTAGCAAAGTATCTATCTTTTGCAGGTACTTAGTTCATAGTTACAGACCCAAAACAACAAGGATGCCACCCTGGCCTACTGTGATTCAAGATGGCAATAAAGAGCAGCATTCCTTTTATTCCACCTTACTTGTGATGATCTCCAGTTCCACCCATCATGAGTGGCCTTTTCTGGTTCTGTCTCTCCTTCTGGGCCCAACAACCAATCAATGTCCTTCATATACATTTAACTTGGTAATAAGGCTCATTTCTGATGGATACCTAATTTATTAAAAGACATAATTGGGCCTGGAGAGATGACCTAGTGGTTAAGGCACTTTCCTGTGAAGCCTAAGAACTCATGTTCAAATCTCCATGTCCCATGTAGATAGATACATATGACATAAGCACACAATGTCACACATGTGCACAAGGGGGCACATGTGTCTGTAGTTCATTCATGGCAGCTAAGTCCCTGGTGCACCCATTTTCTCTCTTTCTCTCTCAAAAAGTAAAATTAAATAAAAAGACTTAATTGAAATTGTCACATTGTTTTTCACTCTTGGAACTCCTCTCAGCTTGGAGATGGGTTCCCCTCTTGATGTCTCTGTTTTATTTCTACACTGTCTTAAAATAACTCTTCCATTGGCTAGAGAGATGTCTTAGCAGTTAAGGCACTTGCCTGCAAAGCCAAAGGACCTAAGTTCAAGTCCCCAGGACCCATGTAAACCAGATGCACAAGGTGGTGAATGCACCTGGAGTTTGTTCGCAGCATCTGAAGGCCCTGGCATGCCTATTCTCTCTCTCTCTCCACCTTCCTCTCATAAATAAATAAATTAGTCAATAAATAAATATCTTAAATAATTTACCCTTCTTTATAGCTCTGTTTTCAATTCTTTACTAATGGTAGACAAGAAGTTGAAATCCACTGGCTTGGGGACTTCTTTGGCACACTGGCTTAGAGAGTTCTAAGCCCATCCTAGACCCAGAGAAGCATCATTGTTCCTCAATCCAACAAAATTATGGGCCAGCTGAAGTCCCTTTTCAGAATAGGCCTGAACACCCACTTTCAAAGTGTCAGGAGACACCACTAAAGAGATAGAGACAGAGATGGTAAGACAAAATAGTGTATATGGCTGAGGTTTGTGGTGCATATCCAAAAATCTCAGCACTTCAGAGGTTGAATCAGGAGGAGTAGCATTGAGAGAAGCTTAGTCTATAGACTGAAACTATGTATGAAAATCAAATAACAAAAAGTACACACAGAACGTGGAGTTAAGGGACAAGGGATGCAAGAACAGATTTACAGATATACAGGGACAACCAGAATCTACATGTCCTATAGCAGGTTTGGTGTTAAGCCTCCCAGAGTCTCCAGTGCAACACCCTGTATCCCATGACTGTTACCAGTTCTCAATATCAGTCAAATCCTGAAGGCTGATGTCTGAGGGGAAGACAGGAAGAGAAGGATTCTGCCCTTCCACTCCTGCTCCTGAGCATCTTCTTCATTTCCCCAACCCTTTGCCTTGTTCTCATACCCAAGGTTGTAGAGAAGTAGTAGAGTGGAAGAGTCAACTTAACACCTACCCTTGAAGGACTGAGTTATTGCGAGCTGACTGTGCCCTAATGGTCTTGTATGCATCTTATTCTTGTGAGTGTCTCTTCCTTTCACCATTTCCTTACCTCTGTCTCCCATTTTCTTTGCAGATTCCCTAGACTCAAATCTTATGCATTGCTTCTGGGTGAATGCAGAGGACCTACAAGGTAAGATACAGTCAGCCCTTCTGTGTAATCCTCTCCCCCAGACCTGCCCTTGGAAGGGTGTACAAAAGGCCAACATGAATCCAGCAAGGAAGAAAGATAGTTAATATCTGGGCTTTTCCCATGTGCCAGTTCTTGCTTGGGCTCCAATCTTCACTGCCAGAAAAGAGGACATAGAGACAGCCCTGTTGGGGAAGATCTTTCATCCCACCTCTATGGGGAGCCAAGACAGATAGATTTCATAGTAAAGACCTGCATTGACTATATAGTGAGACCATGTTTCAAAAAAATGGTTAAAAAAGAGAAAAAAAGGAAGAAGTCAAACTAGTCCTATTTGCAAATGACATTATCTTTTGTATAAGTGACCAAGAAGACTCTATCATAAAAATTCTAAAGATGATAAATTCCTTCAGCAAAGTGACAGGATACAAAATCAACATAAAAAAATCAGTATCCTATATGCAAAAGACAAATACATAGAGAAAGAAATAAGTGAGGGTATCCCATTTTCAGTAACCACAAAAATCAAATACCTTGAAATAACACTAACCAAAGATGTGAAAGACCTATATAATAAAAACATAAAGATACTCAAGAAAAAAACTGAGGAGGAAATAAGAATATGGGAAGACCTCCCAAGCTTATAGATAGGTAGAATTAATTGTGAAAATGGCTATTCTCCCAAAGCAATATAGAGATTCAACACAAAACCAATAAAAATCCCAGCATCATCTTCACAGAGATAGAAAAAATAATCTCAAGATTCATATGGGATGGCAGCAAGCCTCAGATATCCAAAATATCTTCAACAAAAGAAACACATCTGGAGGTATAACCATGCCCAATCTAAAGCTATACTACAAAGCCATAGTAACAAAAATGGCATAGTACTGGCATAAAAACAGACATATAGACCAATGGAACAGAATTGAAGACCCAGCCCTTAGTTCAAGTAACTACAGCTGCTTGATCTTTGACAAAGTTGCCTATAGTATACATTGGAGAAAAGCATTTTCAACAAATGGTTCTGGAAAAATCAGACAACTATATGTAGAAAAATGAAACTAAATCCACTACTCTCACCACACACAAAAATCAACTCCAAACAGATTAAAAACCTCAGTACAAGCACTGAAACTCTCAAACTACTGGATGAAAAACTAGGTAGAACTCTCCACTATATAGAAGTGGGGAAAGTCTTTCTGAACAACACCCCAGTAGCCCAGGAAATTAAACACTCAATCTATAGGATCTAATGAAGCTAAAAAGCTTTTGTACAGACAAACATACCATAAACAGAGCTAACAGACTACCCAAAGAATGGGAGAAAATCTTCACAGCTATGCCATTGACAGATGCCTAATATCTAGAATGTACAAAAAAATACCCTAAAAACTAAGAAATAAAAAATCAAACATTCCACTATAAAACTGGGGCAGACACCCTGAGACTACAGAGGGAATTCCAGGAATTCTACTCAGCAGTAAGGAAAAATGATATAATGAAATTTGTAGGAAAATTGGTGGATTTGGAACAGATCATACTAAGCAAACTCACACAAGTACAGAAAATGTTGCATGTTCTCCTTCATTTGTGGATCCCAAAGTGGAACAGCTTGTCTTGAAGGCATACCTTACAGATCACTTATGGGACAGATAAGAGAGTTGGATGTGTTTGGTGGATGAAATAAGAACTATGGAGAAAAAGTGTACTGTTTTTTTTCGATATAAGTTTGAATTACCAAATATAGATGACATATTCTAGTTTAATATAGAACTAGGAACTAGTTTTAAAGTAAGTTTAATTTCAGGCTGAGTTCTACAAGATGGGTAAGATACAAATTACACTTAATCATATTGTATGAAACAAACAATTTACCTTTAAATTTAAAATAAGAAAACAAAAAAATAAAATAAAATTTAAGCCATTTTTGTCAGAAATGCTCATTTCACTTATATGAACAAAAATGTATCAAATGTACTACTTTCCTTCAAAGATTTGACTTTGAGTAGAACAAATGTAAAACACATTCTTTAGTTCTTCAAAATACAGTGAGTTAGTGTTGTGTAAATTTCTGCAGAAAACCATATTTTATAACATAAGGATTATAAGTTGTTTTGCCTAGAAATCCTTGATGAAATAAGAGAAATGGAGAAAGAACTGTTCTATTGAGTTTCTCTATATGAGTTTAAATTACCAAATCTAGAAGTCTAGAAGTTCAGAACAGAACAAGGAGCTAGGTGACAACTATCTTTGCAGGGTTAGTTCTCCAAGTTAGGTAATTTACAATTTGCAGTTCATCATAGTGTATGAAACCAAGAATATAAGGTTTTTTGGTAAGAAATCCTCCCTTAAACAATATATGCAAACATGTACCAAATGTATGACTTAATTTCAAAATTATGACTTTGAGTGTAACAAGTTTAATACACATTCTTGAGTTCTTCACAACACTAGGAGATAGTTTGTAAGTTAATTTTACTTGTGTTTTAATTGCCTAATTTAGGAAAAATAAAAATTTCTTATCACCATATTTTATGATAAAAAATGTAACTTATTTTGGTTAGAAATCCTTCTTGGGCTGGAGAGATGGCTTAGCGGTTAAGAGCTTGCCTGTGAAGCCTAAGGACCCTGGTTCGAGGCTTGATTCCACAGGACCCACATTAGCCAGATGCACAAGGGAGCGCACGCATCTAGAGTTTGTTTGCAGTGTCTGGAGGCCCTGGTGCGCCCATTCTCTCTCTGCCTCTTTCTCCCTCTGTCTGTCACTCTCAAATAAATAAATAAAAATAAACAAAATTTTAAAAAAAGAAAAAAAGAAATCCTTCTTTTTTTGCACTTTTTTTATTAATTAGTTTTGTACTCAGTGAATATAGTCAAGTTGGTACCATTGTTAGCCTCCGCCATGTCCTACCCCATCCTCCAGGCCCCTCTTTGTTGAGGTATATGGGTCATGCATTGTGGAGTTAGCCCACAGTTATGGGTAGGAGGAAATGTCTCTGCCTATCATGCCCAACATGTGGCTCTGACATTCTTTCCAACCCCTCTTCTACAAAATTTCCCTGAGCCATGTTGGGTTCATTTTGGATCTGCTTCAGTGATGAGGTGTTGGGAGCCACTGGGTCTCTGGATATCTGATTTGGTAGGAGTTGAGTGTTATCTGTGTTGATCTCCTTCACCCTTATGCTTGTACCCCATTCACCAGGAAAACAGCACCCTTGCTTGTTTCACCAATTATTCTTAGTTTCAGCTGGGGCCCTTTTGAGGTATGATGAGGTGGTACTCCTTAGGATATGCGTCTATCTGAAAAAGAGAAGCAGATTCTCCAACGGAGAGTGAAGTTAGCACTACATAAATGGGATAACCCTTATTTTTTTTAAAATAAGAATTTAATAGTGTAGGCCTTCTTGTAGCCCATGATTGGTGGTAGCTTGATAACAGAGAGTGGGATCATGTTTGGATATGGTTCTGACTTGTTTCCCAGCTTCAGCTTTGGGTCCCATTCCACTGAGTGGATCAGGTAGTCAAATCAAAAGCAGTTGGTTTCCCACCATGGCTGTGTGCCACTATTGCACTTGTGTTAGCATCACAACAGGTTATTTGCTGGTAAGTAGGTTAGACCATGAGTTGCTTGGACAGATATTGGTCATTTTCCCCCAGTTGCCCATGTAGCACCTTCTGACACTAGATGCGCTGACTATCTGGGGACTGACTCTCTTCCAGCTTCCAGCCATGTCACTCCATGTTATGTGTCAACTGCATATAGTGTCTTCAGCAGTAGGGTCTTACCACTAATGTTTGGTGGGTCATCAAGTACTCTGACAGAAATCTGTCATTCTTTTAGGAAACCTTGTAGGTCTCTCTGATCAAAAGCTCATTGTGGATGATAGCCACCTTCTGGTACTGGGAGTCACAGGTCAGTGCCCACTAAGAGAAGGATGAAAAAAAATAACTAATATAAAAGAGTTAGAGAGAAGAGAGAGAGAGAGAGAGAGAGAGAGAGAGAGAGAGAGAGAAGCTGTAGAAGATTAAGGTCAGTCTTCATTTTACCCTCTTTGGTGCCTTGTGACTCAGGTGTTCCCTCTAAGGGCCTGGTGAAGGTTCAACCATTTGGTCTGCCTTTTAGAATGTAGAATTTTATGGGTTTGGGTCTAGGTTTGTGTCCTCCACCCCATCTCTTGCCCTCCCCTCCCTCCACACCCACCCTATTGTCTAGTCCTCAAGATGCTTGCTGGGTATGTCAGCATCTTGGGTGGATTCAGGTTAGGTGCTGTAGATGAGTGAGACTATGTGGCGATTTTTTTTTCTGTGATTGGGTAAGTTCCCTGAGAATGATCTGTTCCAGGTTCAACCATTTTTCTTCAAATTTCATTGTGTCATTTTTTCTTAATGTTGTGTAAAATTCCATCATGTAAATATACCACATCTTATTTATCCATTCATCTAGTGATGGACATCTGGGTTGATTCCAGGTCTTAGCTATTATGAATTGAGCAGCTATAAACATGGTTGAGCAAATCTCTCCGGACTGAGGTTTTAGGGTACATGACCAGTAAGGGAATAACTGGGTCTGTTGGTAACTCTATAGTCAGCTTTTTCAGGAGTCTCCATATTGCTTTTCAAAGTGGTTGTGCCATCTTACATTCCCACCAACAGTATGAAGGTTCCTATTTCTCCACATCCTCACCAGCATTTATATTCATTTGATTTTTTGATGTTTTCTATCCTTACTGTGGTAAGGTGAAATCTCATACTTGTTTTAATTTGCATTTCCCTGATGATTAGGGATGATGAATATTTTCTTTAGTGTGTGTTTGCCATTTGTATTTCTTCCTCTGTGAACTACCTGTTCAGCTCTTTGCCCCATTTTGTGAGTGGATTGTTTGACTTTTTATTGTTTAGGTTTATGAGTTCTTTGTAGATTCTAGAGATTAGGCCTCTGTCAGTTGGATATTCAGCAAATGTTTTCTCCCATTCTGTGGTTAATCTATTGGCTTTGCTTATTGTATGCTTGTTTGTGAGGAAACTCTTCAGCTCCATGTGATCCCATTGGTTTAGTGACTGTTTAAGATCCTGTGCTAGTGGAGTTTTGTTCAGGAAGTCCTTTCCATTCCTATACCATGAAAAGTCCCTCCTATATTTTCTTCCAATAGTAGCTGAGTTTCTGGTCTTATATTGAGGTCTTTGGTCCATTTGGACTTGAGTGTTTTGCATGGTGAGATGTGTGGATCAAGTTTCAATTTCCTGCATGTGGTTATCCAGTTTGTCCAGCACCATTTGTTGAAGATGCTTTTTTCCAGCCTATATTGTTAGGGCCTTTGTCAAATATCAAGTAGCTGCAGTTGCTTGACCCAATGTCTGGGTCCTCACTTCTATTCCATTGGTCTATACTCCTGTTTTTATGCCAGTACCATGCTGTTTTTATTACTATGGCTTTGTAATATAGCTTTAGATCAAGTATGGTGATGCCTCCAGAGGTACTTCTTTTGCTGAGGATATGCTTGGATATCCGAGGCCTTCTGCCTTTCCATATGAACTTTAAGATCATTTTTTCTATCTCTGTGAAGAACAATGCTGGAATTTTAATTGGAATTACATTAATCTGTATATTGCCTTTGGCAGGATTGCCATCTTCACAATGTTAATTCTGCCTATCCAGGAGCATAGGAGGTCTTTCTATTTTCTGAAGTCCTCCTCGGTTGCTGTTTTTGAGTGCTTTTATGTTTTCATTGTATAGATTTTTCACTTCCTTGGTTTAAGTTTTTCCAAATTATTTTAATTTTTTGTTACTGTTGAAAACGGGACCATGTCTCTTATTTCTTTCTCTGCATCTTTGTCATTTGCATATGGAAAGGTTTCTGATTTTTGTTCATTGATTTTGTATCCTGCTACTTTGCTATAGGAGTTAATCACCTTCAAGAGTTTTGGGATGGAGTCTCTCATGTCTCTTACATATAGAATCATGTTGTCAGTGAATAGAGCTAACTTAACTTCTTCCTTTCCAAATTGTATCCCTTTTATTTCTTTCTCTGAATTATTGCTTGAGCTAGGACTTCCAGTACTATATTGAAGAGCAGAGGTGAGAGTGGACACCCCTGTCTTGTACCTGATGTCAATGGGAATTCCTTCACTCTCTCCCCATTAGGTATTATCTGGGCCTTAGGAGCTTTGTATATTGCTTTTATTATGTTAAGATATGAACTGACCATGCCAATTCTTTCCAATGTTTTGATCATGAAATGATGTTGTATTTTGTCAAAGGGTTCTTCTGCATCTAGTGAAATGATCATGTGTTTTTTATGTTTAACCTTGTTTATGTGGTGTATTACACTGACAGATTTTCATATGTTGAACCACCCCTGCATTTCTGGGATAAATCCCACTTGATCAAGGTGGATAATGCTTTTGATGTGTTGTTGGATTCACTTTGCAAGGATTTTGTTCAGGAGTTTTTGCATCTAAGTTCATCAGGGAAATAGGCCAGTAGTTTTCTTTGCTTGTGACCTCTCTGCCTGGTTTTGGAATTAGGGTGATACTAGCTTTATAGAAGGTGTTGTGGAGCTTTCCCTGTTCTCCAATTGTGTGGCACAGTTTGAGAAAGATTGGTTTGAGTTCTTCCATGAAGCTTTGATAGAATTCACCTGAGAAGCCATCTGGTTCTGGACTCTTATTTTGGGGAGGTTTTTTTTTTTTTACTTTTTCAATTTCAATGAGTGTGATAGGTTTGTTTAGGAGATTAATTGGCTCTGAGTTCAGCTTTGGTAGATGATATGTGTCCAGGAATTTATCCATTTCCTCCATATTATCCAGTTTTGTTGAGTAGAGGTTTTTGAAATAAATCCTGATTATTCTCCCAATTTCACTTATGTCTGTTGTGATCTTTCCTTTTTCATTTTGAAGTTTGTTAATTTGAAGCATCTCTTTTCTTGGCTTGATCAAATTGGCCAGGGGTTTGTCAATCTTGTTTAGTTTCTCAAAGAATCAGCTCTTTATTTTGTCAATTTTCTTAATTGTTTTCTTAGCTTCCAATTCATTAAATTCTGCTCTGAACTTAATTATTTCTTTCCTTCTGGAGCTTTTTGGGTTGAATTCTTCTTGCTTTTTCAGTGCCTTTAGGTGGATGATTAGGTTATTGATTTGGGATCTCTCTGTCTTTGTTATGAAGGCATTTAGTGCTATGAATTTTCCCCTGAGGACTGCCTTCATTGTGTCCCGTCAGTTTTGGTACAATGTGTTCTCATCGTCCTCCATTTCTAGAACTCCACAATTTCATTTTTTATTTTGTCCACTATCCATTTATTGTTTAAAAGTGTGCTGTTCAGTTTCCAGGAGCCTATGGGATTCTTGGTGGGTCTTTTGTTGTTAATTTCTAGCAATATAGCATTGTGATCTGGTATCATGCAGGCAATTCTGTCATTCTTCCTAAATATATGGAGGCAGGCTTTGTGATCCAGAATATGATCTATTTTAGAGAATGTTCCATGGGCTGTGCACTTCCCATGTGACATGAACAGCCTTGCTGTGCACTGCCCTTGCCACATGAATGCCCTTGCTGCATGCTACCGCTGCCACTAGAACACCCTCACTGCATGTTCCTTGTGACACATGAATGCATTGTTTGTTACTCAACCTGCCATGAGCATCCCCCTGCAATGTGAACACACTCACTGCATGCTCCCCATGCCACATGAACTGTCTCACAAAATGCCACCCCTGCCATTTGAATACCCTCACTGTGTGTTCCCCATGCCATGTAAACATTCTCAAGATATTCTCATGGTAGGCCATGAGAATGCCTTCACTTTGCACACCCACTGACATGTGAACAGTCTGTCTGAGTGCTCCCCCTTCAACATGAACACACTCACTGCTCACTCCAGCTGCCATGTAAACACCCATGCTTCATTCTCCACTTGCCACATGAATGCCCTTGCTGCATGCTCCCCTGCCACTTGAACTGTCTTGTTGCATGCTGACCCTGCCACTGAATGTCAACAATGCATGCTCCCATTACCACAAGAACACCCTCAATGTGCTCTCCCCCTGCCATGTGAACACCCTTGCTGCATGCTTCCCCTGCCACATGAAAGTATTGCTGGACATTCACCCTGCCACATGAATGCTATTGCTATGTGTTCACACTTACATGAACACATTCCCCCTGCCATGTGAACTGTATTGCTGTGTGCTGCCCCTGCCAAGTGAATGCCCTTGCTGCACACTCCCCATGCCATGTGAATGCTTTTGTAGCATACTCCCACTAACACATGAATAGCCTGGCTGCATGTTTCCATTAGCATGTGAATGCCCTTGCTGCATGTTCCCACTGCCCAGCGAATTCACTGACTGTGTGCTCCCTTTATCACATGAATGCACTTGCTGCATGTTCTCCCTGCCACATGAAGGCCCTCATGGCATGCTCCCTCTGCTATGTAAATGCATTTGCTGCACTTACCCACTGCCATATAAATGCCATTGGTGCATGCTCCACCTGTCACGTGAACACCCCTGCTTATGGTCCACCAGCCACAAGAATGCTCTTGGTGCTTTCTTCCCCTGCCACATAACACCCTCACTCTGTGCTCCCACTGCCATGTGAATGCCTTCACTGTGTGCTCCTACCTACATGTGAAGAGTCTGGCTGTGCACTACCTCTACCACATGAACAATCTCACTGCTTCTTCCTCTGCCTCATGAACACACTTGTGGTGTGGTCCCTTTGTCATGTGGACACCCTTGCTGTGTGCTCCATCTGCCACATTGAATGTCCATGCTGCAAGCCCCAACTGTCACTTGATTGCCCTCACTATATGCTCCCCCTGCCACATTGAATGCCTATGATGACCACTCCTCATCCCATGTGAACACCTTCCCTGCAGCTCCCACTGCCACGTGAATGGTCTAGCTGTGCACACTCCTACCACCTGAATGCCCTCATTGTGCACTCCCCTGCCATGTGAATGCCCTTGCTGCATGCTCCCATCTCCATGTGAATGCCCATACTGTGCTATGCCCCTGCCATGTAAATGTCCTTGCAGTGCACTCCCCCAGCCATGCTAATGACCTCAATGTCCCCTACCCTGCCATGTAATGCATACACTGCACATTCCCTCTACCATGTAAATGGCCACACTGCAGCTCCCCTGCCATGTGAATACACTCTCTGACCACTCCTGCTGCCAAGTAAATGGCACCACTCCTCACTCCCCCACCACATGAATGGCCTCACTACACATTCCCACTGCTACGTGACCATGCTCATTACATCCTCCCCCTGCCACATGAACATGCGCACTGTGTACTTCCAGCGCCATGTAAATGCCCATGTTGCAGGCTCCCTGTCATGTAAACCCCTCTGAGTGCTTTCCCTGTCATGTGAATGACAGCTTTGTTGTATGCTCCCCCTGCCATGTAAATGCATTGCTGCACACTCACCCTGCAACATGAAAACTATTACTGTGTTCTCTCCCTTCTACGTGAATACATTCACTGCATGATTACCCTGCCATGTGTACTATCTTATTGCACACTGCCCCTGCCACATGAACACCATGCTGCACACTCCTACTGCCACATTAATGGCCTTGCTGCACGTTCCCCCTTCCACCTGAATGCCCACATTGTGCACTCCCCATGCAATGCGAACCATATTGCTGCATGCTCTCCCTGCCTTGTGAATACCCTTGCTGCACAAACTCCTTTCCATGTGAGTGCCCATGGTGTGTTCTCCCCCTGCCATATGAACAACCTCACTGCATCCTCCCCCACCACATGAAAGCCCTTGCTGTGCACTCCCCCTGCCATGTGAATGCACTTGCTGCACATTGCCCCTCCCACATGAACATGTTGCTTCATGATACCCCTTCACAAAATAGTCTCACTATGTGCTCCCCCTACCACATGAATGCCACTGGTTCTCAATCCCACCACCAAAGAATGCACTTCCAGCACAATCCTCCTGTCACATGAATGCCCTCACAACATGCTCCCACTGACACTTGAACACATTTCCTGCAGACTCCCACTGTCACATGAGCAGTCTCACTGCATACTCCCCCTAGCACATGAATGTACTTGCTGCCTTACCATTCTCCTGCCTACATGAACACGCTACACTTTTTTTCTCCCTCTGATTTTTATTTTTATTTTTTTTCTCATTTTTTATTAAAATTTTCCATGATTATAAAAAATATCCCATGGTAATACCCTCCCTCCCCCCCCCCCACTTTCCCCTTTGAAATTCCATTCTTCATCATATCCCCTCCCCATCTCAATCAGTCTCTCTTTCATTTGGATGTCATGATCTTTTCCTCCTCTTATGATGGTCTTGTGTAGGTAGTGTCAGGCACTATGAGGTCATGGATATCCAGGCCATTTTATGTCTGGAGGGAGGACATTGTAAGGAGTCCTACCCTTCCTTTGGCTCTTACATTCTTTCCGCCACCTCTTCCGCATTAGACCCTGAGCCTTGGAAGGTGTGATCGAGATGTTACTCAGTACTCCAGTCACTTCTTTCCAGCACTATGATACCTTCTGAGTCATCCCAAGGTCACTGCCACTGAAAAGAGATGATTCTCTACCCAAAGTGAGAGTAGCGTTAATATAAGGGTATAAATATTTTTTTAAAAAGTGCTTACTGGGCAGTTTGATAAGCATAGTATATACATTTTTCCAGACATCAGCAGATGTTACACCCCTAGGGCTCATGACTACCCCTGTTTTAAGTTTCAGTATCAGGGATGTATTCCCCCCCCCCCTTGGAACAGGCCTCCAGTCCAATTGGATGGCAGTTGGTTTCCACCTTGACAGACATGCCGCTATTGCACCCATTGGCTCATTTGGCCTGGCTGGCCAATTATAAAGCTTGCAGTGTCCACTGTTGAGAATCTTCACTGGTGATTTCTCTTTCTCCCATTGAACTACATGTAGAATGGCTTCTTACAGATTTCTGTCAGCTGGTCTACATGGAGGAGGTTATCAGCTCAGTTCCAGCAGGATTTCTCAGTGGCCTTGCCTCCCAAGTATGTGGAGTCTTCAGCAATATGGTCTTACCATCTATTCCTGGTGGGAAACCAAGGGCCTTGGCAATGGACAATGGGCAATGTTTTGGGGGCATCAGGGACCTCCCTGGCCAACAACTCACTGGAGGTATCCCATCCCTGGCACTGAAAATTTTCTAACAATGATCTATGGCTCCTGAGTGTTCCATTGTCCAAAACTGGAGGATTCCATATGATTTAATTGCATCCTCTTAGATTTTGATTAGCCCTCCCTCCAACTTTCCTTTACTCAATCTCTTCCCATGACCTCACTTTGGGCCTTTTCACCCCCATTAATCTATTCTTCTACTTACGTATATACAATAGCAACCTATTAAGTACCCTCCTTCCTTCCTTTCTCTTCCCTTTATATCTCCTTTTTAACTTACTGGCCTCTGCTACTGAGTTTTTTCCTTCTCACACAGAAGTCCAATCATCTGTAGGTAGGATCCACATATGAGGGAAAACATGTGGTGCTTGGCTTTCTGGGCCTGGGTTACCTCACTTAGTATAATCCTTTCCAGATCCATCCATTTTCCTATAAATTTCATAACTTCATTTTTCTTTATTGCTGAGTAGAACTCCATTGTATAAATGTGCCACATCTTCATTATCCACTCATCAGTTGAGGGACATCTAGGCTGGTTCCATTTCCCAGCTATTATGAATTGAGCGGGAATAAACATGGTTGAGCATGTACTTCTAAGGACATGGGATGAGTCCTTAGGATATATGCCTAGGAGTGCTATAGCTGGGTGATATGGTAGATCAAGTTTTAGCTGTCTAAGGAACCTCCACACTGATTTCCACAATGACTGGACCAGATTGCATTCCCACCAACAGTGTAGAAGGGTTCCTCTTTTTCCACATCCCCGCCAGCATTTATGATCATTTGTTTAGCCAGTCTGACAGGAGTGAGATGGAATCTCAATGTAGTTTTAATCTGTGTTTCCCTGATGACTAGGGATGTAGAACATTTTTTTAGATGCTTATACACCATCCGTTTTTCTTCTTTTGAGAACTCTCTATTTAGCACCATAGCCCATTTTTTAATTGGCTTGTTTGATTTCTTATTATTTAGCTTTTTGAGCTCTTTGTATATCCTAGATATTAATCCTATATCAGATATATAGCTGGCAAACATTTTTTTTCCATTCTGTAGGTTGCCTCCTTGCTTTATTCACAGTGTCCTTTGTAGTAGAAAATTTTTGTAATTTCATGAGGTCCCAGTGGTTAATCTAGTTTTATTGCCTGAGCAATTGGGTTTATATTCAGAAAGTCTTTGCCAAGACCAATATGTTGAAGGGTTTTCCCTACATTTTCCTCTAGCAATTTCAGAGTTTCAGGTCTGATGTTAAGGTCTTTAGTATTTGGACTTAATTCTTGTGCATGAATAGAGAGAAGAATCTATTTTCATCCTTCTACAGATACATATCCAGTTTTCCCAGCACCATTTGTGGAAGAGGCTGTCTTTTCTCCAATGAGTATTTTTGGCATTTTTATCAAATATCAGGTGGCTATAGTTATCTGGACTTATATCTGGGTCTTCTATTCTGTTCCATTGATCTACATGTCTGCTTTTGTGCCAGTACCATGCTGTTTTTGTTACTATGGCTCTGTAGCATAGGTTGAAATCAGGTATGGTGATACCACCCACCTTATTTTTGTTGCTCAGTATTATTTTAGATATTCCAGGGTTTTTATCTTTCCAAATGAATTTTTGGATTGTTTTTTTCCTATTTCCGTGAAGAATGCCTTTCGAATTTTGATGGGGATTGCATTAAATGTGTAAATTGCTTTTGGTAAGATTGCCATTTTCACAGTATTGATTCTTCCAATCCAGGAACAAGGGATAAAAACCCATTTCCTAGTGTCTTCTGCAATTTCTCCCTTGAGTGTTTTATAGTTTTCATTGTACAGATTCTTTACTTCCTTGGTTAGGTTTATTCCAAGGTACTTTATTTTCTTTGATGCAGTTGTGAATGGGAGTGATTCTCTGATTTCATCCTCTGTGTGTTTGTTGTTAGCATATAGGAATGCTACTGATTTCTGTGTATTTATTTTGTATCCTGCTACATGGCTGTAGGTGTTTATCAGCTCTAACAGTTTGCTGGTAGAGTCTTTAGGGTCCTTTATATATAGAATCATGTCATCTGCAAATAATGATACCTTGATTTCTTCCTTTCCAATTTGTATCCCTTTTATGTGCATCTCTTGCCTTATTGCTATGGCTAAGACTTCCAGTACTATATTAAATAAAAGTGGGGACAGTGGACACCCTTGTCTTGTTCCTGATTTTAGTGGAAAAGCTTCCAGTTTTTCCCCATTTAGTAATATGTTAGCTGTAGGCTTGTCATAAATAGCCTTTATTATATTGAGATATATTCCTCCTATTCGCAGTCTCTGTAGGACTTTTATCATGAAGGGATGTTGGATTTTGTTGAATGCTTTTTCTGCGTCTACTGAGATGACCATGTGATTTTTGTCCTTCAGCCCACTTATATAATGTATTATATTTATCGATTTGCATATGTTGAACCATCCCTGCATATCTGGGATAAGGCCTACTTGGTCAGGGTGAATGATCTTTCTGACATATTCTTGTATTCTGTTTGCCAATATTTTGTTGAGAATTTTTGCATCTATGTTCATGAGGGAGATTGGTCTGTAATTTTCTTCTTTTTTTTTTTTTTGTTCTATCTTTGCCTGGTTTTGGTATCAGGGTGATGCTGGCTTCATAGGATAGGATTCCTTCTTCTTCTATTTTATGGAAAAGCTTAAGAAACAATGGTGTTAGTTCTTCCCTGAAGGTCTGGTAAAATTCAGCAGTGCATCCATCTGGTCCTGGACTTTTTTAAGTTGGGATATTTTTGATAACTGCTTGGATCTCCATGCCTGTTATAGGTCTATTTAAGTGGTTAATCTCATCTTGATTTAATATAAGTAGGTCATATAAATCAAAAAATCATCCATTTCTTTCAGATTTTCATACTTTGTGGAGTATATGCTTTTATAGTATGTCCCTAAGATTTTTTGAATTTCTCTGGCATCTGTTGTAATGTTACCTTTTTCATCTCTAATTTTATTAATTTGTGCCTCTTCTCTCTTCCTTTTGGTCAGATTTGCTAAGGGTTTATCAATATTGTTTATCCTTTCAAAGAACCAACTCTTTGTTTCATTGATCCTTTGGATTGTTTTTCTGGTTTCTATTTCATTAATTTCTTCCCTAATCTTTATTATTTCTTCCCATCTACTGATTTTTGGTTTGCCTTGTTCTTCTTTTTCTAAGGCTTTCAGGTGAAGCATTAGGTCATTTACTTGCGACCTTTCTAATTTCTTAATATAGGCCCTTAAAGCCATAAATTTATCTCTTAGGACTGCCTTCATTGTGTCCCAGAGATTTTGGTATGTTGTGTTCTCATTATCATTTGACTCTATACATTTTTTGATTTCCTTCTTGATTTCTTCATTGACCCATTTATCATTTACTAGTGTGTTATTTAATTTCTATGATTTTGTGTATGCTGTATAGCCTTTCTTGCTATTGATTTGTAGTTTGATTCTATTGTGGTCAGATAGAATGCAAGGAATTATTTCAATTTTCCTGAATTTGTTAAGATTTGCTTTGTGTCCTAACATATGGTCTATTTTACAGAATGTTCCATGTGCTGCTGAAAAGAATGTATATTTGGATGAAATGTCCTGTAGATATCTGTTAGGTCCATTCCTTCTATGACCTCATTTAGTCCAGATGCCTCTCTATTTATTTTTTCCCAGGATGACCTGTCAATTGGTGAGAGTGGGGTGTTGAAGTCATCCACTACCACTGTGTTTGATGTTATCTGTGACCTTAGTTCTAATAGCGTTTGTTTGATGAATTTGGGGTCCCCCATGTTAGGTGCATATACGTTTAGGATTGCAATGTCCTCCTGTTTGAGGCTGCCTTTAATCAATATAAAGTGACCTTCCTTATCTTTCTTAACTAATGTTGGACTGAAGTCTACCTTGTCAGATATTAGGATAGCAACCCCTGCTTGTTTTCTAGGTCCATTTGCTTGAAACACCGTTTTCCAACCTTTCACCCTAAGATGGTGTCCATCCTTTGTAGAAAGGTGGGTTTCTTGGAGGCAACAAATTGAAGGATCCTGCTTTTTAACCCAGTGTGCGAACCTATGCCTTTTGATTGGAGCATTCTGGCCATTGATATTAAGAGATAATATTGAATGGTATGTATTCATTTCTGCCATTTTTTTTGTAGTTCTTCTGGTTTTACCTTTGCTCTCTTGTGTTAATTAGTATTTGAGTATTGTTTGTTTTTTCCTAGTTCCTTATATGCATGCTTTTCTTTTTCTTCAGCATGGAGGATTCTTTCAAGTATTTTATGTAGAGCTGGTTTTGTCTTCAGATACTCCTTTAGCCTGATTTTGTCGTGGAATGTCCTTATTTCTCCGTCTAATTGAATGGATAGTTTTGCAGGATAAAGTAACCTTGGTTGACAGTTGTTATCTTTCAGGACTTGGAATACATCACTCCATGCCCTTCTGGCTTTTAAAGTTTGTGTTGTGTAATCTGCTGTAATCCTGATAGGCTTGCCTTTGTAGGTAACTTGATTTTTCTCTCTGTCTGCTTTCAGTATTTTTTCTTTGGTTTTTGTGTTTGTTAGTTTGATTATAGTATGGCGAGGAGAGCTTCTTTCCAGGTTTTGTCTGGCTGGTGTTCTAAAGGATTCCTGTATCTGCATTGGCAGCTCTTTCCCAATTTGGGGGAAGTTTTCTTCTATGAGTTTGTTGAAGACGCCTACTATGCCTTTGGAGTGAAATTCTTCTCCTTCCACTATGCCCTGAATTCTTATGTTTTATCTTTTCATAGTGTCCCAAATATCTTGAAATTCCCACTCATACTTTTCTATTAGTTTGTCTTTCTCTTTGTTGGACTGTATTAGATCTGTCACCTGGTCTTCTAGCTTAGATATTCTGTAAAACTATGGAATGCTTCACAAATTTGTGTGTCATCTTTGCACATGGGCCATGCTAATCTTCTCTGTATCATTCCAATTTTGGTATATGTGCTGCTGAAGCGAGCACAACACGCTGCTTCTTGATCCCCCACCACATAAACAGTCTCACTGAATGCCCTCACTGTGTCCTCCTCCTGCCACATAAATATCCTTATAGCATGTACCCACTGACTGCCATGTTAACACCCTCACAGCACATACCCACTGCCACATGAATGCCCTCACTCTATCTCCCCCTTGCCACATGAATGTCCTTTCTGAGATCATGCCCTGGACACATGAATGAACTCCTTGGGCATTCTGCCTGCAATGTGAACAGCCTCACTGTGTGCTACACCTGCCACATGAACACCCTCGCTGCATGCTCCCCACCACGTGAATGCACTTGCCACATACTCCCCTGCCACATTGACACCCTCACTGTATGCAGCCCCCGCCACATGAATGCCCACACTAAAACATGCTCCCCCTGTAACATGAATGCCCTCACTGCACACTCCCTTTGCCACATGAATGCCTTCACTGCATGCTCCCAATGACATGTAAACATTCTGGCTACACGTTCAATTTACTATGTGAATGCCGTCACTACATGCTCCCCCCGCCATGGGAATGCACTCACAGCACCCATCTGCTGCAACATAAATGCCCTACTGTATGCTCCCCCTACCCTGTGAACACCTTCACAGCACACTCCACCTGACACATGAACAAACACACTGTGAGCTCCCTCTGCCATGTGAATGGCCTTGATGTATGCTACCCTATGACATGAATGCCCTTGCTGCATGCTCCCCCTGCCACATGAACTCCCACATGGCATGCTCCCCATGCCATGTGAAAGCCCTCACTGTGTGCTCCCTATGGCATGTGAGCAACCATGCTGTGTGTTCCCCATGCCAGTAAATGCATGCTCCCTCTGCCACATTATTGCCATGCTGCATATTCCCACTGCCAAGTGAATGTGTTGCTGCACACTTGCCCTGTCATGGGAATGCACTACTGTAGGCTCCCCCCTCCATGTGAGACGTCTCCTTGCATGCTCCCCCTGTCACCTGAACCCCCTTGCTGTATGCTACCCCTACCACATGAAAAGTCTCCCTCCATACTACCCCTGACACCTGAATGCCCTTGCTGTGCACTCCCTGTGACATGTGAACACATTGCTGAGCACTCACCCTGCCATGGGAATGCCTTTGCTAGTGCTTTCCCTGCTATGTAAATGCACTGTGTGTATACTCCCCATGCCATTTGAATGCCTTTGCTGAGCATTCCCTATGCCATGTAAACATTCTTGCTGCACACTGTCCCTGCCACATGAATGCCATTATTGTGTGCTCCCTCTGCCAAGAGAATGCCTTCACTTTGCACTCCCACTAACACTTGAACACTGGCTGCATGTTTCTCCTGCCACATGTATGCACTCGCTGCATGCTCTCCCTGCTATGCAAATGCCCTCTCTGAGAACTCCAACTGTCATGTGAATGTACCAAGGTGCTTTGCCCCACCACGTGAACGCATTCACTGCATATCCCACTGCCATGAGAATACCATTGCTACATGCTCCCCCTTCCAAATGAACAGGTTTATGTGCCCTCAGCCTGTCACATGAAAGCCCTCACAGTGTGCTGTCCCCATTTTATGTAAATGAACTTGCTGCACATTTTGTTTTTGCCTGCCAGGTGAACTGTTCCTGTTTCACATTAATGCCCATGCTTGTACTCCTCTTACCATGTGAACACCCTCACTGCATGCTCCCCCTGTCATTGTGAATGCCCTCTCTGCACTCTCACCCTGCCAAAAGCACTGTGTGCTCCCCCTGAAATGTTAACATGTTGCTGCACAGTCACCCTGCCACATGAAAGCCCTTGCTTTGCTCTCCCCTGCTACATGAATATATGCACTGCACGCTCCACCTGCCATGTGAACTGTCTCACTGCACACTGTCCCTGCCATGTGAATGCCCATGCTGCACAGTCCTCATGACACATGAGCACCCTTGCTGCATGCTGCCCCTGCCATATGAATGCCCTCACTGTGTGCACCCCTTGCCATGTGAATGCATTGCTGCATGCTCACCCTGCCATGTGAGTGCTATCACTGTGTGCTTATGCTGTTATGTGAAGGCACCTTCTGCATGCTCCCCTGCCACATGAACTGTATCATCACAAGCTTCCCCTGCCAAGTTAATGCAGTCAGGTATGCTCCCCCTACCATGTAAATGCCTTTGTGGAACACTCCCACTGACTCATAAAGTGTGGCTGTGTGCTCCCCCATCACCTGAATGCCCTCATCCCTCACTACACACTCCTACTGCCTCTTGAATGCACTCACTGTATACTCCTTTTACCACATGAACACAATTGCTGCATGTTCCCCGTGCCACAGGAATGCTCTCTTGCAGTATGTGACCACTGCCACATGAACGCCCTCACTACATGCTCTACCTGCCACTTGAAGACCCTAATGGCACAAAACCCCTGGGACATGAATGCACTCACTGCACATACCCATTGCCACAAGAATGCCATCAGGGTGTGCTCCCATTGTCACATGGACGACGTCACTTCGCGCTCCCCCAGCAATGATAAGGCACTCAGTGCTTGCTCCCCCACCATGTGAATGCCCACACTGTGTGCTACCCCTACTAGTGAATAAGCTTACTGCTTGCCTCCCCACCTCGTGAATGCACTTTCTGTGCACTCTCTTTGCCATGTGCACGCCCTTGCTGTGTGCCTCTCTCTGCCACGTTGAATGACCATGCTTCGCTCTACCCCTGCCACATGAATGTCCTTGCTGCTGTTCCCACTGCCATGCGAACACACTGGCTGCATTCTGTCCCTGCCATGCGAATGCCCTCACCGAAGACTTGCCCTGCCACTCGAATGCCCTCCATGCACACTTCCTTTGTTGTATGAATGCATTCACTGAACGCTCCTCCTCCTATGTGAGCTCCCTTGCAGCAAGCTGCCCCTGCCTTGTGAATGCCTTCACGGTGCATTCCTCATGGCACATAAACAGCCTTTTTGCAAGATCACCATGCCATAAAAACACCTTCACTGCACACTTCCACTGATATAGTCTGGCTTCATGCACCCTCTGAAACATGTACACCCTAACTGCACACCTCCTCTACCAAGTGAATGCCTGAATGCTGTGCCATTTTAAAAAGTTGCTGTGCATTTGTCATGCCATGTGAAGGCTCTCTGTGTGTACTCCCTCTGCTACATGAACACACTTGCTGTGTGCTGCCTCATCCATGTGAACTGTCTTGTTGCATGCTGCCTCTGCTCATGAACACTCTTGCTGCATGATGCCTCTGCTATGTGAACACACATGCAGCATTCTCCCCATGCCATGAGAAAGCCCTCACTGTGCACTCCCCCGCCACATGAATGCCTCACTGGGTGCTCCCTTGACATGTGAATGGCATCATTACATGCTCCCTCTGCTACATGAATGCCCTCACTGCATGTTTCCACTCACGTGAATGCCCAAGCTGCGCTCTCCTCTGCCATGTATCCACCCTCACAGTATCCTCCCCGACCACATGAATGCCCTCACTGCACAACCTGCTCTACCTGACAAATGAACAGTCTGGCCGTGTGCTCCCCCTACCACATGAATGCTCGTGCTGTATGCTCCCCATGCCATATGAAAGTGCTGCTGTGCCCTCATCCTAGCATGTGGATACCATCACTGTGTTCTCACTCTGCTACATGAATGCACTCACTGCACACTCACCTGCCATGTAAACTATAACCCTGCTTGCTCCCCATGCCATGTGAACACCTTTGTGGCATGTGCCATGCTCCTGAATAGTCTGGCAGCTTGCTACTACATCAAATTAATGTCCTTGCTCTATGGTCCCTCTGCCTCATGAATGTACTCGCTGTGTGCTCCCTTTGCCATGTGAATGCACATGCTGCATGTTCCCGTCACATGAATGCACTAGTAGTACACAACTACTGCCACAAGAAGGACCTTGTTGTGAGCTCCCCCTGCCACGTGAACATCCTCACTACATGTTCCCATGTCACATGAACAGTCTGCCTGGGCGCTCTCCCTGCCACATGCACGCCCTCACTAAGGGATCACCTAGCCAAGTGAATGCCCTTGCTGTGTGCTCTCCCTGTCATGTGAACAGTCTCAGTGTATACTCCCTCTTTCACATAAACCCATTCACTCATGAATGCTCCCACTGCCATGTGAACACCGTCGGTGAATGATCCCATCTCCATGTGAATGCCATTGCTTCTTGCTTCCCAGGCATGTGTACACTCTCACAGCTTGCTCCCCCAGCCACATGAATGCCCTTAATGCCCACACTCACTGCCACATGAATACTTTGGACTTTGCTCCCCCTGAAATGTGAATAGTCCAGCTGCATGTTGCTACTACCATGTGAATGCCATCAGTGCAAACTCCCACCACCATGTGACCACCTTGTTTTGCTCTTCCTATGAAGCCATGTGAATGCTTTCACATCTAGCTACTGCTGCCACATGAATGCTTTGGCTCCCACTGACATGTGAACAGTCTGGCTGTAAGCTGCCTCTAATCATGTGTATACCCCCCCACCCTGTGAATGCAGTGACTGTGTGCTCCCTTTGCCACATAAATGGTTCAGTGGATGCCCCTGTGCCATGTGAACACTCTTGCTGCACCCTCTGTCATGTAAACACTCATCATGCTGCACCCTCCTGCTGCCATGTAAATGCTCTCACTGCAAGCTACCAATGCTACGTGAACACTCTCACTGCACCCTGCACCATGTGAATGCCCATACTGCACACACCCTGCCATGTGAACATCCTAGATGCACACTCCCCCTGCCACATGAATTCCCACACCATGCACTCCCCCCACCACATGAACAGTCTGGCTGCTGTGAGCTACCCCTGTCACATGCATTCTCTCACTACACACCCCCACTGTCCTGTGAATGCAGTCACTGTGTGCTTCCTTTACCAAGTGAATGCTCTCATTGCATGATAGCCCTGCCATATGAACACTCTTGCTGCACCCCCATGTGAACACTCATGCTGTGCACTCCCCATACCACATGAATGTCCATGCTACATGCTCCTCCTCCCATGTGAATGCCCACACTGCACCCTCTCCCTGCCAAGTGAACTCCCTTGCAGCATGCTCCCTCTGCCACATGAACACTCTTGCTACACACTTATTCTGCCATGTGGAGGCTCCTGCTGTGCGCTCACCTTCCCCTGTGAATGCACTTGCTGCATGGTCCCCCTGCCATGTGAACTCTGTTGAAGCATATTGCCCCTTGCTATGCAAATGCACTTTCACATGCTCCTCCATGCCATGTAAGCAGGCTCACTGCATGGTCAGAGAGCCATGCTATGTGAACACATACACGCACACTCCCACTGTCACATGAATGTTGTTGTTTCATGCTCCACAGCCACGTGAATGCTCTTGCATCTTGCTCCCCCTGCCACATGAACACCTTCACTGCACACTCCTGCAGTCACATGAATGTTTGGCTGTGTGCTCCCACTGACATGTGAACAGTCTGCCTGCACACTGCCCCTAACACATGTACACCCTCACTGCATGCCCCCACTGCCCTGTGAATGCATTTGCTGTGTGCTCCCTTTGCTGCATGAATGCCCTTACTGTGCACTCCCCCTGCCTCATGAAACCCCTTGCTGCACACTATCCCTGCTTTGTGAACCCATTGCTGCGTACTTGCACTGCCACATGAATGCCCTTGCTCTGCGCTCCTCCTGCTATATGAAGGCACTTGTCCATGCTTCCACTGCCACATGAATGCTATCAGTGTACACTGCCACGTGAATGCTCTTGCTTCATGCTCCACAGGCACATTAATGCTCTCACAGCTTGCTTCCCCTGCCACATAAACGCCCTCACTGTGCACTCCCATTGCTACATAACTGCTCTAGCTGTGCACTGCAACAGATATGTGAGCAGTCTGGCTGCATGCTGCCCCTGCCCTGCTGCCCCATGAATGCATTCACTGTATTGAATGCATAAATGCCCTCACTGCACACTCCCCTGCCATATGAACACGTTGGCTGCACCTCACTGCCATGTGAATGCCCACGGTGTGCTCTTCCATTGCCATGTGAATGACCTTTGCAGTGCACTGCCCCTGCCACGTGAGCATCCATACTACGTACTGGCCCTGCCATGTGAATGCACCTGCTGCATGCTCCACAGAAATATGAATACATATGCTGCATGATACCCATGTCATGTGAATGGCCTCACTGCACACTCTTCCTGCCACATGAACACTCTTGATGAATGCTTTCCCTGCCTTGTGAACATGTTGCTGTGCACTTGCCCTGCCAAGTGATGCCCTCTCTGCATGTTCCCTCTGCTACATGAACAAACTCGTGCACTCTCCCACTACCACAGGAACACCATCAGTGCATGCTCCCACCACCATATGACACATGAAAACCCTTGCTGCCCACTCCCCCTGCCAAGTGAATGTGTTGCAGCACGATCCCCCTGCTATGTGAAGAGTCTTGCATGTTCCTCCTGCTATGTGAATGCCCTCATTGTGCATTCCCCTGCCACATGAGCACACTCGCTGTGATACTCCCCCTGCCACAAGAATATCCTTTATGTATGCTCCTCCTCCCACATGAATGTGTTGATGCGCATGCACCCTGAAATGTGAATGCCCTCATTGCATGCTCCCCCTGCTACACAAACACTTGTGCACACTAACTCTGCTACATGAATGCACTCATTCATGCTCCCACTTGTGCACTCTGTTATATGTGAATGTCCTCACTGCACATGCCCCTGCCATGTGAATGTCCACACAGTGCTCACTTGCTGACATGTGAATGCATTGGCTGCCCACTCCCCTACCACATGAATACCCTTTCTCAATGCTCTCTCTGCCATGTAAACACCCATTCTCTCAACTCCTGCAACATGAACACACCTACTGCATGCTCCACCTGCCACATTAATGCTCTTACTGTGTGCTCCCTCACCATGTACATGCCCTCATTGTGCCATTCCCCTGACATGTGAACACATTGCTGTGCACTTGCTGTGTGTTCCCTCTGCTACCTAAACTAACATGGCTACATGAATACCATTGGGGTGTGCTTCAGCAACCACGTTAATGTGCTCCTCTAGCCATGTGAACACTCACTGCTAGTTCCCCCTGCCACATGAATGTCCTTACTTCACGCTTCCACTGCCACTTGAATGCCTTTGCTGGACACTCCCACTAACCCATGATCAGCCTGGCTGTGTGCTGCCCCTACCACATAAATGCCCTTGCTGCTCCTATCCTTTGTTTTGTGAATGCACTCACTGCATGCTCCCCCAGTCCTCACTGTGAGCTCCCCTGACATGTGAACACACATGCTGTTCTCCTCCTGGCACATGAATGCCCTCACTGTGTGATCACCCACCATGTGAATGCCCTCACTTCAGACTCACCCTGTCATGTGAACACCCACACTGCATGCTCCCCTGCCACATGAATGCACCTACTGTGTGCTTCCCTGGCAGGTGAATGCCCTCGCTCTATGCTCTTCCTGCCATCTGAATGCCCTTGCTGTGTGTTCCCCATGCCATGTTAATATCCTTGCTGTGAATTCCCCCTGCCACATGAACCGTCTTGCTGCATACTTGCCCTGCCACGTGAATGCCCTTGCAGCGTGATCACCTTGCCATGTGCTTACATGTGCTGTGCTTACTCCTGCCACGTGATGCAGTCATGGTGCACACTCCTCTTTCCACATGAACCCATTCACAATGTGCTCTCCTTGCCACATGAAAATCTTCACAATGCCCACATGCTGCCATGTGAATGCCCTGACTGTATGCTCCCCACCATGTGAATGCCCTTGCTGCTAGCTTGCCCTGTCACATGAACCCTCACTATATGCTTTACCTGCTATGTGAATCCACTTGCTGCATGCTTCCTCTGCCATGGGAACACTCTTGCAGCATGCTGCTACTTGCTATGTGAATGCCATTGAAGATCACTCTCCCTGCAATGTAAATAGCTTTGCTGCATGCTTCTCCTGCCATGTGAATGACATCGCTGTACTCTTCCCCTGCCAAGAGAACACCTTCACTTCATGTTCCCACTGATGTGAACATGATCATCACACACTTCTTCTGCCATGTAAATGCCCTCTCTGCACACTGGACCTACAACAGTAACGCCTTTGCTGTGTGCTCCCATAGCCACATGAATGGCCTCACAGTGCACTCCACCTGGCACATGAATGCTCTCATTGCATGTTCCTGCTGCTACATAAAACACATAGGTGAAAGCCTATGTGAACAGTTTGGCTGTGCACTCCTCCTAACATGTAGATCCGCTCAGTGCACACTTCCCCTGCCTCATGAACACACTCGCTGCACACATCCTTTATCATGTGAAGGCTTTTGGTGTAAGCTCCCCTGGCCACATGAATGCCCTTACTGTGTGCTAACCTTGATATGTGAACACCCATGCTCCACACTCCCCTGCCATGGGGATGCACCTGCTTTGTGTTCCCCTGCCATGTGAACGCCCTCACAGCAAGCTCCTCCTCCCACTTGAATGCCCTCACTGCACACTGACCTGCCCCATGAATGTCCATGCTCATGCTTCCCCAGCCACATGAACCCACCCACTGTGCTCTCTCCTTCATAAATTCATAAGCTGCATGCTTCCCCTGCTGCATGAACGACCTTGCTTCATACTCCCCCTGCCATGTAAATGTGTTGTTGCACACTCAACCTGCCATGCGAATGCATACATTGTGCACCTCTCGTGCTACGTGAATACTCCCAGTGCCCCATGAACACCATCAGTGCAGGCTCCCACTGCCACATGAGTGTCATAGCTTTGCTCTACCCAGCCATGAGAATGCTCTCACAGCTTGATCCCCTGCCGCATGAATGCCCTTGCTGTGTGCTCCTGCTTCCACATGAATGCTTTGGCTGTATGCTCCCATTAAGATGCATGTGAACAGTCTGGCTGTGCATTGCCACTGCCATGTGAATGCTCTTGCTGCACACCACCACTGCCACATGAACGCATTTGCAGTGCACTCCATTTGCCACATGAATGCCTTCACTGTGTGCACCATTTGTCATATATACCCTTGCAATGCATCTCCCCTGCCACATGAACACCCTTACTGCATGCTCCCACTGCTATGTGAATGTCTTCACTGTGTGCTCCCCCTGTCCTGTGGATGGTCTTGCTGCTAGCCCACTGCTATGTAAATGAACTCGCTACATGCTCATCATGCCCCGTGAGCATGCTCATTGCACGCTGAGAGCAGTCATGTGGCTGGGAAGCATGAAGCTTGCTCCCCCTGCCACATGAATGCCCTCACTGCACGATCCTGCTTCTGTGTGAATGCTTTTGCTGCATGCTTCCACTGACCCATCAACAGTCTGCTTGTGCATTACCCCTTGCTATGTGAATGCCCTAGCTGTGTACTCCCCCTGCCATGTAAAAAGTTTCACTGTGCATTAATCCTGCCATGTGAACATCCATGCTGTGCTTTCCACTGCTATGTGACTGCCCTTGCTGCATGCTCCCTCTGTCACATGAACAGCCTCTCCGTGTGCTTCCCCTGATATGTGCATGCCCTTGCTTCATGTGCCCTCACCATGTGAACATGTTTCTGCATACTTAATCTGCCTTGTAAATGCCCTCACTGCATGCTCCTTGCCACATAAATGCTTTAGCTGCATGCTCCCTCACCATGTGAGTGCCCTCCTGCACACTCCCCCTGCTATGTGAACGCACTCACTGTGCACTCCCTTTAACACTTGAATGTGCTCACTGTGCACTCCCCGTGCCTTGTGAATGCTCTCGCAGCACACACCAGCTGACAAGTGAATGCACTTGCTGTGCACTGCCCCTTCATCTTGAACAGCCTTGTGTGCTCCCCTGCCATGAAAATGCCCTTGCTGTGCACTCTCCCTGCCACATGAATGCCCTAGCTTGTGCTCCCGCTGACATGTGAACATAATCACTGCCAGAAATGCTCTACCTGAGTCACCCCTGCATGTTAATGCCCACGCTGTGTGCTCTCACTGACATAAGAAAATCCATGCTGCACACCCCCTCTGCCACACGAATGCCCTCACAGCATGCACCAGCTGACAAAATGAACACACTCACTGTGCACTCCCCCTGCCACATAAAAGACCTCACTGTGTGCTTCCCTGTCACAGTCTGCATGCTCCCTCTGCCATGTGAATGCCCTCAGAGTGCACACAAGCAGACAAGTGAATGCACTTACTGTGCATTCCCCTTGCATTGTGAATGCCCTCACTGCATGCTTCCCTTGCCATGTGAACACCCATGCTGTCTGCAACCCCTGTCACATTAACACACCCTCTGTACCTTCCCCTACCAGGTGAAGCCCCATGCTGCATGCTGCCCCTGTCACATGACTGCCTTCATTGTGCACTCCCCATGACATGTGCTCACACTCACTGCATGCTCCACTTGCCATGTGAACTTGTTACTACACAATTATCCTGCCATGTGAATGTCCTCACTTCATGCTCCCCCTGCTATGTGAATGCACTTGATGCACACTGCTCCCACTGTTACATGAATGCCATTGGTGCATGCTCCTACTGGCATATGAAGCCAAATGAAAGCTCTCACTGCTTGCTCCCCTAGCCCCTTGGATGCCCTCATTGCACATTCTCACTGCCATGTGAATGCCTTTATTGCACCCTCCCACGGACATGTGAATAATCTGGCTGTGAGTTGCCTCTGCCACATGAACACACTCATTGCATGCTCCCCTGACACATGAATACCATCTGGGCACACCCCCTTCCATGTGAACATGCATGCTGTGCTCTCCCCCACCACGTGAATGCCTTCCCTGTGTGTTCCCATTGCCAGATGAATGCCCTTGTGGCACACTGCCCCTGCCACATGAACAACTGAGCTGTGTGCTCCCCTGGCCAGGTGAATGGCCTTGAAGCATGCTCTCCATGCCACATGAATGCCCTCACTGCAGGCTTCCTCTGCCATGTGAATGACCTCAATGCACTATCCACCTGTCTCATGAACATCTTTGCTGCAAGTTCCCCATGCCATGTGAATGCCCTTGCTGCATAGTCCCCCTGTCATGTAAACACCCTTGCTGCATGCTCCCCTGTCACATGAATGCCATTGCTGTGTGTTCTCCTGCCACATGAACATATTGCTGTGCACTTGCCCTCTCATGTGAATGCCCTCGCTGTGTGCTACCCTGCTATGTGATCACACTTGTGCATGCTGCTACTGACACTTGAATGTCATCAGTGTGTGCTCCCACCGCCACATGAATGCCATTGCTTTGTGCTCCCCAGCCACATGAACACTCTTGCAGCTTGCTCTCCTGCCATATAAATGCCCCTGCTACCCACACCCACTGCCACATGAATGATTTGGCTGTGTGCTTCCAGTGATAGATGACCAGTCCAGCTGTGTGAATGCCCTCACTGCATGCCCCCCCCCATCTTGTGAACACACTCATGGTGCACTCCCTTTCCCAAGTGAATGACTTCACTGCACGATCCTGATGCCCCTGCCATGTGAACAGACTAGTTGTGTGCTCACCCTGCCATGTGAATGCCCTCACAGCATGCTCCCCCTGCATGTTAATGCTTTCATTGTGCCACCACTGCCATGTGAATGCTCATGCTAGATGCTCCCCCAGCCATGTGAATGCCCATACTTCACAGACTGCATGGTTCACATGCTGCATGGTTCCCCCTGCCATGATGCATGCTCTCCTGCTACATAAATTCACTTGCTACACATTCCCCCTGCCATGTGAACTCTCTTGCAGTGTGCTGCCCTTGCTACATGAATGTCCTCGCAGTGTGCTCCCCCTGCAATACAGACAGTCTCACTTCATGCACCCCCTGCCACAATAACACCTTCTGGGCACATTCCCACTGACACGTAAACGGGCTTGTTGCATACTCCCCCTGCCACCTGAGTACCCTTGTTGCATGCTCCCCTTGCCATGTGAACATGTGAACACCTATGTTGTGCCCTCTCCTGCCATTTGAACATACCTGCTGTGCACTCCCCTGAAACATGAACACACATGATGTGGGCTCCCCCAAACACACGAACATGCTCGTTGCATACTCCCCTCTGCCACATGAACACCTTCACTGTATGCTCCCCCTGCCATGTGAACACATTGCTACATCATCCCCTGCCATGAAAAACAGTCTTGGTGCATGCTGCCCCTGCCAATGTGTATGCTCCCACTGCCATGTGAATGCCCTTGCTGTGTGCTCCACATTCACTCTTGTTGCTTGCTCCATGAACTCCCTCGCTGAGCTCTTGCTGCCCTTTCACTGCCTGCTCCCACTGACATGTCAACAGTCTGAATGTGCACTTCCCCTATCATAAGAATATTCTCACTGCACACTCCCTCTGCCTCAAGAATGCACTTGCTGCGCACAAAATTTGCCAGGTGAATGACCTCACTGTGCCCTGTCCCTGTCACATGAAAACCCTCGCTGCATGCTCCCTCACCCTTTCTGTGTGATCCCCCTACTATGTAAACACTAGCACTGCACACTCCCCCTGTCATGTGAATGCCTTTGCTGCACAACCCTCTTGCCATGCAAATGCCCATGCTGCATTCTCCCCTTTCCACGGGAACGCACCTGCTGTGCACCCCTGCCATGTACATATCCTTGATGTGTGTTCTTCCTGCCACATGAATGCTCTCACTGCATGCACACACTGCCCTTGTTCCATGCTCCCTTTGGCATGTAAACGCACTTGCTGAATACTTCCTCTGCCACAAGAATGGTTTTGCTATGCCACCATGCCCTGACACCTGACCACCCACTCTATGGGTTACTCTGGCCACAAGAACACCCATTCTGCACACTTTCCATACCAGGGGAACACCTTTGCTGCACGTTCCCCTAGCCATGTGAACGCGCTCCCCGCTTGCACCCCCTACAATGTGAAAGCTCTCATTGCATGCTCCTGCGGCCAAGTGAAGGCACTCATGTGTGCTCCCCCTGCCATCTAAATGCCCTTGTTACATGCTCCCCCAGCCACATGAACACCCATGCTGTGTGCTCCCCCTGCTACATGAATACCCTTAGTGCACCCTCCCCCACCACATAAATGCCCACACTGCATGCTACCACTGCTGCATTAATGCACCCATTGTGCATTCCCCTGCAACATGAATGTTCTCACTGCATGCTCACCCTGCCAAAATAACGCACTTGCAGCACCACCCCCCACCCATGTGAATGTGTTGCTGTGCACTTGCCCTGCCATGTGAATGCTTTCATTGCACTTACCTGCTAACTGAATGCACTTGCTGCAAATTCCCACCGCCCCCTCCCCATGAGTACACTCGCTGTGTGCTCCCTTTGCCATGTGAACTCTCTCACTGTGTGTTCCCCTGCCATGGGAATGCCCTCATAGTAAACACCCATTGCCACTTGAACAACCTTGCTATGCACGCCCCTTCCCCCCACCAAAGGAATGGTCTCATTGTGTACTCTCCCCGCCACGTGAATGCCTTCTGAGTGCTCCCACTGCCACATGAATGTCATCAATTCGTGTTCCATGCTCCCTCTACCACATGAACATACTTGCTGCATGCTCTCCCTGCCTCATGAACTCACTGCTTTGCACTCACTTTGCCATGTGGTTGCCCTTGCTGTGCATTCCTGCCATGAGAAGGCACTAGCTGTGTGCACCCTCTGACACGTGTGTGCACTTGTGGCACAGGCAGCATTGGTGCATGCTCCACCTGCCATCTGAATGTCCTCACTGCACACAACCACTGCCATTTATACCCTTGCTGTGTGCTCCACCTGCCACAGGAATGACCTCGCTGCATGCTCCTGCTGCCATGTGAACACCCTTGCTGCACATTCCCACTGTTATGTAATGTTCTCACTGCATGCTTGCCCTGCCATATGAACTACCTTGGTGTGTGCCCTCATAGTCACAAGAATGCCTTTGATGCATTCTGCCCCTGACATGAACTCCCTCACTGCACGAGACTATTGTGATGGGAACAGTCTGACTGTGCACTACCCTGCCATGTGAATATACTCACTGCTCCCACCACAATGTTAATGCCCTCATGGCATGCTCTCCATGCCATGTAAATGTGCTCACTATGGGCTCCTTTTGCATTGTGAATGCCTTTGCTGCATGATCCCACTGCCATGTAAACAGTTTCTGTGTACTTCACCTGGCATGGGTGCATCATTGGTGCATGCTCCTGCCACCACATGAAAGCCTTTGCTGTATGCACCCAAAGCCACGTGAATGCTCTTACTGCTTTCCCCCTAGAATGTGAGTGCCCCCAAAGTGCGCTCCTGTTGCCATGTGAATACCTTTGGTGTGTGCTTCCAATGACACGTGAACATTATGGCTGCACAGTCCCCTACCATGTGAATGCCCTTGCTGCACACCCCCCATGAATGTACTCTCTGCACACTTCTTTTACTAGGTGAATGCTCCCCCTGCCACATGAAGCCTCTCGCTGTGCACTCTCCCTGTCACATAAGTGCCCTTGCTGTGCACTCCTCCTGCCATGTGAACGCCCTTGCTACATGCTCCCCATGACACATGAACGTCCTCACTGATTGCTCTCCCTGGCACATGAATGCCCACGCTGTGCGCTCCCTGTGCCACATGAATGCATACACTGAGCATTCCCGACCCATGTACACACATGCTGCACACTCCCCCATGACATGAACATGCTTGTTGCACACTCCTCTGCCATGTGAATTCCCTCAGTGCACGCTTACCCTGCCAAGTGAATGTGTACTCAGGCTGACATCAAACTCATGGCAATTTTCCTTTCACAGCCTCTTAAATGCTGGGATTGTAAATATGGGCCACTGTGGTGGTTTGGTTCAGGTGTCCCCCATAAACAGGTGTTCTGAATGCTAGGTTCCTAGCTGATAAGAGATCTGGGAATTAACACCTCCAGGAGGCAGTGTCTTGTGGGGGACAGGCTTATGGGTGTTATAGCCAGCTCCCCCTTCCTAGTGTTTGGCACATTCTCCTGTTCCTATTGTCCACCTTATGTTGGCCAGGGGGTGATGTCCAACTGCTCATGCTATCATTTTCCCTGCCATCATGGAGCTTCCCTCTTTTGTTTTCCCACAAGCTGCTCTTGGTTGGGTGACCTGACAGCAACAGCCACCATGCCTAGATTTCCTTTTACTTTCTACGTAGAACCAAGATTAGCTCATTATTACATAAACTGCAAATATTCCTCCCAGTCTTATAAATTTTCTTGTATTCATGGTGGTGTTTTACCTTTCATCTATCCCTTTTTTCCCTTCCTCCCTCTTCCCTTCTTTCTTCAATCTTGCAGAAAGTTTATATATGTGTGTGTGTGTGTGTGTGTGTGTATGTATGTCTTGAATTCAGGATGAAAGTTTAATTGGCCTCCCACTTCAATTTTATTTCAGCAAAGGATTTAGTAGAGTCCCTGCCCAACATTCATAAAACCCTGGGTTTGATCCCTAGGACCACATAAACCAATTAAGGTGGCAAATGTCTTTAATCCCAGCACCCAGGAGGTGGAGGCAGGAGGATTAGAAGATTATCCTCAGCCACATAGTGAGCCTGAGGCTAGGCCTGTGCTAAATGACAAACACATACTCTCTCTTTCTTCTCTCTCACACCCACGTACATACCACAATGCTCACATCAAAGTAAATAAAATCAAGCCAAGGGAACTATTAAAAACTTGTGAAGGAGGGCTGGAGAGATGGCTTGGCGGTTAAGTGCTTGCCTGTGAAGCCAAAGGACCTTGGTTCGAGGCTCGATTCCCCAGGACCCACGTTAGCCAGATGCACAAGGGGCGCATGCTTCTGGAGTTTGTTTGCAGTGACTGGGAGCCCTGGCGCACCCATTTTCTCTCTCTCTCTCTCTCTCTGCGTCTTTCTCTGTCTGTTGTTCTCAAATGGATAAAAAAAATAAATAAATAAAAACAAACAACTTGTGAAGGAGGACATGCCTTTAATTTCCAGGAGGATCGGCATGAGTTCAAGGCCACCCCGAAACTACATGGTGAATTCAAGGTCAGTCTGGAATACAGTGAGACCCTATTTTGAAAAACAAAACAAAAAAAATTGTGAAGGGGCTAGAGAGATGGTTCAGTGGTTAAGGCACTTGCTTGTAAAGCCTAATGATCCTCAGTACATAGTAGAAAAACAGCAAAACAAATAGAAAAAATCTGTAAGACAAGAATTTTATTGGAGGTCAGTCACAGAGGGACACTTCACATTTCTGCAATCTTTTGCAGTTGGAGTTCTGGAAATGCGAACCCCTGGGGGGGTATGTCAAGGAGAAGTGGGGAGGGAGAGGGATTAGCAAGTGTGAAAGCAGCGAACTTCTTTGAACTCCTTTCTTCTGAGAGATCACCAGTGAGGTAGGGTTCTCAAGGTAGCAGGGGGCTTTCTTCTGGCTGACTTCTTGGCCAGTAGTATATTGAATTTCTGACATGCTAACTCCCTTTATTCAGACTCTTTTATAGAAGAGGAGGAAAGACCAATTCTTATGATTTCACTACTTCCTGCTGAGACAGGGTAAAGTCTGATGGATTTGGACTCTGGAATGATTGAAGGAGCTGCATTGTTTTATTTTGTCTTGGGTAGTGGATTGGGAAACAGTATTAAGATGTCCTAGGAGAAATCTCCATAAAAAAAGTTTAAAGGCAAGGTAAAAACATAAATAAGAATACAATTAGAGCTGAGAGAAAGCTGGAAGAAGCCATACTACATGTAGTTCAATGGGAGAAAGAGATACCACCAGTGAAGATACTCAACAGTGGACACTGCAAGCCTTATAATTGGCCAGCCAGGCCAAATGAGCCAATGGGTGCAATAGTGGCACGTCTGTCATGGTGGAAACCAACTGCCCTCCAATTGGACTGGAGGCCCGCTCCATGGGGGGGAATACATCCCTGATACTGAAAACTTAAAACAGTGGTAGTCATGAACCCTAGGAGTGTAACATCTGCTGATGTCTGGAAAAATGTATATACTATGCTTATCAAACTGCCCAGTAAGCACTTCTCTTAATATTTGTACCCTTATATTAACGCTACTCTCATTTTGGGTAGAGAATCTTCTCTTTTCAGATGGCAATGACCTTGGGATGATGCAGAAGGTATCATAGTGCTGGAAAGAAGTGACTGGAGACCTGAGTAACATCTTGATCACACCTTCCAAGGCTCAGGGTCTAATGCGGAAGAGGTGGCAGAAAGAATGTAAAAGCCAAAGGAAGAGTAGGACTCCTTACAATGTCCTCCCTCCAGACATAAAATGGCCTGGATATCCATGACCTCATAGTGCCTGACACTATCTACACAAGACCATCATAAGAGGAGAGGAAAAGATCATGACATCAAAATAAAAGAGAGACTGATTGAGATGGGGAGGGGATATGATGAAGAATGGAATTTCAAAGGGGAAGGTGGGGGGAGGGAGGGTATTACCATGGGATATTTTTTATAATCATGGAAAATGTTAATAAAAATTGAGAAAAGAAAAAAAAAAAAGAATACAATTAGGATGAAAGGTGTAAGTAAGGGAAGTAACCAGTTTGGGAGAACTAGTTTGTTGTTGTATCTTACTTGCCTGGTCCCTGAGTCACTGGGTCCCAACTGAGCTGGGACTTATTAGTGTAGAAGCAGCACTGTTTCTGAAGGGGAATGCATATTCCCCCATTTACCTCTGCTGTCAGTATGTTGAGCCCTTAGTGGTTTTGAAGAACCACTGCAGCCAGGGAATCAAGTTGATCTCGAATAGAGTCAATCTGGTCTGAGATTTCGTTTAGACTTTATGACAGCTGGAGTGATAGAGTGGATACTTCCAAGTCTGGCAGCTCCTGTGGCCATACCTGTAGAAATACCTAATGCTGCAAGCAATGGGAAAACAGTTATATCTCTCTTTCATCTTACATTAGTAGTTAAGGGGATTGGGATGGGGGAGTCGGGAGGTATAAGATATAAGATATAAGATATAACGTATAGCAGGGGAAAGAAAGCTGAGAGGGCAAGTGCCTAACCAATTAGTGGGAAGACATATAGAGGGTGATGTCCCATAAATCCAAAAGACAACTGTTTTGTAGAAAAGACAGGAAATGGGGTCTAGATTAGTCATTTTGTGGAACTCTCCTGCACCAGATCATCTTTTATTTTGTCAGGTGTGCCATAGAGACAGGGCAGTGAGGGGTTCTAAGAGAGTTGTGGGTGTTTTTTGTGTTAGGTGGGACGTATTAGTATCAAGGGGGCTTGATACTTGATATAAGCTAGTGCTCTGAAATTTTAGGTTAAAGGTTAAAATTAGCTTTTCTTCTAGCAAGAAGTACCATAGGATTGCCATATCTGATTCCAAGATAAACACTTTCACCTACCCCATTACACATACACTCCTCACCTTAGGTTAAGGTGGGGTTTGAATCTGGCTTGGGATTTACATTTCTGTACCCAAAGGCTAACAACTATAAATTCAGCTATCAGATAATCCTGCTGTCAACAGCCTGGTTTAAAAAAAATGTTATCAGCTAAATTAAGATAAACTTTATTCTTTAAAAGAAAAATAAAGCCGGTGTGGTGGCGCACACCTTTAATCCCAGCACTCGGGAGGCAGAGGTAGGAGGATAGGCGTGAGTTCGAGGCCACTCTGAGATTACATAGTTAATTCCAGGTCAGCCCGGACCAGAGTAAGACCCTACCTCGAAAAACCAAAGAAAAGAAAAAAAGAAATACAGGATCTCATGTATCCTAGGCTGGCCTCAAACTCTATGTACCCAAGAAAGACCTTGAGCTTCTGATTCTCCTGCCTCCATCTCCCAAGTGTTAGGATTATAGGCATGCACCACCACACCCAGTTTCTGTGGTGTTGGAGACTGACCCGATAGCTTCACAAATACTAGGCAACTACTCTTAAAATAAACTTTATAAATATATATCCATAAGTGATTCAGGGAGAAAGGAATGTTTATTTGTCACTAATCTTTTGAATATAACCATCGTAATTTTGCAAGTTTACTTTAGCAATAAACTTGATTGACAGCATTTTCAGGAGTTCACAATTTCAAGGCTAAGGTTCCAATTAAGGTAATACACAATTATTAACATAAATGAGCTTTAAGAAAAGGCTAAAAAGCAATCTGACCTCTTTATTGGAAAACAGAATAACTCAGACATTAGACTTAGTAATGTAAGTGCAAGTCAAATGCTACGTCAGAGACAGAAGATCTCAATAAAGATCAGAAGCACCACTATTTTCATGTATGACATGTTTGGTCATTAGTATGTTAGCATAAGGCAGCAAAAGTGTGAGGCACCGTCATACAAAGTGCAGCTACTACATGTGCTGAAGGAAGCTGGAGGTGAGCAGCAGGCACAGGGCATTCCAGGGTGCTTCAGTCATCCTCTCCTCCACAGAGCAGCAGCAGGGCTTTCTTATAGTCCCCAGATGTGTCACCCTGAAACCCAAATGTACTCCATCAACCTCCATGACTCATGAAAGCAACAGGAAATAAAACACTCAAAAATATCTGGCAACAAATTTTATTCCTATGACTTTTCTTCCAAGTGAGTAATTTCTCTATATGAGACTAATATCTGGAATGTTATACAGGGAGGTTCCTACTGATGCAACTTGGGTTTAACTTCCTAATTTTACTCTTAAAGAACCAGTTTTCTTAAAGACAAGAAATTATGTCTGCCTGTCTATCTAGAAACACAGAGAATAGGGAAACCCTTCTAATTTGATTAAAGTCAAGCTTTCTAACTAGACTCTCAGTTTCTATCACATAATTTCTATTTGGGACTTCTGGGTAAAATGACAGCATAGTAACCACACCAAAGCAGCCTAGGGAGGGAAATAAGCAGAAATACAGCAAAATACATTCTTCTACCAACAAGTGAAGGTGCATAAGTTATTATCAACCATAGCAGAGAAGCAGGAGAGACTAAGACCTTCCAGAAAAGAGGAAATTGGCCAGAATCCCACTGAGGCACCAGCAGCCCTTGTCTGCATGCCCGCACACCCACCCACCCAGCCAGCCAGCAGAGCTGCAGGAGTAGAAACCAGGTAAAGGGATTTTCCACACACATCGGCCTCCTCACAAAGTCAAGAAACCTGAAGAGGAAGACAGCAGAATCCAGCTGCTGAAGGGGAACACAAACGGGACCAGTTGAGCAGCTCTGGTACCCTGCACAGTCTCCTATCCCCCAAGCATCAGTGCTGTGAACCTCCAGAGAACTCACCCAGCACAGCTGATCAGAACAGCAGACTTGGCTACTGAGAAGCCTAACACAGTCCACAGCACAACTGAGAGGGGTCAAGGTGGGTACTCAGCATTGGTGAGATTGGAAGCCATCCCAAAAATAACGGGTTATTTACACAAAGCCAGATACATGGGCCTGCACTGGAAGTGCCAATCTCTCTTTCCATGTTAGGAAAGGTTATGTACTACATTTGAACAATATATTCTTAGTTGGCTTTAGCATTCTCAAATAAGCTGTATTTTGCTATTGACTCTTGTTGCCTTTGATGGTTCCTGATTTTTGGGGTCATTGTCTATTTCTTCTGTCATTAGTGGGGGCAGGGTCTGACACAGCCCCAGGCTGACTTGGAATCCATTTCAGACCAGAAATCTCAACTTCCTAGTTGACAGGATTAAGGGTGTGGGGCAACAAACACCCTTAGGGATTTTGGCTTTAATAGATTATCTGTATGTTTTAATCCCCGTGCTTGTATAAATACTCTGTGCTGGTTTTGAATTGAATGTGTATACTGCTCAGTTGAATTTTTGAATTTGCCAGTAACTTGTTCCACCCAGTCTACAACAATACTTGAATAGCAGGTAAACTCAACACCGAGGGTCACTTCTGCTGTTTCTCTTGGAGTATAAGAGCTATACCTGGTACCTTAAACTTTTATATTGAAGATATATAGTCAGATTTACATGGCTAAGAATACTGCAAATAATTAGAGATTCCAAGCATCAAATTAACTCAAGATGCAAAGATCTCTACATTATAATACATGAAACACAAAAATAAAGATAATATAATCCCACCAAAACTTATAAATCCATCAGAAATGACCTCCAGTGAAACTGCTTTAGATGAAATGCCTGACAAATATTTCAAAAAAAGATATCTATACTCAAAGAAATCAAAGAAGAAAACAAACTCCTGAAAGAATCCCAAGACAACACAGAAAACCAACTTAATGAAATAAGGAGGTCAATACAAGACATGAATAAGGAAATAGAAATAATGAAAAATACCAATCAGAAATACTAGAAATGTAAAGCAGAATAAGTCAAGCAGAAAACTCTGTAGAAAGTTTTACCAGTAGAATGGTTCAAAGAGAGGATAGAATATCTGAACATAATTCCTATTTGGCTATCAAGTGCCTGGTTATTGTGGCTTTGCCTCAGACACAAGAGTATGTGAAATCCCCTTTAGTCCAGGAACTGCACACCATACACATACTGTTCTGCACGTGACCCACACTAACCTCTATCCTCAAAAGGTGGGTGGGTGGTCAAGGGCTGGGGAGGTGGCTCAGTCAGTGAAAGTGCTTGCTGCTCAAGCCTGAGGATCTGGATTCTAGTCCTCAGAACCCATATAAATGCAGCACCTGTAATTACACTTGTAATACTATGCTTGGGGAGTAGGCAGACAGATCCCTGGGTCAAGCTGTTCAACTATGCTAAATCACTAAATCAGTGACAAAATATGGTGGAAAGTAACAGAAGAAGAAACTCAACATCTATTGCTAGTCTACACACACACACACACACACACACACAAACACACACACGTATGCATACCACACATACCTACACATACAAAAAAGGGATGCTGAAACCCTTCGACTAAATTTAGAGGTGGCAGAGTGCCTTCCTTCCAGGAGAACATGATAGCAATCCTGCCTTGCCTTTTACTGCAGACATGACCTGGTTGGTTCTTTCCTGAACCTGATACCAGAGACACAGTGAGGACAAACAATAAAGAAAGGAAAGCTGATAAGGAAGAAGGAACTAACAAAGATAGCTGGTATTGCTTCAAGACAGGAAAAACACAGTCTGATATGGGCAAGAATTTGGGCTCATTGAGTCACCTGTCACCACCATTAAATAATGCTTCTAAGTTCTGGACAGCCCTGACCACATTCATACCCAAACTACAGTTGCATCCCTTCTTCAAGAAACATTGTACTGAGCTCCAGAACCCTTAGCTCTAAAAACCTACCACGAGGGATGGAGAGATGGCTTAGCAGTTAAGACATTTGTGTGCAAAGCCGAAGGACCCAGGTTCGATTCCCCAGGACCCACATAAACCAGATGCACAAGGTGGAGCAAGCATCTGGAATTCATTTGCAGTGGCTGAAGGCCCTAGCACACCCATTCTTTATCTATCATCCATCCATCCATCCATCCATCTTTCTATCTCTTTCTCTCTCCTTCACTCTCTCAAATAAAAATTTAAAAAATTAAAACAAAAACAAAAAACCTACCACGAAATTTTTAAGATTCATCATAAAAATTGGATTCTCCCACCTATTGGTCAGCTTTGAATTTCTAAGCATAAGGGAAGGTTTTGCTACCTTGATCATGGAATAGAGAGAGGTGGCGAAGTTCTTCCTAAACTCCTTCCTGATGTTAAACAGATCAATCTCACTCCTGGACACCATGACTCTGATGAGGGTGTGATCATCTGTCCCAGCTCCCTTTAAGAAAGAAAAGAGAAGCACGATGTTCAAAGTCTTCCAAAACAGCATCAATATAGCCCAACAGTTTAGAATGGAGCTACAAGTTTAAAGAAGATAAAATTTCCAGGTCTAGCATCTATAGCATAATCAGTTGGAGACAGGTAACACTAGAAAGATACATTTATTAGACAGAAGAATCAGCACCCACTCACCTTCATAGCATAGTAGAGGGTCTCTGCAAGGTAGGCAGGGATGCTGCGAATGGATTTCACTAAGAAAGCAAGGAATACAAACATCAGGTGTTACTCTCACATGAAAAGGATTAGGTCATCAAAACAAATGCTGCTTTGCACTCTTGGCTCTGCTCCTATGAAAGCAATGCTGATGGGATGTCCCCACTTGCAGACACTAGCTTGGTTTGCCTTGGAGTCTGCACAGACTTAGAAAGATAATGGACCAGGGGCTTGGGTTTTCTCTGCACCCCTCTATCCTCTGAGCTCCCCTGTTGGCTCCTTGGTAGTTATCATGCCACAGCCTTCATCATCAGCAATCAATTATATAGGCAGATTGAGAATTTCCATTCCATTAATCAAATGACAGAAGAAAGCTATTCTAATCTCTAAAAAAGCTTAGCCCGTGTTCTTGAGCTCTGTCCATATTACCTGGAGCTCACAATTCAGATAAGCAGCCTACATCTATCCATTCTGGTACAAATGCTTGGACAGGTAGAAGATTATCTGCTCTAAATATGTTTGTGCCTAACCTAGGTGAAGGCTCGGCAGACCTCAGTCAGCTCAGTTTCAGGAAATCCATCATAGGAAAATTCTTCCATATAAAGAAAATAACAATGCTTTAGTGGTGAGGTTTCTTAATTCTCCCTTTTTCAATGATTAAGAAAAAGTCACTAATAATTTAATGGCCTTGATTCTGATGCACCTAGAAGCAGCAACATTTTATAAAAGTTATGTTCATATGAATGGTTACATTTCATGATGGTTCTTACACAAGTTCTGCTTATTCTTCAGAAAACAAAAAAAGCCAAGTGCTCAGAGCACAAAGATCATGTAAAATCCGGAGCCCTGGACATACATGCCCAGTTGTATTCTCTGGGGATATGCAAAGTGTATAAAAACTACAATCACTGTTAAAACTCAATTCCCCAATTTTTCCAATTACTCTGACCATTTATTAAATTGCCAAATTACTTAGTCTGAAAACAGTCTTCATTGATTCTCTTTCTCCTGTGAGATAATTTCTCAGTCTGCCTCAAAGCTGTGAGGACAGTATTCAAAAGAATTCTATAATCCCACAGGAGTCAGAAGCAAGAAGCATGTGTGATAAAGTCTACAACACTGGAGGGTCACCATGATTCGTTTAACCATCTTGTATTTTCATAGAATGAAGTAAGTTACTAGATAATCATGTATGTTCATCACGGACACAGGCTTCTGAAATGGAAATTTAGGACTTTATTCCTTCAGAATCATGTCACCCTCCTCTTTCCATAAAGTATGTGGTTATTTTCAGGTCTGGCCTCAACTTCATGAAACCAGTTTCTGTTAGATCCACACACACACTGCAATCGCCTACCTACAGCTAGTAGCAGCTGCTCCAGATTCCCCGATGTCTCCCGGTCAATAGTTTCCTCAATCTGAAATCCTGATATGGTCATGTATTTGTCAAAGACTAGAAAAAATGGAAATGATTCCTTAATCAGGTAAAGAAGATATTTATTCTAATGAAGTTTTGTCCTGCCACACAAAAATCTTTCTTGCATGCAGATGCAGAGCCCTAAGCAACTGCTGGTTTTTTTTTTTTTTTTTTTGTTTTTTGTTTTTTGTTTTTTACAAGTATCACTTATTAAGGGTTTTTTTTTTTAAATTTATTTAGTGAGCTGGGTGTGGTGGCACACGCCTTTAATCCCAGCACTCAGGAGGCAGAGGTAGGAGGATTGCTGAGAGTTCGAGGCCACCCTGAGACTACATAGTTAATTCTAGGTCAGCCTGGACCAGAGTGAGACCCTACCTCAAAAAGCCAAAAAAAAAAAATTTTTTTTTTTAGTGTTTTGTTTTGTTTTTGTGACAGGGCCTCACTATGTAGCCTAGGTGATCCACCTGCCTCTGCCTCTGCCTCCTAAATGTTGTGATTATAGACAGAAGCAACCACATCCACCCCTTTCCTAGTTATAATCCTTGAAATTGACAGGTAAGTCTCCTGAAAGGGTTCTGGGAAGCCTTTCTCCAATCAACAGGCATGACTGATTTAACCTTTTTCCTCTTCTTGCCATGAAAATACTTATGTTTGGAGCTACAGCAACCATCTTGTGATGGTGAGTTAATAAGCATGAGAAAGAAAACCAAGACATCAAAAACCATGATACAGAACAATAGAAAGATCCCATGTCCTGCCACATCAGCCATAGACTTTAACCTGCAAAAATAGTCTATTTTAAAGATGAACTCATTCTCAACTGACACCATGAGACCTAAGGTATAACCAGAATGAGATCTTAGGTACCAGTGTCAGGGAGTACGTAGTGTGTCTCACTCCTCAGTGATGAGACATATGTCCCTCATCATCTATGAAGCACAGGGAAGGCAAGAATGTCTGGTTTTGTAAAGGCTATAGTAGCAGCCAAGAAAATGGTAAGATTTCTCCAGGTCACTCTGAGGGAAAGTATAAAGCCTACCTTGCTCACTAATCCCTGCTATGTAGCAGGCATTGTGTTGTTCTGGTTCATCTATTTACCAAAGTTCCCAAAGCATTTATCTCATACAGATTTTTTCACTTACCTCTTCTTAAATGAGACACACTACGTGTCCCAAAAATGGTAATAAACTTTTCTTCATCTGTGCCCCACTTCAGCTCTCCAGCCTGAAACAAAGCCTGCAAGAAACCAACCTCAGTGAATGAATCACCCTCCACCTGTCCTGGGTTCCTGACCATCCACAGTTTTCACTGCCTGCATATGGATTCACCTGGTCATACACAGCTGATTAATGTGTGATTAATGTTATCACAATTAATTAATGTGTAATTAATTAAAGCACACTAACGGTACAAGACGTAGTCTTCCCTAAATGTTAACTGGAACATACTATCTTTGGGAAGCAGTGCTATATAAGTCAGAGAACATTTTGGTCATCTCACTGTTGAACATAATCTACAGACTGTGGAGTAATTTACCAAGAAGTTATATGCATTTTTTGTTTGCTTGTTCTAAAGTTATTCTGTAGCATGTGGCTAAACAGAAATTCCATATTTTCTCTGTACAGTTGAGGTTTAACCAAAGCTAGCTATAAAATGTGCAGACTTGTCAACCAGGATGAATGCAATATGCTGGGGCTGCCGCCTGGAGGCAGCCCTATGCCCAGAGACGATTGAAATCAGGTCAAGAAGAGTGGCTTAAGTTTAAATGTGCAAGTTTTGTCCACCATAGTCTTAAGTGTGTTTATTAAGTGGTCCAGATTCATTTTTATCAAATTTCCCAAAAATTTAACAAATGAGACTAGTAAATATTTATACTCAATTCTGAAATTAAAATTAATAATAAACATTATAGATTCTGGTTATGTGAGCATGTTCTTCAGAACTGAAAGAAGCACAATGAGTCATGCATGTATGTAAACTTTTGAACTATATAGACTTTTCTTAAAGTAATTTAAAATCAGATAGATGTTGGCCATTTTCCCCTGGTAGCTCATGTAGCAACTTCTAGCACCAGATGGGCTAATGAAGCAAACAACCTGACATGACGCTCACACAAAGGCAATAGTGGCACTAACTTTCTTGAATTGGCTAACAGATCTGCTCATTGGAAAGGAAACCATATCTGGAACTGGGAAACCAGACAGAGTCATGCCCAGATAATGATTCTACTTTCCACTGTCAAGCTCCCACTAACCTTAGACTATAAAAGTGTCTAAACCCTTTTAATTCTCTCTAAATTAATAATGGTTATTCTATTTAACTGGTGCTGACTTCACTCTCCATTGGAGAATCTGTTTCTCTTTTTCAGATGGGAACTGGACTTGAGGAAATAAATGACCCAGGACACTCCACCACTGTCCCAGCTGAAACCACAGAGGAATTGGGGAAATGAGCAAGAATGCTTCTCTTTTAGTTAAGCTGACATCAGCACAAGGGTGATGGAGAAAGATACTGAGGACACTCAACATCTATCAAACCAGAGATCTAGATGCTCCAAAGTGCCCATCACTGAAGCAGACTTAAAAGACTCCCAGCATGGCTCAGGGAATTTTGTGGAAGAGGAGGCAGAAAGATTGTGAGAGCCATAAGTTAGGGCATTTTGCACAGTGACATTGCCTCTTCCCCATAACTGACTGTTACCCCCATAATGCACAACCCACAATCCCCATGGGGTTGACCTGCATCCCCAGTGAGGAAGGCCTCTTCAGAAACAGGGCAGGTTTGAGAGAAAGGATAGTACCAACATGTGATGTTTACATATAAAAGATGTCCATATCTAATAATAATAAAAATAAAAAAAATAATTTAAAATTGGGCTAGGGAGAGGACTTAGTGGTTAAGGTGCTTGCCTGCAAAGTCAAAGGACCTAGGTTCATTACCCAGGACCCATGTAAGCCAGATGAACAAGGTGGCGCGTGCATCTGGAGTTCGTTTGCAGCAGCTGGAGGACTGGTGTGCTCATTCTCTATCTCTATCTCTGTCATTATCTGCTTCTTTCTTTCTCTCTCTCTCTCAAAAAAATAAAAATAAATAATTTAAAATCTAATTACAAAACTGACATGTTGAGAACTTCTATACAACACAGAAGAAACAAAAATAAAAAATTACCATTAACATCAACATCCTTAGAAAGTCAGTAACTGCCCTAGCACATTTCCCACATGGAGACAGGAGATAGATTATCCCCTAAACAGGACAGAGCTCATCTTGTACAATATTCAGGGACAGCTGATGCTCATATTTCTTACCAACTGTTCTATAATGGCTGCGAATTTTCACTAGCAAGCAGAGAAGTTAAGCTTGTTATATGGGAATGACTGGTAAATGTAAGCTATTTTTAATATAACCTCAATTTTCTTAGGAGACTTATATCTGGAACCAATATCTATTCTGAAGATATAATCAAGTAAATCATACACAATAATGTTTTCATACAGAACAATGACATTTAAAGGTTTGGTCTTATTTTCATTCAGTGGTAGTATGTTTGAATAGCTTGCATAAGGCCTTGGGTTAGATCCTCAGTCCCAAAAGAATGAATGAATGAATGGCAACAACCAGGGAGATGTGCTGGATGAGATACCCTTGCATCTCTTGACTCTGCCCATCCTCTTATAGCCTGAGCTCAACTGGACAATAACACAAGGTTCAGAGCAAAAGATGGAGGTTTGGGAGTTAAAGAAGACCTGACCCTTTATCCTTGCCTGTGAGACCTCAAGTGAGTTATACTAATTTCTTCCTAAGCCCACATATTGGCCTGAAGCATGAGAACAGTAGTACTATGGGGTCATAAACAGAGATTTCAAAATCAACCAGCAGAGCAGAGTGCTCAGTACACAGGATTCCCTTCCCTTGTCTCTTCCCCTAAGAGCTCAACCTTCCCTCCAGCGAGAGCACAAAGCAAAGATGTGTCAGGAAAGGACACAGAATACCAGTTTTAGAGGCTGGGAGATGGCTCATGGATAAAGAGCTTGCCAAGTAAATGTGGCAACCTGAGTTTAGGTCCCCAGAACCCACATAAAGCTGGACACAATAACATGTTCTATAATCCCAGGGCTCCAAAAGTGAGTTGGAAGGTACAAACAGGAGAATATCCACAAACTCACAGGGCCACCTAGGCTGGCAAACACAGCAATGAACAGACTAGCCTGAAAAGTGAGGAACAACACCCAGGGCTGTCCTGTGACCTCCACACATGTGCCTGCACTCTCTCACACAAACATACATGCACACACCCCCACAGTTGTATGATGCAGTCCCCAGGGGAAAACATCTATTACAACCTTTATTAAAATGTTATCTGTGGCTGTACATTGGAAGAGGGGTGAGGAAAGATAGACCCTCATCTAAGATTGCAGGTAAACCCTGCACCAGGCGTAAGCAATGAAGCATGAGGTTTCCTGGCCTTGGCAGGGAGATAAGAGTACACAAGATGAAAGGTGAAGGGGAAGGTAAGCACCACCTATCCAGCCATGGGGAGGTTATTGTCCATGTCAGGATGAGACTATCGGTGAAACTGCTTTGGAGTCTCCATGCTCCTGTAAGTAATCCCTCACCCATGCTCTGTCAGAAAGCCCACACTGGTGGAATCAGCCTTTAGCTTATCAGGGGCCCTGCCTGGAGGAGTAAGCACTCATCAGCTTTCCCCAGAAAAGAGTGTATACACACACACACCCCTTCTGAGACCATGAGAGGTAGATTCTGGCACAGCCATGCATGTCTGTAACCCCAGTCTTGTAGGAAGCAAAAACCAGAGAATGGCTGGAGTTTATTAAAATTGTAAATCCAGGGTCAGAAAGAGACTCTATCTCAAAGAAACACATAGATCAGCTATGCAGCAGGACATTTGATATTCTACTATGGCTTCCACATGTGTCTGCATACACATGTGCATACACCATACGCACCCCACATTCTATACACATTCATGCAAAGAGGTCAAAAAGTAAAATGGACTGTCTACAGAATTTTCATTTTCCAAAAGAATCACTCACTGTGGCTTATCAGAATCCCAAAATAACAGGACTCATCTTAGTGCCAGGTATCAGTAGAGAAAAATTATGAAAGGGCCATTTAGTTATGTCAGCTTTATTTTCAACCAAGAAACTGTTAATCCTCCCAGTGGTGACAGCCCAGCTACCCTTGCCACAGGTACAAACGGTTGTGCTGTTTTCCAAAATGCTCTGCCAATCAGTTTCTAAAAGGTTGAATTAGTAATAATAGACTTTAAAAATCAAGAACTCATAGCCAGCGTGGTCACAGGAAAGGCCAAAAAGCCTGGCTTCCATTGGGCAGATTTTCAGGTCAGTCCATAAAGCAGTCCTCATATTCTGAGTTTCACCTTCAGTGTTCTGAATGGTCTTATCTGCTGCATCAGGTGAGTGACACTGAAGCCTGGGCAATCAACATGTAGGTCCCAGAAACAACTCAGTGTGCCCAGAAGAGTATTAAAAATACAAACTCTGGCTGCACCCAGGCCTGCAGGATCAGAACCCACAGCTCAATGAAATGGCCAGCTGATTCACAGGCTTTCAGAGTGACAGGCAGAGCTACCACAAGGTACCCTGAAGAAAGAAACCAGGCGGACCAAGATCCAAGGGTTAGCTTTCCCTCACCATACTGGGTGCTCATGACATTACCCACTTGCCTGGAAATTTGCCTGCTGTGCCCTAATGAAGGTCTTACCATGGTCATCTTTGACTACAATTGCCTTCCTACACCATGACCATTGAAAGCTTCCAGAACTCCTACTCCTGGGAGTAGAAATATGAGAAACACATTATTTCCTATCAAAGACCAGAGGAATCAATGCTTGGAAAGCAACAAGGCTAGGTTGAAACTGAGAACCCTACCAAGGGGCGTAGGACTTGGGAAGGCTGCTGTTGCTTGTTCTCTACTAGAAGGTAGACTGAAGCTGGGTCTGTGCTCCTTCATGCATTTAACAAACCCTTTATGTGAGAGTGAGCAGGGTGAGGAGCTAATTCTGAACACCATAAGATGTGTTTAGTGGGAGACAACAGACTTTGGAGTCTTAGATCCCTGGCTGCAAATCCCAGCTCACTACTACTGACCTGGGCTTGTCCTTAATCCACAGATGGGAACCAGCACCCTAGACTCCAGAGTTTAGCACTAACTCACTCATCAGTATGTATAACTTCCAACTATGCTAGGAGCTCATGACAGAACTCAACCTACAGCTCAGGGAAGGCAACTGCAGCTTTAATGTCAGGCGGCACCTGGCTCATTCCTAGAGGCTCAAACAGGCTACCTGGGAAGTACCTAGAAGTTGGGATGTGGAGAGGAAAACAAGTACATGCACGAGGGGGAAAAGCATAAGACACAAGATAACCTCATGAGGGGGTGTGTCTGTATCTCCCCCCACAGGTCATTAACACAGCAGGGTTTCAAGTTCTTAGACAGGAATGGACACAATGAGCTAGCACTTTGGAGGCAGTTTGGGACAGGAACAAACTGTAGCAGTGAACCTCAGCAAACACATGTCCTTGTATCTCTCTAGCAAGGCTGGGACCCCAGCATCCTGAAGCCACTATACCATCAGCCACCTACAGGAATATAACATTCCCTTCTTCCCTGTATCAAGGGCAGGTCACACATAGAGCAAGGCCAACTGGCTCTTCCCTTTGCAGTGATATGTTCTTTTTTTGATTTGTTATTATTAACAACATATTTTTTATGGATCCATCATGTGTTGGTACCCTCTTTTCCCTTATCCCTGCCCCCACTAGGGTCGTTCCTCAGTGGGGTGGCAGGTATTCCCTATGGGATTATGGGTTATGCACTGTGGGAGCAGCAGTTCAGTTGTTTTTGCAGGGAGGGACTGCCTCTGAGCATGATGTCTCAACCTTTGGCTCTTATAATCTTTCCCCCTCCTCTTCTGCAAAAATCCCTAATGGAACAATGAGGCACAGGGCTGCACTGGGTTATTCTGAGAAGCCAAGTAATTCATTTCTGCCTATTCCCAGGCTTCAGTTCTCATGTTTCAGATTTCCAAATGCTTGGATGAAATGACACTGTGTTTGAGAAGTCTCTCAAGTGCAAATTTTCATTTGGGAGTCAATAAAAAGCATCTGACAGGACAGCATGGTGGTATATGCCTTTAATCCCAGCCTTTGGGAAGCAGAAGTAGGAGGATCACTGTGAGTTCAAGGCCAGCCTGGGACTACATGGTGAATTCCAGGTCAGCCTGGGCTAGAGTGAGACCCTACCTCGAAAAACCAAACAAAAAAATAAATAAAAAAATAAAATAAAAAGCAGCTGACAGAAGAACAATAAAACTGTTTAGAAGTCTGTTGAAAGAAATGCAGAGAAATTTCCTAATGCTAAAGTAACTTTTCATCTTTTATGTAATAAAATACTACTTACAGCTGGGCATAGTGGTGCATGCCTTCAATCCAAGCACTTGGGAGGCAGAGGTAGGAGGATAGCCGTGAGTTCAAGGCCACCCTGAGACTACCAAGTGAATTCCAGGTCAGCCTGGGCTAGAGTGAGACCCTACCTCGAAAAGCCAAAAAACAAACAAACAATTACTAATGAACTAAGCCACCTCTCATTAAACACTATATTCTTTTATCCTCTTCTCTCCTGCTAAGAGACCTTCCTATTCCAACACTGGCAGTAAAATAACAACACAGGGTTTGTTTTGTAAAATTCTATTTTGTGATTATTCCATAATCACAAAAAGAGCATATCTAGGACTGGAGAGATGGCTTAGCGGTTAAGGCACTTGCCTGCAAAACCTAAGGACCCAGGTCCAATTCCCCAGTACCCACATAAACCAGATGCACAAGGTGGCATATGTGTCAGGAATTTGTTTGTAGTGGCTGGAGGCCCTGGTGTACCCATTCTTCCTCTTTCTCTCAATTAAATAACTATATATAGAAACAATCTTTAAAAAGAGTATATCTATCTAGCTGGGCGTGGTGGCACACGCCTTTAATCCCAGCACTCAGGAGGCAGAGGTAGGAGGATCGCTATGAGTTCGAGGCCACCCTGAGATTACATAGCTAATTCCAAGTCAGCCTGGACCAGAGTGAAACCCTACCTCGAAAAACCAAAAAAAAAAAAAAAAAAAAAAAAAAAAAAAAAAAAAAAAAAAAAGAGTATATCTAGATGGAAATTGCAAAATAATTTATTTAATTTCATTTCACCATTGAAACAAAGTAATTATATTACTGGCCAGATCAGAATAAAAGAAATCACCTATCTTATGGCTGTGTAACATTATTTCTTTTTTATCTACTTTAAGCTTTTATTAACAACTTGGATTATATATTTATCTCTTACTTTCATTATCCAGTGCAGGAGATCACACTATACCAAACCACAATGGCTGTAGGAAGCTAATATGTCATTCCAAAATATGCCTCATTGGCATAAGAATTATTATTTTTTATTACTTATGTATACAGTGTATATACAGCCATGAGTAATTGGGGAGATGAGTAAGAGTGCTGCTTTCTTGGTGAACCTGGTACCAGCACAAGGGTGAAGGAGATAGATACAGAGGACACTCAACTTCTACCAAACCAGATATCCAGAGACACAGAGACTCCCAAGACTTCATCAGTGAAGCAGACCTAAAACAAACCCATCATGGCTCAGAGGAATTTGTGGAAGACGGGTGGAAAGATTGTTAGTGCCACATAATGGGACATTATGCAAAGAGACATTGCTTCTTCCCCATAACTGATGGCTAACCCCACAATGCACGACCCACATTCCTGAACGAGGAGGGTCCCTGTGGAGGGGGAGGACAGGGAGAAGGCTAACAATGTAACATTATTCCTCAGGGCTCTAACAACACACATTTTGACTTTTCATTACCGTGAAGTCTTTTTATTTCTAAGTCATAATGCAGTCATCACACAATAGACCTCACTCACCTGAGCATCCAGTTCAACCTGAGCTTCATCAATTGCAGCATCAGGGTCTCGATTTGCCTGCAAGAGATCATGTCACATGCCGAACTGTGGAGTGTTTTCACTCAGATGGAAAGATGCACCTGATGATTATGTATACACAGCTTTCCCCAACCATATCAATCCTACAGTACTTCACATTACCACACAGTGTGTTCAGAAGAGGCACAACCCTCCTGATTTTAAATACTATGAAAAAAGAGGAAACACACTGCTGCTAAAACAATAGAGGAGTTGACATATTAGGGTTGGGGCCATGTATTCTGAAGCACATACAAGCACAGGCAACATGCAGCCATCAAAGTGGGACTCTGCAAGCACCAAAAATCATTCAAATAAGTCTAAGGGGCCTTAACTGCCAGGCCAGTCCATCCTCAGACTCTAATCATTGAACTATATTGTCTCTGCCAATACCTGAAGGAGGACCACCAACATCCTCTGATAGTACCCGGAGGTATCGCCTACCACGTCATCCTCCAGACTGGAGCCATACTCTGCAACAGAATTATTGTATGCTCACTTATAGCTTCTTTCAACCAGAAAAAACATCAGGCACATTAATTACATGAAAGATGGACAAACGAAGAGAAACTGTACTTAATGAACTAAGCCATCCCTCAGACTCTAAAGATTGAGGGCAAAGGTGTTAAGTAGTCAGAAAAAAAAAATGAATTAAGTCCCCTAAATGCACTGGATTTAAGCCTAAATTACAAAAGCCATTTGGCAATGCTTTCCCTGATGTAGTTAGTAATCTGCAGACTTGGGATCATACAGTAAAAACCTCTCAAGTTGAAACTGTTTTGTGTTCTTTCAAATGTTTTGTGTGACTCATTTCTAGATGTTTCTAGCCTCTGAGGGTGTGGTTTTACCCCCTCCCCATAAGACATTTTTTCCTCTGCAGTAAATTAACTCTTAGAGACATTTTAAAGTATGACCCTCCTATTTTTTTTTTAATGTGAGAGTGTGTGTATGTGAGAGAGAGAGAAAGCAAGAAAGAGAGAAAGAGAGAAAGAGAGAAAACTATTCCAGATGTGTGTGCCCCTCTTGTGCACATGTACATGTGTAACCTTGCATGCTTGAGTCACTGTGAGTCTGGTTTATGTGGGACCTGGGGAGTCAAATGTGAGTTCTTAGGCTTTGTAGACAAGTGTCTTAACTGCTAAGCCTTATCTCTAGCCATACCATCCTATTTTAACTTCCAACTCATTGACATGAGGTCATAGGAAAGTGGAGAACTGAGGTCTTATACACACTTTTTACTCTCAAACAGCTGCCATTGAGAGAGCTATTTCTATAAACATTTAATCATTATTTGAAATTTTAAATGCCTAAGGCTTTGATTTTAAATTCCCCCAAAATGTTACCCAAGTACAAAACCTTGCAGGCATCTCAGATTCATTCCTCTGTTCCAACACCTATAAATAATTATCTATCAATCCCATTAAACACTTTCTCTTCTCTCAGATTTGTACTCCTCACCTTTCCCAGCAACCCAAGTGGTGATGTAATTACTATATATCTTCCTCACTACAGCTACCTACATAATACACTCTGGACTGTAACCTCCTTCCTTCAGCTGCTTCTTTAGTGTTACACTGCTCATTATGCCTTAGACTCCAGCACAAATTCATCATCCAAGCCTGTAAACCCCCTTACCCAACCTAACCTCCCTGGTGAAAATGAACTCCATAATGGATACACACACATCCTTCCCTTCAGGGAGATCCTGCTGCCCCCTCAATCCACTCTCCTCAGCCCACTGCACCACTGAAGACCACATTCAACTTCACCTACTGAATACCCACATTCTTTCCTTCCAAGCTTTCTTAAGTTATAAAGAACAGTTAAAATGTGTACATATTTAAGACCTAAAATATCTTCAATACACTGATACCCTGTGAAATGATTAGCATGATCACCTCACATAGCTTTGTGTGTCGTAAAAACATTTAAGATCCAGTTTCTTAGAAAAATTTGAATATATAATGCATTATTATGAGTACAGTCACCATAGTACGCACTAGGACTTGAGAACTTTTCTCCCTGAATGACTGTCCCTCCCATCATCTTCTCTTTCACCCTCTCTCCTTTACTTCCTTCTGCTCAACCATGGAAAACTACTATGCTAGCTCTACTTTATGTGCTTGACCTTTTAGATTCCAAATGAGTGAGGTCATCAGTGTCTGTCTTTGCCTGGCTTATTTAACTTAATATGAGGGCTTCCAGCTCATCTGTGCTGTTGCAAATTAAGAGAAGTTACTCTGTTCAGGGTGAATAATGGTTTTGTGTGTTTTCCTACTTTATCAATGGATTCATCAATGGATACTTAGTCTTTAAATTCTACTGTGTATCTCATTTGTACCATGAATTCCCCCCCAACACGAATAGCTATGAAGCCCCTTCCCCTCTGACTGCATCCACATTCATATTTGCCATATATAACTTTCAGTTTTACACCCTTTAAATACTATAGTTGTTCAAGCTGCAGGCAAACTCACTGAGGACAAGCTCTGTGCTGTGCCCATCTTCTGTGTCCCTTGCAACAGCCAGTGCAGCACTGAACATGGAACCATGATCAATACTAAGCCAAGCAGGGTGGACCATGCACTGTTACTGCCCATGCAGCACCTCACTATCATCAAGCAGCAGAGGCTCCTCAATGTCAATACCCACAGACAGAGATCTCTGAATACACACTAAATAGATCTTTGAGCTGAGATGTATGCATCATGCTTCTGCAGTTGTTAGAACCATCCTGACTACAGGAAGAGAAGTGGGAGGGAGATCCAGCACATTGGGAAGGTAATGTTCAGTTGTTCTAAATTTAAAATTGTTTTTCCCTAAAGGGAACAAAGTCATTTCTAAGATCAGCAAGCTAATAATCCCATGACACAGATACACTACAGTGGCTAATGGCTCCAGGCAGAGTCTGCTGGCTGAGTGCACAATCCAATCTGGATGGCCTGAATTTTCTTGGTCATACAAGATGACTATGACAATCTTGACAACAGAAGAACCCTCTGCATTCACTCTCATTTTGTTGGCTTAATTCCATTCATGCACTGAAATGTGGACTAGATTAATACATAAACTATTTCACACAAAAAGCAAGGCACACTAAAAAGTACAGTGAAAATGCAGAGTATGTTACCACCTTACCCATACAATAACAGGAGCCAAAATGCAAACAATTTGACACATTTTCATCAAATCACTTCTGGAAGGCACAGATCTTCTCCCAGGTTCACATAATGCTTTCTATAAGATTCTTCCTGTGAAACCTAGGGATCCAGGTTTAATTCCCAGTACCCACATAAACCAGAAGCACAAAGTGCCATATGTATCTGGAGTTCATTTGCAGTGGCTGGAGGCTCTGGCACGTCCATTTCTGCCCCCCTCTCTCAAATAATAAAATAAAATATCTGTTTTAAAAAACTGAATTTATTGAAGAAAAAGCTATCTACATATACCTGAAATTAATGTAAAAATAGTGGCACACATCCATGGTGGGTAACCAACTGCTCTTGATTTGGCTAACTGATCTGCTCAGTGGAACAAAACCTGTAGCTGTAGCTGGGAAACAAGTCAGATCCATATACAAAAAAACAAGCCTGCTCTCCATTATCAAGCTACCACCAATCGTGAGCTACAAGAGGGCCTACACCTATTAAATTCTCTCTAAAATAATAATGGTTGTGCCATTTATCTGGTGCTGACTTCCTTCTCTGTTGGAGAATTTGCTTCTCTTTTTCAGATGGACACAGATCCTGAGTAATCAGCCCATCACACCTCACCAGGGCCCCAGCTAAAATCATAGAGTAATTGGGGAAATGAGCAAGAGTGCTGCTTTCTTGGTGAACCTGGTATCAGCACAAGGGTGAAGGAGATAGACACAGAGAACACTCAATTCCTACCAAACCTCTGTGTATCTAAGAGACACAGAGGCTCCCAAGACCTCATCACTGAAGCAGACCTAAAACGAACATGGCTCACAGAAATTTGTGGAAGAGGGGGCGGAAAGATCGTTAGAGCCACATGTTGGGACATTATGCACGTAGACATTGCCTCTTACCTGTAACTGATGGCTATCCTCACAATGCACGACCCACATTCCCTAATAAGGAGGGTCCTTGCGGAGGGGGGAGGGCAGGGAGGAGGCTAATGAAGGTACCAACATGGTTGTATACACACTGTGCACGTAACTAATACAAAAAAACTATAGGCAAACTCAAAAAACAGACAACCTATATATTCCTACGATGGTTACAAAGCCTATACAAAAATAAACCTTCATCAACAGCTTCTTATAAACTAAATACTAAATATAAATACACACTAAACTATCTATAGGGGAAAGGTGGGAAGGTTGCTATTTGTTTATTCATTTTCATATGCATATTAAGAAAAATCACTTGAATTGCAATTCATTCATTGAACAGTCACATACTGCCTAGCTCCTCTAATGAGACAGGATTATAGTCACACTAGGAAGAAAAGTGGAGTGACAGAGTTCCAGCTGCTCACCTTCTTCATACACTTCTTTTATGGCTCTTAGTTCTTCAGGTGTCCTTGATGCGATAATTTCTGTCAATACTTTTTCATCTGTCCCAGCTCCCTGTTTGAAGATTTTTAATAGAGAAAACATGTCAATAAATTATCAAAGGTATACAATTACAAAAAAAATCCAATAAAACATAAATTTATTTATATACAAGTTCTATTGTCATAGAGATATAAAATTTCAAAGTAATTTTCTTTCTGGGGGCAATTTTATTCTATTTCACTTTTTATCCTTACTTTGCCTAATGTCAAACAATTTTACTATTTTGTACGTATGTATGTGTGGTAGTCAGAATGTGATAATGTAAATATATGGCCCCACAGACCAAGATATTTTATTAAAATTGAGTTTATAGCTTCAGCCCCTAGCAGGAAGATTCCTGCTACAGGGAAGGCATGTCACTGGGCTGGATCTGATTCCAGCCTAGTGGTGTGCCAAAAACAATTCGTGATCTGGTGGCGGCGGGGGGGGGGGGGGGGCAGGGGGGGTTCTGTCTGCTAGTGTTGGTGTTTTTCTTGCTCCTTGTTGTTTTTTGCTTCCTACAGTTGTTTCTCTCTGTTTGGATGTATGGAAGCCAGCAGGTTCTTCTGCCATTGATGGAACTTCCCCTGGATTGGTAAGCATGAAATAAATCTCTTCTTCCCATAAGCTGTCTGTTCGAAAGTTTGTCCCAGCAATGAGGAGGTGACTATAACAGCACACAATTGTATATCCAGATCTACAATAGGCTGAATAAGTGTTTAGATTGCAACTTGATCAGTTATTGGAAAATGGAATAAAGCTGAAATAGCAAAAATGAAAGCTTTATATGGAAGGTTATTAATACTAAATCAACCTCAGAAAAAAATAAACCCCTGCTTTCAAGTTAAGTTCTCTATGGAGTCATAACGCAACTCTGTAATAAAAGCAATGCTACAGTTTAGATCTTAAATGTCATCCCCCAATGACCCTGCGTAGGAGTTAAATGTGAAATGTGGACTAGATTAATATATATACTGTTTTCACATAAAATGTAAGGCACACTAAAAAGTTATCACCTTACCCATACAATACCAGGAGCCAAAACGCAATTAATTTGACATCTTTTCATCAAATCACTTCTGGAAGGCAAAGATCTCCTCCCAGGTTCCCACAATGGTGACCCACAGAGGCACAACTGGAGATGAGGGAACCTTTAAGGGACTGCTGAGAGGATCCTGGTCATTATGGAATGTCTTTGAGGGGATCGTGGGACTGCATCTTTCTCCTCCCTCTCTGTTGCCTCCTAGTCATAGGGTTTTTCTACACCACACACTCCCACCACCATGTACTGCCTGGTTCTAAGCCCAAAATTGTGGACTGGCTCTCTAAAATTCTGAGTCAAAGTAAGCCTTTTATACTTAGTTAGTTATTATGGGATTCAGCAAGAGTGATGGTGACACAATTCACATCAGTGTAGTGCTGCTTAGGTTTGTGGAATGGACCAAGGGAGAGGAACAAGAACTCCCTTTGTGAACTGATGCCTCTTGCACTTAGAAAAGTCACATCTATACTGCTACACTAGAACATATAAGTAACAATATGGCTGAACATAGTTTTTGCTTTTTACAGATAGTGTATTTAAGTCTCAATTCTTTGCCAAAATTCTTACTTCTTTGCCAAAAATCAAGTACTAAAATATCTTGGTTGGTCCTCAAAAGATCTCAGCTACTACTCCAGACAGACTACATAAAAAATGCCCTCTTGTCTACTGACCTAAGAGTTCGTTGGCTTCAAGAGAATCACTGCCAGAAAACTGATTCAGTGAGCACAGACTCCCAACTAGATAACTCCTTCTCTCCTTCTGCTAGGTAAGGACCATCTCTGAGCTGCATTACCTGTGTTGCTAATTCTGCTTGCCCACTCAAATCCAGTCTGCTAACAGATGATCCATTTCCTGTCCTTCACCTAATTAAATGATTCAAAGAAGTCACACATGTATAATATTCCAAATGTGTATAGAATTCAAGGTGAGACAAATCTAGTTTTTGCTACAACTTAAATTACAACAGTTGTCAGCTAATTGGCCAATTTTCTCTTTAAAAAGTTAAAATGCATTATTTGTAACTTTGTTACATAAATATAAAATATAAAAATTAAGAAAAGGGCTGGAGAGATGGCTTAGTAGTTTAAGGCGTTTGCCTGCAAAGCCAAAGGACCTCAGTTCTATTCCCCAGGACCCATGTAAACCAGATGTGCAAGGGGGTGCATGCGTCTGGAGTTCATTTGCAGTGGCCAACAACCCTGGCATGCCCATTTTCTCTCTCTCTGCCTCGTTCTCTCTCACTCTCTCAAATAAATAAATAAAATTTAAAATCCAGAAAAAACTAAAAATTTTCAATTGTAAATAAGCAGTATTACTGAATTTAACTATACAGAAAAGATTAAATGACACACTTATAATTTTCTTTTTTTCTTATTGCCTTCTAGGGTGGTCTTCAAGACCTCACTGAAATAAGTCAAATAAACATAAACCACATAAAGCAGCAACTATGTACAACAGGAAGTCTCTTCAATCATCCTTCACCTTAAGAGCACGTTTCAGTTCATAGGCATCATAAAGTCGAGAAGGTTTCATCAGAGCCACTATTAACTTTTCGAACTTTCCAGTCAGCTCTGATGTCAGGTCGTCCAGAAGGTCCTAATTAATAGAAAACACAAATTCAGTGACCAGACAAACTTTAAGAACTGTCTTCTTAAACATGGACAGTCCTTTGTTATAGTGAGTTCTGTGTGCTGCTACCTCCAAGTAGAAGGTACCAGAGTAGAGCAAAGTCCAGTAGCTCTGAAGAATGTACCTTTGACATCTGACCTCAACCTTAAGCAATGTCATTTACCCATCAAAGAAGGTATTTATTTTTACAGTTATTTTCCTTAATATCAAGAGTTAAATAAAATGTAATGCTTTTTAAAAGAAGGCTAATAGTCACAGCAATACATACTGTCACCCCAGGGCACAGGAGGGTGAAGCAGGAGGCCAGCCTGGGCAACATGTGAGTTTTGGAGCTGGGATTTAACCCAGGTACCACCCAAATGCTAGGCAAGTGTCCTACAGCCACTAAATCCCCAGCCCTCTTTATAATTTGTGAGACCAATTCCCAGGCTGGTCTTCAACTTACTCGTACTGCAGGAAGGACTTAAACATGCAACTATCCTGACTCAGCCTGTCAAATAGCTGGGATTACAGGTCTGCATACCATGCCTCAAACAACAGAAACAAAAATGTGTAACTGGGGGTACAGCTCCATGGCAACCACACATATTCAAAACGTATGCTGAATGCAGTTTATTTTTAAAATACTTTACAGAGAAATGTGTGTTTCTTTACAAAAATTCTCCCAAAAATGATATTTTTAAAAGGATAGAATTTATCCCAATATACATAAACAATTTTTATTTTTCCCCTTTTTTCCCCTACCTAAAATCATTCTAATACGCAATAGATTGTGGTCACTGTTATGCTTCTTAACAGAGGCCTTTGGTGCAGTGATGAGGGAAGGAAAGCAGCAGTCTCCATAGGCTCAGTCTCAGCACAGCAACAAGATTGTGGGACTTGGATGTGTTCTAATAATGGGCTGAGCTGCAATTCAGTTGAGAGCACTCAGTTCCTCTAGTACAGAAAAAGTCCTAGGCTCATCTCCAGAAACAAAAAGGGCATTTTCTGTTTTTGCTCTGCCTTTTTTTCTCAATGAAATGACAATATAAATATTCAGAATAGCAAAATTATATTTAAATGTTTCACATGCACTAATATGCTCAGTAACATATTTAAAGTTTTTCTTTAAATTATTAAATAACACATAAATAATTAATTAAAGTTACTACAAAAGGAACCAAGAGACTGTAACTGTGTATCTGCGATAGGCTTGAACGCAGGAATGGATATGAAAGCAAGTTGAGTGGTAAGCAGAGGAAAGAAGAGACGCCATTATCACCATGGGATCTCTGATAGCCTCAGCATGAGCAAAAAAAAAAAAAAAAAAAAAAAAAAACTCCTACATGACGTTAGCTTGTCATTACCTCCTACTGGTATAGTATAACAATCACATGTATAACATGTGTATGTACTCTATTAGGTGCTACAAGTCATCTAGAGACAGCTTAAAGTACACAGAGGAAGTGAGCAGCTTGCATGAAAACCATGCTATGCCATTTTTCGTAAACGAATTTAGCATCTAAGGATTATGGAATCCTTAGGGGTCACCTAAAAATTCTCTATAGATAACAAGGCATGCTTTTAATTTCTTAAACTATTTTTAAACTCGTAGCTGCTCTCACATCCCACCTTGGATGAAGTGTGGTCTTACCCTGCCAAACAGAGTTTTAAAAGCCTCAGCGATTTGCTGGCGCTGAACATTGCTTCGGGATGTCAGTAGGGTCAGAATGCTCTCCTCATCAGTGCCTGTAAAGGACAGTGGACAGTTAACAGTGACAGCCTGGTTATCTCAGCAACCTTTCCAACTAGTAAACAAATAAAAAATAATTTAAAAAATATTCTAGCCAGGAATAGTAGTACCCGCCTTTAATCCTAGCACTCGGGAGGCAGAGGTAGGAGAACTGCTGTGAGTTCAAGGGCACCCTGAAACTACATAGTGAATTCCAGGTTAGCCTGGAATAGAGCAAGATCCTACCTCAAAAACAAAAAAACAATTCTAAAGTCTTCTCACTATAATTAATGGCTTTATGTTTAGAAACAAACATCACATTTTTTTTCTTTCTTTTAGCATAAAAAGGAGTTTTGACTTACCCAGGCCTTTCATGGCCTTCCGCAGAGTTTCTGCATCCACCCGGTCATCAAATCCAGGGAAGTCAGTCACAGTGCCTCTAAGAGCCTGAGCCAGAAGTAGAGTAGAGGGGCATTGTTCAAATCAGCACCAATGTTGCAAAGCAAGCTAACATGGACAGCAAGCCTGGTGCCACATCACGTTTGGCCTCTAAATGAACAGCATTTGGTAAGATCTGTGACCCACTTGAAGTGCCAAGTGATCATGTGGTGCATTGGTAGGGTCCATTCAGAGGATGGGCCACCCTGACCCATCACAATGCTACCATGGGAGGGTGGTTCCCTCTTCCCTTGGGCACGGCTGCTGTGATCATGCCTCAGCAACACTTCCTGCTGCTCCACTGAGGGCACTCCCCTGTGGGCTTCTTTCCCATTATGTCTCTCTTACTTTGATCTATGAGCATACCAAGCCTGTATTACTATGTGGTACCCTATCCTAATCACTCAGTCTGAAACAAGGCTCTTATTCCACTCAGCTTTCATCCCACAACCCCTTTGTACACATTTACTTAGAAATCGCAAGATGATTCAGCAAGTTCTAATGACATTTGTTAACGTGTGTCAGAAGACCATACTAGGGGATATTTACAAGCCTTCCTGTCTCACATTAGTGTTTTCATAATCACTGGGGGTCGCCATGATCCCTGCAGCAGAAAAATGAGAGGCACATAAATAATGAAGTGCAGTAGAATAGGTGTGCACATAGCCTGGATCAGGACAAGGTGAACACAGAACAGGACATTGGCAAGATGAGAATGCAAGAAACTAGGGGGAGGTGAGATCCTCAGAACAGTCTTGAAAGCTGCCTGGAACTTGCCAGCCAAGATCAGAAAAGTAGGCAGGTGCAGGGGTTACACCTCGGCACACCTAAAAACATGGAAGAATGAAGTGATTGATCTGGCACTTTGACAAAGCAGTCAGGCTGAATAGAAAATCAAGAAGGGAAGGTGTACAAATGCCATGCAAAAAGTACAGACTTCATCCCCTAAGCAATAGGAAGCCGCTAGAAGAGATTCAAGCAGGGAATAATGACAGCTCTGCACAGCAATGTGACCCTATGGAGACAACAGAATGGGCTGTGCAAGAATGAAGCCAGGAAGACTGTCAGAAACTAACACAAAACAAAGTATGGAGCAGCCAATCCAATGCAGCAAGGTGGTAATGGAGAAGAAAGAATAAGCAGAAACAGGCACCAGAGCAGGCCAGGGCTTCCAGGATGGCGCTGGTTTGGGATAGGGATTGGGATGACTGATTTGCATTTGTCTGCAGCAGATATCTATGAGAGGCAGACTGGATGTGACAGGTTCACACAGGTGGAGGCCATGCTATGAGTGCCACACCAGGAATTATGAACAAAGTAGAGAGTGGTGCTGGAGGGAAAGAAGGTAACCTGCAGTTAGAATGGCAACTATTTGCTGAGTGCAGCAAGGAGCCATATCCTGCATGAAGAGCATCATGTAGATGCTCAGTGAAGCCACCTTCCAAATGACACCACCATCCTCTGTGACCATGGAACAAGTAGCAGTGCCAGGACTGACTCAAGCTAGAGCCTGCAACTCCTTAACCATGACTCAGGTGCCTTCCAGGGCAAGAAGACCACCCAGGTGGAGAAGGCAGAAGGAGGGAAGGAGCAGCTTCCTAAGGGAAAAAGAGGCAGAGCAGGCTACAAAATGAAAAGACAGAGCCCAGGGCCTTGGGGACTGCTTTCTGTGGACAACAAAGCCAGGCTGCAAGATACTGAAGAGTGAGTGAAAAGTGGATTGCCTTTTAATAGAAAACCACATGTGACAAACAGTAGTTTGTAAAAACAAGCTTTTTAAAAATACTTTAAAAATGGAAAAAAAGAAGGCTTGATCTGTAGGCTATGAACAGACTTAAACACAACAGCAAGATTAAAAAGAAGAAATAGAAGGCATTTATCTCAAACAAAAAAAAGATACTTGACCCTACGGGCTAAAGGAAATGAGATGATAGAGGCTAAGAATGTCCTTAAAAGTCTCAGAGGCTGGGCTGAAGAGATGGGTTAGTGGTTAAGGCACTTGCCTGCAAAGCCAAAGGACCTCAGTTCGATTCCCTAGGACCCATGTAAGCCAGATACACAAGGTGGCACATGGGTCTGGAGTTCGTTTGCAGTGGCTAGAGGCCCAGACGCATCCTTTTTTTTTTTTCCTCACTCTCTCTTCCTCTGCCTCATTTTCTCTCTCAAATAAATAAATAAAACTAATTTTTTTTAAATGAAAAACAAATCTCAGAGAATAGCTGAAGGAGAAATAATGTTGGGTATGCACTTAAGAGCTTTCTAGAAATTGTGAAATACTTTTGCTACATTCCGAAGACATATCCAAGGAGCTAGCAAGGTCACATGGTAGCATGAGGAGCTGATGTGAGTCACAGACATGAGTCATGATGGCAGAACTCACATCTATCTGGGTCCTGTCTTCCCCTCATGACCCACGGACTGTAATGTGACTTGAAGTGATTCATCCAGGAGGGGCCTCATTTTCTGAAGTCCCCACATTCACCCAGGTTAGCTTCATTTGGAGTAGGGTCTATTCCCTTCATCCTGCCTCAGTTTACACACAATTCCCTTTATCTCTTATTATGAATACCCTACCAAAAGAATTATCACACAACACATAAACAGAACATATACTTCACTTTTTGAACTCTCATTTTCAAATATATCCACACTTTAACTCTACAATTTTATTGGTCTTTTTCCTGTCTAAATTAAAGTGATTTTATTTACCCTCAGTGAGTAGGTGTGCTAAAATAACATAAATAAAATTGACCCCCCCCAAAAAAAAAATATTCCAGGGCAGCTAGGCATGGTGACGCACACCTTTAATCTCAGCACTCAGGAGGCACAGGTAGGACTGCTGTGAGTTTGAGGCCAGCCTGGAGCTACAGAGTGAGTTCCAGGTCACCCTGGGCTAGAGTGAGACCCTACCTTGGGGAAAAAAAAAATAAATCAGATGAGCAAGAAAAGGTGGCCTGGCATGAATGTGCAGTGAGTGACAAAGTGAAATAAACACCAGGACTGAAGGGGACAAGGGGACCTGTGGTCAGGAACATCATCTCAACTCCTAATCCCAACCCTTGCTCAGACTCTATCAGAAAAGGAATGCTAGCTTCAAGTTCTTACACTGAGCTTGGCATACCTTTTACTTCATGATTTCCTTTCCCTTTCACATTCCTGCACACTTGTTTTTGTTTCAAGCCAGTTGGTCTGACTTTCCAAGTACTTCTTTCTTAAGGGACAAAAGCATCATGTCACTATGAAAATTGTTTTTCAGTTATTTGTACAATGATAGAAAAAAATCTGATAACAAAGCAAGGATCTGTAAATATGACTTAAATCTTTACATATGCCTGTAACCTCAGTTACTTGAGAGGCTGAAGCAGGAAGATGGAAAGTTCAATACCTTCCAGGGCAATTTAGCAAAACTCTGACTCTCTCCTATTTTTAAGCCATTACCACTTACTCTTAACTTTCTTCCATGGGGAGATTCAAGGTGGATACTGTGTCTTCCACATGACTGTGTGTTTCCATACTTTTCACATGCTTATGACTCAGCTCCAGCCTTTTTGTAAACCACAATTTTTCTTAAATACCATAATTTGTGATTTCTCCCTAAATAAACTCAATAATTCATTATTTATCCTTCTTGAGTTCATTTTTTTCAATTCTTTGTTCAAATAGAATCAGGACCCATAATTGGGGTTCATAGGTTTGGGAGACCCTCCTGAACCCCAAAATTTTACATCACTCTTAGAAGTCTCTGAAAGTGAGGGTGACACCCTGCACGTGCTGATGTGTGCAAGCGGTATTAGCCTCCCCTGAGCTCACATCTGAAGTCAAGAAGAGTCTGCTATATTTAACTCTGTTAAGCTGGGCATTCTGTGAACAACACTTGAAAATCATTATCATGAGCCAATTACTCACAAGACAATCAGAAAACAACTCAGAAAGTAATCAAGTTTATAGAAAAGAAGAAACAGATTTGCAACATATCTAAATAGAGTACAAATAGGGCTGGAGAGATGGCTTAGTGGTTAAGGTAGTTGCTAGCAAAGCCAAAGGATCCAGGTTTGACTCCCCAGTACTCACTTAAAGCTGGATGCATGAGGCAATACATGTGGAGTTCATTTGCAGTGGCTAGGGGCCCTGGGTTGCCCATTCTCTTTCTCCCCCTCCCTTCTCTTTCTTTCTCTCTCTCTCTCTCTCTGTCAAATAAAGTATCTTAACAAAAAAGAGTACAAATCTAATAAATATGACTTTTCCTATACAAAGATGAGAAATGAGTGTGCTCCAAGCCCTTGTCAGTTGTAGGAAGAGATAAATGATGCTTGAACAGATGGATCAGTAGAGATAGAAGAGGACTGAGTTCCTCCATGGTAGCGTGTGCACAAGTGGCACATGCACCTGGGGTCTGTTTGCAGCAGCCACAGCCCTGGTGTGCCCATTCTCTCTCTCTCTCGCTCGCTCACTCACTTGCTCACTCATGCTACCTCACTCCCTGCCAGGCTTGATGGCACACACTTTTAATCTCAGCACTCAGGAGGCCAAGGTAGGAGGATCACTGTGAGTTCAAGGCCAGCCTGAGACTACATAGCGAATTCCAGCTCAGCCTGGCTACAGTGAGACCCTACTTCAAAAACCAAAATTAGATAAAAGCCATGCTAGTGTGTGCCACCTCAATGTTTAACAGGAACTCAAATCCAACACAGGCACTTTTCTCTTCTCAGATGCCCACCTCATACTGATTCCCACTGGAATCCTTACTAGCTACCATCCACTCATCTATCAAATTTGCCCACTTCTCCATAGGTAACCCCATTTGAAGTCCTAGCCATACCAAACATAATGGGAGGGTGAGGCATGAGGACTGTTCTGTGTTTGAGGTCAGCCTGGGCTACAAAGTAAGACTTCAAAATTAAATTAATTAAAAAATAAAGTCCCAATCACTGCTGAGTTTATTAATTTCTAGGGGTCTCACCAGGATGATGAGAACAGATTCCTACTTGTTTTTCCAGTATGCAGCTTCCCTTCTCTTCCTTCAGCTCCTCCACCATGCTTCCTCTGCAACCCCCAGAACTGCAACCACACTGGCCCCAGGGCAATCTTCCTTAAATACAAATGTGGCTATGACACACCCACCTACACCCCTTTAACAGCCCTTCATCACCTAAACAATTCCTATTACTTAAGTCTGTCTAGCTATCTGGTGTCCCTTTCCAAGAAAAAGTGCCAGTGACCTACCTTCCTGCAGTCACCCCAGCAATATCTCCCACCTGACCATCCATGGTGTCAAACTTTGACATGCCCAATGACACTTGCTGCCACTGTCTCTATATGTGACACCATCCCTCCTTTGTCCCACACAACTAGTGCCATTTATGCAACCTCAAGCTCCTTCTCTCTGAAACACAGTCACACATGTTTCCAAAATGACCATGGGCACTAAGTAAGGTATGCAAAAGGTTTGAGAACACTCTCTTCCTAAAAATATTTATTTATTTATGTATTTTATTTATTTAGAGAATTAATGGGCATGACAGGGCCTCATGCTGCTGCAAACAAATTCCAGATGCATGTGCCACTTTGTGTATCTGGCTTTCTGTGGGTACTGGGGAATCAAACCTGGGCCTTTGCAAGCAAGTGCCTTTCTCCTTTGAGCCATCTACCCAGCTCTACAGCAACAATCTTAATCCAGGGTCTCACTTTTGTTTCCATGTCTAACAATAATATAGAGTAGAAGCAAGATAACTTGTAGTTAGCTAGGAACTGGCCCACAGAAACATAGATGCCACCCTGCCTGCCCTCTCTGGCAGGACTAGGATTCAGTGTCTGATTTAGTCTCATCCAAGATGGCTGCAAGCAACAACTCCTCAGCAACAGGTCTCTACCTTATACGCTTGAGTTTGATGATGAAGCTCATCCTAATTGGACGTTTGATTGATACAAATGGTATCAATGTACAAATGTACAAATGATACAAATTGATACATGTGTGAGCATCTTGGCCTTTGGCCCTCTTGACCCTTTTGTAAGTTCCCTTAAGCTTCTTCGCTCATTCCCTATGTGAGGGGGGTCTCTTCACTTACCCTCCTCCTTCCAAAACTGCTAAGGGAGAGAATCTCTCTGCTTGGGTGCTTTCATGCTTTGTTTTCCACATGTGAGCTGGCCCCACAGGCTATCTCCCTGAAGACAGACCTTCCTCTGTGTGAGGGAAAGCAAAGCTGCGAAGAAGGGAAGGGGCTTGGGCTTTCCTGTAAGCCTTCCCTCTTGATCCTAACTCATGAAAGTAAGTCTCAAATCATAATGTACCCATCTCTGAATTCACATTTTCAATTCTTCAATCACATGGAGAAGGACCCGAAGCAAGAGTTCACAAACCTGTACTTCCCTGCATCTTTGTGGAGATCTAATCCCTCCCAGGTCTCTAACCCTGCATCAACAAGATGTACACATTCAGAATGCATGCACAATGGAAAGTAACAACAGTCAGGAACAAGTGTTCAAAGAAATGAAACCAACTACAAAATGCAGTCTTCCCAATTCATCAACTGCTTATATGTTTTATATAAACCCAAAGGCTGGATCCACAACATACTTAAAGCAAAGGTAGTAGGAGCATTAATTCTACAAAAATATCAAATAGGGCTGGAGGGATGGCTTCGCAGTTGAGGCGTTTGCCTGCAAAGCCAAAGGAGCCAGGTTCGATTCCCCAGGACCCACATAAACCACATGCACAAGAGGCGCATGCGTCTGAAGTTCATTTGCAGTGGCTGGAGGCCCTCCTGGTGTGCCCATTCTCTCTCTCTCTGTCAAATAAATAAATAAAATTTAAAAAAAAACATATCAAATAAAGAGCCAGGCATGGTGGTGCAGGCCTTTAATCCCAGCACTCGGGAGGCAGAGGTAGGAGGATCGCCATGAGTTCGAGGCCACCCTGAAACTACAAAGTTAATTCCAGGTCAGCCTGGGCTAGAGTGAGACCCTACCTCGAACCCCCTGCAAAAAATATATATCTTAAACAATGCATTTGTGAGATTTTCCATAAACAGAAACATGGATAAAATGTATTCCAGAAATGGAGCTATGATGTAAAAATACTACATTTCTCCCATTTCGAATTTTGGGATCATTTTTTAAAAGCCATAAACTGCCTACTTCTAACTCACTTACTCACCAGTACAAGGTAAGAAAACCAGGATACACTGATGCTTTCTCAGCATCCAAATGAAGACAGAGTCGAAAGGATAAGGACTATGAAAAACTATGCGAGAATAGCAGAGACCACAGATAACAGGTATCCTTGATCTACCATGGATCCCAGGATTAGCCAGAGATTTGACTTAAAAGTGAGTCACGACCCAGCTGACACCTCTGAATTAAGCTCTTCACAAATATATTTGTTTACAAGGACCCTGCATGTTCTGCACAGGGCCTTTGGAAATTATTATTTTAGCCCAACAATACCAAACCAACCCAAAAATTTTCTAATCAAACTTTGTACAGTTTAAATATAGATCTTGGATACAACTGATGTTCATGAAGTTTCTACTGGATGTTTATGTAGACAGTTTTCCCTTTGTAGCATTACTGTTGCTGTAAAAGTATTAATGCTTTAATAATAACAAAGTTAATGAGTTCAAATTGCTCAAACTCAAATTCTTAAAGTTTTGTTACCTGAAAATGAAATTCTCAAACTGAACTAATATGTATGATGGTTCATTTGTCTATGAAATACAGCCAACTCTTAATTCTTAAGTCAAAGAAAAAGAGTCTAAGAATTAAATTAGTTAATAAGTTGGAGTACCAGATAAATAAGTTGGCTACAGCTTTAAAAAAAAAAAAAAAAAAAAAAAAAAAAAGCTTAAAAGCCAATTTCAAAAGTCCATCCCAAAATACGTGAAGTCTAAGGTGCTGGCTCTGTGGTACAATGGGCAGCATACTGGACTTGCAGTGACCAAAATAGGTTAAGTCTAATTGAAGAAATAGTCTTCACACCTAAAGAAAAAATTATATAAGAAACGTACATAGAAAATTACATAAGAACTTTATATAAGAAACTGCCTGCAGAAAGAAAAAGATAAAAAGATTCAAACATATTTAACTATACATAAATATTCATTCTTAGTATATATTTCAAATTAGCTTATATCCAAACTTAGTATAGCGTAAAATGTGACAGATCCAATAGTCATGATAATTTGTTATTCATCAAGCAATCTTTATGCCAAAGTAACATGGCTGCTGTGGTTTTAAAACTAAACTCATTCAAAGTGCTTTCAGCCATATTTTTAAAAAGTACTCTTCAGAATTGTTTACAGGTATATTTGTAATTCCAACTTTTCTTAGGTATCATAGAAAACACGTAGCCAGTGTGATTTTGTTAAGACTGTGAAAGCTGTATCATTAGATTATTTCTCTCCATCAAAGCACCAATTGGTAAACACTAAGTAGCCAAGATGAGGACCAAGAAAAGCAGCAATCATGGGGCTGTTATCACACAAGTGCCTCCAGTTATGAATGTATTTGCCCATCATAGTAATATAAACTATGCAGCTCTCAGCACTGTTAATTGTCATGGCTTTATTGTCTATGCTGACACCAGTAAGGCAACTTTTTTTTTTTTAATATTTTTTGTTTTTATTTATGTATTTGAGAGCAACAGAGAGAAGGAGGCAGAGAGAGAGAGAGGGAGGGAGAGAATGGGCGCGCCAGAGCTTTCAGCCTCTGTAAATGAACTCCAGATGTGTGCGCCCCCTTGTGCATCTGGCTAACGTGGGTCCTGGGGAACTGAGCCTCGAACCTGGGTCCTTAGGCTTCACAGGCAAGCACTTAACCGCTAAGCCGTCTCTCCAGCCCCAGTAAGGCAACTTTTAATCAAAAAAAAAAAAACTACATCAGCCGGCATGGTGGTGCACACCTTTAATCCCAGCACTCGAGAGGCAGAGGTAGGAGGATTGCCATGAGTTTGAGGCCACCCTGGGACTACAGAGTGATTTTCAGGTCAGCTTGAGCTAGAGTGAGACCCTACCTCGAAAAAGCAAAAAAAAAAAATAAATAAATAAATTACATCAAGATATATATATGAAGGAGGACAGAGAAGAGAAGGAGGCAAGGGACAGGGAGTTAGGCAGGGAAGGGGAGGGAAAGGGCAATGGGGAGGGAAGGAAAGCACAAGGTATCAATCAAAAATTAATAACTCTTTGTAGTTAAATTCTTAGCTAGATGGTCATGCCCATGATCTGCCTATACAACTGGTTTCTGGATTTTTGCACTCTATTATAAAGAGGGTGGTCCCAACATAAGTAAAAAGAAGAAATAGTTGATATGGAGGATATAAATATGTATTAAGTTCATAAATATGAAGAATTATTGTGGTGGGAAGCATTTTAATTTTTCAATATAAAACATTAATGTTTAAATAATACATTTAAATTGCTGAAGAAACCTCTGAGAAACAGTTGTCTGATTCCATTACTCTCCTGACATTCATGAAGTATAAGTATATGGTTCCCATATGCTTATCCTTTTAGATCATCAACGAAACCCTGTGGAACCAAATCCTGAAGCTCCAGCTGTCCTACAATGACCAATGACACTGGGTTTATCTAAAGCAAGGAGATGGCAAAAGTAAAGTTAAAGCCAGACACAGGGGTATAACCCAAAATCCCAGCACTTGAGAGGTGAAAGTAGGTGGGTGAGAAGTTCAAAGTCATCTTTGGATACATCGTGAATTTAAAACCAGCCTGACCTACAGGACCAAAAAAGGTGGGGACGTGACACACTTACATCATGTAGGCATATTACCAAATGTAAACATAAAAATGAAAAGTTATTATGGGGGGAGGTTTCAAGTGAGAAAGGGTCTCACTCTAGACCAGGCTGACCTGGAACTAACTCTGTAGTCCTAGGCTGGCCTCAAACTCACAGGGATCCTCCTACCTCTGCCTCCCAAGTGTTGGGATTAAAGGTTGGGGGGGTGCCACCATACCTGCTAACAAATTTATTTTTTAAGCTCACCTAATGTTTAATTCTTCTCCTACAAAGCCAGTGTCTCCCAAATTATTTCCTCAAAAAACAGAATAAGAAGGCATTCAGATCTTCATAAGGCAGGCAGAGGAATGTAAAATGGATTGTGTTTATTTATTACCTACTATGTAAATCACTGCATTTTACAACTGTTTACTCAGAGAGTATGTGTGTGTGTGTATGTGCGTGTGTGTGTGTGTGTGTTTGTGTGTTTGTTTTGATGTAATGTGATGGGATGCTGGGGATAGAACCCAGGGCCTTGAACAAACTAATTAGTGCTCTGCCACTGAGCTATTTTTATCTATTTATTTTTTAAATATTTTATTTTTATTTATTTGACAGAGAAAGGGGGGAGAGAGAGAATGGGCACACCAGGGCCTCCAGACACTGCAAACGAACTCCAGATGTGTGCACCCCCTTATGCATCTGGCTAACATGGGTCCTGGGGAATCGAACCGAGGTCCTTTGGCTTTGCAGGCAAGCACCTTAACCGCTAAGCCATCTCCTCCAGCCCTATTTTTTAAAAATAGGAGTTTGGGGGCCTGTGAAGCCTAAGGACCCTGGTTCGAGGCTCGATTCCCCAGGACCCACGATGGCCAGATACACAAGGGGGTACACACGTCTGGAGTTCGTTTGCAGTGGCTGGAGGCCCTGGCACGCCCATTCTCTCTCTCTCACTCAGCTTCTTTCCCTCTGTCAAATAAATAAATAAAAATAAAGAATTAAAAAAATACTTTAACATGTTTTACTTCCTTGGTTTCCAAGGATTATTATCAAAGCTACAGTACACTTTATTCAATACTATTTGTCACTTTTATGAATGACTTTTACTCACTATCCATTCATTATTATGAGTAAAACTTGATTTTGACAGAAAACAATCCTGGTGTTATATTGTAACACAGATCACTTAAGTATTTTTAAAATGCAACTCACTATTCTCTCAAGTCTTGCATCTATAAGAATCTTGACATTATTCCCATTTTATGAAATTATTAACAGTAATATCTACAATTGAGAATGTGTTTATGTATTCTATATTGATAGATATGAAAGAACTGATCGAAAAACTTCAAGGGCTGGAGAGATGGCTCAACTGTTAAGGCACTTGCATGCAAACCCTAGCCACCTGGGTTCTATGCCACAGTACCCACATAAAGCCAGATGCACAGTGGCTCATGGATCTGTAGTTTATTTGCAGCATCTGGAGTTCGTTTGCGACCCTAGTGTGCCTATTCTCTCTCCTCTCTATCCCTCTCTGCTTGCAAATAAATGAATAAATAAATAAATAAATTTTTATAAAACCTTCAAGCTAGGTATGGTGGCAGATCCTTGTGATCCCAACATTTGGAAGGCTGAATCCAGCTTGGGCTACATATGAATACTTCGTCTCAAAAAATACACAATAACAAAAACAAAAAACAAATTCTTCAAGCCAGGCTTGATGGTACACACCTTTAACCTAGCACTTGGGAGGCAGAGGCAGGAGGATGGCCATGAGTTCGAGGCTACCCTTAAGACTACATTCCAGGTCAGTCTGGGCTAGAGCAAAACCCTACCTTGAACCTCTCCCCTGCCTTCCCCCAAAAAGCCTTCACACATCACTTGGGAAACTTACAGCCAAAAGGTTAAGAATAAAGGGAATCTTGAATGCTTGTTAAATCATCATGTCTATCTCTACAGCAGCAGATGAAGACAGGAAAAACACTCCTCTGAGAAGGAAAGTTAATTCCACAAAAAATGTATTCTAATTGGGGAAGAACGTAAACCAAACTTACCACTTAAAGTAATATGAGAACTGTTTAACATTACAGTGCAAAAGAATGGGCTGCCCTGTGCAAACTGAAACAAGTTCCGCTTAGCCTTAACCCTCCGATGTTCTCTTGGAAAGGCCCATGAAACCTTATGCAACTGTGATGAGTCAATCTGATAAAAGGGTATTACAAATGAGAAAGAACATTATTTTAGCAGCTAAGACACTTGTTTAAAAAATCATCTGAACTCTTAGGAGCCAGTTAAATTGACAAGATATGAGAAATTAGTTTCGGCTGATTTTTTTTTCTTTTTTATTGTTTCGAGATAAGTTCTCATGTAATACAGGTTGGCCTCGAACTCCTATGTAGCCAAGGATGACCTTGCCCTCCTGATCTTCCTGCTTCCACCTCCAAAGTGCTAGGATTCCAGACATGAGTCAGAATTTTTTAAGAATAACTTACATGACCGACTTTTAAAAACTACTGTATAAACTATTATTTTTCTTTTCTGTAGTTTTGACAAATAGTGAAAGATTTTTTTTTTTTTTAAATTATGGTAGGTAATCAGTTTCTGAAAGTGTCTCAAGGCAAATCCAATTCGGAACTCGTTCCACAAATTCATTACTTTAGACAAAACAGCTCTTCGATTTAATGTTAAACGTGAAAAAGAAAAAAAAAAATCAGTGCTGACAACGAATAGTGGGCTTCTTTTAGTAAACCTGGGCTGGCCGTCTGAGCCAAGCTCCGTGGAAACTGCCAAAGCCCACTAGTGTTCAAATACAGGAAACTGCGGTAAAACTAAAACTAGAAGCCAAGGGGGAGGGGGAGCGTTGGCTTCACAAGACCGCTTGAGCAGCTCCGGGTTTGGTTCTAATTTTGGAGACTCTGGAGGCTCCGACAGGGTGGGGACACTCCCGAGGCCGGAATTCCCAAAGAACGTCCAGCTCGGCTTCCTTCCGCCGCGGTGGGGGCTCCCCTCCCACGCCCCATTCACCACCCCCCACCTGCGCAGGCTGCGCGCCTTACCTGGGCCATGGTACAGCTGGTCGAGAGCGAGCGGAGCTGCGGGAAGGAGAGAGACGTCACCGACCGCGTCCCTCCGTGCTGCCCGCCCTCCCGCCATCCCGGGACCCGCCGCCCCTCCCCGGCTCCCAGCAGGCCCCAGCTGAGCGCGAGATCCGCGCCCCGGGCCCGCCGCGACCACTCACCCGGACGGCGGGGCGACGCGCACGAGCCTCGGTCAGCGGCGTAGGGCGGCGAGAGCAGGGCGAGCACGCTGGAAGAGGGTGCACAGGATCAGATCTCCAAGGATCCAAGCAATGGAAACACCCTGGTCCCACCGGCCCCGCCCCGGTCCGCTGCACGCCCCGCTCAGGCCACGTCCTTGCCACGCGTCCTGGCCTCTGTGCGCCTGCGCGGGGCGAGGTTGCCCCTGGTCCGTCAGATCCATTGCCTGGTATGCCGTGTGGGTCCCCGGGCCGTGGTGGGGCTTGGGAGCGGCTGGGAGGACCCGTTTGTCCTCCCCTGGGCTTAGGACGTGGGCTCGTGGGGGACTTGAGGCTTCGGAACCGCCTCGCTCAGTTCTGCGGTAGAGGACAGCTTGGAAGGCCACTTTGCAAACTGGTTGTTTTCCACATTTTTTTTGTCACTGTTACTGGATGCTTCTTAGATGGTCCTGTCTCGATGGCCTGCAGTAGTGGACGTCACTATTTCAAGGCCTCTCCTGCACCAGTTTCGATTTTCAAACCCAATCTGTAACTTTAATAAGACATACTACCAAGCCAGGTACCGCAAACGTTCACCTTCAAATAGGATGTGAGCATTTGGGAGGCAAGAAAGGAGAGAGAGGCTGCATGCAGGTGATACTGGAGAACAAAAGTAGACCAAGCCCTTCGCTGGTCCCAGACAGGGGAGTAAGGCTGCGAGTGAGGACAGAAGACAAGCTTGTTTCACTAGATGCGGATAATGTAGGAGGAGGCAGCAGTGGGCACGGATATTCCAGATAGCCAACCAGGACTTAGAGAACACAGATGTCAGTAACCGGTAGAAGGAATGAGTTTCTTTGTACAAACTTACTGGTTGCACATGTGAGCCACATGCTTTTTATTCTTTTTTTCTTTATTAATTAGTTTTGTATTCAGCAAATACAGTCAGTTTGGTACCATTATTAGGCTCATCCGTGACCTACCCCCTCCCCTTGGCCCCTCCTTGTTGAGGTATAGGGGTCATGCATTGTGGAGTTAGCCCACAGTTAAGGGTAAGATAAATGTCTCTGCATATCATGACCCAACACATGGCTCTGACATTCTTTCTGCCCCCTCTTCCGCAAAATTTCTCTGAGCCATGTTGGGTTCATTTTTGGTCTGCTTCAGTGATGAGGTGTTGGGGGCCTCTGAGGCTCTGGCTCTCTGATTTGGTAGGAGTTGCTTTTTCTCTGTGTTGATCTCCTTCCCCCTTGTGCTGGTATCCGGTTTATCAGGAAAACAGCACCCTTGCTTGTTTCTCCAATTTTTCTTAGTTTCAGCCGGGGCCCTTTTGAGGTATGATGGGGTGGCTCTCTCCTTAGGATCTACATCTATCTAAAAAAGAGAAGCAGATTCTCCAACGTAGAGTAAGTTAGCACCAGGACAAATGAGATAACCCTTACCTTTTTTATAGAGAATTTAATAGGTGTAGGCCCATGGTTGATGGTAGCTTGATATTGGAGAGTGGGCTTATGTTTGGATATGGTTCTAACTTGTTTCCCAGCTCCAGCTATGGGTCCCGTACCACTGAGGAGATCAGTTAACCAAATTAAGAGCAGTTGGTTCCCCACCATGGCTGTGTGTCACTATTGCACTTGTGTGGGCATCACAACAAGTTATTTTGAGCCACACGCTTAATATGGCCCTGACGAAGTCACCCCAGTGACTAAGGACCCAGGTTCACTTCCCCAGTACTCATGTAAGCCAGGTGCAAAAGGTGTGGCATGTAGTGGCTAGAGGCCCTGCTGTACTCTTCCCCCCCCCCCCCTTGCCTCTTTCTCTCAAATAAACAAATAAGTAATTTTTTAAAAAATGGAACTCTTGCTGGGCATGGTGGCACACACCTTTAATCCCAGCACTCGGGAGGCAGAGGTAGGAGGATTTCCGTGAGTTCGAGGCCACCCTGAGACTCCATAGTGAATTCCAGGTCAGCCTGGGCTAGAGTGAGACCCTACCTCAAAAAAAACAAAAAAGAAAAAAAAAATGGAACTCTTCTCTGGTTACACCTTCTGCTGCCCACACTACCCAGATGGGCTGGCTCAGGTGGGCTGGCTCTGGGATCCACCCACCAAATATATGAAGCAATCAGGTCTTCCCCTTGCATATCTGAATCTTATACTATAAAGGCTGGGGCTTCCTGGCCCCTCCCTTTCTCTAGACTCCACCCTCACTGTGGGGTGGGGAGTCTCTCTGAATTCCCTCTCAATTCTGCTTGCATACAAGTCAGTGGCTTCCCCGGCTGGGTGACGGTAGAGGACAGAATATTGTTTCTTGGTCTGGATGATTTTTCTACATTTCTGTGCTTTATTTTATCATTACATACATGATTTTCCTCTGGTTTGTCATCTACCACATGAGTGCTCACACTAACTCCAGGCCTGCTACCTGTGTAATTTCCTTAACTCAGGATAATCATGAGTGTAACTCTATTCATTACTCATTTCTCCTCTTAATTTCTTAGTCTCTGCTTTGATATTTTCCCTCTTCAGGAAAGCACATGGTAGATGCCATATGTATTCTTTCTAAGTCTCCCTACATATGCATCTAAGTTCTATATTCCACGTGCATGTGGCTGTACTCCAGTTTTCCTCCCCAAACCCTCAATTTCTCTTCTGCTTTGGTACTTTTCCTCTTCAGGAAAGCACCTGGTGGATGCCATGTGTGTTCTGAGTCTCCCTACATATACATCTAAGTTCTATCCTCCATATGCTTGCAGCTCTACTCTACTTTTCCCCCAAAATTCTCAATTTCCCTTAAGTGAACCTTATGTTTTTATGTGTTTTTTTATGTTTACGTATGAGAGCATGTTTCCTAAATCCCACAATTTATCTTTTCTCCCTTAAATCCCACACTTTGTAATTTCCTCCTAAATAAATTTAATAATTCATAATTTGTCCTTCTTTAGTCCATCTTTACTAATTCTTTATTAAAGGTAGGACAGAACTCAAAACTTGAGGTACATAAATTCTAGAAGACCCCTCCTGGGACCCCCCCCCAAACTCCTGCATGACCAGTGATGGTTCTCTAAAGATGTGCAAAACTGCAAAGTAAGGGAAGCTCGTATCTCTCCACCAACCAGATCCATGTCCCGTTGCCTTCCCTGTTCGTGGAGCCTTGGCTGTATCAACCCAGCATCTCTGTTGGGACTCCAGCATCTCCCAGAGGGAGTTCTTTCCTGGCATCAAGGACCCTCACTCCTGAACCTCCATGGCCCAGCTTCCAGCGTGTTCTTTAAAGACTCACTGATCCAAAAGCATCTGTCCTTGTTGCTCCCTTCACAGCTCCTGGCTTAGAGCAATTTTTTCCCAACCATGTCCACTTGAATTCTATTTTTTTCTTTGACCTCCGATTTTGTCAGCATGGAATTGGGACCTTGGGGAGCCTATATTTAACAATGTTAGTGAATGCTTGCTCTCTGCCCTGCTGTCAAGTATAAACAGACATGAATTATTAGACCAGCATTTCTATAGTCCTAGTAATTATTTCTTGTACTTCTGATTACACCGGCTTATTCAGCTGGAACAGGGACAGTTCTAGGACTGGGGTTAGCAATGTAAACACAATATAGTCCCTGCCCTCCTCAGATGTCTAGTGAAGCAAACAGAGTAAATATCCAACATAACCTATGTGGTAAAATATACAACGAATATAAAGTAAAGCTAAGGAATGGAGTGAGAGAGAAATACCCAAAGGATGCCAAATTTCCCAAAGACAAGCAAAAACCTGAATTCATACAATTGAGATGTATTGTCAAGTCTAATGGGCACACATGTGGAAAAGCATGCATAAGGTGTTCTACATTAATATTCTAAATGCCTGTAGGTATACACTAAAACAAGAAGCCAACTGCACACCCTGAAAGAAATACATAAAACATGATCAAATGCAGTAGGCTTCTGAAGAGGAACAGCTAATACTTGGCCACGGGATTAAATAAATGATTTAACTCGGTGGTGGTGCACACCTTTAATCCCAGCACTTGGGAGGCAGAGGAAGGCAGATCGCTGTGAGAGTTCGAGGTCACCCTGAGACTACAGAGTGAACTCCAGATCAGCCTGAGCTACAACAAGACCCTACCTCTTTAAAAAAAAATTGACTGGTGTGACATTTGTATCAGGTTCTGAGGGAAGTTTTTTCCTCAGTGAAGACAGAGAAAGATGGTCTAGTTAAGGGAATTATAAAACTGAGACAAAGGAAAGTGCCTATTCCATGACTGGAGAATGAAAAGGAGAAAGGGAGCTAAGCAGCATCATTCATTGCTCCCCACTTCTTTATTGTGGACTGAAGGTGACCAGCTCCTGCCACCATCCCTACCATAATGGACTGTAACCTTGAACTGAAAGCTGAAATAAACCCTCCCCTTGAGTTGCTTCTGATCAATTATTAGTCACAACAACAAGAAAGTAACTAATACAAGCACTAATCTCAATCATGAAGGGCGGAATTGGGAATTCTGTAGACTGTCAGTCACTAGTTATGATATCAGACTAAAACTGCAGATATTTGCTTGATAGTTACTGACTTTGCATTGGTCCAGTACCTCCTTGTTATGCCTTATAGCAATTGGAAATGTTTACTCTGTGTCTTTATATGTTGAAAGTATATGACTTGTTTTGATTTTACAGGACTCACAGCTAAAAGACAATTTGAAATCTCTCAGATAAGACTATGGGGACCTTTGAATTTGGACTGAAAACAATGTACAATGTAAGATGGTTATAAATTTATTGGGGGCCAGGGACAGAATTGGAAGTTTGAATGGATGTCACCCAATATATTCAGGAGTTTTGTTCAAACTTGTAACTTGGTTCACTGTGAGTGGATCCTACAGTTCAGCTCTAAGGTGTGAAGGCAGATCTGGAATTCCAGTGAAAGGTATGCAGAGTGCTTGAGGTCTGTCTGGGGTTTCTAGAGTGTGCTTGCTTATGATGCTGGTGGTGGTATTTCTCTCTGTGTGGACCTGTGAAAGGGGGCCAGTGTCTTCCACCATTGTGGAACTTTCTCTAGATCTGTAAGCTTCAGTGAGTTCATTTCTGTCATAATTTGTGCCTGGTTTGGAAGCTCATCCCAGCAACATGAAGTGGACTATGACATGAGGGAATGTCTTCACAACATAATTGACTCCCAGAGGCCTACCTCCTAATACTGTCACCTTGGAAGTTAGGCCTTCGACATATTGATTTAGAGGGACACAGCAACAGGCCTAGATACATTTTCAGAATGTTTTCCTAAGCCATGATGCTAACCATCCTCCTTATGAAGATCCATGTGCTGACCCAGAAATTAAAAGCAGAGACTCTAGATATTTACAACAGTAGATATATTATATGTCCACTGTTTTTGTTCAAACTATTCATATTTATCCAGTAAAATGTAAATCAACTTCCTCAACAGGAGACTAGAATATAGAAATTAGATAATTATATCTCATAGGAATCTTTCATAAAGAATGTTTTAGACTTTATTAAGAGTCTTAAAACTACCAGGCCTGGTACTTGGTGAACTAAGGCAGATGTATCAAAAGTTCAAGGCCAGCTTGGGATGGAGAGTGAGTTCAAGGACAGTCTATGCAATTTACTAAGATTCTATTTCATAATAAAAAGTAAAGACTTCAGATATAGATCAGTGGTAAAGTGTTCTTCTAGCATGCATAAGACCCTAGGTTAAACCTTGAGTGCACACAGAGGAAGAAAGGAAGGGAAGAAAGGAGGGAAAGAGGGAGGGGAGAAGGGAGGAAACAGAGAAAGAAATATATGTAAAATACTGAGTGTAAAAAAAATACTAAGTGCACTTATAAAGGGACAATCATCATGTCCCTCTTGTTTATTGATGAATTCTGAGCCCCTATCATAGTGCCCAGAACTTAATAACTGTTCATTAAGGCTCAGTTTTGGCACACAGATTCTGAGGGCTCAGTTCATAGTCACTTAGTCCCACACACTTGAGACAAACATAATGGTGGCAGAGGATAAGATGAAAGATCTGCTTCGTCTCATGGTGGGCAGGTGGCAGAGAGTGGGAAGCAGACTAGATAAAATTTTCAAAAGCGGCCCACAGTGACCCACTTCCTCCAGCTAGTTTTCATCTCCTAAAGTTTCCATAACTTCGCAGAGTAGCAACACCACATGGGGAGCAAGCACTTCACACATGAGCCTGTAGGTGACACTTCATACTCAAACCATAACAATGTGTCAAATAGGGTTTCTGTTCTTTGTTTTCAATAAAGGTTGCTTCTTACCACAACCTGCTAATATTCAGAATGATCAGAAGATATGCAAAGAGGGCTAGAGAGATGACTTAGTGGTTAATGCACTTCCTTGTGAAGCCCAAGGACCCAGGTTTGATTCCCCAGTACCTACATAAGCCAAATGCCCAAAGTGGAACATGCGCCTGAAGTTTTTTTGCAGTGGCTAGATGCCCTGGCATGCCCATCTCTCTATGTATATCTGCCCCCTTCTCTCTCAAATAAATAAATAAAATATTTTTAAAAATTGAAAAGAAAATATGCAAGGAAACATTAATAAAATAATTTCACCAGAAAATTTTATATATTCTTAGGCACTGACTCTAACTTCTGGTAAATACTCATCCTCAGTTGAATTAAAATTATGTTTTATGCCAGGCATGGTGGTGTACACCTTTAATCCTAGCACTTGGGAGACAGAGGTAGGAGGATTATTGTGAGTTTGAGGCCAACCTGGACTACGGAGTGAGTTTGAGGTCAGTCTAGGCTAGAATGAGACCCTACTTTGAAAAAATAATTCTATTTTATGACCTTAGATAGTGATTTTACTTTTCCTTATTTGGGAAGTGGTTAGGATTGCATCAGCTATTCCATTTAATGCCTATAAATAACAGGAAGATTAGTTTCAATTTCTCATGCATATTTCTCTTTATAAAAACTCTCCTCACCAAACCCAACCATCACTTTCCATGCTAATAATTCATTCCTACCCACTCCAATCAAAAATGGAAATATATTCATCTGAATCTATTTGTAAGTCGAGTACTGTGAACCCTTGCTATCACCAGCCATATACCTGCATATAGGACTGACTTGCCCCAGCTCATTCTAGCTCCTGGTATCTATTTAATGCTCCTCTCAACACTGGTGTTTTTATGTATGATATTATTTATTTATTCAACAGATGTTTAGTGCACCTTGCCATTGACAGTAACAATTTAGGAAAAGATCCATAGAAATGGTCCAATTAGAACACTCAAACTTACAGAAGGGATGGCAGCAGAATTCTGTTACCTAAGCCACTAGAAAAGAGGAAGTCATCATCGGTTTAAGCATTGATTGCACTGGGTCACAGAATGTCTAGATTCCTGGTTATTTGTTATGTCTGGGTGTGTCATGAGGGTGTTTCTGGGATACTACATTTGATTTATTAAGCTAAGTACAGAAGACTCTCCTGCTTGATGTAGGTAGCCTTTCCCTCATCTGATTAGAGCCAGGACAGACTAAAACAGGAAGATCTCACTGACTTTCTGCACAACTGAGCTGGAACTATCTTTTTCCCACTGTTCTACTGGTTCTTGGGCCTTCTGATCTGGACTGGAAATTACACATCATTGGCTCATAAGCTCTGAGGTCTCAGAACCCCACCAACCTTCCTTAATTTCCTGAATTTAGATGGCAGAAAGTGACATTCCTTAGCTTTACACTGATTGCATAAGGAATTTCTTTTAAGTCTACTATGTGTGCACAAACATGCAAGTCATTTTTTCTGGTTTTCTCCCAATAACCCCAAATAATACTAAATACAGAAAAATAAAAACAATCTTTTATCTTCATACACAAGACTTCTGATACCCATGTGTGGTTGTTCTCCTCACATTATGAAACTCTCTAGACACCAACAATTTATGTTATGATTTTATTTTTTGTTGTTGTTATTTTTCAAGGTAGGGTAGCACTCTAGACCAGGCTGACCTGAAATTCATTATGTAGTTTCAGGGTGGCCTCAAACAGCAATCCTCTTACCTCTGCTCCTGAGTACAGATTGAATCTCAGATTAAAGGCATGCACCACCACACCCAGCATGATTTAATTTTAATACTGGCTACCTAGAATTAATGCTCACCTTGCAAGACCACCTCCACTTCAGACACCCATTACAAGTACCAAATTGTCATAAGCTCTTTGGACCAATGATTATATATCAGAATTTCCCACAGTCTGTTCCTCAAATCTCATAATTTTCCATAAGGACTTGGAAGACTCAGGAAAACATTTGTTTACTTTTGCCAGTTCACTATAAAGCTCTTACAAAAGACATATACGTATAGGAGACTGTGTGACAGGCAAAAAGCTGCCAACCTTCTCAGGGCCTTCACCCTCCCAGGGATACCATGTGCTCATCAGACCATCACACCTGATTCACATATAAATTTCAAGCTCAAGGTGGGCGTGTTTATGCATGACCTTAAACTGAGAACTCGGGAACCAGAGGTAGGAGGAACACTGTGAGTTTGAGGCCAGCCTGTGACTACAGAATGAGTTCCAGGTCAACCTGGGCAAGAGTAAAACCTTACCTTGAAAAAAAAAGTTTTTAATTTCAGGTTCAGAAAAACAAAGTTAATTCAAATTGTGTCCTGTGCAATGAAAGGAAAAGAAAAGGTTTAAGAAAAATTTCAACCTGCTAGTCTGGTTTCCATTTAAGAATCATAATCAGGGACTGGAGAGATTGCTTAGTGGTTAAGGCACTTGCCTGCAAAGCCAAAGGACCCAGGTCCAATTCCCCAGGACCCATGTAAGCCAGATGCACATGCATCTGGAGTTTGTTTGCAGTGGCTGGAGGCCCTGGTATGCCCATTCTCTCTTTCTCTCTGTCTCAAGAAATAAATAAATAAAATGTTTTAAGTAAAAAAAAAAAAAGAATCACAGTTTGTTCCTTTTATTTTGCAAAAAATATTTAAAGGTTTCTTTCAGTCATTAAGAAGGCAGTGTAGCCACTTATAAAAATAGAACAGGGGCGGGCTGGAGAGATGGCTTAGCAGTTAAGGCGCTTGCCTGTGAAGCCAAAGGACCTTGGTTCGATTCCCCAGGACCCATGTAAGCCAGATGCACAAGGGGGCGTATGCATCTGGAGTTCGTTTGCAGTGGCTAGAGCCCTGGTGTGCCCATTCTCTCTCTCTCTCTCTCTCTCTCTCTCTCTCTCTCTCTCTCTCTCTCTTTCCCTCTCTCAAATAAATAAAAATAAAATATTTTTAAAAAGTAGAACAGGGGCTGGAGAGATGGCTTAGTGACTCAGGACCCGTGTAAGCCAGATGCACAAGATGAACAATGGAGTTCATTTGTAGTGGCTGGAGGCCCAAGCACACCCAATCTCTCTCTGTGTGTCTCTCTCTGACTCTCTCAAATAAATTAATAAAAATAAAATAGTTCTTTAAAAAAATAGAATGGTAGGATTAGACTAGGAAAGGAAAGCCAGCCACAACTGAAAGGGCAGAGTGGGAAAGAAATTTTCAAGAAAAAATCAATAGTGACTGTTTTTAAGGGGCATGTTAAGGGACCAGGAACTCTCTTTTGGCTTTCCATGTTTCTGAAATGTTCTTTTTTTTTTTTTTTAGCTGTTTTGCATACATGTTCCATGCACTGCCCTCTCTTCCTTTACAGCTCTCCACTTGATGTGACTACTTCTTCCAAAACGAAGATGGTGCGGGGCATGGTAGCAGACGCCTTTAATCCCAGCACTCGGGAGGCAGAGGTAGGAGGATCACCATGAGTTCAAGGCCACCCTGAGACTACATAGTGAATTCCAGGTCAGCCTGCGCTACAATGAGACCCTACCTGAAAAAACTAAAAACTAAAACAAACAAAACAAAGATGGTTCCTTTCTTCTCAGTCTTTAGTGGTCATAAAAGCAGCCTGAAGCCACAGATGAGTAAGACCATGTGACAATTGTCTTTTTGTGATGGGGTGAGTTCAAGTTTGACCATTTTTCTACAAATTTCATTGTGTCATTTTTTTCTAACTGCTGAGTAGAATTCCATCGTGAGATATACCCTACTGCCAAAGATACCATATGCAGTCAGTACAGAACATGGAGAGACCTGGATGGAATATAGAAGAGAGCCAGTCCCCAGACAGTTAGCTCATCTAGTGCCAGAAGGTGCTACACAAGCTACTTGGGGAAAATTGTCAACATCTGTTGGAGCAACTAGAGGTCTAACCTACTCACGAGCAAACAACCTGACGTGATGCTCACCAAAGCGCAATAGTGGCACAAATCCATGGTGGGTAAACAACTGCTCTTGGATTGGCTAATAGATCTGCTCAGTGGAGAGGAACCCATAGCTGGGAATGGGAAACAAGTTAGAATCATATCCAAATAATGAGTTTGCTCTCCAATATCACCCTCCCACCAGTCTTGGGCTGCAAGAGGGCCTACACCTATTAAATCTCTCTAAACCAACAATGGTTATCTCATTTAACCAGTGCTGACTTCACTCTCCATTGGAGAATCTGTTTCTCTTTTTCAGATGGATACAGAACCTGAGGAGAGAATCAGCCCATTGAACTTCACCAGGGCCCCAGTTGAAACCACAGAGTAATTGCAAAAATGAGCAAGAGTGCTGCTTTCTTGGTGAGAGGACTCTCAACTCCTACAAAACAAGAGATCCAGAGACACAGAGGCTCCCAAGAGCCCATCACTGAAGTAGACCTAAAATGAACCCAACTTGGCTCAGGGAAGTTCACAGAAGAGGGGACAGAAAGATTGTTAGAGCCACAAGTTAGGACATGCATTGCCTCTTCCCCATAACTGATGGCTACCCTCACAATGCACAACCTACAATCCCCATGGGGATAACTGGCATCCTCAAAGAGGAGGGTCCCTTTGGAGGGAGAGATAGAGGTGAGGGTAAGGATAGTACCAACATGTGCTGTTTACACACTGAGGATATCCAGAACTAAATATATTTATATAATAATTTTTAAGAAAAGAAGAATTTTGAAACAAACAACAAAAAAAAGCAGCCTGAAAGAGCTGCTGGCCCTCTAGGGAGGCCTGCATTGATTGCACAAGCTTGGATCAGCCCCAGCACACCCATGCTTGGCTGGCAGGCTAACAAGGAGTGAGGCTGGTTTGTTCATTGTTTATACTTCTGAAACATACTGTACATTTATGAGCAAGGTGTTTGTATGACTGGGCTTCTTACTGGAAGAGAGATTTTCAAGTCTAGCACGTTGGATGGACTGTCAAGGCCACCACCAAGTCCAGCATGTTGGATGGACAGTCAAAGGCTATCATCATGCCCTGCAGCTACTGTTCCTGGCACTGATATCTCTTTTAGATCCTACAGAAAAGAAGTATCCTGAGGAGCTGCCATCCTGGGAGAGCTTGTCCCAAGGCCTTGACTACACCTTGTGGAAAACCTGGAGCCACACCCCTGGCAAGTCTGTCCTGAGTTCCTGACTCAGACATTGTGAAATTAAAGAACACTGGCCTTGGGGTGTTCTGGAGACAGTTTGTTACAGAGCAATAGCTGACATCCAAATAGTTTGTGTACAGAGAATATTACTGAAATTCCAGAGCCAACTTCTAAGCCCTTGACACTCACTGTTAGTGACTGAGGATTTATCGCTTTTTGTTTGTTGTTTGAGGCAAGCCCAATAGATGCCTTTTTTATGTGAGAATGAGAGAGAGAGAGTGTGTGTGAGAGAGAATTAATGCTCCAGGGCCTCCAGCTAATGCAGTCGAACTTCAGATGCATGTACCTCCTTAGGTACACGTGAAACCTTATATGCTTGTGTAACCTTGTGTGTCTGGCTTATGTGGGACCTGGATAGTCAAACATGAGTCCTTAGGCTTCGCAGGCAAGCACCTTAACTGCTAAGCCATTTCTCCAACACTCAACTGCAATTTTGAATGTATCTGTGACCTATCTTTGATTTCTCCAGTTTCATTTTATTTATTTATTTTCTTTCTTTTTATTTTTAAATAATTAGTTTTGTACTCAGTGAATACAGTCAAGTTGGTACCATTGTTAGGATCCATGTCCTACCCTCTCTCCCTGAAACCTCCTTGCTGAGGTATATGGGTCATGCATTGTGGAGCTAGGCCACAGTTATGGGTAGGAGAAATGTCTCTGCATATCATGACCCAACATGTGGCTCTAACATTCTTTGCGCCCCCTCTTCCACAAAATTTCCCTGAGCCATGTTGGGTTCATGTTTGGTCAGCTTCAGTGATGAGTGTTGGGATCCTCTATGTCTCTGGATATCTGATTTGGTAGGAATTGATTGTTCTCTGTGTTGATCTCCTTCACCCTTGTGCTGGTACCTGGTTCATCAAGAAAACAGCACTCTTGCTTCTTTTGCCAATTATTCATAGTTTCAGCTGGGGCCCCTTTGAGGTATGATGGGGTGGTTCTCTCCTTAGGATCTATGTCCATCTGAAAAAGAGAAGCAGATTCTCCAACAGAGAGTAAAGTTAGCACCAGACAAATGGGATAACACTTATTTTTTTTTATAGAGAATTTAATAGGTGTGGGCCCTCTTGTAGCCCACGATTGGTGGTATCTTGATAATGGAGAGCAGGCTCATGTTTGGATATGGTTCTGACTTGTTTCCCAGCTCCAGCTATGGGATCTGTTCCACTGAGCGGACCAGATACCCAAAGCAAGAGAACTTGCTTTCCCACCATGGCTGTGAGCCACTATTGCACTTGTGTGAACATCACAACAGGTTACTTGCTGGTAAGTAGGTTAGACCATGAGTTGCTTGGACAGATATTGGTCATTCTCCCCCAGTTGCCCATGTAGCACATTCTGGCACTAGATGGGCTTACTGTCTGCGGACTGACTCTCTTCCAGCTTCCAGCCATGTCATTGCATTTTATGTGTCAACCGCATATGGTGTCTTCAGCAGTAGGGTCTTACCACTAACATTTGGTGGGTCATCAAGTACTCTGACAGAAATCTTCTTTCTTTTAGGAAACCTTGTAGGTCTCTCTGATCAAAAGCTCATTGTGGATGATAGCCACATGCTGGTATTTGGAGTTACAGGTCAGTGCCCACTAAGAGAAGAAAGAAAAAAGATAACTAATATAAAAGAGTTATAAAGAAGAGAGAGAGAGAGAAGCTGTAGAAGATTAAGGTTAGTCTTCATCGTACCCTCTCCAGTGCCTTGTGGCTCAGGTGTTCCCTCTAAGGGCCCGGTGAAGGTTCAATGTGCCGGCCTTCGGCACGAGTCGAAACAGACCTCGAAGGAGGGAGTGGGAATGAATCTGAGATGAGAACACAAGGAATGGAGCCAAGACAAGTTCTGATCAAGGTTCAGGTTTATTCAGGCAGACACAAGCTTACATGCAGAAAATAAAACTTTCTCGGCAATGCCTAAGTGCCTAAAGTCAGCTTCACCAGGGTCATATGACAATTTATGCCTCTGTGTCTGGTGCCTACTTCTCCTAGGCCGTACGATAAGGCCTCTGTGCCTGGTGCCTGCTTCAGCAAGACCCTATGTTAATTGCCTCTGTGTCAAGAGGTCAAAGACCAGCTGCAGTTCCCAAGGTCTCAGAGAAGCTGCAGCTCCCGACATCTCCCCCTTCTTTATTTATTAAAAGAAGCAACTGTGCCTGTCTTAGGTTGTCAGAGGCAGAAGAACATCCTTACCCGTCATTGGACAAACGTATTATCCTTCAATACGTGCCCTGTCTTAGGTTGGATGCCTCTTCCCCCGATCTTACCCATCTGTGGCTACCAGCTGGATAATATTCAGGGAGAATTAGGATAAAGTCTGAGGGAGCCAAGGACGTGTTCTATAGTGCATAGCTTGGACCTCTGCGTGAACATTCACAATAGACTTCATTAGACACTTGAAGAAAATAGGCATAAGAGAAGCAGAAGGCAAACTCCCACAGCTGCAAAGCTGCCTATCCAGGAACTTAGAGAGTCCCAACCAGGCAACACAGATTTAATTGCAGCAATTAAATCATTAGCAGCCTTAGTGGCGTCAAAATCAGGATGACTCTTCTGTATAGCTAGAATTTCTGAATGTAAACTAACCAAATCTAATGAAATGTTATCATGGTGCCAAATTCCTTCCAAGTTCATTTTGATCTTTACCCAATCTTCATAACTAGCATTGTAAGTTTTAGAAGTGATGCAGATCCATTGGTAATCTGCATGGCATTCCAATCGAGCTCTAATCTTCATTCCTTGAATTTGCTCTCCTAAATATGTCACTACATCAAACAAAGCATCTATTTTTTCTTCTAACTACTTGTCTATGGCTACTTGAGTTCCCAAAGCAACAGAAATGTTTTTAGCTAAATTATTAACAAAGTGTGCAGTATGAACTTCTTGTGTAAGAGCAACAGCAGCACTAGTAATAGAAGCTAATAATGTAATAAATGCAACAATCCCAGCAATAATTAAACCTACAACTCTCTTTTGTCTACTTAAACTATTTTTAACATCCTCTAGAATTTGAATACCCTTGTCAAAATACCAAGGCTTTGAAAGATTAACAGGAATCATATCAAATGCAGGTTGTTTGACAATCATTACAGTTTTAGAATCATGAGAAATACAATTGGACAGACTATAATTATCACAGGTAACATTAACATTCCTTCAGACCCGTGATACCAAGTAATATTTATATTTCCTAACATCATGGCATAAGGTGGTGTAACACAGGCCATAATAGTTCCCTTCGGAAGACTATTTGAATTATTGCTGTCAGATGTAACCTTGATACCTCCCATAGCAGTAGCAATTTTCCACACGTAAGTTTGCTGATGTCCATTGTCTGACCACCACAATCCTGAGGACAGTCCATTAGACTTCACTGTAAGCAAGATGTAGATGACACCATAATATCAGGATCAGCAGTGTCCTCTTGTTTGATCTCCTGGCCTGCATACCGGACCAAACGTTCTGGCAACCATCTGGTTCTTTTCTTTCTGTGAAAAAATACAAACAGATCCTCGTCCCCATATTAATACAGGGTTGGGTCCACTCCATTTGTTAGTCAATGGATCTTTCCACATTACTTTAGCATAATTAGTCTTGGTTTGTGCATGGCAAAAATGGTCAGCAGCAGAAAACCCTTTTGCATCCAAAAGTAAAAAATTTAAAATAAATAAAGTATGATTTAACCATTTTGTTACTGATCCCTGTGTCATTTCCCCCTTTTTAGTTTTTTGTAACCAGATTTTTAATGTTCCATTCGCTCGTTCAATGATACCTTGCCCTTGGGGGTTATAAGGAATTCCAGTAACATGCTCAATATTAAAAGAAGAACAAAAGTGCTTAAATCCTGCACTTATATATCCTGGACCATTATCTGTTTTCAGTCGTTTAGGTACTCCTAGAATATTAAAAGAATGAAGACAATGAGCAATAACATGTTTAGTAGCTTCTCCCGTTTGAGCAGAAGCACAAATGAAACCAGAATACGTGTCAATAGAAACATGTACAAATTTCATTTTTCCAAACTCAGGAACATGAGTTATATCCATTTGCCATAAATGGCCAGGAGTCAAACCTCAAGGATTGACACCATGATGTGGCACAGGTAAAAATGTGAAACATTGTTGACAGTTTTTAACAATCTGTCGTGCTTGTTCATGTGTAATTTTATATTTAGGACGTAGAGTATTAGCATTAAGATGACGAAGTTTATGAGCATCAATAGCTTCTTCCACAGAAAAAATTCTAGTAGCCTCATCTGTAATAGCATTTCCCAGAGCTAAGGGTCCAGGGAGGCCAGAATGAGCACGAAGGTGTCCTACATAGAAAGGTGCTGAGCACTGGAGAATCAACAGTTGAACCTGTGCAAACAAATTATAAACAGTAGAAGAAGGACTTATTCTACTACAGGTTTCTAAATAAGGAACTAAGTGGACCATATATTGGCTATCAGTGCAAATATTAACAGACATAGTAGCAATATGTTGCAATAAAGCTTTAAAGGCTGCCAGTTCTACAAATTGTGCAGATTTATAAGGAGTATTAAAAGTATATGTTTGTCCATTTAAAGAATAAGCAGCTAGGCCAGAAGAAGATCCATCTGTAAAGGCCAACATAGCATCCTTGGTAGGAGAAAATTGTGTATTGCAAGGAAAAATGACTTGATGTTGCATGAAGAACTGAATCAATTTATGTTTAGGGTAATGATTATCAATGCTTCCTGCAAAATCTGCCATGGATAATGCCCAAGTATCTGAAAAAGCAAAAAGCCAAGAAACCTGTTTTGAATTATAAGGCTGACAGATAACCTGTGGTTCTATTCCAAAATATTCAATAGAATCAGCCCTTCCTTCCATCACTACTTTAGCAACATCTTCATAATAAGGAGTGACAGTTCTTGGAGGAGAAGATGCAAGATGTACCCATAGTATAGGAGCTCCTTGCCACAACAATCCTGTTGGAGTATATGGGGTAGGAAATACAAATAACCACAATTCTTTACTATAGTCAATATAAGTGATAAATTGTTCTTCTATAGCCTTTTGTACTGTAATTAATGCTTTAGAAGCTTCAGGTGTAAGAGAACGAAAAGAAGAAGGATTAGAGTCCCCCTGTAGTATATTAAATAAAGGTTTTAATTCATGAGTAGTAAGTTTTAAATAAGGCCTAATCCAATTAATATCTCCTAACAATTTCTGAAAATCATTTAAAGTAGTAAGGTTCTGTGTTTTAAGAGTAACTTTCTGTGGTTTAATTTGTTTTGGATATAAATAAAACCCAAGATAAGAAAAGGGAATCTTGTTGTACCTTTTTAGGTGCAATTTTTAATCCCCACATAGTGAGCTGTTGTTCTATATAAGAAAAACAAGTCAAAACATCTGACTTTTTCTTTCCAGCTAATAAAATATCATCCATATAATGAATAATATATATTTGAGGAAATTTGCTTCTTGTAGAAGCTAAAGCCTTAGCCACAAATTTCTGACATAAAGTTGGACTATTACCCATACCTTGAGGGAGAACTTTCCGTTGATATCTTTTCATAGGTTCCTTAGAATTACTAGAAGGAACACTAAAAGCAAAATGGCAACAATCTCGTGGATGTAAAGGTATAGTAAAAAACAATCTTTTAAGTCAGTAATCACTTTAGAAAAGTCAGCTGGAATAGCTACAGGACTAGGCAGACCAGGTTGCAATGCTCCCATTAAATGCATAGTAACATTCACAGCTCTCAGATCTTGTAGTAATCGCCATTTTCCTGATTTCTTTTTAATGACAAAAATTGGAGTATTCCAGGGTGAAGATGATTCTTCTATATGCCCTGCCTCTAATTGCTCTTGAACTAACGTTTGAGCAGCTATCAGTTTTTCCTGTGTCAAAGGCCATTTGAAAAGGAATTCCTTGTAACGCTGCAGCCATGGCTATCCCCTGCATATATCTAGGGCCAATATCAGCACATAATCTAATATATCCTTGTAGGTCAACTTTCTTTCTATAAGGCCGTATAGCTGCTTTGCAAGCACTATTTGCATTTTCATAAGCAAGCTGTTTTACAAAGTCCATACCAGCGCCAGCATCTCCAAATACTCTCCCTGCTGTTTTTATCACTCTATCTGCAAAATCAGCATAATTCTCATCAGGACCCTGTATAATCTTAGTTAAATTCTCCCCCACAGTTTCTCCTTTTGAAGGAAGACTAAACCACGCTTTACGAGCTGCTGTGGCTATTTGTTGATAAACAGCACGGGGATATACAATTTGATTGTCATTGCCAGCATAGTTTCCTTCCCTAGTAAGCATATCAACATTCCAATTACCATTTCCTGCCTGTTGATTCAACATTGCAGTCTTTTTGCATAAGTCATAGAATTCTACTTTCCAAATTAAATATTCTCCTCCTGATAAACAAGCTTTGCCTATAGATTTCCGATCATCTGCTGTTAGAATTTTCCCTGCCAATGCTTCTATAATTGGCATAGTATATGGTGACGTAGGTCCATATTGTGCACAAGCTATTTTTAATTCTTTTATGTCTTTAAAATTAAAGGAAGCATATTGCCTCATCATTTGATCACCCTGTTGAAATTCAGTTACTGGATAAGCCAATGAGAAAGCTCATGCTTCCTCATCACCTTCTTCCATGGCTTTCTGTATCACCCTTTCTAAGGGAAAGCAATTAAAAACAGGCTGAGTAGGATGCAATGAAGATATGTGGACAATTTCAGAAGGCTTCTTAGTAATACTATCTAATCCATCCTTTAACTTTCTTTTTTCTTTCTCCAGGTTTACTCTCTCCTTTAAAGCTGCCACCTCATTTTTAAATTCTGCTACATATACTTGTTTGGAGGGCATGGAGGCAGAGGGACGCGGTGGGTCCCAATCTGCATGATAATTACAGCCTCTTCCTCTAACTTTGCTGCTTCTCCTGGCTCTAATTCTTCCTCTTCCTCGTCACTATCTTCCTTAGAAACTTGTAAAGATTGCAATGTTTTATTCAATTCTTTGTGAGTTACAGGTGTCCCTTTTTCAGAACGTTGATTTCTAATTTCTTCAATGACATCTTGAGTGTGATCTAACATTTGCTTCACTAAACTATCTTTTGTACCTGAATCCAAGGCATCCTTTATCAAAGACCATAAGGAAAAGGCAATTACCGGAACCTTATTAGGACCATCAGTTTGTAAAAAGACATTTAATTCTTTCCCTACTTTCTCCCAAGCATCTGAATCAATATTTCCCTGCTCTATAAACCAAGGGCTCGTTTTATTAACGAAATCAAAAAATTTCCTTAAAGACAGGCTGCTTGGAAAAGCCATCTTTGCATTGTTCCCTGGCTCCGTCTCTCCGCTCGCTGCAGACACCTCCGCCACCTGCCTTCTCTCCCTCTCTCCGGCCGCGGACTCCGGCAGCCTTTTCGCCAGAGTCTTTGAGCTCTCGCTTTCTCTTTCACCCGCTGCATCGGCTCACCGGCGTGCCCCACCATGCCAGACGCGGCTGTGGACACCAGCTCCGAGATCACCACCAAGGATTTGAAGGAAAAGAAGGAAGTTGTGGAGGAGGCAGAGAATGGAAGAGAAGCCCCTGCCAATGGGAATGCTAATGAGGAAAATGGGGAACAGTAGGCTAACAATGAGGTAGACTAAGAAGAAGAAGGTGGGGAGGAAGAGGAGGAGGAGGAAGAAGGTGATGGTGAGGAAGAGGATGGAGATGAAGATGAGGAGGCGGAGACAGCTACAGGCAAGCGGGCAGCTGAAGATGATGAGGATGATGATGTTGATACCAAGAAGCAGAAGACCGATGAGGATGATTAGACAGCAAAAAAGGAAAAGTTATTGAAAAAAGGCCACCGTGACCTATTCACCCTCCACTTCCCGTCTCAGAATCTAAACGTGGTCACCTTCGAGTAGAGAGGCAGGCCCGCCCGCCAACCATGGGCAGCGCCACCCGCAGATGACACACGCTCTTCACCATCCCCACCAAAACCACAATGAGAATTTGCAACAGGGGAGGAGAAAACCAAAACTTCCGAGGCCCTGCTTTTTTTCTTAAAAGTACTTTAAAAAGGAAAATTTGTTTGTATTTTTTATTTACATTTTATATTTTTGTACATGGGTCAGCCATTTTTAATGATAATGGATGACCAGACCAGCCTTCAGAGCATTCTCTGTCCTACTTCTGACTTTACTTGTGGTGTGACCATGTTCATTATAATCTCAAAGGAAAAAAAAGAAAACCTTGTAAAAAAAAAACAAAAAAACAAAACAAAACAAAACAAACAAAAGAAAAACAATCTTATTCCGAGCATTCCAGTAACTTTTTTTGTGTATGTACCTAGCTGTACTATAAGTAGTTGGTTTGTATGAGATGGTTAAAAAGGCCAAAGATAAAAGGTTTCTTTTTTTCCTTTTTTGTCTATGAAGTTGCTGTTTATTTTTTTGGCCTGTTTGATGTATGTGTGAAACAATGTCCAACAATAAACCGGAATTTTATTTTGCTGAGTTGTTCTAACAAAAAAAAAAAATTGCTTAAAGAACTTGATGCAATCCCAATTCCTTGTGCTTTTAAAATATCTTTTACTACAGCAATTAGCTCATTTTTACTCTTTGCTTGTCCCATAATTGCGCCAATTTACCTTATTCCAGAAGATTGAGCGGGCGACTACAGTCCTCTTTTTAATTTCACTTTCTTCCATGGATCCTGGGTTGATGTTGGCATTCCTCACTGAAGCCCCTCATATTCAAGGTCCCTGTTCCAGGCGCCACGCTGTGCTGGCCTGCTGCACGAGTCGAAACAGACCTCAAAGGAGGAAGTGGGAATGAATCTGAGACAAGAACACAAGGAATGGAGCCAAGACAAGTTCTGATCAAGGCTCAGGTTTATTCAGGCAGACACAAGCTTATATACAGAAAATAAAACTTTCTTGGCAATGCCTAAGTGCCTAAAGTCAGCTTCACCAGGGTCGTATGCTAATTTATGCCTCTGTGTCTGGTGCCTGCTTCAGCAAGACCCTATGTTAATTGCCTCTGTGTCAAGAGGTCAAAGACCAGCTGCAGTTCCCAAGGTCTCAGAGAAGCTGCAGCTCCCGACAGTTCAACCTTTTGGTCTGCTTTTTAGGATATAGAATTTTATGGTACCATTGCTGTTTGGGGCTAGATTTGTGTCTCCCACCCCCTCTCTTCCCCTCCCCTCCCTCCCCACCCACCCTATTGTCTAGTCCTTGAGAAGCTTGCTGGGTATAAAAGGCATCTTGGGTAGATTCAGGTTAGGTGCTGTAGATGAGTAAGACTATGCAGGAATTATCTTTCTGTATTTGGGTAGGTTCCCTGAGAATAATCTGTTCCAGGTTCAACCATTTTTCTTCAAATTTCATTGTGTCATTTTTTTCTTAAACTGTGTAGAATTCCATTATGTAGATATACCACATCTTAATTATCCATTCTTCTAGTGATGGACATCTGGGTTGATTCCAGCTCTTAGCCATTACAAATTGAGCCACTATAAACATGGTTGAGCAAATCTCTCTGGACTGAGGTTTAAAGGCTTTAGGGTACATGCCAAGTAAGGGAATAACTGGGTCTGTTGGCAACTCTATAGTCAGGTTTCTTAGGAGTCTCCATATTGCTTTCCAAAGTGGTTGTACCATCTTACATTCCCACAAACAGTGGAAGAGGGTTCCTATTTCTCCACATCCTCACCAGCATTTATTTTTATTTGATTTTTTGATGTTTGCTATTGTTATTGGGGTAAGGTGGAATCTCATAGTTCTTTTAATTTGCATTTCCCTAATAATTAGGGATGATGAACATTTTCTTAAGTGTGTGTTCGCCATTTGTATTTCTTCCTCTGTGAAATGCCTGTCCAGCTCTTTTCCCCATTTTGTGAGTGGGTTGTTTGACTTACTGTTTAGGTTTTTGAGTTCTTTGTATATTCTAGAGTTTAGGCCTCTGTCAGTTGGATAATCAGCAAATATTTTCTCTCGTTCTGTGAGTAATCTATTGGCTTTGCTTATTCTATGCTTGTCTGTAAAGAAAATCTTCAGCTTCATGTGATCCCATTGGTTGAGTGACTATTTAAGATTGTGTGCTACAGGATTTTGTTCAGGAAGTCTTTTTCCATTCCTATATCATGGAAAGTTCCTCCTATATTTTCTTCCGGTAGTAGCCGAGTTTCTGGTCTTATGTTGAGGTCTTTGGTCCATTTGGACTTGAGTGTTTTGCATGGTGAGATGTGTGGATCAAATTTCAATTTCCTGCATGTGGTTATCCAGTTTGTCCAGCACCATTTGTTGAAGATGCTATCTTTTTCCCAGCCTATATTGTTAGGGCCTTTATCGAATATCAAGTAGCTATAGTTGCTTGACCCAAAGTCCGGGTCCTCAATTCTATTCCATTGGTCTATACTCCTATTTTAATGCCAGTACCATGCTGTTTTTATTACTATGGCTTTGTAATATAGCTTTAGATCAGGTATGGTGATGCCTCCAGAGGTATTTCTTTTGCTGAGGATAAGCTTGGATATCTGAGGCCTTCTGCCTTTCCATATGAAATTTGAGATCATTTTCTCTATCTCTGTGAAGAAAAATGTTGGGATTTTAATTGGAAGTGCATTAAATCTGTATATTGCCTTTGGTAGGATTGCCATCTTCACAATGTTAATTCTGCCTATCCAGGAGCATGGGAGGTCTTTCTATTTTCTCAAGTACTCCTCAATTTCTTTTTTGAGTGTTTTTATGTTTTCATTGTATAGATGTTTCACTTCCTTGGTTAATGTTATTCCAAGGTATTTTATTTTTTGTTGCTATTGAAAATGGGACCATGTCTCTTATTTCTTTCTCTGTATCTTTGTCATTTGCATATAGAAAGGGTACTGATTTTTGTGCATTTATTTTGTAACCTGCTACTTTGCTATAGGAGTTAATTACCTTCAAGAGTTTTGGAATGGAGTCTCTTGGATCTCTTACATATATAATCATGTCATCAGTGAATAGAGCTAACTTAACTTCTTCCCTTCCAAATCGTATCCCTTTTATTTCTTTCTCCTGTCTTATTGCTTGAGCTAGGACTTCCAGTACTATATTGAAGGGCAGAGGTGAGAGTGGACACCCCTGTCTTGCTCTTGATCTCAATGGGAATTCCTCCAGTCTCTCTCCATTAAGTATTATTCGGGCCTTAGGAGCTTTATATATTGCCTTTATTAGGTTAAGATATGAACCAACTAAGCTGGGCGTGGTGGCGCACGCCTTTAATCCCAGCACTCGGGAGGCAGAGGTAGGAGGATCGCTGTGAGTTCGAGGCCACCCTGAGACTCCATAGTGAATTCCAGGTCAGCCTGGGCTAGAGTGAGACCCTACCTCGAAAAACCAAAAAAAAAAAAAAAAAAAAAAAAAAAAAAAAAAAGATATGAACCAACCATGCCAATTCTGTCCAATGTTTTGATCATGAAGTGATGTTGTATTTTGTCAAAGGCCTTTTCTGAATCTGTTGAAATGATCATGTGTTTTTTTTTTGTTTAACATTGTTTATGTGGTGTATTACATTGACAGATTTCCATATGTTGAACCACCATTGCATTCCTGGGATGAATCCCACTTGATCAAGGTGGATAATGCTTTTGATGTGTTGTTGGATTTGGTTTGTGAGGATTTTGTTCAGGATCTTTGCATCTAAGTTCATCAGGGAAATAGGCTGGTAGTTTTCTTTTCTTGTGGCATCTCTGCCTGGTTTTGGAATTATGATTATTCTAGCTTCATAGAAGGAGTTGGGGAGCTTTCCCTGTTCTTCAATTGTGTGGCACAGCTTGAGAAAGATTGGTTTGAGTTCTTCCATGAAGGTTTGATAAAATTCACCTGAGAAGCCATCTGGTCCTGGAGTCTTCTTTTGGAGAGGTTTTTTTATTACTTTTTCAATCTCAATGAGTGTGATAGGTTTGTTTAGGAGATTAATTGGCTCTGAGTTTAGCTTTGATAGATGATATGTGTCCAGGAATTTATCCATTTCTTCCATATTATCCAGTTTTGTGGACCAGAGGTTTTTGAAATAAGTCCTGATGATTCTCCTAGTTTCACTTATGTCCACTGTGATCTCTCCTTTTCAAATTGGCCAGGGGTTTGTCAATCTTGTTTATTTTTTCAAAGAACCAGCTCTTTGTTTTGTCAATTTTCTTGTTTTCTTTTTTTTTTTTTTTTTTTTTTTTGGTTTTTCTAGGTAGGGTCTCACTCTAGCCCAGGCTGACCTGGAATTCACTATGGAGTCTCAGGGTGGCCTTGAACTCACTGTGATCCTCCTACCTCTGCCTCCCGAGTGCTGGGATTAAAGGCGTGCGCCACCACGCCCGGCTAATTTTCTTGTTTTCTTAGTTTCCAATTCATTAATTTCTTCTCTGATCGTAATTATTTGTTTCCTTCTGGAGCTTTTTGGGTTGGATTCTTCTTGCTTTTCCAGTGCCTTTAGGTGGATGTTTAGGTTATTGATTTGGGATCTTTCTGTCTTTGTCTATGAAGGCATTTAGTGCTATGAATTTCCCCCCGAGGACTCCCTTCATTGTGTCCCATAAGTTTTGGTACAATGTGTTCTCATCATCATTCATTTCTAGAAATTTTGCCATTTCATTTTTTATTTTGTCTACTATCCATTTATTGTTTAAAAGCGTGCTGTTTAGTTTCCAGGTGCCATTGGGATTCTTGGTGTCTTTCGTTGTTAATTTCTAGCAATATAGCATTGTGATCTGATATCATGCAGGGAATTATATCAATCTTCCTAAATATATAGGCAGGCTTTGTGACCCAGTATATTATGATCTATTTTAGAGAATGTTCCATGGGCTGCTGAGAAGAATGTGTAGTCTGTGGATATGTGATGGAATGTTCTGTAGATGTCCATTAGGCCTAAGTGATCTATGGTTTTGTTTACTTCCTGTTGAGTTTCTGTTTAGATGATCTATTACTGATAATAGTGTATTGAAGTCCCCAACTATGATGGTGTTGGTGGTTATTTCTGTTTTATTGTCAAGTAGGTTTTGCTTCATGAACTGTGGTGCCCCTGTGTTTGGTGCATACAGATTTATGATTGTAATATCCTCTTGATGGATCATTCCCTTGATAAGTAGGAAGTGGCCTTCTTTGTCTTTTTTGATTATTTTTGGTTTGAAGTCTATTTTATCAGATATTAATATAGCTATACGTACTTGTTTCTTATTCCCATTTGCTTAGAATATTCTTTTCCATCCTTTCACCCTGAGGAGGTGTCTGTCTTTAGTGGTGAGGTGGATTTCTTGAAGACAACTGATTGAGGGGTCTAATTTTCTGATCCATACTGTTAGCTTTTGTCTCTTGATGGGTGAATTAAGGCCATTAATATTTAGGGTAATGACTGTGAGGTTTGATTTGATCCCTGCCATATTGTGTTGGTATATTGGTGTTTTCATGGACTTTGAAGTTTTTTGTGCCTTCTCTGATTTTGGTTATTTTGATCTGCTTCTTGTAGGCATATGAGGTTGATTATTTGATTCTTCTGTGTGGAGAATTTCCTGAAATACTCTCTGTAGGTTTGGTTTTGTGTTCATATAACTGTAAAGCTGAGTTTTGTCATGGAAAGATTTTCTTTCACCATATATTATGAGGGATACTTTTGCTGGGTAAAGTAGTTTGGTTTGGAAGCCATAGGTTCTTAGACTTTGCAGTGTTTCATTCCAGGCCCTTCTGGCTTTCAGGGTTTCCATTGAGAAGTCTGAAGTAATTCTGATGAGGTTACCTTTAAAAGTGATGTGCTGTTTTCCCTAGCTGCTTTTAGGATTTCCTTTTTGGTGTCAATGTATAGAGTCTTAATGACAATATGTCTTGGAGAGTTTCTCCTTTGGTCCAATCTGTTTGGCGTTCTCTTAGCTTCTTGTATCTTGATGGGCCTTTCTTTCGAGAGAGTTGGGAAGTTTTGTTCGATTGTTTTGTTAAATATGTTCTCCATGCTTTTGGTCTGAATTTCTTCCCCTTCTGATATTCCAATGATCCAGATATTAGGATGTTTCAGGGTATCCCACAATTCCCTCATGTTCTGTTCACAGAAAATCTTGAACTTATTGAAACTTTTGAACTCTTGAACTGTTTCTTTCATCTTGTCTTCCAGATCGGAGTTTCTATCCTCCACATGGCTGACTCTACTCTTGTGGGCTTCTAGAGAGTTTTGGACTTGTTCAATTAGGTTTGCATTTTCTACTACTTTTCTATGTATAGTTTCCATCCCTCTGTCAAGCTCCCTTTTCACATCATTTTAAGATTTTCTTCATGCTTCTTGGCATTCATCCTTGCATTTTTTTATGTCTTCATTTAGCATCTCCAGCTGATTTTTGAGGTCCTCTTTTTTTTCACTTTCCTTCATATCTCTTAACTGTCTTTGAACTCCTTCCATTTTCTTATCTATTAGGTCTAGTCTAGTGATGGCAGCATCCACACGATTATTGGTCCTTTGTTGCTTTTCTGCAAGGTCTACCAGTATCTTGGTCAGGGTTGCATTGCTCATAGCTTCATTTTGGTGTTCTGATCCTCATGTCTCTTCTATGTTTTGATTAGAGATGTTCATTTTAGGACTGGGTGATCTTACTGGATTTACTTGCATTTGACTTTTCATGTTATTTCTTTTGTGCTGCAGTCTGCCCATCACAGTGTATGGGCAGGGAGATTAAGACTGTGGTCTCAAAGGGCAGGGGAAGTGGTGCCACTTTGGGGAGCTGGCCTGAGCTAGTTGGCAGGCAAGCAGATGGACAAAGTGGTCCTGATCTAACACGTGGGTGGGTGCCTCAGCCTGAGCTCAAGCACAGTGGGAAGCTGAAGCTGCCTGAGGCAGGATACTGGAGCAGTCTGAGCTCTCACTTGGCAGAATGCCAAAGCAGCCTGAGCTCCTGCATGGCAGGGGTGCCAAAGTTGCCTGAGCTCTCACATGGTGATGCACCAAAGCTGCCTGAGCTCATGCTTGGAGGGACATTGGAGCACCAGGCACCAAAGCAGCTTAAACTCGCCTTGTGGGACACTGGAACACAGAAGCAGTCTGAGCTCCCAGGTGCAATAGGACACTGGCAGGTGGCCGGCGGGCTGACAGACAGGGGATTGTACCTGAGCTGGTGCAGGCAGACAGGCAGAGGGAGCCTGAGCTTGCATGGGCAGGTGGAATGGGTCTGAGATCCTGCATGGATGGGTGGCAGCCAGAGCAGTAAGTGGGCAAATGGGACAGAGCAGGCAAAGCTTGCACAAGCAGGGATTGGCAGCGCATGTGTGGCAGGCAAATGGACAATGGAGCTGAGCTCCAGCAGGCCAGCGGGCAGAGCCTGCCCAGGGTCACGGGTGGGCAGGGGTAGCAGGGTGATCGCTCCTGTGCAGTGAAGCAAGTGGAACTATGTTGGCCTGGGTCCCCTTACCTACAGTAAGTTCAAGAGTATTGTGAATCTGGGACTGTGGGTACAGTGGCTGCTTGGGGAGGGGGGGTTGGGGGACTGGTGGGCTACCCCAGAGCGAGGGAATCAGTGATTCCCTTTTTTCCCCCTCTGTACCCTCTCACTGGAGATCTATTAGAGATTGTTCTTCCCTAAAAGGCCTAGTGAACCCTTAATGCCTTTCCTTTCTTTCCTGGGGATGCCATCTTGGCTGGAAGACCTCCAGTTTCATTTTAAATCACAGTAAAAATAATTATGCTGGTGGAAAGCTTGAATGGGTTGCCTAAACCATGATCACAGAATGATGTGCAAAAGAACAGCTCTAAAATTCCATCATTATTTAATATAGCTTTGAAGATTCAGGATGTTTTCTCACATCCAAGCTACTGCCTGTTTATGATCCATCAGAGTTCAGCCTATCAGAGCAGACTCCAATATTTTTGGACAATACACTGGGAATATAATTTTTTTTTCTGGTTTTTCGAGGTAGGGTGTCACTCTAGCCCAGGCTGACCTGGAATTCACTATGGAGTCTCAGGGTGGCCTCGAACTCATGGCGATCCTCCTGCCTCTGCCTCCCGAGTGCTGGGATTAAAGGTGTGCGCCACCATGCCTAGCGTGGGAATATAATTTTGATTTCTTAAAACTCTCAGATGTCAGGATGGTTAAGTAGTCAAAGGCATCAGACTCATGAAAATACTCCACTATGAAGGAACATTCTAGACCTATCTGCACAATTAATTTACTTATTTTAAAAGTGGCTTTGTAGGAAAACTAAAGAATGCTGCACAAGGTCCTTGATTCACAGTGCTGGAAGAAGGGGGAAGGAAGATAGATGAATAACCTGCACTTATGGTAGAATTCCCTTCATCAGTTAACCAAACAGGAACATGGAACTATCCCACAATATTGAGACAAAGAAACAAGACACAAGAAAGTCCTATCTGGCCCCAGAAGTTCAGGTAAAGAGGACCTAAGCTGTGGTAATGGAAATAGGACAGTGGCTTCTTGGTTTATTTGTGGGGCAGGGGTGCGTTTGAGGGTGAAGTTGACTAAAGCAGAGAGAGAGAACTTTTGTTTGTTTGTTTTTTTAGGTAGGGTCTCACTCTAGCCCAGGCTGACCTGGAACCCACTCTGTAGTTCCAGGCTGGCCTCCAACTCACAGTGAGCCTCCTACCTTTGCCTCCTGAGTTCTGGGATTAAAGACATATGCCACCACACCAGCCTGAGAGAGAACTTTTTTGAGGTGATGAAAAGTTCTGAATTTGGATATGGTCACATGAGAGAACATATTTTAAAAATGTATCACTTAGAGCCAGGCGTGGTGGTACACACCTTTAATCCCAGCACTCAGGAGGAAGAGGTAGGAGGATCGCCATGAATTTGAGGTCATCCTGAGACTACATAGTGAATTCCAGGTCAGCCTGAGCTACAGTGAGACCCTACCTCAAAAAAACAAAACAAAAAAAAAAATCACTTAATACACTTGAGTTCATTTCCACTTATGTAAATAGATAACATAAAACACTGTCTAACTCCAAAATTAAATCATGATTTAAACGCAGAACATAAACTGGAGCTTTCAGACCACATTCACGAAACAAAGCAAATATTTCCAAATACTTTTCAGAAACTAACTTTGAGAAAACCAAGCCCCTTCAATAGGAGCCATGATAAATACTCTGATCCTTGCCAGTTCATGGTCCTTTACTGCTTCACCTGACACACTTATCCTGTGGTCTTTACTACTTCACCTGACACACTCATCCCTGTGATCATTTACTAATTCATCTGACACACTCATCCCTGTGGCCCTGTACTACTTCATCTGACACATTCATCCCTGTGATCATTTACTACTACACCTGACACACTCATCTCTGTGGTCCTGTTCTACTTCACCTGACACACTCATCCTGTGATCATTTATTACACACTCATCTCTGTGGTCCTTTACTACTTCACCTGACACACTCTTCCCTGTGATCATTTACTGCTTCACCTGACACACTCACCCCTGTGGTCCTTTACTACTCCATATGGCACACTCATCCTGTGATCCTTTCTTACTTCACCTGACACACTCATCACTATGGTCCTTTACCATTTCACCTGACACACTCATCCTGTGATCATTTACTACTTCACTTAACACACTCATCCTTATGGTCCTTTACTACTTCACCTGACACACTCATCCTTATGGTCCTTTACTACTTCACCTGACACACTCATCCTGTGATCAATTGCTACTTCACCTGACACCCTTATCCTTATGGTCCTTTGCTACTTCACCTGACACACTCATCCTGTGATCATTTACTACTTCACTTAACACACTCATCCTTATGGTCCTTTACTACTTCACCTGACACACTCATCCTGTGGTCTTTATTACTTCCTGTGACACACTCATCCCTATGATCATTTACTACTAAACCTGACACACTCATCCCCATGGTCCTTTACTACTTCACCTGATACACTCATTCCTGTGGTCTGTTACTACATCACCTGACACACTTATATATGATTATCACCACTTAACCTGACACACTCATCCTTGTGATCATTTACTACTTCACCTGACACACTCATACCTGTGGTCATTTACTACTACATCTGACACACTCATCTGTGTTATCCTTTACTACTTCACCTGACACACTTCATACTGTGGTCATTTGCTACTTCACCTGACACTCTCATTCCTGTGGTCCTTTACTACCTCACCTGACACACCTATACCTCTGTTTTTTACTACTTCACCTGACACATTAATTCCTATGGTCCTTTACTAGTTCATCTGACACCCTCATTTCTGTGATCCTTTAGTGCTTTACTTGGCCTTTGCTACATCACCTGAAACACTCATCCCTGTGGTCATTTACTACTTCACCTGACACACTCATTCCTGTGATCATCTACTGCATCACCTGACACACTCACCCTTGTGATCATTTACTACTTCGCCTGAAACACCCATCCTGTGATCATTTACTGTTTCACCTGATGAACTCATCCCTGTGTTCCCTACTACTTCACCTGACACAGTCATCCCTGTGGTCCTGTACTACCTCACTTGACACACTCATCCCCATGGTTTTTTGCTACTTCACTTGACACACTCACCCCTATGGTCCTTTACTAGTTCACCTGACACCCTCATTTCTGTGACCATTTAGTACTTCACCTGACACACTCTTCCCTGTGGTCCTTTACAACTTTTCCTGACACACTCATCTCTGTGGTCCTTTAATACTTAACCTGACCCAATTAGCCCTGTACTTCACCTGACACATTTATCTCTTTTGTCCCTTAGTATTTTGCCTGACACAGTAATCCCTTTGATCATTTACCACTTTTCCTGAAATACTCATCCCTGTAATTATTTATTATTTCACCTGGGACATTCATTGCTGTTATTACTTACCACTTCACCTGAAAAACTCATCCCTGTGATCATTTTCTACCTCTTCTGACACACTCATCCCTGTGATCATTTACTACTTCATCTGACACATTCATCCCTGTTATATTTTGCTACTTCACTCTGACACACTCATCCCTATGATTCTTTGCTACTTTACCCTGATATGCTCATCCATGTGCCTTCTACCTTAAAAATTCTCCTTCTTGGGCTGGAGAGATGGCTTAGTGGTTGAGCGCTTGCCTGTGAAGCCTAAGGACCCTGGTTGAAGGCTCGATTCCCCAGGACCCACATTAGCCATATGCACAAGGGGGTGCATACATCTGGAGTTCGTTTACAGTGTCTGGAGGCCCTGGCATGCTCATTTTCTCTCTCTCTCTTTCTCTATCTGCCTTTTTCTCTCTCTGTCTGTCACTTTCAAGTAAATAAAAATAAGCAAAAAAAAATTTTTTTAATTCTCCTTCTTGTCTACCCCAACTTACACATCAGTTCAAAGCAGTACTCACAGCATTCTGGTCTGGGATTTTTACCTTTCTGTGGCTACTCTTTATGGTAGGCTTTGCCACAGTATTTTCTTCTTATTTACTGCTATGCTTTTTAACTATTTAAGATACTTTATTGGGCTGGATAGATGAATCACTGGTTAAAGGTGCCAACTTTAAAAGCCAGCTCCTGGCTCATGTCCCCAGTGCCCACTTAAAGTCAGATGCACAAATTGGCACGTGTCTGGAGTTCATCTTCACCATCAAGAGGCCCTGGCATGCTCATACTCTTTCTCTCTCCCTTTCTCTCTCAAATAAATAAATAAAAATGTTTTGTTTTGTTTTTGGTTTGCCTTGAATTCACTGTGTAGTTTCAGGCTGGCCTTGAATTCACAATCCTCCTATCTCTGCCTCCCAAATTGTGGGATTAAAGGTGTATGCCATCATGACATGCTGTTTTTATTTTTTAAGCTACTTTATCAATTAAGCCTTGTTACAACCAAATACTGTGTTCATTAACCAGATCTTTAAATAAAAATAAAATATTAAAGGCCTAGAATAGTATGTACCACTGTTTTCCTGTCTATATTCATTATTTATGTATCTAAACAAAAACCAAATAGCATTGCTTGGTTTCTTTAATATTAATATAATTAGGTATGTATGATACATGCCTTTAGCAATATCTGTACACTACATTGTATTTTAATGTACAAATGAAGTTAAGGGTACTGGAACACATCATAAAACAAAAATGAATTTGGCAAGCCGGGAATGGTGGTACACACCTTTAATCCCAGCACCTGGGAGGCAGAGGTAGGAGGATCGCTGTAAGTGTGAGGCCGCCCTGAGACTACGTAGTGCATTCGAGGGCAGCCTGGGCTAGAGTGAGACCCTGCCTCAAAAAACCAAAAAAAAAAAAAAAAAAAAAAAAAAAGTGAATTTGGCTATACTAAAATTTTAAACCCTGATTGTTAAAATATTGCATAAATGAAGTACAAGATGCAAAAGGTACTTTTTAAAGTATATATTATTCCATCAAATCTAATCATTTATAATTTTTTTTTTTTTTTTGAGGTAGGTCTCACTCTAGTCTAGGCTGACCTGGAATTCTCTATGTAGTCTCAGACTACATAGTGTCTTGATCAATGTGGCCTTGAACTTACAGTGATCCTCCTACCTCTGCCTCCCAAGTGCTGGGATTAAAGGTGTGCACCACCATGCCTGGCACATTTATAATTTTTAAAGTAATAAAAATTATTGTTTTATAAATAAAAAGTCTTTGTTTCACTGACTTCCATTCTCTAGAAGCAAACTTTTCAACTTCTTTTTAGTTCTGGAATTGGCCATGTTTTTAAATAACAGATTAGGTTATCTAGAAGGGCACTTATTGACTCCCTGCCCCTGAATATAATAATGCATCTTTCCTTGCTCTACACTGTCCCTAAACATTTCAGTACTTATAATTTCTGGTTGGAACACATCCAGTGCTTACGTGAGTGTGATTTATGTAAACATACCTCACAACAAGCAGAACTAGTGACCTTGGATTTCATCCTTCTTTATCACTATTTGCTATCCCTATTGTCCTCACCACCAAAATTTACTCATCTTTAAACTACTCTTAAAGAATTTCCTCCAATCATTCAAACTCACCAGGAAATCATGAGTGTGTGCCTCCCCACACACAAATGTGTGTATGAATCTTTCCCTCAGAGATGTCTCTCTTGCAGCTCTGTCTCTGCCCTCTCCCTGCTCTCTAGCACGGGCTCCCCATTAGTGACACCACCTGAAAGTCCCATACCTGGCAGCCTGCTGTGGCCCAGGAAGCCTGTCTAGACTGTCCCTGGTCCCATTTTATTTTCTTGCTGATACATTCGCTCACTTTCGAGAACCCATTCTCGAGTTTTGTTTTGTTTTATTTTTCCTGAAAAAGAATGTAAGAGTGTAAACTTTTTTTTTTAAACATCTGAAATGTCTTTGACCTGCGTTCATGTTCAGTAGTAGATGGCAGAACCCAAGGTTAAAGTCTTTTCTCCCTGGGTGACAAAGGCTGGGGGCAAGCACGCAGGGCTTTCCAGGGCAGTGCAGCAGCTGAGAAATCCGTGTCCACTCTGGTTTCACATCTTCTTAATCTCTGGGAGTCTGTAGGCTCCCTTTATCTCCAAGGTTAAAAGTTTTATATGGCATTCAAGAACAATTGTTTTTACTTCTTTTTAAAAAAATGTTTTTATTTGTTTATTTACAGAGAGAGATAGAGAGAAGAGAGACAGACAGAGTGAATGGGCACACTAGGGCCCCTAGCCACTGTAAATGAATTCCAGATGTCTTTGCCACTTTGTGCATCTGGCTTTACATGGGTGCTGGGAATCGAACCTGGTTTCTTAGGCTTTGCAGGCAAGTGTCAATCACTTAGTCATCTCTCCAGCCCCAATTTTTGACTTCCTAAATGAAAGAGAGAGCTAGGTGTGGTGGTGTATGACTTTAATCCCAGCACTCGCGTTTGAGGCCACCCTGAGACTACATAGTGAATTCTAGTTCAGTCTGGGCTATAGAGAGACCCTACCTCTAACAAAATAAAAAGAGAGCGAGAAATAGAGAAAGAAAGAAAATGAGAGATTGGGAAGAAATACCCAGAGGCGGGGAGTGGCCAGAGCACTCCCAGAGTTGTTACAGGAAAATCCCAGTGATGATTGAGATACCTCCCACCCAGTTGGTCAGAGAAGCTCCTGAGGCCCCCAAAATAATACAAGCCATTGCTTGGTTTCCCATTATAATTAGAAGGTAAGACAGTATTATTGAAGACACCACATGCTTTAGTTGCAGGCCACTGAGAAATCAAGCTGGAACTGAGCTGAAGGGCTCTTCCCTGCTGTTTAGCTGGCATAATGCTGAAAAAATGCTATACAGGCTGTCAGGGGAGAAAAATAATCAACAGTCTGAGCCAACACACAATTTGTAAGCTACACACCTGTCCAGCCAGGCAAAATGTACAGTAGTGGCATGTCAGTAATAATGATGACCACCTGCTCTAAACCCCAACCAAAAGCCAATGATTTGGAAAGTCATAGGTTTTAGGGGGAAGCTACTTTCTTGGCCACATGGAAATGTACACATCAGATTGTCCTTTAAACATTTATGTTTATGGCCATAGAATAGAGCTCTCATTTTTGGTCAGAGTAACTTCCTTTTGCAGATAGTGGTGACTACTTAGGAGAAGCAAGACTTGTCAAGGTGCTGAAAAGAAATTGGGTGCGGTGGTACACACCTTTAATCCTAGCACTTGGGAGGCAGAGGTAGGAGGATCGCTGTGAGTTTGAGACCAGCCTGGGACTACACAATGAATTCCAGGTCAGCCTGGGCTAGAGTGAGACCCTACCTCGAAAGAAACAAACAAAAAAGAACCTTACAGAGCAATGACACCTTAGATGACACTGTGATACAGGTACTGTGTGCAGACAGTGAAAACATTAGAAGTTGCCAGAGCAACTAGGGTGAGGCAGAAGTAGGTGGGCATAAATAGGGGTTTTAGGGTAGGGTAGCTGCTCTGCTTGATGCTTTAACTGCTTGATGATTTAATGTGGACAGTGGGTTTTTGTCAGAGCCCACAGAATACATACCACCAAGAGTGAATCCCATGCAAGTTTTGAGGTAGGGTCTCACTCTAGCACAGGCTGACATGCTACTCTGTAGTTTCAAGTATGGACCTTGGATGATAGTGATGCCAATGTAGCTCATCAGTGGTGCAAATGTACCACTCTGATGGAACGTGGAGACAGCTGAGGGAAGCTCTATGTGGAATGGGGAAGAGAAATGTCTACACTCTTTTCAATTTTGCTATGAACCTAAGACTGCCCTGAGAAGTAAATCTATAGAGAAAGAGAATATTATACCTCTCAGACTTCTAACGGAAAAAAAGAGTAATATTCCTCTGGAGTTGATATGGCTACAAAGCCTTTATGATTTTTTTTTCTTGAGGTAGGGTCTCAATGTAGCTCAGGCTGACCTGGAATTCACTATGTAGTTTCAGGGTGGCCTCAATCTCTTGGCAATCCTCCTACTTCTGCCTCCCGAGTGCTGGGATTAAAGGCGTGTGCCAGCATGCCTGGCCCTTAATGATTTTTTAAAAAGCAATTCAATGAGATAGAAACAATTACTAAAAGTCAAAAAGGAAAAATACAGAACAGAACACACTATTCAGATATTTTAGTTATCAAAACAATAAATGTGACTAAGAAACCTAGGAAAAATTGATGAAAAGGAGGCATGATATTACTTAAACATGAGTATATAAGAAAGTAATCACAGCTTTTTATATTCTTGAGTGCTTATTTTATGCTGGAAATTATCTAAAAGACTGATTCCTTACAACAAAACTATAATATAAATATTATTATTGTTCCCTCTTTCCAAATGAAGAAACTGAAGCCTTTGGTTAGTGTTTGTGGTCAGATGACTAGTAAATGTCAGAGCTGGAATTTGAACTCAGACAATCTAACCTCAGAATCCTCACTTTACACCACAGGACTATATTCATGTACCATCTTTAATACCTACAAAGAGTCATATGTAGATGTAGGATGCCTGACAATATTATTTTATCACTAAAATATTTTCTGTTGTCTCATGGTATACACCAAGAAAATATGAAAGCATTGTAATTTAGCCTACATTGCACAGACTTATATTTTAAATTCATGCTACCCAATAATCCTTGTCAAAGTGTGAAAGAATGAGAAAAAATATATTTAAGTAAATTAAAAATAGAAAAAAATAAAAACAAGTATATGGACAAAAATGTGCTTAATATTAATATCACCTAAGACACTTTTGTAAACTTCTGCCCAGACTATTGTAATTGTTGTTATTGATGTTGATGAATTCTTAGTTGCAGAACTACACAGTCTATTCATTTTCTTCATATTTGGTTAGAGAACCACTGCAGACAGCTTTGCATTGCTAGCACAAAGCACTCCACCAGAAGCAGCTTGTAGGAGGAAAGTTTATTTTAGCTTACAGACTTGAGGAGAAGCTCCATGATGGCAGGGGAAAATGTGGCATGAGCAGAGGCTGGACATCACCCTCTGGCCAACAGCAAGTAGACAACGGTAGCAAGAAGGTGAACTATACACTGGCAAGGGGAAGTTGGCTATAACATCCTAAGCCTGCCCCCAACAGCACCCCTCCAGAAGGCTCCCACTCTCAAATTGCCATCAGCTGAGGACCTAGCATTCTGAACACATGAGTTTATGGGGCACACCTAATTCAAACCACCACAAGAACATTGAGTGAAAATTCAAGAACACGTGAGACTCTGCTCTTTGCAGTAGGGCACCCTACATGAAAGTCTTTTATACACAGGGTTCTTATTGACAGACACCATATCTAGCTTATCATCTTACTGGGCAAACATTTAAGAAATTCATTTGGAAAGACAATCTCCAAGGCAGGAATCCCCTTCTTTGTCCATCTCCAACTCTACTCCCTTTCTTGCCAGAAAAATTTGCCATTAATTTGAGTTCTCCAAGCCTCTACTATACAGATATTCATTAATTTGTCATCATACTTATTTTATGTTCATCAATGATGATTTTTCAATCTCACAGGCTACTAGCTTTGATGGAAGACATGAGGAGGTAGACTTTTGCTGGGATATAGTAAGAACAAGTCACGGCAGTTTTTAGACATAAACTACAGGGTTGGGGTAGGATGTTTTTCTTTTAATCATTATCAAGTAGATAACATCCCATGCCTCACAGGACTGTTGTGAGGACTGTGTAAGAATGACAAGCATAAAGAGGCTCTAGATGGTATTAGGCTCACAGTAGGTGCCAGGTGAATGAAGAATGCTGTGATGACCTTGACAATGATAGAAAAATGACCAAAGGCTCAAATATATTTATAAATAACTGCCAACATGATGAAGAGAGAGAGAGAATTGGGGCAGAGGTAGGGGATAATGCTGCTTTCAGAAGCCATAGATTGTTACAGGAAAATCCAACTGCCAGGAACAGGCTACTTCCTAGTGAGTTGTTGGTTAGCATGGCCCCTAAGGCCTCCAAACATTAAAGGCTATTGTCAATGCTTTCAGTTCCCCCTCGGAACTAGATGGTATGACCCTGTTGCTGAAGACAGCTCATGCTTTAGTTTCAGGAAACTTAGAAAGCAAGCTGGAACTGACCCAGATGGCTCCTCCCAGATGAATAGTACTGGAAGGTACTATGTCGGCTGCTGAGGAAGAAAAGTCATCTACAGTCTTAACCAATAGCAGACCCTATATGCTATACAACTGGCCATCCAGGCAAGCCATGCTCACTGACGCACTAGTGGCATGTCTGTTATGGTCATAATCAAATGCTGTCTGAGTGGATGTGAGGTCTGCTCTATGGTAGGGAATTCATGCCTGGTATTGAAAACCTAGTTAAGCAATCTCCCTCATGAACATAGATGCAGAAATTCTCAACAAAATATTGGCAAACAGAATACAAGAATGTATCAGAAAGATCATTCACCAAAACCAAGTAGGCTTTATCTCAGAAATGCAAGAATGGTTCAACATATGTAAATTGATAAATGTAATACACTATATAAATGGACTGAAGGACAAAAAGCACATCATCATCTCATTAGGTGCAGAAAAGGCATTGAATAAAATCCAACATCCAGGCCGGGCATGGTGGCACATGCCTTTAATCCCAGCACTTGGGAGGCAGAGGTAGGCGGATCGCCGTGAGTTCAAGGCCACCCTGAGACTACATAGTGAATTCCAGGTTAGCCTGAGCTAGAGTGAGACCCTACCTTGAAAAACCAATAAAAAAAAAAAAATCCAACATCCCTTCATGATGAAAGCCCTAGAAAAACTGAGAATAGAAGGAACTTATCTCAACATAATAAAGGCTATTTATTACAAGCCTTCAGCACACATAATACTAAATGGAGAAAAACTTGAAGCTTTTTCACTAGAGTCAGGAACAAGACAAGTCCAGTGTCCCCACTTTTATTTAATATAGTACTGGAAGTCTTAGGTATAACAATAAGACAAGAGACACACATAAAAGGGATGCAAACTGGAAAGGAAGAGATAAAAATGTCATTATTGGAAGATGACATGATTCCATAGATAAAGGACCCTTAAAGACTCTACCAGCAAACTGTTACAGCTGATAAACCCTTTTAGCAATGTAGCATGATACAATATAAACAAAATCAGTAGTCTTCCTATATACTAACAACAAACATGCTATTAATGAAATCAGGCAATCATTCACAATTGCCTCAAGAAAGAAGTACCTTGGTGGGCTGGAGAGATGGCTCAGCAGTTAAGGTGCTTGCCTGCAAAGCCTAACAACCTAGGTTCAATTCCCCAGTACCCACATAAGATGCCCATAGTGGCACATGCATCTGGAGTTTATGTGCACTGGCTGGGTGCCCTTACATGCCCATTCTCTCTCTCTCTCTCTCTCTCTCTCTCTCTCTCTCTCTCTCTCCTTGCAAATAAATAAATAAAAATATTTTTTAAAGTATCTTGTAATCAACCTAACCAAGGAAGTGGAGGATCTCTACAATGAAAACTTTAAAATACTCAAGAGATAAATTGCAAAAGACACTAGAAAATGGAAAGATATCCCATGTTCTTGGATTGTAAGAATAAATATTGTGAAAAATTCAATCTTACCAAAAACAATCTCTACATTTAATCTAATCCCCATCAAAATTCCAATGGCTTCTTCATGGAAATAGAAAAAACAATCCTAAAATTCATTTGGAAGCACCAAAAAACCTCAAATATCCAAAACAATTTTGAGCAACCAAAATAAGGCTGATGGTATTACCATACTTGATTTTAACCTATATTACAGGGCCATAGTAACAAAACACCATGTTACTGGCATAAAAACAGACACATAGATCAATGGAACAGAATAGAGGACCCAGATTTAAGTCCAGGCAGCTACAGCCACCTGATTTTTGGCAAAAATGCCCGGAGAAAAGACAGCCTCTGTAACAAATTGTTTGGGACAAGAGAATATCTATATGTAGAATGATGAAAATACATCCTTATCTCTCTCCATGCACAAGAATTAAGTCCAAATGGGTCAAAAACTTTAATATCACACATAAAACTCTGAAAATGCTAAAGGAAAAAGCAGGGGAGGTCTACAGAGAAGTCTTAGCACTTAAGGCACTTGCCTGCAAAGCCAAAGGAGCAAGGTTCAATTCCCCAGGACCCAAATAAGCCAGATACACAAAGTGGTGCACATGTCCGGAGTTTGTTTGCAGTGGCTGGATGCCCTGGCATACACATTCTCTCTGTCTCTGACTCTCCCACCACCTCTCTTTCTATCCCTTGCTCTCTTTATCTGTAATACATAACTAAAATAAAATATCAGGCCTGAACTCTGAAACTGCTAGAGGAAAAAGTAGAGGAAACCCTTCAATATATTGGCATAGGCAACAGCTTTCTGAATATAACCCCAATTGCTCAGGAAATAAAACCACTGGGACCTCACGACATTACAAAGCTTTTGTACAGCAAAGGACACTGTGGATACAGCACAGAGGCAACCTACAGAATGGTAGAAAATCTGTGCCAGCTGACAACAGAGGATTAACATCCAGGATATATAAAGATCTCAAAAGATGAAATACTATGAAATCAAGCAACTCAGTTAAAAAATGGGCTATGGAACTAAATAGAAAGTTCTCAAAACAATAAATGCAGATGGTATATACACATTTAAAAAATGTTCTACATCCTTAGCCATAAGGGAAATTCAAATTAAGACCACTTTGAGATTCCATCTCGTTCCTGTCAGAATGGCTGTTATCAAGAAAACAAATGCCAATAAATGCTGGAGAACAAGTTGAAAAAGAGGAATCCTTCCCCACTGTTGGTGGGAATGTAATCTGGTACAGCCATTGTGGAAATCAGTGTGGAGGTTCCAGAGACAGCTAAAAATAGATTTACCATATTACCCATCTATACCACTTGTAGGCATATATCCTAAGGACTCATTCCACTATCTTGAAGATGTTTGCACATCTATGTTTACTGCCACTCTATTCATAATAGTTAGGTAATGGAACAAACCTAGTTGTCCCTCAACTGATGAGTGGATAATGAAGATGTGGTACATTTATACAATGGAGTTCTATTCAGCAGTAAAGAAAAATGAAATTTGCAGAGAAATGGATGGACCTGGAAGGGATTATACTTAGTGAGCTAATCCAGACCCAGAAAGGCAAGTGCAACATGTTCTCTCTCATATGTGGATCCTAGCTGCAAATGTTTGGACTTGTATGTGAATTGGAATAAAATTCAGTAGGAGAGGACAGTAAGCTAGAAAGGGGTATAAAGGAGGGAGGAGATGGGAGGGGACTTCAGGGGATGGTATTGTGTATATGTAACTAGAAGAACTGATTACTGGGGGTAGAAATACCTAAGTGAGGTCAGGGGAAGAGATTTAGCAAAGGAAAGGTGGGGGGAGGGTTAATCAAAATCTAAAAAGATATGAATAAGTCGTATGGAAAATGTACTTTTTTTGGACAATGGCACACCCAGATGCCATAGATTGTTACTAGAAAAATTTCAGTGCCAGGAATGGGATACCTTCCAGTGAGTTGTTGGACAGGGAGGTCCCTGATATCATGCAAACAATTACAGGCCATTGTCAAGGTTCTTGGACTCCACATGCTTGGGCTGCAATCTCACTGAGAAATCCTGTTGGAGCTGAGCTGAAAACCTCCTCCGTGTAGACCAGCTGACAGAAAACTGGAAAAAGCTATACTGCATGCTGTTTCATGGAAAGAGAGTGCGATAAACAACAGTGGACACTGCAAGCCTTAAGTTTGGCCAAGCAGGCCAAATGAGCCAATGGGTTCAATACTGGCATGTCTGTTTTGGGGGAGACAAACAGCTTCCTAATTGGACTGGAGACCCACTCCATGGGAGGGAATACATGCCCGATACTGAAACTTATGACAGGGGACGTTATGAGCCGTAGGGGTGTAACAACTGCTGGTGTCTAGTTAAACATATATATTATGCTCACCAAACTGCCTGGTAAGCATTTCTGTTAATGTTCATACCCATATAAATGATACTCTCACTTTTGGTGAGAGAAACTTCTCTTTTCAGATGGATGTGACCTTGGGATGACTCAGAAGGCACCATGGTGCTGAGAAGTGATAGCGGACTACTCAACACTGCAATATCTCTATCACACCTTCCGAGGCTCAGGATCCATTTCAGAAGAGGTGGCAGAAAGAATGTAAGAGCTAAAAGAAGGGTAGAACTCCTTACAAGGCACTCTTCCAGACACAAAATGGCCTGGATATCCATGACTTCACAGTGCCTGACACTACCTACACAAGACCATCATAATAGGAGGAAAAGATGATGACATCAAAATAAAAGGGAGACTGATTGAGAGGGAGCAAGGATATGGTGGACAGCGGAGTTGGAAAGGGGAAAGTGAGGGGGAGGGAGTTATCATGGTTTATTGTCTGTAATTATGGAAGTTGTCAATGAAAAAATAAATTAAAAACAAAGACATGAAAAAAAACTGTCAAGCAAATAGGAAACTATGTAGACATGATGACTCAGTTTAATGATATACCCAAGCTGTCATCAGTGCCACACAAAAGTTAATCACAGAGAACCTGGGCCTGTAGTATTATTATACTTCTTATGTAAATGTAATGCTATTCTAAATTTACAAGTTTTTTGTTTGGTTTTGTTTTTCAGGTAGGGTCTTACTATAGTCCAGGCTGACCTGAAATTTACTATGTAGTCTGAAGTTCACTTTGAACTCATAGTGATCCTCCCACCTCTGCCTCACAAGTGCTGAGAATAATGGAGTGTGCCACCATACCTTGCTAAGCTTATTTTCATTAACATTTAATTTAATTAATTTATTTGAGAGAGAGAGAGGAAAAAAGAGGCAGATAGAGAGAGAGAAAGAGAATAGGGGCACCAGGGCCTCCAGCCACTGCAAACAAACTTCAGATGCATGTGCCACCTTGTGCATTTGCCATATGTGGTCCTGGGCAATTACACCTGGGTCCTTTGGCTTTGCAAGCAAGCACCTTAACTGTTAAGCCATCTCTCCAGCCCTACTTTTTTGAATAAGAATTTTTTGTGTGCGTCCAGGAAAAATACACTATTTCTATTGTTTTGAATTTTTCTCTCTCTTCTTTCCTTGCAGTTATAATTACTGTATTGTATGACCCTACTCTATTTGGATCTAAAGGATCCTTCAATTTTGGAAATAAGTTACATCCACTGAATTAGATCTTGGGAGGTAAGGTATCACCAAATGTATAAGGGTCACCTCCCTTTTGTGTGTGAACATTCCATCAATGAAACAATAAGAAGACATCATCTTAATGAGAAGCAAGGACCCTTAGGAGCCCTACTGGTTTGTAGGTTATTTTGTTTGTGAAATTAAGTGGTGCTAAGGGTCAAGATTGTTGGCATATGAAGCTTGGCACCCTGCCTGATCCAATATAAGGAGCTTGTTTCCCAGCTTGCCTGGCTTCCCAGGCAAAGAGCAGGGCCCTGAGGTGATTGAGCAGAGGATGGGTAAGAAAAGTCTTAGAAGGGACCTGACTCACAATGTTTGAAAGGCAGTCAGATGGGAAGGGGTAATAGAAATATTCTGGGAAATTCCAGGAAACAAACTCAGCCAACAGACTGGAATGGAACCACAGACATTCCAGAGTGGCTCACCATTCTGTCCAAGAGACTGCATAGCAGGGAGGTAGCTCCCCTTTCACTTTCTTCATCTGTTTTGTGTATGCACAGAAGCTTTCTTCTTTTCCTTCTCCTTCCCCCACTTTGTCTCCTCTCTGACTACCCTACTGAGAATTTCTGATACCCAGCCTTGTATGTTTTTGGTATAAATATGTTGTGTCAGTACAGTATAGCATTTAACAATGCTAAGAATCTATGATTATAACAGACCCTTCAAGTAACAAGTATCAATTCTGTGTGACTCCCCCCTCATGGTCCTCAAGTCCATCCCCCCCCCACACACAGCTTTTCTTCATCTAATCCATCATCAGATCCCTGTGTAATACCCTGTCAGAGCACAAAACAACATTTCATAAAGAAGACATTTCCAACAGGCTTGGAGTTAGCTCTGACTAGCTTTTTCTACCATGTTTTTAAGGGCTTAAATTTCTGCCTTACACATCTAAATAAAGGTCCAATAAGACCTGTGCAAGAATCCATTAAATTCATGCCCTTGGGGTGGAGGAACATATGCTCAAACGATGAAACGTTAGAATCTAGAGAATACTCTTCACCCCACAGCTGGCTGGTCTTCCATCTCCCAGTAGTGAGTTGGGCATTGGTTGAAAACCACAATGCATTACAGATGTGTGTTCCTGCATTCACAGCTTTGTGTCCGAGACCACAGTTCTCTTCCAGCCCATCAGTGGAAATAAGAGGAGCACAAACATGTGCTGGTTGAGCAGCCTACCTGAGGAGGAACTTTGCAGCCTCACATTTTCCCTACAACTCAGAAAACAAGCATTCACAGTATCAAACATTTCTTTCTAACTGCTTCCTGCTGAGAATAACCTTGAGATGACTCTCTTAAAGCTTAACACTGAAAACTGGTTCTGATCCTAGAACATAAACATCAAACTATAGCACTTTTTATTTTATCATAGAAGAGGAGGAAGTGCCTTATGGTTTAACACTTTTATTGCCTTTACTGATAATAAGAACACATATAAAGCCACCAGGCTTCCAAGTTTTACAGTATTTTATTACTTTTTCCCCCGAAAAGTTTATCTCAGGACTAAAATAATGTGTTGAATAGCAGCCTAAATTATCTCTAAGCAAGTTTCATGGTAAGCTTAGCAATGAGACCTGCATACGACCTATGTACTCATTTCTAGAGTGGACCCTGGATCTATTTTGTTCATTCAAGTAGTTCTATTGCCCTGGAGGAAGTTACTCAAGAGAATTGATCACTGTTGTATGAATTCTTCCACAGTGCCTAATGCTGATCTCCTGTGTTCTCCTCATGTTACATGGAAACCTTTCTTATACTTGCCTGTCTCACCTACTAGATCATGAACCCTTTGAGGACCAGAGTCTGTCATTCACTCTCAGGGGTTCAATGTCCAGGGTAAAATAACTGCTCAGTGTGTCTGTTGAGTAAACAAAATGACAAACACCAGCAGAGAGCAGGCCTTACTCTTAAGATGTGCTAGGTGACAAATGATTATAGTTCCCCATGGTCCCACTATTTCACTGCACATTTAACTCACCTATTGCCATCTACATCTGTAGAGTTAATAACAGAACTCCTGTGGCTGTGCTAATAATATAGTCATTATTACTAGTAATAGCCCATTAATAACACTAGGATAAATGCTGCCTGAGTTCATGCTGTTTGGCACCAGAGCTACTGTGAAGAAGTAAGTCAGATGTATGCCACAAAGTGAAGAGACAGGAGAATGACATGTAAAATGTACTGTTATCCAGGAATGAAATGTATGGTTTTGTACTCAGGCAAGCATGAACCATGTGCCAGACAAGTTTTGATATTTTACAGGTATGATTTTATTTCGCTTTCAGGACAACTATGGGCCTTTATTATTGTTGATAATTATTATTTTTTACAGATAAGGAAAATGAAACAAAAGTTAAAATTTTGCCAATGGTCAGTGACCATCCCCATATTCATGTTCCTTCTGTTTCAAGCTGTTTCCCACGTGAAAGAGAACAGATGACCCACAGAAATGTGATTAAGTGTCTTCTGTAGCAGTGTCTAACTTATCCTCCCAAATTACCAGTGCCACCAGGCCTTCTCTGCTTGTGCTGCTGATAAGGGTAACAAGAACAGTGATCTCCAATAAAAAGGTGACAGCCATGGTGGGGAACCAACTGCTCTCAATTCGGCTAACTGATCCCCTCACTGGTATGAGACCCATAGCTGGAGCTGGGAAACAAGTCAGAACCATATCCAAACATAAACCCACTCTCCAATATCAAGCTACCGTCAATTGTGGGCTACAAGAGGGCCTACACCTATTAAATTCTCTATACAAAAAAAAAAAAAAAAAGGGTTATCTCATTTGTCCTGGTGCTAACTTACTCTCCGTTGGAGAATCTGCTTCTCTTTTTCAGATAGATGTAGATCCTAAGGAGAGTGCCACCCCATCATACCTCAAAAGGGCCCCGGCTGAAACTAAGAAAAATTGGAGAAACAAGCAAGGGGGCTGTTTTCCTGATGAACCAGATACCAGCACAAGGGGGAAGGAGATCAGCACAGAGAAAAATCAACTCCTGCCAAATCAGAGAGCCAGAGCCTCAGAGCCCCCCAACACCTCATCACTGAAGCAGACCCAACATGGCTCAGGGAAATTTTGCGGAAGAGGGGGCGGAAAGAATGTCAGAGCCACATGTTGGGTCATGATATGCAGAGACATTTAGCTTACCCATAACTGTGGGCTAGCTCCACAATGCATGACCCGTATACCTCAAGAAGGAGGGGCCAAGGGGAGGGGGTAGGTCATGGATGAGCCTAATAATGGTACCAAACTGACTGTAAAAAAAATAAATAAATAAAAAAATAAAAATGAAAAAAAAACTTAAAACAATATTATGAGTAAAACAACATAAAATTAAGATAATCATTTGCTCTCTAAGCTACATCATCATCAAGAAAATGTTTGGAAATAAAATATTTTTTGTAAGTAAAAAAAGAAAAAAAAAAAGGTGGCTCTTAGAGATTCCTCTAGCCCCCACTTATGCCCCCTGGAGACATTTCTGGGAGTTGCAGAATGCAATTTCTTTTTAAAAAGTTAAGATTTAGATATTACACAGTCATAATAAAATAATGCATAACATTTCCCCTGGGATTCTCTGACACAACTATGCTATGTCCAGCTACAAAACTTTAATTATGGGTCTCATATATTGCAGCACAACGTTGGCCATAGATTGTTTCTCAGAGCCACTAACATAACCTGATGTTTTAAATCACAATACTGCCCATCAGACAGTTACTAGCATCATTTCTATTTTATGGATGAAGAAGCTAGATTTCTGAGGGGTATGTGATATGTCTGAGCTCACACAATTAATAGTGAGTACAGCAGAACTAACACTCAGATCTTGAACTTCCACACTGCCTTTATGGCAAGGAGCTTTTAGTCACTTACTGTGGAAAGGCTTTGTGACAGGTACTGTTCTAAGAGCCAGAATTGGAAAATCAAGATATAGCACCTTAACCTTATTGAAAAAGTAAACCAACAACTAATCATAACAAAATAGCAACGGGGTGATAGAAAATATATAAAAAATGCACTCGGCCACATGGATTCTTTATAAGGACAAAGCATTTGAGTAAATTTTCTCAGAAGAGAAATACCTGTGTATGCAGAAAGTGATGCTGGTTCATGGGGTCAGCAAGGAGATGAGGGTGGAGATTCTTGATTCTTGCTGCATTTTGAAGTGATGCGTTTTAAATTGTATCATTCATGGTAAATAGCAATAGCCCTAGCTAGAGTACCCTTTAAGCTTGTCTACTTAGTAAGTTTTAAATATACATACACATGTATATTGCATATGCATGTTCATAAATATATGTGGTGCCTAATGGAAGAATAAGACTAGTATATTTTAGGAGTATTGTCTTGTTCTTAATCTAACTCAGTATTTCTTACCTGGGTACAATTTAAACCTCAAGGACAAATCTGTGAACCTTTTGACATATCTGAGAATTTTTTGGGTTGCTTCATCTAGGGGGGGAGGGGAAGATGTTACTAACCTCTGTTTTTCCAATGTCAAGAAAGCTGTCAACAGCTTGCAATGCACAGGGAAACCCCTCCCAACAAGGAATTATCCAGCCCCAAGTGCCAGCCATGTCAAGGCTATTGGCTGACCTCTCTCTTGGGAAGCCACGTTCTATATCAAAACCAATACAACAGATATTCCATGTCAGAGACTTCAGCATCAGGGCAGTAGCTTCATTCCTGTTTCACAGCCCACTGCCAAAGAGCACTGTGGAGTTTGCAGAAAAGCAGGCAGGTCAGGGGTGTTGAGAACTAACAGTATCACTTTAAAAACCAACCTCCAAAATTCTGGTAGAGTGGCACATACCTGTAATCCCAGAATTTGGGAGGTGGAGACAGGAGGATTAGGAGTTCAAAGTTATCTGTGACTACACAGTAAGTTCCAGGCTCAGCTACATTAAACCATCTTAACTGGCAACCATGCTCTACCCACTTCCCATAAAATCCAATGTGACAGAGAACAGATGACCCACAGAAATGTGTTTTAAAAAAATATTTTAGCCGGGTGTGGTGGCACACGTCTTTAATCCCAGAGGCAGAGGTAGGAGGATTGCCATGAGTTTGAGGCCACCCTGAGACTACACAGCGAATTCCAGGTCAGCCTGGACCAAAGTGAGACCCTACCTCGAAAAACCAAAAAAAAAAAAAAAATTATTTTTATTTATCTATTTGAAAGAGAGAGGGGCGGGGGGGGGGAGAGAAAGAGGGAGAACGGGCACACCAGGGCTTCCAGCCACTGCAAATGAACTCCAGATGCATATGCCAACTTGTGAATCTAGATTACGTGTGTTCGAGGGAATCGAACTTGAGTCCATTAGCTTTGCTAGCAAGTGCCTTAACCACTAAGCAATCTCTCCAGCCCAGAAATGTGTTTTTTTCTTAATGACTAGAACAGCCAGGCCTTAAGGCTCCTACCTCCTTCCTGTGTGTGACACAGAGGTGAATAGCACATGTTTCTTCACTGGCTCTGTTTATTTAGCAGTGATCCCACCAGCAGACTTGACTGAGCACTTGCTAACTGCTTCATGTATTCTAGGAGACAGTTACAATTATTAGAGAAATGACAGAAGGCAGAAGCTGTTCCAGAAAGAGACACCCAGAACCACCAGTTCTCACAGAAGCCTGTGGGACATAGTCAGTCACAGCCATAGGGTTCATTGTGTACCAGGCCCAGGGCTGTCAGGCTTGTGTTGCTTCCCCTGCCCTTAAGGGGAAGAGAAAAAAAATAGATTACATTCTTCTGCTCCACAAAGGTTCACATTCAGAGACCTTATCACAGGGAGATTTGTCTGTAATTTTTCCCCCTTCAGTGCTGAGGACAAACTCCTGGGCCTTGTGCTTTTTAGGTAAGCATGCTACCACTAAGCTAAATCCTCAACACAGATTTATTTACTTATTTTCACATGTTTATTTATTTATTTTTAAGCAGAGAGAGACAGAGATCAAGCAAGGGCCTCCAGCCACTTCAAACTCCAGAAACATGTACCACTTCCCCAAATTTATTTTTTTAATAAAATAATTTTATTAAAAATTTATATCACAAAGCTGGGTGTGGTGGTGAATGCCTTTAATCCCAGCACTCAGGAGGCAGAGGTAGGAGGATCACCATGAATTTGAGGCTATCCTGAGACTACATAGTGAATTCCAGGTCAGCCTGGGCTAGAGTGAGGCTTTACCTTGAAAAATGAAAAAATAAACAAACAAATAAATAAATAAAATTACATCACAAGAGGTCAGGACTTCCAGGTAAGATGATGGCATAGGAGTCACACCAAACCAGCCTAGGGAGGGATTTAAGCAAAACCACAGCCAAACACACTCTTCTTCCAAAAAAGTGAAGGTATATAGGTTATTATTGGCCACAGTGAAGAAGCAGGAGAGACCATAGTCTACCAGAAAGGAGAAAACCAGCCAGAATCCTACCAAGGTGCTTGTGGCCTGGATCTGTGCTTCTGCCTGGCCCAACTCTGAGCTGCAGGAGCAGAGACCAAATGAGGGGATTTTCCAATCACATCAGCCTCTTTGCAAAGTCAAGAAACCTGAAGTGGAGGTAGCAGAGACCAAAGAAAAACTCCTGAAAGAGAACACAGGAAACCACCTTAATGAAATAAGGAGATCATTACAAGACTTGAGTAAGGAAATAGAAACACTGAAGAAAAATGAGGCATAAATACCAGCACTGAAAAACACAGTAAATCAAATAAAAAACTCCGTGGAAAGTCTCACCAGTAGAATGAATGAAGGCGAGGACATAATGTCTAAACCAGAAGAACAGGTGGCAGATCTAATACAGTCCAACAAAGAGAAAGACAAGCTAATAAGAAGGTATGAATGGGAATTTGAAGATATTCAGGACAATATGAAAAGATCAAACATAAGAATTCAGGGTATTATAGAAGGAGAAGTATTTCACTTTAAAGACATAGTAGATGCAGCAGACAGATTCAAGTTCACTGAGATGAACTTCCAGACCAGCCATAGTTATAAAGGAAGGGATTTACTGAAGCTTACAAATCCAGGGGAAGGTCCATAATGGTAGAAGAAGCTGGCCTGCCTTCACAGGTCCAAGCAGACAGAGAGAGAAGCACAAGCCAAAACCCACATGGCACAGCACACTTCAGGAACTCCAGCTAGGCACACATTGCGTATCTTTAGATTGAAATCTCAAACCAACCACCACACCTTAAGATCTGCCCAGTGACACCACCTCCAGCCAGGTGGCTACAGATGCAAACTACAAACTGATAAGACACTGAATATATTGGGGGCCATCTACTCAAACTACCACATTCCACCCCTGGCCCCCAATAGATTCATAACCATCACACATTGTAAATTGTACTCAGTCCAATTTCAAAGGTACCCATAGTCTTGACCAATTTAAGATAGTAAGTCCTGTAGAATCAAACAAGTTAAATACTTCCAACATATAAAGGCACTGAGTAAACATTTTCAACTGGTATAACACATAGCTAGGAAAGACAATATAAACTCAACCACCATCAAACAAACATTAAACTTCTACAGTTCAAGTTCCAAATTTTCCAATTCCACCCCCCCCCCCCCCAGCTAGGCAGAGTAGCCAGGGAACACTTCCATTCCAGGCCAACAGTGTGGTCTATGGTAGCCCTTGCATAATCCTGGTATATCCAAAACATCTTCAGGTCTTCATAGAAACCATGGTCCATCGTCCAAAGGCTCTTTCAGCCCATTAGGGCATCAGGCCCTGCCTCATGCTGCATCTCAGCAGTGGCTCCTGGAACTATGTGCAATTCATGACCACTCCTAGCATTTTTCATGTTTCCAAAACTAATACCAGTTGTGCAGGACAGCCATATCCTCAATTCATGGAAGACATAAATTGTAACCTTGAAAAGCAGGTTCCTTCTCCAGTTAACTCTTTCCAGGTTGCTACAGATGTTTGATTTTTGACAAAAATGCCAAAAACCTGAACTGAAGAAAAATCACCCTCTTTGACAAATGGTGCTGGGAAAACTATATGTAGAAGGATTAAAGTAGATCCTTATCTATGTCCATGTGAGAGTTAAAATGGATCAAAGATCTTAATATCAGACCTGAATCTCTGAAACTGCTAGAGAAAAAAGTGGGGTAAACCCTTCAACATATTGGCATATGCAATGACTTTTTCAATATAACACCAGTTGCTCAGGACATAAAACCACAAATCAACCAAGAGGACCTCATGAAATTGCAAAGATTTTCTATAGCAAAGGCCACTGTGAATAGAGCAATGAATCAACCTACAGAATGGGAGAAAATCTTTGCCAGCTATACATCTGACAAAGGATTAATATCTAGGATATACAAAGAACTCAGAAAACTAAATAATAAGAAATCAAATAACCCATTTAAAAATGGGCTATGAAACTAAATAGAGAGTTCTCAAAAGAAGAAATACAGATGACATAAAAACATCTAAAAAATCATTCTACATCCTTAGCCATAGGGGAAACGCAAATTAAAACTACTTTGAGATTCCATCTCACTCCTGTAAGAATTCCTATCATCAAGAAAACAAATGAGGGCTGGAGAGATGGCTTAGCGGTTAAGCGCTTGCCTGTGAAGCCTAAGGACCCCGGTTTGAGGCTCAATTCCCCAGGACCCACGTTAGCCAGATGCACAAGGCGGCGCACACATCTGAAGTTCGTTTGCAGAGGCTGGAAGCTCTGGCGTGCCCATTCTCTCTCTCTCTCTCTCTCTCTCTGCCTCCTTCTCTCTGTCGCTCTCAAATAAATAAATAAACAAAAAAATAAATAAATAAAAAGAAAACAAATGACAATAAATGTTGGCAAGGATGCTGGAAAAGAGGAACACTTCTAAGATGTTGGTGGGAATGTAATCTGGTACAACGATTGTGGAAATCAGTGTGGAGTTCCTGAGACAGCTAAAAATAGATTTACCTTATGACCCAGCTATAGCACTACTAGGCATATATCCCAAGGACTCTTCTCACTACCGTTGATATACATGAACAACCATGTTTATTACTGCTCTATTTACAGTATCTAGGAAATGGAACCAGCCTAGATATCCCTCAACTGATGAATGGATATTGAAGATGTGGTACATTTATACAATGGAATTCTACTCAGTGGAACAGAAAAATGAAATTTGCAGGGAAATGGGTGGATCTGGAAGGGATTATACTAAATGAGATAACCCCGGCCCAGAAAGCCAAATGTCACATGCTTTCTCTTATATAGGTATCCTAGTTACAAATGTTCATCCTTCTGTGTGAGTTGGATAGCAGAGACCAGTAAACTAGAAAAGGGCTATAAGGGAGGGAAGAGAGAGGTGGACTTAAGGGGATGGTACTGTAAGTAGAGGGACAGATTACTGTGGGTGGAATGGACTTAGCGAAGTCAGGGGAAGAGATTGAGTAAAAGGAGTGTGGGGGGAGGGGTAATCAAAATTCAGAATATTGTGAGGATCCACATGATAACCTACTTTTTCGGATAATGGCACACCCAGAAGCTGTAGACTGTTACTAGAAACATTTCAATAACAGAGATGGGATACGTTCCAGTGAGTTTTTGGCCAAGGAGGTGCCTGATGTCCCCAAAACATTACAGAATATTGCCAAAGCTCTTGGTTTACCACCAGAAATAGTGATAAGACCCTATTGCTGAAGACTCCACAAACTGGAGCTGAGCTGAAAACCTTCTCCCAGTAGACCAGCTGACAGAAAGCTGGAAAAGGCTGCACTGCATGCAGCTTTATGGGAGACAGAAGCCATCAGTGCTAAAAACAGTGGACACTGCAAACCTCAAGTTTGGCCAGCCAGGCCGAATGAGCCAATGGGTGCAACCAACTGCTCTCTAAATGGACTAGAGACCCACTCTGTGGGAAGGAATACTTGCCTGGTACTGAGAACCTAATCTAAAGCCTATGGTGGGGGAGGTCATAAGCATTAGGAGTGCAATGCCTGCTCTTGACTGGCTAAATGCATACATTATTCTCACCAAATGTCCCTGTAAGTACTTTATGTAATGTTTGTACTCATATATTAATGCTACTCTCACTTTTGGTTAGAGAAGCCTCTCTTTTCAGATGACAGTGACCACTGGTATGACCCAAAAGTCACCATAATGCTGAGAAGACATGATGGAGGGATGTTCAGCACTGAAACATCTGTAACACATCTTCCGAGGCTCAGGGTCCATTGTGAAAGAGGTGGCAGAAAGAATGTCAGAGCCAAAGAAAGGGTAGGACTACATACAATGCAATAGAACAGGCAGAAATTGCCCTTGATAACATGACATCACAGTGTGTAGCACTATCTTCACAAAACCCTCATAATAGGAGGAAAAGATGATGACATTAAAATAAAGGGGGGATATGATGGAGTGTAGATTTGTGAGCTCTATTCAGTGTAAAAGAAAAATGAAATTATGAAATTTTCAGGGAAATGAATGGCCCTGAAGTGGGCAGCGATGAGCTGTAGCCCCCACATGGCTTCTCTGTCAAGATCCAGTAACCTGTATCCACCTCTACCACACATTGCTTTTTATCATTGAGGCAGGCTGGACTTTTTAGGGTATGTGGAGTGTAGGACCTGGAAAAAAGCTACAGTGCATGCAGTTCAATGGGACAGAGAGAAATCACCAGTGGAGATACTCAACAGTGGACACCACAGGCCTTAAATTTGGCCATCCAGGTCAAATGAGCCATTGGGTACAATAGTGGCATGTCTGTTATGAGGGGAACCAACCACTTTCTAACTGGATTGGAGGCCTGCACTGGAGGCCTGATACTGAAAACCTATGACAGGTGAAGTCATGAGCCCTAGGGGTGTACTGTCTGCTCTTATATGGCTAAACGTATATATTATGCTCCACAAACTGCCCAGTAAGCACTTTTCTTAATGTTCATACCCATGTATTAATGCTACTCTCACTTTTGGTGAGAGAAGCTTCTCTTTTCAGATGGTGGCAACCTTTGGGATGACTCAAAAGGCAATATTTTCCTGAGAAGACATAGCAGAAGAGTGATCAACACTGAAACATCTGTGTCACACCTTCCAAGGCTCAGGATCCATTGCAGAAGAGCCCTGCTATGATGGTAAATTTATGCCTTAGAGGGAGATGATTTTCAGCTTTTGTCCTGGATCCAGTAGGAAATGTGTTTGACTTGCTCCCAGTAAAATTTCCACATGTCACAATTTATATGTGACACACTGGGACCTTCTGTCCTGGTTATTTTATTCTATGTCCTTTTTTATAGTGCTGGTTTAACTTAGTGGATGATCACACAAACTTTGTTTGTCTAGGATGGGTCCACTTAATACCCATTGTCCTGTGTGATGGTCTATGGCTCCTCCTCCACAATCCTCAGTTCAGGTTAAGAAAAGGCTGGTGGAGAAAGAAGCTTTATACTCCTCACCTCCTCCTCACCACCAGGAGAGAAAGGCCCAGGCAGAATTGATTGAGGAGAGATGACAGAAAAGAAACCACACTGGGAGAAGAGGAGACACCACCTCACAGTTTCAGAAATGCATCTGCAGCTTCCCATCCTCAGCCTTTTGGAAGGCCCTGAAGTGGGCAGCAATGAGGTGTAGCCCCCGCGTGGCTTCTCTGTCAAGATCCAGTAACCTGTATCCACCTACCACACATTGCTTTTTATCATTGAGGCAGACTAGACTTTTTAGGGCATGTGGTGTGTAGGTTAGAGCAGCAAATCTCATCACATCAAGTTGTTAATGATCATTTTTAAACCCAGAGTTTCAAGAAATTAATTGCAATTATCTTTTATAAATGCTTAACCAAAACATTCTATTTTCAAAGATTTGTTTATTTATTTATTGGAGACAGGCAGAGACAGAGAGCGGAGAGAATGGGCACACCAGGGCCTCTAGCCACTACAAACAAACTCCAGATGCCACCATGTACATCTGCTTCTGTGGGACCTGGAGAATCGAACCTGAGTCCTTAGGCTTTACAGGCAAGTGCCTTAACCACTAAGCAATCTCTCCAGCCCCATTCTATTTTTTGTTTTTTAGAATTCTAAGTTTTTATTAAAAACATAGTCTACATGGATATATTATGTGTTGGTACCATCTTTTCCCTCCTCCCTGCCCCCATTCTGCTGAGGTGCCTCCTCAGTGGGTTTGCTGATATTCCCCATGGGGTTGTGGGTAATGTGTTGTGGTAGCAGCAGTCAGTTATTGGGTGGGGGTGGGCAATGCCTCTCAGTATGACATCCAACTTGTGGATCTTACAATCTTTCCATCCCCCTCTTCTGCAAAATTCTCTGAGCCTTGGTGGGTGTGTCTACTTCAATGAATTTAATAATACTTTAATGAAGTCTACTTCAATAATGACCTCTCAGAAGCCTCTGGAGTTCTTCTTTGAAATGTGTTGAGTATCCTCAGCTTCTGTCTCCTTCGCCCCTGTGCTGATTGTCAGGCTCACCATGGAAGCAGCACTCTTGCTCATCACCCCAATTCCTCTGTGGTTTCTCCTGGGCCTTGGCTGAAGTGTGAGAGGTGGTTAATCTCCTTGGGTCTCATTCATTACCTTCTGAAAAAGAAAAACAGATTCTCCAATGGAGAATGAAGTTAGCATGGGTTAAATGGGATAAGCATTGTTAATTTAGAGAAATGTAGTCCTTCTTTTACCCAAACACTAGTTGGAGTTTGTCATTGGAGACCATAATCTTGATCTCCATAGAATTCTGACCTTGTTCCCAGTTCCAGATATGGGTTCTTTTCCACTGAGTGGATCTCTGGGCCAATCAGAAAGCCACTGGGCACCCACCAAGGCTGTGTGCCACCATTGCACTGGTGTGTACATCGTGTCCGACTGGTTGCTTCAGAGTAGCTTAGATCCCTGTTTTCTCAGACTGTTATTGGCCACTTTCCCCCAGTAGTTCATGTATTGCTTTCCAGCACTAAACAGGCTGTCTGGGGACTGGCTCTCTTCTGGATTCCAGCCAGGTCTCTCCATGTTCTGTGGTGGCAGCATATGATGTCTTCAGCAATAGGGTCTTTCCTTTTGCCTCATCAGGTAATCAAGTGCTTTGATAGAAGCCTGTCTTGTTTTGGCCACCTCATAGGTCTCTCTGATCAACAGCTCGATGTGGATAACAACCAATTTCTGGTACTGGGAGCTACAGGCCAGAGCCAATTTTTTTTAAGGTTAAGCTGAATTCCACCCGCCCTCAATAGGGCCCTTCTTTTCAGATGCTCCCCCAATACTCCTATTGGGGGTTATATCTTTTAGTCTACCTTCAAGGAGAAAGGTTTCTGTGGTACAAGTTCAATTTGTGTTTAGTTTTATGTTTCCCACCAACCTCCCCTTCCCCTCCCCCCAAACCATTCTATGCCTGTTGTCAGGGCCTCAAGTTGCCTATCAGGTATGCCAGAAACTCAAGATGATCCAGGTTAGGAACTGCAGATGAGTGAGATTAATGGTATTTGTAGTTTTGTGATTATGTGTGTTTTTAAGTCCATCCATTTTCCTACAAATTATGCTGTATCATTTTTTTCCTTAGTGCTGAGTAGAATTCCATTGTGTACATTTACCACAACTTTGTTATCCATTCATTCAATGATGAGCACCTAGGTTGATTCCAGTTCTTAGCTATTTTAAATTGAGCAGCTATAAACAGAGTTGAACAAATGTTTCTGAAATGAGGCATGGATCATTTAGGGTAAAAGCCCAATAAAGGAATAACTGGATCAGTTGGTAGTTCCATATTAATCTTTTCCAGGAGTCTCTATATTGATGTCCATAGTGGTTGTACAAGTTTGCATTCCCACCAACAGTTAATGAGGGTTCCTCTTTCCCCACATCCTTGTCAATACTTATTGTCATTTGACGTTTTAATGATTGCCATCCTTATATAGAGTAAAGTACAATCTCATAGTTGTTTTAATTTGCATTTCCCAGATGGTTAAGGATGTTGAACATTTCCTTAAGTGTGTATTAGCTATTTGTATTTCATCCCTTGAGAACTCTCTATTCAGTTCTCTGCCCCATTTTTTGAGTGCGTTGTTTGATTTTTTTAAATTGTTTAGTTTTTTTTGAGTTCTTGTAGAATCTATATATTAGGGCTCTCTCAGGGGTATAGCTGGCAAAGATTTTCTCCAGTTCTTTGGATACTCTATTGGCTCTGATTATGGTATGTTTGCCCTGCAAAAACTTTTTAGCTTAATGAAATCCCACTGGTTGAGTGACTGTTTAATTTCCTGGGCTACAGGGGTTTTGATCAGGAAGTCTTTCCCCACTCCTATATCATGGACAATTTCTTCTATTTTTTTTCTTCCAGTAATTGAAGTGTTTCGGGTCTTATAATAAAGTCATTAATTCATTTGGAGTTGTTTTTTTGTGTATGGCGAGACCGGTAGGTCCAGTTTTATTCTTTTACATATGGTTATCCAATTTGTCCAGCATCATTTGTTAAAGATGATCTCTTTTCTCCAGTCTATGTTATTGACACCTTTGTCAAAGATCAGATTTGTTTCCCTGGTCTGTATGTCTGTTTTTATGGCAGTATGATGCTGTTTTTGTTACTATGGTTTTGTAGTATAGCTTTAGATCAGGTATGGTGATACCTCCAGAGGTGTTTCTTTTGCTGAGGATATGTTTGGATATCCAAGGCCTGCTGCCTTTCCATGTGAATTTTGAGATCATTTTTTTCTATCTCTGTGAAGAATGATGCTAGATTTTTATTGGTATTGCATTAAATCTGTATATTGGATTTGGTAGAATTGCTGTTTTCACAATATAAATTCTACCTATCCAGGAGCAGGGTAATTTTACCATCTTCTCAAGTCCTCCTCAATTTCTTTTTTGAATGTTTTTATGTTTTCATTGTATAGGTCATTCACATCCTTGGTTAGTGTTATTACAAAGTCTTTGATTTGTGTGTGTGTCTACTGAAAATGGAACAGCCTTGCTGATTTCTTTCTCTGTATATTTGTGCTTGCATGTAGAAAGGCTACTGACTTTTTTATGTTGGCTTTGTATGCTGATACTTTGCTGAAGGAATTAATCAACTTTAGAAGTTTGGAAGTGGAGACTTTCAGGTCACTTATTTATAAGATCATGTCATCTGCAGATAGGGCCAATTTGACTTCTTCCTTTCCAAATTGTATCCCTTTTATATCTTCCTGCTGTCTTATTGCTTGGGCTAGGACTTTTAGTACTATGTTGAGGAGCAGTGGTGAGAGTTAAAGAGCAGTGGTAAGAGTCTAACCAAAACATTCTAATAAGAAATGGCAGTTAGCCGGGTGTGGTGGCACATGCCTTTAATCCCAGCACTTGGGAAGCAGAGGAAGGAGGATCACCATGAGTTTGAGGCCACCCTGAGATTACATAGTAAATTTAAGGCCAGCTTGAGCTAGAGTGAAACCCTACCTCAAAAAAAAAAAAAAAAAAAGAAAGAAAGAAAAAGAAAAAAGAAACAGAAAGAAATGGCAGTTAACAGTCGCTTATTAAGAAACAAGCAATTTGAAGCCCGGCGTGGTGGCACACGCCTTTAATCACAGCACTTGGGAGGCAGAGGTAGGAGGATTGCCATGAGTTCGAGGCCACCCTGACACTACATAGTGAATTCCAGGTCATCCTGAGCTAGAGTGAGACCCTACCTTGAAAAAAGATTTAAAAAAAAGAAAAGAAAAGAAAAAAGAAACAAGCAATTTGAAGCTGGGCATGGTGCATGACTTTAATCCCAGCACTTGGGAGGCAGAGGTAGGAGGATTGCTGTGAGTTCTAGGCCAGCGTGGAACTACAGAGTGAGTTCCAGGACAGCCTAGGCTAGAATATAGGCCTTACCTCAAAATAATAAATAAATAAATAAATGTAGTTCAAACTTGCGAAAATTGTTTCTTTTGACCTTTTTTTTTTTTTTTTTTTTTTTTTTTTTTTTTTTTTAAGAGAGAGAGCAAATGCGAGTGAGAGCGAGAGAATTGGCATGCCAGGGTCTCCAGCCACTGCAGTCAAACTCTAGATGTGTGTTCCACCTTGTGTGCATGTGTGACCATACACATTTGTGTCAACTTGTGCATCTGACTTACGTGGGATCTGGAGAGTCAAACATAGGTCCTTAGACTTTGCAGGAAAGTGCCTAAACTGCTAAGCCATCTCTCCAGCCCTCTTTTAACTTTTAAAACAAATGTGTCCATAGTTATAAAATTCTAAGCAGCTTTCCTGTAAGTCAAAATTGGATTTAAAACACACAGCAAAATAAAGAAAATTATTTCCCATGGAAAGGAAATTTCAATCACTTTAAACTATTTGGATATTCACTTATTTAAATTATTCTTGTGTCTCTCCTGTCTTAAGATTTTGTTTTGAAATGAACAAAATAATGGAATGTGTTAAGGCTGTAACTGAAAAAAATATTTTTAAATTCTTTCTGCAAAAAATGACAGCTTTTGCCAGGCATGGTGGCACATGCCTTTAATTCCAGCACTTGGGAGGCAGAGATAGAAGGATCACCATGAGTTCAAGGCCATCCTGAGACTGTGAAACCAAAAAAAAATTAATAATAAAAAAAATAAAAAAGGACAGCTTTTCATTGTATTTTGCACCAACCTTTTGGTGTTGAGGATTAAACCTAGGGTCTGGTCCATGCTGGATGAGTACTCTACCACTCCATGTCTCTCCTTAAATCCCCAGCTGCATGTGACCTCAGGGTTCTGTGACAGGTTTCTTCCTGTGGTCTGGCAACAACTTGCTCCATCAGCTGGATCTTCTCCATGTGGTCAAACCCTGAGCATCAAGTGCATTAGGGTCCATCCCTGATACTTTGGTTTCTTCCAGTTCTCATTCCTTTCTTCACACTTATTCCTTTCTTCACACTACCACACTCTCTTGTGAAGCAGTCTCATTCATTCACAGGGCTTCAAACACCATCTACATGTTAGTAACTGCAGAATGTATAATTCTGAATCCAAGTGTCTACAACTCAGTTCCCACATGCCTCACTCTGTTCCCTCCATTGTCTTCCCCATCTCAGTTAAAGGCAACTTCAAATTTCCAGTTGATCTAGTCAAAAACCTGGATCCATCCTTCATATCACTCTTCTTTTCATATCCCACATCAGCAGATCTTGTGAGTTGGCCACAGTCTACAATTCAAGAAGCCTCTCTGACAGGAACATATTGGTGACAGGGCCTCTGGGAGCCCCAGATCCACGTCTCATACTGCTACTGTCCTGGTCTTTTAAACTTTTTTTGTTTTTGTTTTTGTTTTTGTTTTTGTTTTTGTTTTTCAAGGTAGGGTCTCATTCTAACCCAGGCTGACCTGTAATTCACTATGTAGTCTCAGGGTGGCCTCAAACTTACAGTGATCCTCCTACCTCTGCCTCCTGAGTGCTGTGATTAAAGGCATGTGCCACCATGCCCGGCTTTAAAAATTTTTTTATCAACTTCTTTTAAAATTTTTGTTTGTTTTTGATTTTTTGAGACAGGTCTCATGTATACCAGGCTGGTCTTCAACTATGTATTTGAGATGACTTTGAACTCTTCAACATCCTGCCTCTACTTCCCAGGTGCTTGGGTTGCAGGCACCATGCCCTGCCTTAGCTTCATCATTTTGAGTGTAATTGTGCAATGTCCTCAGAACTGGCTTTTCTGTTGCCACATCATCCACTCTAATCTGTCCTCAATTTAATGCCACAGAGAGACTATGAAAACATGGAGGAGATGTTGGAAAGAATGTAAGAGCCAAAGGAAGGGGAGGACTCACAGTGCCTAACATTACCTACACAAGGCTTACATAATAGGAGAGGGAAAATGATGACATCAAAATAGAGGAGAGGTGCCAGACTCCTGAAGGCCCCCGGGAAGCCATGGAGGTCCTGGTCCTGGCCAGATACCATGCGCAGAAGGGGGACGAGTTGAGTCTAGCTCCGGGGGACGTGGTCCAGAAGGTGTGTGAAGGGCCCGCCCGGGGCTGGCTGCGCAGAGAGCTAGGGGGCCGTCGTGGTCTCTTCCCCAAGCGCGTGGTGCAGGAGATCCCAGAGGCCCTGCGGGGCACCGAGGAGGCCACGCTGCGCGCACGCGACAAACGCACCTTCAGGTCACCCCGCCAAATTTCCGGGCCTCCAAAGATGGTGCAAAGTGAACTTCAACTACCGGCCGGAACAGGAAGACGAGCTGACACTTCAAACTGGGGAGATTGTGGAAGTGATAAAGGAGATTGAGGACGGCTGGTGGCTGGGGAAGAAGAACGGGCAGTTGGGAGCCTTCCCATCCAACTTTGTGGAGTTGCTGGACAGTGGGTCCCCAAGCTTTGGTAACTCAGAAATGCTTTCAACCAGCCCAGATTCACAGAGGCCTCCTAAGATGACCAATCTGACCTATGACAGCCCTCCAGACTACCTTCGAGCTGTCTCTTGTCCTGAGACCTGCAGGGTCCTGTTTGACTACCAACCTGAGGCCCCAGACGAGTTGGCCCTGAGAAAGGGGGATCTGGTGAAAGTTCTGAGAAAGACCACAGAGGACAAGGACTGGTGGGAAGGAGAGTGCCAGGGTAGAAGAGGAGTTTTTCCAGACAACTTTGTGCTCCTGCCACCCCCAGTCAAGAGGTTGGTCCCACGAAAAGTAGTATCTCAAGAGTCAGCTCCTATTAAGGAACCAAAACACTTGAAGCACAAAACATCCCTACCTAATGTCAAGAAGCTGCCTACAGCCACCCCTAAGCCCAGCAAAGACAAGATCTCTTCAACACCCAGTGGTGTCATTTCCACCTGGTCATTTTTGCTTTCCGAGGCATTTGGCGGGTATAGGGAATGAGGGGTGGGTGTCTCTTGGGGCTCTGGAATCATCTCTGAAGCAGTTTGTGGGCATTGGGGAGTAGGAGCTGCCTCTTTAGGGGGCACCTGCCTTTTGGAAGCCAACTCTCCTTCAGGGGGTATCTGACCTTTGGGGGCACCTCTTTTGGAGGGGTCTCTTCTGTGAGAGGTGCCTCCTTTTGTGGGGTGCACTCAGTTTTTTGCACATGTCTCCTCTGTGAGGGGTATGACTTCTGGCTGGTGGCAGGTCCTCCCCAGGGCAGGCCTTCACCCTGGCTCTGACTTGGACTGGAGCCTCAGGGCCCTGTTCCTCAGTTTTGCCATACAGGGGCAACCTTCTGAGGAATTACGCAGTTGGGGGGATTCCTGTAGCCTGTGGATTTCCTTTTGGGATTGAGCCCCAGAGACCACGGGGCCCTCTGTGGGGTTTCTTCCTGAGAGAAGTGCTCCAACTGAGCCTTGTTTCTGGGACGGTCCTCTTCAGAAAGCATCTGCTCTGGGGTCAAAACCGTTACTGGAATGGGGGCCTTGTCCTCTTGAGGGGCCATGTTTGGGTCAAGGGTTTCATCTTTGGGCGGGGCTTCTAAGGCAGGGCCTTCATCACGTGAAAAGCCCCTCTCTGTACTGGAGGCCATCTGCCTCCACTCTGCCTTCACCTTCTGCTACACACATTCCAATTTACTAGCATGTCAGGAATAGTTACACAAGGCCTTTACCCTTTCTACTTCCCCTGCCTGGAGTAATCTTGCCCCAAATGTCTTTCTTCTCTTAGATCTTTACTCATCTGCCACCTTCTGTGCAAGGCCTGCTATGGAATACCACTGGTCCAACAATCAAGAGGTGAAGTAGAAACAGTCCTGTTTGCTATCCTGACCATTGACAGGGTAAACTTGTGGCTTCACTCTGCTGTCTGGTCTATGTCACAGCTGTGATACACTTTGCAAAAGAAATTTCACACTGACTTTGAGAAACATTTTTCAACTTATTTTAACATGAGTGGGCTGTGGCTGTGGCATAGTGGGCAGAATGCTTGCCTAGCATGTGCAAGAACCCAGGTTCAATCCAAAGCACAGAAAGTAATCACAAGAAACCAGTGCAGAGATGGCTCTGCTAAGAATCACACTCCAGTTCTTTTCAATCCAAGTATCTCCACCTTGTGGCCACAAGAGATCATATGCCACAGAGTTTCAATCTGGAACCAAAGTGCTTCAAATAGGCACTTCACAAGCACAACAGTAGGGCACCATTCAGAAACCACTGGACATCAGAGGGCCAGGCTGGAAATACCAAGCCACTCAGATACTCACTAAGTGTGTCCATATATTTTTGTCCCCATTGTAGACAGGTTGAATTAAAAAGTATGGTGGGGGCTGGAGAGATGGCTTAGTGGTTAAGGCATTTGCCTGCAAAGCCAAAGGACCCAGGTTTGATTACCCAGGTAAGCCAGATGCACAAGGGGCACATGCATCTGGAGTTTGTTTGCAGTGGCTACAGGCCCTGGCATGCCCATTCTCTCTCTGTCTCTCTCTTCTCTCTAGCTTGCTCTCTCTCTCTCTCTACTTGAAAATAAATAAATAAAAATTTAAAAAGTTTATTGTATAAGGTTCAGGAATGACCAGGACCACGCAAACCACTCTGAGGCAAAGATGAAAAACTTTTATTTGGGAAAAACATGAGCTGCCAGGGCTGGCTCACAAGAGAGGAGCACAGCCAACCTGAGTTTCCAGGTAGTGGGCTTTATAGAGCTTTTCAGTTGGGGGAAGGTGAGGAAGGGAAAAGAACAAATAGCCAGGGTATGGGACCACAACAGTGAGCAGGTGACTTAAGAGATAAGGGGGCAGAAAACCATGACCTAGGGATATTGTTATGCAAGGAAGGGATACTGGCTGGGCAGTTTCTTGAGGAATGTGGGTAAGTCTCTGTCACCATTCTGCTGTTCTTGGTGATTCCATTTTGGAAGTCTATATTGACCTAACATTCCAGCCTTTTGTTAATGATAAGAGATGAAGGTTAATTTTTTCATGCTGACTGTAGGATTGATGAACTGTTATGGTAGAGGCTGGATAATGTAGTCAATGGGTCTCCCTTTAGGGAAGGCAATGAGGAGGCAGTTTCATGGTGGCTAGAGGTGTCAGAGTGGTGAGATCAATAGTCAGTGCCAGTGCAGCATGTTGTTACAACTTGGTCCTGAATGAAACAGAGACTGCTCTCGTACTATCCCTGTATTGAGCTGGCTTTGGGGCAGTCACTGGTGATACCTGTTATAGAGAAGGTGAGGGAGATGGGCTCTGTGTACCCCATGAGAAGACAGAAGGGGGAATTAATGAGCTTGTTACTCTTTTCAACAGCTATGACATCAAAACACCAGGTGTAAAGAGAGGATTAACATTCGAAGGTGAGGGATAAAGGGCTTGGGGCAAGAAAGAGGAGACAGATGGGCATCAGTGTGTTCAAGGGGAGTATTTTGGGATCAGGGAAAGAGTAGGAACACAAGAGAGTTTAAGTTTGAGAGTGTCCATTAAGGTGGTGATATACTTATCCCTGGATGAGATAAGGTAAGGGCTAAGGAAGTAGGGGGGGCAAAAGAATAGCTCTGATTCTGGCTAAGGCAAGTGGGAGGAGCTGGGACCAGGGTAGGTGGAGTTCAGAAATAATCAGGGACAGTCAGAGGCAGAAGGCATGACTTAATGTTAGAATTTAGTATTGTAAGCCAGCATCAGACAGGGGAGCCTATTAGTTTGAATCTGTTTATATTGTAGTTATGTTTTATAATTATATTTTCTAATTGGGTGATTAAGACCATGTAGACTGCCAGAATTAACTGTATATTTTGGAGGTCATAATGGCACTGTGGGAGAGACTTTTAGGGACCTATGAGGAGTTCTATGACTCTCAGCATTGTCATCTGCTAGGTTAAGTCAAGACTATGCTGACCAAGTGGCCTTCCCTCTTTTGGAAAACCTGGAGGATTAACTTTCCTCCAATGTGACTCTCTTGTTGCAGATACACTGACTTGGAATTCACCTCTGGGTCTCCATGTCCTCTCTGATCAGAAAGACAGGTAACTTACCAGAGGCTAGAGGTTAACAAGTGCCCCATCATCTTCTGTGGCCTTCTGGCCTGGGAGCAGGAACCAAAATATTGGTTATCCTTTTAACTCCAATATTTCCAATTGATTTTGGCTTCTACATATGGATTTTAATCAGTTAGAGAGACTGTACATATCTGATTAGCAAAACAGATTAGTTAAAAAGGTATAGAGCCTATTTGCTTAGCAAAGCAGATCTGGTTACAGAGTGACACAATAGTTTAAAATCATTCTGATGAATATTTAAGTTTAGTTGTCAGGTGACAGTGTAAGCTATATCTGGATCATAGAAAGCATATACATTTTATGTTTTAAGTGTCTTTCAGTTATAAATATAAGCAGAACATTTTAGTAGCCATGAAAACATTTTACCAATTATTTTATCAATAACTTTAAGGCAATTGATTTAATCTAGAAATTGTGTGCCAGGAAAGGATAAGACAGTATAAAAACTTGGCATCTGTGTTTGAAAACAACTTTGGCTAGTCTGTATACTAATGTAAGTACCAATTACCCCCCAAACTGGAAGCAGAAAAGCAATTTAAGATTATTTTTATAGGGCATGAAACATGTCTTAAGTATCATTACCTCTGTAAGTAATGAACTTAAAGTACCAGAAACGAGACAATTAATTAAGTGAAATCTTACTGAAACTGATTATACATAGCTTAAGACTAAAATAAAACCTGGTCATTGAGGTAAGCAACCCCAATTTTAACATACATTAGAAATAATATGACAGACACAAAGTAATTTCTTAAATAAGTACCTTTTTACTGTGGAACAATTTTAAGGCTTAACTGAAGAAATATTTATGACTGTTACATGAAGCTTAGACAAACTATATTAACACTGATTGTATACAGTGGATTTTCCTAAGACATGGGGAGCTTCCTCAGTTTTTCTAAGAACAAAATCACAATAAGTTACTTTTCATAAGGCTTATATTATAACCTCAGTGATAATCACCAAGCAAAACCAGCATGAACAAGACAAGAACCATCTTAAAATTATAGAGTTTTACCCAGGCATGGTGATGTATGCTTATGGATACCCAAACATCATGGAATTTGTATAAACCAAATTACAGTATTGTGATATTTGGAAAAGTCTGCTATTATTAACAAAAAGTATAGGTCACATATTTAAGGCACATGAGGCTATAGAGAATAATTATGAACAAAAGATCTGCTAACAGAGTTTAAAATAAATAAGAAATCTATATTATCTAGTAAAAATTTGGCTTAAATATGAAGACATGAGGACTTCTGGGTAAGATGGTGGCATAGGAGCCACACCAAACCAGCCTAGGAAGGGATTTAAGTAAAACCACAGCAAAACTCACTCTTGTGAAAAGTGAAGAAGTATAGGTTATTCTTAGACACAGTGGAGAAGCAGAAAAGACCAAGATCCACCAGAAAGGAGGAAAATGGCCAGAATTCCACTGAAGCACTTGCGCCCACTGATCTGCACAGCCACCAGCACTACCCATCAAACAGAGGCATTTTCAACAGAGGGATTTTCAAACATCATCAGCCTCCTTGAAAAGTCAAGAAATGTGAAGGAAAGACAGCTGAGATCAACTAACTACCTACTGAATGGGATACAGGAGGGACTGTGTGAGCAACTCCAGGCTTTCTGAACTCTCCCATCCCCCAACCATCAGAACCTCCAACTTCTGGCATTCAATCCCCGAGGGGAGTGCATCCAGCACAGCTCATCAGAACTCCAGCTCCACAGCACAACATGGAGGGATAGAAGTGGGCACTCAGCATTGATGAGATTGGAAGCCACCTCAAAAGGTAATGAGGGCAACTGACAAAAAAAAAAAAAAAAAAAGAAAAAAGAAAGAAAGAAAGAAAGGAAGGAAGGAAAACAGGTACATAGGCCTGCATTGGAAGAGCTAATCTGTCTTTTCATGTCATGGCAGGTTATGGGTTATATATTCTTGGTTGGCTTTATCATTTTCAAATAAGATATATTTGGGGGTAGAATATTGTTGTCTTTGATACTTTCAGATTTATAGGGCCATGGTCTTTTGCTTTTGTCATTATTGGAGGCAGGGTCTGATTCAGATCCAGGCTGACCTGGAACCCAATTAAGAACAGAAATCTCCACCTCCCAGCTGAGAGGAATAAGGGTGAAGAGTAACACACACCCTTATGGACTTTGGCTTTATAAGACTATCTGTTAGTTTTAATCCCCACAACTGCATACTCTGTGCTGGTTTTTATTGAATGTATATATTTCTCAGTTGAAGTTTAGAATTTGCCAGTAAATTGTCCCACCCAGTCCACTAGAATACTTGCTTAGAAAGCAAACTCAACACTTAGGATTACTTCTGTCTTTGGATTGGAGTAAAAGAGCTACACTTGGCACCTTAAACTCAAATCCTGAAAGTATATAAAGGTGGATCACCACATGTAAGAACACTGCAAATAATTAGAAAATCCAAGCATCAAATCAATTCAGGATGCAAAAGTCACCACATTGTAATACAAGAAACACAAAGAATCAAGACAATATAATCCCAACAAAAATTATAAGTCCATCAGAAATGATCACCAATGAGACTGCTTTAGATGAAATGTCTGACAAAGATTAAAAAAAAAGATTGTATCTATACTCAAAGAAATCAAAGAAGAAATGAAATAAAGCAAAGAAGAAACAAATGAATTAAAAAAGAAAACAGGCTGGCATGGTGGCACACACCTTTAATCCCAGCACTCAGGAGGCAGAGGTAGGAGGATCACCATGAGTTTGAGGCCACCCTGCGACTACATAGTGAATTCCAGATCAGCCAGAGCTAGAATGAAACCCTACCTCAAAAAAACAAACAAAAAGAAAGAAAGAAAGAAAGACTCCTGAAATAGAACACAGGAAATCAGCTTAATGAAATAAAGAGGCCATTACAAGACATGAGTAAGGAGATAGAAATACTGAAAGAAAACCAGGTGGAAATCCTAGTTCTGAAGAATACAGTCAGTGAAATTAAAAAAAAAAAAAAAAAAAAAAAAAAAAAACTCTGTGGAAAGTCTCACCAGTAGAATGGATGAACAGAAAAGAATATCTAAACTAGAAGATCACTTGGCAGACCTGATACACTCCAACAAAGAGAAAGACAAGCTAATAGCAAGGTATGAATGGGAATTTCAAGACATGTGAGACACTATGAAAAGATCAAACATAAGAATTCAGGGCATAATGGAAGGAGAAGAATTTCAGCCCAGAGGCTTAGTAGGTGTTTTCAACAAAATCACAGAAGAAAAATTTCCCCAAATTGGGAAAGAAATGCCAATGCAGGTACAAGAAGCTTTTAGAACACCAAACAGACCAAACCTGGGAAAAAAAAACCTCTCCTTGCCATGTTATAATTAAACTACTAAAGATGCAAACCAAAGAAAATATATTGAAAGCAGTTGGAGAGAAAAAAGCAAGTCACCTATGAAGGCAAGACCATAAGAATAATAACAGATTACTTATCACAAACTTGAAAGTCCATAAGGGCTTGGAATGATGTATTCAAAATTCTGAAAGATAACAATTGTCAACCAAGGTTACTTAATCCTGCAAAGCTATCCATCCAAATTCATAGAGAAATGAGGACATCCCCCCCCCCCAAAAAAAAACTGCAAAAGGAATTTATGGCAACTAAACCAGCTCTACAGAAAACACTTGAAGGAATCCTTCACACTGAAGAGAAAGAAAAACACACACAGGATGAAATAGGAAAAAAACAAACCATACTCAAATAACAGTTAAAGCAAGCAAGTAAAGGGAAAACAGGAAGCACTACAAAATAAGAATGGTGAAAATAAATATATACCTTTCAATAATAACTCCTAATATCAATGGCCTCAATGCCCCAACCAAAAGACACAGGCTTGCAGACAGGATTAAAAGGCAGGATCCTGAGCTGGGCATGGTGGCACATGCCTTTAATCACAGCACTCAGGAGGCAGAGGTAGGAGGATCGCTGTGAATTTGAGGCCACCCTGAGACTACATAGTGAATTCCAGATCAGCCTGAGGTAGAGTGAGATACTACCTCGAAAAAAAAAAAAAAAAAAAAAAAGGCAGGATTCTTCCATTTGTTGCCTCCAGGAAACTCATCTCTCAGTAAAAGATAGACACTGTCTTAGGGTGAAAGAATGGAACAGCATTTCAAGAAAATGAGCCTAGGAAACAAACAGGGGTTGCTATCCTAATATGTGACAGGATAAACTTCAAACCAACATTTGTGAGGAAAGATAAAGATGGCCACTTTATAGTGATTAAAGAAACACTCCAACAGGAGGACATTATAATCCTAAACATATATGCACCTAACATGGGGGTTCCCAATTTCATCCTGCTGTTTGTTCCCTCCAGGAAACTCATCATAGACACTGTCTTTGGGTGAAAGGATGGAAAATGGTATTCCAACAAATGGGCCTAGGTAACAAGCAGGTGTTGTTCTAATAATGGACAGGATAGACTTCAAACCAACATTAGTGAGGAATGATAAAGAGGGTCACTTTATAGTGATCAAGGAACACTCCAACAGGAGGACATTACAATCCTAAATTTCTATGCATCTAACATGGGGGCTCCAAACTTCATCAAACAAACACTATTAGACTTAAGGTCACAGAAAACACCAAACGCAATTATAGCGGGTGGCTTCAATACCCCATGATCATCAATTAACAGATCATCCTGGCAAAAAGTAAACAGAAACATCTGAATTAAATGATGTAATGGAAAAAAAATGGACCTACCAGTTGTCTACAGAACATTCCATTCAAATTCTGCAGAATATATTTTTCTCAGCAGCACATGGAACATTCTCTAAAACACAACATATATTAGGACACAAAGAAAATCTCAAAAAATACAGGAAAACTGAAATAATCCCCTATACTCTATCTGACTACAATGGGATTAAACAGTAAATCAGCAACAAGAAAAACAACAGAGCATACAGAAATTCATGGAGACTAAACAGTACCATTGAATGATGAATAGGTCATTGAAGAAGTCAAAAAGGAAATCAATAACTTCATAGAATCAAATGATGATGACAATAAAACATACCAAAACTTTTAGGACACAATGCAGGCAGTCCTAAGAGGGAAATTTATAGCTCTAAGTGCCTATATTAAGAAATTAGAGAGTTCACAAATAAACAATTTAATGCTTCACTTTAAGGCCTTGGAAAAAGAAGACCAAGGCAAACCAAAAATCAGTAGATGAGAAGAAATAATAAAGATTAGAGCAGACCGCCTTACCCCAGTAAGGATAGTAAACATCAAAACATCAAATGAAAATAAATGCTGATAAGGATGTGGAGAAATAGGAACCCTCATCCACTATTGGTGGGAATGTAAGAAGGTAGAACCACTTTGGAAAGCAATATGGAGACTCCTAAGAAAGCTGACTATAGAGTTACCAACAGACCCAGTTATTCCCTTACTGGGCATGTATCCTAAAACCTTCAAGCCTCAGTCCAGAGAGATTTGCTCAACCATGTTTATAGCAGCTCAATTCGTAATAGCTAAGAGCTGGAATCAACCCAGATGTCCATCACTAGATGAACAGATAACTAAGATGTGGTATATCTACACAATGAAATTCTACACAGAGTAAGAAAAAAATGACACAATGAAATTTGAAGAAAAATGGTTGAACCTGGAACAGATCATTCTCAATGAATTTACCCAATCACAGAAAGATAATCGCCACATAGTCTCACTCATGTACAGCACCTAACCTTAATCTACCCTAGATGCCAGCAAGTATCTCAAGGACCAGACAATAGGGTGGATGGGGAGGGAGGGGAGGGCAAGGGAGGGAGTGGGGTACACTAATCTGGACCCAAATGGCAATGGTACCATAAAATTCTACATCCTAAAAGGCAGACCAAATGGTTGAGCCTTCACCAGGCCCTTAGAGGGAACACCTGAGTCACAAGGCACTGGAGCAGGTATGATGAAGACTGACCTTAATCTTCTATAGCCTCTCTCTCTCTCTCTTCTCTCTAACTCTTTTATATTACTTATCTTTTTCTTTCTTCACTTCGTGGGCACTGACTTGTAACTCCCAGTACTAGAAGGTGACTGTCATCCACAATGAGCTTTTGATCAGAGAGATCTACAAGGTTTCCTAAAAGAATGATAGATTTCTGTCAGAGTAATTGATGACCCACCAAACGTTAGTGGTAAGACCCTACTGATGAAGACCCCATACACTGTTGGCACATATCATGGAGCAACATGGCTGGAAGCTAGAAGAAAGTCAGTCCCCAAACAGCATATCAAGTGCCAGAAGGTGCTACATGGGCGACTAGGAGAAAATGACCAATACCTGTCCAAGCAACTCATGGTCTAACCTACTTACCAGCAAATAACCTTTTGTGATGCTCACACAAGTGCAATAGTGGCGCACAGCCATGTTGGGAAACCAACTGCTCTAGATTTGGCTAATTGGTCCACTCAATGGAACAGAACCCATATCTGGAGCTGGGAAAAAAGTCAGAACCATGTCCAAAAATGGCTCACTCTCCATTATCAAGCTACCACAAATTGTGGACTACAAGAGGGCCTACACCTAGTAAATTTTCTCTAAAAAAAATAATAATAAGGGTTATCCCACTTATCTGGTGCTAACTTTACTCTCTGTTGGAGAATCTGCTTCTCTTTTTCAGATAGACGCAGAACCGTAGAAGAGAACTACCCCATCATACCTCAAAAGGGTCCCAGCTGAAATGAAGAATAATTGGTGAAACAAGCAAGGGTGCTGTGTTCTTGAAGGAGATAGACACAGAGACCAATCAACTACTACCAAATCAGATATCCAGAGACACAGAGGCTCCCAACACCTCATCACTGAAGCAGACCTAAAATGAACCCAACATGGCTCAGGGAAATTTGCGGAAGGGGGGACAGAAAGAATGTCAGAGCCACATGTTGGATCATGATACACAGAGAGAGACATTTCCTCCTATCCATAACTGAGGGCTAACTCCACAATGCATGACCCTCAACAAGAAGGGGCCATATACCTCAACAAGGAGGGGCCAGCGGGAGGAGGGAAGACAGGAAAGAGGCTAACAATGGTACCAAATTGACTGTATTCACTGAGTATAAAACTAATTACTTTTTTTAAAAAAAGAATGTAACCAGTGTTAACAGACACACTACATTAAATAAAAGCATGCAATGAAAAAATAAAGATGAGGAAGCTCTGACATTCAAGTGCACATAGATTATAGAATTGACAAAGTCCAAGAGTCTTCTGGATGCCGTGATGGTATTAACATTTTAAATTTTTATTTATTTTTGACAGTTACATACATGTATTTGATGTAGTTTGATTATATTCACCCTCTATTACCCTTTATTATCCTCCTCCCACACCCATTGAACTCCTTCCCAGTAATAGCCTTTGGTATTAAGATCAGATACTCCCTAATGAGTGAAACCTAACTCAGACAGTACAGTTGAATGTATACATAATAAAAAGATCAAAACGTGAAAAAAAAAGATTAGGGCAGAAATTAATGAAACAGAAACAAAAAAATCCAAAGAATTAATGAAACAAAGAGTTGGTTCTTTGAAAGGATAAACAAGAGTGATAAGCCCTTAGAAAATCTGAGCAGAAGAAAGAGAGAAGAGACAAAAATTGATAAAAATTAGAGAGGAAAAAGGCACCATTACAACAGATACCAAAGAAATTCAGAAAATTATAAGGACATACTTTAAGAACATATATGCCTATAAGTTTGAAAATATGAAAGAAATGGATGATTTTCTTGATTCATATGACCTACCAAAACTAAATCAAGATGAGATAAGCCACTTCAATAAACCTATAACAAGTAAGGAGATCCAAGCAGTTACAAAAAGTCCCCCAACTAAAAAAAGTCCAGGCCCAGATGGATTCAGTGGTGAATTTTACCAGACCTTCATGGAAGAACTAACACCACTGCTTCTCAAACTTTTCCACAAAATAGAAAGAAAAAATAAAAAAGGAATTCTACTGAACTCCTTCTATGAAGCTCTTGCATCACCCTGATACCAAAATCACATGAAGACAGAACAGAAAAAGAAATTTACAGACCAATCTCCCTCATAAACATAGCTCCAAATATTCCAAACAAAATATTGGCAAACTGAATTCAAGAATATATCAGAAAGATTATTTACCCTGACCAAGTTGGATTTATGCCACGGATGCATGGATGGTGCAACATACCCAAATCAATAAATGTAATACATCATATAAAAAGCACATGATCATCTCAATAGATGCAGAAAAGACATTCGACAAAATCCAACATTCTTTCATGGTAAAAGTATTACAGAAACTGGGAACAGAAGGAACATATCTCAACATAATAAAAGCTATTTATGACAAACCTATAGCCAACATAATACTAAATGGGGAAAAACCTGAAGCTTTTCCACTAAAATCAGGAAAAAGCCAAGGGGGTCCACTGTCCCCACTTTTATTTAATATAGTACTGGAAGCCTAAGCTATAGCAATAAGGCAAGAGACACTCATAAAAGGGATGCAAATTGAAAAGGAAGAGATCAAATTATCATTATTTGCAGATGATATGATTCTGTACATAAAGGACCCTAAAGACTCCACCCGCAAACTGTCAGCACTGATAAACACTTTTAGTAATGTAGCATGATACAAAATAAATAAACAGAAATCCATAGCTTTTCTATATACTAACAACAAAATGTGGAGGATGAAATCAGGGAATTTCTCCCATTCACAATTGCCTCAAAAAAACAATTACCTTGGAATAAATTTACCCAAGGAAGGGAAGGATCTCTACAATGAGAACTTTAAAACACTCAAGTGAGAAATTACAGAAGACACAAAAAAATGGAAAGAACTCTCATGTTCTTGGATTGGAAGAATCAATATTGTGAAAATATCCATCTTACCAAAAGCAATCTACACATTTAATGCAATCCCCATTAAAATTCTAATGGCATTATTTATGGAAATAGAAAAAGAATCCTAAAATTCATTTGGAAGCACAAAAAAACCTCAAATAGCCAAAACAATTTTGAGCAAAAAAGAAAAGAAAAAAAGGTAGTGGTATCACCATACCCAATTTTAAGCTATATTACAAAACCATAGTAACAAAAACAGCATGATATTGGCACAAAGACAGTCATATAGATCAACGGAACAGAATAGAGGATCCAAATGTTAATCCAGGCAGCTATAGCCATCTGATTTTTGACAAAAATATTCTTTGGAGAAACCTCTTCAACAAATGGTGCTGAGAAAACTAGATATCTCTATGAAGAAGGATGTAAATAGATCCTTGTCTTTCTCCATGCACAAGAATCAAATCCAATTGGATCAGGGACCTTAATATCAGATCTGAAACTCTGAAACTGCTATAGGAAAAGGTAGGGGAAACCCTTCAACATATTGGCATAGGTAATGACTTTCTGAATATAACCCCAATTGCTCAGGAAATAAAACCACTAATCAACCACTGGGACCTCATGAGATTACAAAGCTTTTTTTTTTAATATTTTATTTATTTATTTGAGAGAGAGAGAGAAAGAGAGAGAGAGAGAGAGAATGGCTGTGCCAGGGCCTCCAGCCAATGCAAACGAACTCCAGATGTGTGCACCCCCTTGTGCATCTGGCTTACGTGGGTCCTGGAGAATCGAACCAGGATCCTTTGGCTTTGTAGGCAAACACTTTAACAACTAAGCCATCTCTCCAGCCCAAGGTCTTTCTTTGAAATATATTTATTTATTTTTTGGTTTCTTGAGGTAGGGTTTCACTCTAGCCCAAGCTGACCTGGAATTAACTATGTAGTCTCAGACTGGCATCAAACTCATAGTGATTCTACCTCAATGTCCCAAGTGGTGGGATTAAAGGTGTGTACCACCACACCCAGCTTTATTTATTTTTTAATAGGACATAGCTAAAAATGGCAGAAGAAATGACAACACTAGAAAAAAAATCACCTATGTCATTCCTAATGAGTTAAAAGCTGGATTATAATATAAATGAAAGGCTGTTGGACACTTGAAAATAAATCAAGTCACTTCCTTATGTGACCCAAATGAGACATTTGTCACCTTCTTGCAGAACCAGAGTTTGAATGCATCTCTACATCTACCAGTTTACAGGAAACGTGGATGGCAGTGGGACATAGTGGGACTACCAGGACCTAATTGAATGAATCTAGGACATGAGAAATTCTAGGACAAATGACTTATCTGTTTTTTCCAACAAGTGGCCAAATAATAATAATAATAATAATAATAATAATAATAATAATGGGGAACTGTTAAGTATTGTTAAATTGATATGAACAATATGTAATGTAGTAACATTGTTTTGATCCCAACTCAGACTAATCAGCAGACATTTTGTGGTATTAAAGAAATTTGTGCATCACTTATCATCACATGATATTCGATAATAACTATAATTACTGTTGATTGTTGACTGAAAGTGGTACTGGTGTCACATACCTAAATTCCTTACAGTCTTCTTGAGGGATTTGCTCAATTCCTTAACATTTACATTGAGAAGACAGTGAGCTCATAGTTTTTTTTTCACACTTCCATGCAATCTTCACTCATTTTTCAAATAGCTGAGCTAGTAACCATTCTGTCTCACAGGAAATGGATCCACATTCAGTCATTCCTCATGCTGGCCACCTGGAAGATTATTCTGGTGCTTTTGAAGAAATGGCTGTGTTGCTATCTGCGATGGTTGCTAAATAAATGAGATTTCTATGCAGCACGTGCTGATACTGCATGTACTCGTTCCCTCGGCCCTTGTTCTGATACTCCACGATACAGCGGATCAGCTGGTCATTCTCCTCTAGGAGCCGCTGGATGATGTCCTGATTGATCTTCACCATGCCTCGCAGCCAGGAAAGCGCGAAGATGACCGACATGGTTAGGATCCAGGCTGCACCTGCCCCAGGAGCCACCAGGCCCTGCGCATTGCTAATCTACAAAGCTTTTGTACAGCAAAGGACACTGTGAATAGAGCAAAGAATCAACCTACAAAATGGGAGAAAAATATTTGCCAGCTACACATCTGACAGAGGATTAATATCCAGAATATACAAAGAACTAAAAAAAAAAAAAAAAAAAAAAAACAGAACAATAAGAGCCAGGTGTGGTGACACACACCTTTAATCCCAGCACTTGGGAGGCAGAGGTAGGAGGATCACTGTGAGTTTGAGGCCACCCTGAGACTACTTAGTGAATTCCAGGTCAGCCTGGACTAGAGTGAAACCCTACCTCCAAAAACAAAACAAACAAACAACAAGAACAACAGAAAAACAGAACAAAAAGAAATCAAAAAACCCAATTGAAAAATGGGCTATGGAACTCTGGTAGTTTGATTCAGGTGTACCCCATAAACTTAGATGTTCTGAATGCTAGGTTCCCAGCTGATAGAGATTGGGAATTAACACCTCCTGGAGGAAGTGTGTTGTTGGGGGTGGGCTTATGGGTGTTATAGCCAGTTTCCCCAAGCCAGTGTTTGACATACTTTCCTGTTCCTATTGTCCACCTTGTGGTGGCCACGGGGTGATGTCCACCTTCTGCTCATGCCATTGTTTTTCCCTGCCATCATTGAGCTTCCCCTCAAGCCTGTAAGCCAAAATAAACCTCTTTTTCCCACAAGCTGGTCTTAGTTGGGTGATTTCTACCAGCAATGTGGTACCAGTGAAGTGGTACCAAGAGTACGTGTGGCTTTGGCCTTTTGGAGCTGATTTTCAAGAGGAGTATGGAAGGATTTGAAACGTTGGCCTAAGAGATGCCTAGCAGAGCTGTAAGTACAGCTTTATGGACTATCATGATCAGAGTTGAAAGACCTGACTGCAGTAAGAACTATGGAATGTGAGGGTTGCTTTATGAGGGTGAGAAAGAGCTGTGCTTGGACTGGGCTAGAAGCAGTTTGTGTGAGAAGCTTGCTGTTATGCCTGTGTCCTGAGAAGTTGTGCAGGGTTTCTCTGCATAGAAATGAACTGGTGTGAGCAGAGGGATATGGCACAGAAAAAATGAAATCTTTAGGCCAAAACTTCTGCCTGTTCAGCTGCAATAGAGAAAATACAACCTCTGACATTGGGCCAGCTGACCTGCACTGGGGCAACAGGAAGAATGTAGACTCTTTTGAAGGGGCCTGAGTGTTCAAGGAGTGTCCTGTTCTTCAAAGTCTGCTTTATTCCCCCCTGGATTAACAAATTGGCACCCTACCTGGTATTGTGGAGTATAAGAAATGCAGAAAAGAGAGGGTCATTGAGTTTGCAACATGGTCTTGCATTTTGGAAATGGCCATGGGCAGTGTGAAGCAGGTTTGCTGGTTGCCTGCATGGAGACCCCACAGGGCCATGAGGATGAACTGTGGATTGCAGAGGAGACCCAGTGGAAATGCTGGGACCACGAGATAGCTGCTAAGGAAAGCTGCCGCCCCCAGATGAAGTTTTCAAGGACTATGAGTAACCTAGCTGGAGGGAGCAAACTGGAATGCCAGAAACTTGTTGCTAATTAGAATTACCAGATTTGGAGATTTGTCACTGGCTAGAGTTGTTGGACTTGAAGTTACAGAGTCTGTTGTTTTCCCTGTTTAAACCTTGTGTTGGTTGAATGTTTCTTTGCTAGGCCCAATGCCATGTTTTGCAGTGTGAATGTTTATTCTGTGCCATTATGGGGGGGGGGGAATTGAGGTTATTTTTTGGTATTATGGCTCAGTTAAAAGATCTTGGACTATGGGGATGCATGAACATCATTGGAATTGATTGGATGATTTCTACCAGCAACGCGAACCTGACTGCAACAGGAACTAAATAGAGTTCTCATGGGAAGAAATATAGATGGCATATAAACATCTAAAAAAGTGTTCTATATCCTTAGCCATCAGGGAAATGCAATTTAAAATTACTTTGAGATTCCATCTCACTCCTGTCAGAATGGCTGTCATCAAGAAAACAAATGAAAAGACAAGCGTGGTGGCACATGCCTTTAATCCTAGCACTTGGGAGGCAGAGGTAGGAGGATTGCTGTGAGTTTGAGGCCACCCTGAGACTACATAGGGAATTCAGGTCAGTCTGAGCTAGAGTGAGACCCTACCTCGAAAAACCAAAATAATAATAATAATAATAAATAAATAAATAAAAATAAATGTTGGCAAACATGCAGAAAAAGGGGAACCCTTCTACACTGTTGGTGGGAATGTAATCTGGTGCAGCCATTGTGGAAATCAGTGTGAAGGTTCTTGAGACAGCTGAAAAATAGATTTACCATATGACCCAGATATAGCACCCCTAGGCATATATCCTAAAGACCTTAGAGATACTTGTACAACCATGTTTATTGCTGCTCTATTCACAATAGCTAAGAAATGGAACCAGCCTAGATGTCCCTCCACAGATGAATGGTTAATTAAGTTGTCATACATTTACACAATGGAGATCTATTCAGTGGTTAAAAAAAATATGAAATTATGAAAGTTTCAGGGAAATGGATGGGTCTGGGAAGGATTACACTAAATGAGGTAACCCAAGTCCAGAAAGCCAAATGTTGCATATTCTCTCTCATATATGGAACCTAGCTACAGATGTATAGACTTGTATGTGAGCTGGAACCAAAACTTGAAAGCAGAGGCCAGTAAGCTAGAAAACAGTTATAAGGGAGTGAGGAGAAGGAAGGACTTAAGGAGATAGTATTGTATATATGTAAGCAGAAGAGCAGATTACAGGGAGGGAAAAGGCCTAAGGAAGGCCAGGGGGAAGAGACTGTGTAAGATGGGAGGGTCAATCAAAATTCAAGGTATTCTGAATAAGACATATGAAAACCTACTTTTTTTGAATCATGGCACATCCAGAAGCCATAGATAATTACTAGAAAAATTTCTTTGCCAAGGATGGGATACCTTCCAGTGAGTTGCTGGCCAGGGAGGTCCCTGTTGCCACCAAAACATTATACGCTACTGCCAAGGCCCTTGACTTCCCTTGAGAAACAGATGGTAAGACCCTATTGCTGAAGACTTCATATGCCTGAGTGGCAAAGTTACTGAGAAATCAAGCTGGTGCTGAGCAGAAAACCTTCTCCCTGTAGCCCAGCCAACTGAAAGCTGGAAAAAGCTGTGCTGTATGGTGCAGCCTTATGTGAGACAGAAGTCATCAGTGGTTAAAAAAAAGAAAAAAAGAAAAAAAAAGTGGACACTGGAAACCTCAAGTTTGGCCAGCAGGCCAAATGACCAAACAAGTGTAACAGTGGCATGTATGCTCTGGGGGAACCCAACTGCTTTCTAATTGGACTGAAGGCCTGCTCTATGGGAGGGAATATATGCCTGGTACTGAAAACCTTATCAAAAGCCTATAGCAGGAGAGGTCATGAGCCTTAGGGGTATAAAGCCTGCTCTTGTCTGGATAAATGCATATATTATTCTCACCAAATTGCCCTGAAAGCACTACACTTAATATTCATATTCATATATTAATGCTACTTTCACTTCTGATTAGAGAAGCTTCTCTTTTCAGATGGCAATGACCACTGGGTGACCCAAAAGGCAACATAGTGCTGAGGAGAAGGAATGGAGGAGTGTCCAGCCCTGAAACATCTCTATCACACCCTCCAAGGCTCAGGATCCATTGCGGAAGAGGTGGTGGAAAGAGCCAATGGAAGGGTATCACTCCTTACAATGCAACTGTCCAGACAGAACTTGGCCTTGATATCCATGACCTAGCAGTGCCTAACAATACCTACACAAGACCCTCATTATAGGAGAAAAAGATTATGATATCAAATTGAAAGAGAGATTAATGGAGAGAGGGAGATGATATGATGGAGAGCAGAGTTGTGAAGGGGAAAGTAGGGGAGGGGATGGAAATATGGTTTATTGTCTGTAAGTATAGAAGTTGTCAGTTAAAAAATGAAAAAAAAGAAGTATATACCAACAAACAGCTTTAACTGTGAATTCATTATATGTTATATTTACTTTCAAATTTATCAAATTGTTATTATAAGAATACAAACCCCTTAAATGGATATGTGATATGTCAAAAGTAATATGTCACCATTTTTCTAGTCTGCCTTCAAAGGTCATGCTTCTTCATTGTCCCTGAAAACAAGTAAACCTCTGTGTTCAATAACTTGAACTTTGTGAGTCCAGGAGTTTGGAACATAGTTTGGCCTTAGGCATTTCTGGAAATTCTCAAGAAACACAACCTCTACATTAAGGTCTTGATTTCAACCTGTCATCTTGTTTGGTCATCTAATCCTATTATGTTTTTATGCAGGTCACATTTTGCCAAAGCATAACTAATTTTCCAAATTGATAAGATACCATAAACACATATATATTTAATGCCATTTTTCAATGATGCAATAAAATAATAAACTCATATTTATATAGATATCAAATATTTTTGAAGTGACAATAAAATTAGACAAAAGATAAATTAAGAGGAAGTAAATTAGGACTGTAGAGATGGATTAGCAATTAAGGTACTTTCCTGTGAAACTGAAGCAGCCTGGCAGGAGGAGCCCCTTGTGCCCATGTAAGCCAGATGCACAAAGTGGCAAATGCATCTGGAGTTCATTTTAGTGGCTAGAAGCCCTAGTGTGCCCATTCTCTCTTTTTATCTACCCCTCTCTCCGTAATAAATAAATAAATCAAATTTTAAAAATATGAAGACTTGAAAAAATTTTACAATTTTTAAAATTTATTAGAATTGGGATTTTTATATAATATTTATACATACATATATGGATTATATAAATATATGTATTGAGGCAACTTAGCACTTTTTAAAGCTAAATAAGATTTCTATTCAATCTATAGGACAACAGTTTCTGAAATTAATTTAGCTATATCTAACATACCCAAAGAATAGAGGAACTGGACTAAACTGCCATGATCTAATGAAAAAAAGGAGACAAGTCTCATGGACATGAAAAGAGAGGGAATGGGCATGCCAGGGCCACTTGCCATTGCAAACAATTTCTAAATGTATGCTCCACTATGTGCATCTGGCTTTGCAACCAAGCATCTTTAACTGCAGAGCCAAAAAGAAATATTTTTAATCTCTTCCAAATTGATTTTATAGAAATTATATCGAATTCCAAACATACACAAAATTTCATGACAGAATCTATACCTATTCTAACCTTAATCAACTCTATAATTCTATCTGTGATACTTTGGTAAACTTGTTCAATAATGACATAAGTTAAATTTAAAGTATGAAGATCGATTGAGGAATTATATCTTAATCACAGCATAAGTTTGTTTAAATTTTTTTACTGTTCACCATGAAGTAAATAGTTTTCAAGTGAATGACAGATAAATACTGTTTAATGTTTCCAAATGTGGTCTATTTACCTTATAAAATGGGGGGGGGGAGTAAATAATTTTTCTGTGAGGTTTTTTTTGAGGCAGGGTTTTAGATATAATAACATTAGGAGAGAATTAAATATTAATGAGTCAATTTTAACCTTAAGATTTAGTTTAAAAGTTGACAAATAGAGGAACTTAGCTAACTTGGCTGGGTACTCTAAATTCAGTCTTTCATAACCATTATCAGTACTAGATTAACATCAATAAGTTCAAGTCTTAAGTTTAGAGCCTGAATATCATAGTAACCTGCTACCGGCCAGGGCCTTCCTTTGTTAGTCTGATGTCAATTTCAGGCAAATAGTCATTTTATATCTCAAGAAGTCTGTAATCTGATCAATTACTTTGTCTTTAACCTTCCATCCAAGTTTACTCATACCTTCATCTACATACTTTACCTTACAATCTATAGAGCAATATTTTTCATCAAACATTTAAAGTTTTCTCTCCAGTTTATCTGCTTTAGTCAGTTTATCTCATAACTGCCAAGAAAAACTTTCATTGTCCTTACCATAAGACTTTTAATAAAAGGCCTTTGGAAATAACTTTTTTATAAGACTAGATCAGATTTGATTTATATTATTTATCCAGAATAAACACAGAGATTTTATCATTTATTGATTTTGGAACTTTGTTTTTATAACTTTCCTGAAACACATTTTTTTAAAAATATGAAAGCATATTCAAACATTATTAGAAATTTTTTTACAAACCCACTATTGAGTACTTGTAAATATAAATTTTGAGGCTGTTTTTGTTAGTAGTTTCATAGGAACATAGAAAGGTAAAGTAAACATAAAACAGTTACAACTTTCTTATAAGAAGTCCCCATCTGTTCACAGTGACTTGGCATTCACTGGAGCCAGGATCCTGAGATTCCTGTGCTTGTAGCCACCTGGCTCTGCAAGGCAGAGAAGCTAAGAAAGAGCTGATTTTTTTTCTTCCTAAATTCCAGGGAGAGTTTTGGACTTCCCTCAGGGCTACAAGGCAGCATTCTGATCCTGCCCTTTTACAATCTTTAAGAGTAGGAGAATGTTGCTTTTTTTTTTTTTTTTTTTTTTTTTTTGCCTATGATCTTAATTACTTTTATTGTTCCTTCTGGGGGAAACTCAACTGTAAAAATTGGCTATGCCATCTAGTACAGTGGGCTTGGTGGAGAACATCCCCTACAATGAAATGGCACTGCTCAGAGCAGAAATCATTCTGCAGCCTTAGGGCTGTGAGCCACATACATACTCATACACACACATTCATTTTAAGTGCACTTTTCATATAGACTCTAGACAACCATTTTCCCTTTACATATTCATTCACTAATTTATGTATTCAGAAGCTATGCATTCTCATGTTAAATTTTTATTTTATTTACAACTCCAGTGACCAAAATCAAACCTTGTTACCAGGCAGGGTGTCAGGAGAGGCTGATGGAGCTGGAGGAGCCAGAGGAGCTGTTGGGGTGAGGTCATCTATGATATCCCAGTCAAAAGCAGCAGTTGAGGACAAGTATGGGGGAGGGGTTGAATGAGAGCACATTTCTGAGACCTTGGCTCAAAGGACCTGGTGAAAAGAGCAGATAGAGCAGAGAGAAGGCCATGCATACAGAGTGAAAAATGTTTGAATATAGGGTATTTTGGACCATCTGCCTGAACATTGGCAGAAGTTTTCTAAATTACTGAGAATTTGGAAATCAAAAGTACCATTCTCAGGCCAGTTGGACTCATTGTCCAGCTTATATTGTGGCCAGGCAGAGTTGTAGAGAAAGATAAGATGTCATCCAAGAGTCATAGAAGCTTTAAGTTCCTAAGGAGACAAGGAAAGAGCAAAACAAGGGTGAGAGAAAGGAACCATGGTTTAAGCTGGGTTTACATAGAACACCAATATGACCCCCTGGCCCATTAGGGTGAATGGGGCCTGCACCTCCCACGTGGACAGGAGCCATACAAGTTGCAACAGGCTAACTGTTAGTGGGCAAGGTGAGTAACTATGCTCCCAATGGTAAAAGTGGCTGGCAGTGAAAGATGAGACCTCAGGAGGGAGAGGAGTGAGGAGGAGAGTGTCCAGAGATGGTGCAACTGAACCAAATGGTACCCCTTAGGGTACTGTAGACCAGAGAGCGAGAGACCCGAGGTGTTGGGAGTGTGTCTTTCTCAAGACATAGGGTTGGGGTCCAGAAGTGAGCTAGGAGTGTAGCCTGGTGTGCCAGCATGACTTCCATAAAGAGGGATTAAATCTAAGAGCTGGCCAACCTGAGAGGTACACTTACCAAGAAGGAGGGAGGAGACTAAGGGAAGAAGCGTGAGGCCAAATTGTGGTGGGTGTGAAAGCCAGTATCAGGAAGAGATGGTCTGAAACCTTCAGAAGGTCAATGACAGCTCAGTGGTCTGGTCAGGGACACCCAAGAGGGCAACCAGAATCCTCCTATCTGAGTCAGTGCACCAGATGTAGGGTTCAGGAGTGACCAAGACCATGCAAACCACTCTGAGGCAAAGATGAAAGCTTTTATTTGGGAAAAACATGAGCTGCCAGAGCTGGCTCACAAAAGAGGAGCACAGCCAACCTGAGTTCCCAGATACTGGGCTTTATAGAGCTTTTCAACTGGGGGAAGGTGAGGAAGGGAAAAGAACAAATAGCTAGAATGTGAGACCAGAACAGTGAGCAGGTGACTTACGAGATGAGGGGAGCAGGAAACCATGACCTGGGGACATTGTAAGGCAAGGAAGGGATAATGGCTGGGTTGTTTCTTGAGGAATGTGGGTAAGTCTCTGTCGCCATCCTGCTATCCTTGGTGACTCCATTTGGGGAGCCTGACCTGACCTAACATATGGCAGTTTAGGAATGACAGGACTCCAAAAGTACAAACAAGAAATGTCTTGGGCCTGAAGGGGAAATCTCAGTTATTTCACTTTTCTACAAGTCAGGAATATCAGAAGGGCCTAGCCTTTTCTTATCTCTGCCCCCTGGGGGATTAAGATTTCTGGGAAGATTGCCCTTTTCCTAAAATTCTGGCCCCCAACACCTGACATCAGGACTTGATTGTCTAACCCAGTTGCCCACCCCGGGGGCTCACATAAAAGATGCTCTCAAAGGTCTCAGAGTGAGCCTGAAAACTCTCTTGCCTCCTTGGAAAAGAACTGTGCCCTCCTTCCTTCCTTCTCCTAAATCCTATCTATAATCTAATAAATGTAAAGTTTACCCTCTGGTCTGTGGATTTCAATTTTGTTTAATATTTTTTATTTATTTAAGAGACACAGACACACACACACAGAGAGAGAGAGAGAGAGAGAGAGAGAGAGAGAGAATGGTGCTCCAGAGCCTCTAGCCACTGCAAATGAACCCCAGATGCATGCACCACTCTGTGCATCTGGCTTTACATGGACACTGGTGAATCAAACTCAAGCTGTCATGCTTTGCAAGCAAGTGCCTTTAACCACTTAGACATCTCTCCAACCCAGATTTCAATTTTTTCAATTCAAAAAACAAAAACCCTGATGCTACTTACTCAGGGGAAATTTTGCATGACCACTGAGTTTCTTGGCACCTTACCTCCCGGATTATAGCCCAACCAATTGCTAAGAAAGGATCCACCATTTCCAAAAGATACTCCCAAACTCCTGAATCCTGTATCATATACTTGTGTATCATATATTTACTTAACCCAGGGAGATGGTAGATAAGTTTCTATGAGAGACTAGATAAATGTACCAACCTGTACAATGGTGGCATGTCTGTTAGGGGGAAAACCAACCACTCTGACTGGATTTGAGGCCTGCTCCACAGAAGGGAATTCATGCCTCATACTGAAAACTTAGACAAAAGCCTATGTCTGAGAGGTAATAAGCCCAAGGGGGAAAACTGCTGTTGACTGGCTAAATGCATATCTATTATGTCCACCAAACTGCCCCCTAAACACTTGTTTTTATGCCTAGTTATCAATGCTGTTCTCACTTTTGGTTAGAGAAGCTTCTCTTTTTAGATGGTGGTGACCACTGTGATGACTCAAAACTCACCATAGTGCTAAGAAGTGATAGTAGAGTATTCAACACTGGTCTCTATCACACCCTTTAAGACCCAGGCACCATTGTGGAAAAGGTGGCAGAAAGATTATCAGAGCCAAAGGAAGGGGAGACAATACTGTCTTCCAGAAAAAAAAGTGCCCTTGACATGCATGACTTCACAGCGGCAGATGCTACTTACACAAGAGCTTCATAAGAGGGAAAAATGGGGTTTGGAGAGATGACTCAGCTGTTAAAATGCTTACTTGCAAATCCTGACAGCCTGGGTTCAATTCCCCAGTACCAATGTAAAGCTAGACGCACAGTGACACATGCATCTGGAACTCATGTGCAGTGGCAGGAGGCCTGGAATGCCCATACACTCACTCCCTCTTTCTCTGGCATGCCCATTCTCTCTCTCTCTCTCTCTCTCTCTCTCTCTCTCTCTCTCTCTGTCTCTTCAATATCAAATGTCATGCAAAGTATTGTCACCTCTATTTTTTTCATATGGAGAAACTGAAGCACAAAGAAGGAATGAAATGAGGATTTCAATGTGATACTTGACTCTGATGTGTTAGATTTATAGCACTGCCTCTCTAACTGAGTAAACTGAAACAATAATAGATAAGGGAAATTCATGAACTAAGGAGCTGAATCATCATGACATTATTCCAGTCAGAAATAAAATGAGGGAAAGAAAAGTGAACTTCTTATGAGAGGAGCATTCTGGCCGTATGTCAGATGTAATAATGCATTCTAACTAAGAGGTGCAGCTGACAGAGACCAATGTGTGCACAGCTGTCAGGAAAGCTATGATGTGGATGCCCTGCCTACTGAGAGCAGCTGCTTCTGGCTTCTCAGGGCTTGGGATGTGGAGGAATCCTACAGACAAGAACAGCATAGGTGCTGTAAGATAGGCACAACACCTTGCTTTTAGAAAGCAGATAGGATGAGCAGGAGGGGAGAGGAACCTGAAGGTATGAACAAACAAGATTAATATTAATCCACATCAAAATCCCATATAAAAATACAGTGTGTGACCAATTACATGTGAAACAGCAGAAAATTGATAAGGCAGGTATGTGTTGTTGTTATGGAAATAATATTCTACATGAATGTTGATGGGACCCTGATCCAAGCAGCTGTCATTGTCCTGTCTGGGTTATTACAGGGGCCTCCAGATTGGGTTTTGAGGTTGCACTCTTGTCCCTTAGGCTCTTCTCAACACAGAAGAAGGATATTTGAAATTCCAATGCCAGTTCTCACTAAACTTGAGCTCTGCCCAGAATCTCTGCATTTCATTCAGGCCATAGTGTAAGCATTGTTTTTATTCTTTTTTTTAAGATATGGACATATTTTGTACACAAACAACACATGTTGTTACTATCCTTTCCCTCCACTCTGCCCCTTTTCTGAAGAAGCCTTCCTCATTGGGGATGTAGGTCAACCTAGTGGGGATTGTGGGTCATGCATTAAGTGGGGGGGGGGGGGAGACAATGTTTCTGTGCAAAATGTCCCAACTTGTGGCTCTAACAATCTTTCCACCCCCTCTTCTGCAAAATTCCCTGAGCCATGCTGGGAGTACTTTAAGTCTACTTCAGTGATGGTCACTTAGGAGCATATGGAGCTCTGGTTTGGTAGGTGTTGAGTGTCCTCAGTATCTACCTCCATCACCCTTGACCTGATATCGGCTTAACTAAGAAAACAGCACTTTTACTTATTTTCTCAATTCTTCTGTGGTTTCAGCTGGGGCCAGGGTGGAGTGCACTGTTTCATTTATTTTCTTAGGTCCAGCTCCCATCTGAAAAAGAGAAGCAGATTCTCCAATGGAGAATGAAGTCAGCACCAGTTAAATGGGATAAGCATTATTAATTTAGAGAGAATTAAAGGAGTGTAGACACTTTTATAGATGGAAAGAAGAATCATTATCTGGTTATGATGCTGTCTTGTTTCCCAGTTCCAGTTATGGGCTCCTTTCCACTGAGTGGGTCTGTTAGCCAATCCAAGAGCAATTGGTTACCCACCATGGCTGCATGCCACTATTACACTTGTGTGATCATCACGTCAGGTTCTTTGTTTCTGAGTCACTTAGACTTGGAGTTTCTTGGACAGATGTTGGCCACTTTTCCCTGGTAGCTTATGTAGAGCCTTCCAGCACTAGATGGGCTAATTGTCTGGGGACACAGCATCCAGAACAGCTGATATGAAGAGCTGATCAACCTAGACAGCTGAAATGAGCCCATTATACACCAAAAGGGAACCTGGTTCACAACTATAGCAGACAGATTCAGGTTCGCTGAGATGAACTTCCAGACCAAGCACAGTTATGGAGGAAGGGATATTTATTGAAGCTTACAGATCCAGGGGAAGTTCCATAATGGCAGAAGAAACTGGCCTGCTTTCACAGGACCAAGCAGAGAGAAAGACAAGTACAAGCCTAAAGGTCAAAAGCCACAGCACACTTCAGGAACTCCAGCTAGGCACAATTTGCATATATTTAGATTGAAATCTCAAACCCACCACCACACCTTAAGATCCACACAATGGCATTACCTCCAGCCAGATGGCTAGAGATGCAAACTACAAACAAATAAACAACTGAATTTATTGGGGGCCATCTATTCTATTCAAACTACCACATTCCGCCCCTGGCCCCCAGTAGATTTATAACCATCACACATTATAAATTGTACTCAGTTCAATTTCAAAGGTCCCCACAGGCTTGACCAATTTAAGATATGAAGACCTGTAAAATCAAACAATTGCATACTTTGTGCTGGTTTCTATTGAATTATTGTGTGTTGCTCAGTTGAAGGTTAGAATTTGCCAGTAAATTGTTCCACCCAGTCCACTAGAATACTTGCTTAGCAAGCAAACTCAACATGCAGGATTACTTCTGCGGCTGGATTGGGGTACAAGAGCTACACCTGGCACCTTGAACTCATATCCTGAGGGTATATAGAGGTGGATTGCCACATCTGGGAACACTGCAGATAAGTAGAAAACCCAAGCATCAAATCAATTGAGGTTGCCAAAGTTGCTACAATATAATACAAGAAACTCAAAGAATCAAGACAATACAATCCCAACAAAACTATCAATGCAGCAGAAATGATCACCAATGAGACTCTTTTAGATGAAATGCCTGACAAATATTTCAAGAAAACTATGGCATCTATGCTCAAAGGAATCAGAGAAGAAATGAAGGGAATCAAAGAAGAAAACAAAGGAATTAAAGACGAAAACAAACTTCTGAAAGAGAACACAGGAAACCAGCTTAATGAAATAAGGAGGCCATTAAAAGACATGAGTAAGGAAATAGAAATACTGAAAGCAAACCAGGCAGAAATCCTAGTTCTGAAGAATACAGTCAGTGAAATGAAAAACTCTGTGGAAAGTCTCGCCAGTAGAATGGATGAAGGAAAGAACAGAATATCTAAACTAGAAGACCAAGTGGCAGATCTAACATAGTCCAACAAAGAGAAAGACAAGCAAATAGCAGGGTATGAATGGGAATTTCAAGATCTCCAGGACACTATGAAAAGATCAAGCATAAGAATTCAGGGTATAACAGAAGGAGAAGAATTTCAATCCAGAGGCTGAGCAGGTGTTTTCAACAAAATCATAGAAGAAAAATTTCCCCAAATTGGGAAAGAAATGCCAATGCAAATGCAAGAAATTTTTAGAACACCAAACACAGAAAACCTGGAAAGAACCTCTCCTCAGCATATTGTAAATAAACTACTAAACACACACACCAGAGGAAATATATAGAAAGCAGTTAGAAAGAAAAAGCAAGTCACCTTCAAAGGCAAGCCCATCAGAACAACTGCAGATTACTTCAACACAAACTTTAAAAGCCAGAAGGGCTTGGAATGATGTATTCCAAGTTCTAAAAAATAACAACTGTCAACCAAGATTACTTTATCCTGCAAAGATATCTATCCAAATTGATGGAGAAATAAGGCCATTCCACATCAAAAACAGGCTACAGGAATTTATGACAAAAACTAAACCAGCTCTACAGTAAATACTTGAAGGAATTCTTCATGCTGAAGAAAAAACAAAATACACACAGGAGCAAATAAGAAAAAATAAACCACACTCAAGTAACAGTTAAAACAAACAAGTAAGGGGAAAACAGGAAACACTGCTAAATAAGAATGGTCAGAATAAATGCATACCTCTCAATAATAACTCTTCATATCAATGGCCTCAATGCACCAACCACAGTCTTGCAGACTGGATCAAAAGGCAGGATCCTGCAATTTGTTGCCTCCAGGAAACTCATCTCTCAATAAAAGATCGACACTGTCTTAGGGTGAAAGGACGGAAAATGGTATTTCAAGCAAATGGGCCTAGGAAACCAGCAGGGGTTCCTATTTTAATGTCTGACAGGATAGACTCCAAACCAACATTAGTGAGGATAGATAAAGAAGGTCATTTTACACTGATTAAAGGAACACTCCAACAGGAGGAGATTACAATCCTAAACATATGTGCACCTAACATGGGGGCTCCCAGTTTCATCAAACAAACACTTTTAGACTTAAGATCGCAGATAACATCAAATACAATTGTAGTGGGTGACTTCATTACCCCATTGTCATCAAGTGGTCATCCCAGGAAAAAATAAACAGAGAGACATCTGAATTAAATGAAGTCATGGTACCAATGGACCTAACAAGTATATCTACAAAACATTCCATCAAAATGCTGCAGAATATACATTTTTCTCAGCAGCACATGGAACATTCTCTAAAATAGACCATATATTAGGACACAAAGCAAATCTCAACAAATACATGAAAATTGAAATAATCCCTTGTACCCTATCTGACTACAGTAGGATGAAACTGTAAATCAGGAACAAGAGAAGTTACAGAACATACAGATACTCATGGACACAAAACAGTACACTATCAAATGATCAATAGGTCATTGAAGAAATAGCAAAGGAAATCAATAACTTCAGAGAATCAACTGATGATGAGAACACAACATACCAAAACTTTTGGGACGCAATGAAGGCAGTCCTAGGAAGGAAATTTATAGCTCTAAGTGCCTATATTAAGAATTTGGAGTTTACAAATAAACAATTTAATGCTTCACCTTAAGGCCTTGTAAAAGAAGAACAAGGCAAACCAAAAATCAGTAGACGAGAAGAAATAATAAAGATTAGGGCAGAAATTAATGAAATAGAAACCAAAAAAAAAATCCAAAGAATGAAACGAAGAGTTGGTTCTTTGAAAGGATAAACAAGATTGATAAACCCTTAGGAAATTTGACCAGAAGAAAGAGAAACAAGACAAAAATTAATAAGATTAGAGATGAAACAGGCATGATTACAACAGATATGAAAGAAATATAGAAAATTATAAGGGTATACTTTAAGGATATATATGTGACTAAGTTTGAAAATCTGAAAGAAATGGATGATTTCCTTGATTCATATTACCTACCAAAATTAAATCAAGATGAGATAAACCATTTAAATAGACCATAAACAAGTGCAGAGATCCAAGCAGTTATAAAAAGTCTCCCAAGTAAAACACGTCCAGGCCCAGATTGATTCACTGGTGAATTTTACAAGACCTTCATGGAAGAACTAACACCACTGCTTCTCAAACTTTTCCATAAAATAGAAAAGGAAGTAATTCTACCAAACTCCTGCTATGAAGCCAGCATCACCCTCATACCAAAACCAGGCAAAGACAGTACAAATAAAAAACAAAATTACAGACCAATCTCCCTCATGAATGTAGATGCAAAAATTCTGAAAAAAAATATTGGCAAACAGAATACAAGAATATATCAAAAGGATTATTCACATTCTGTGGGTAATATATTGGCTTTGCTTATTGTATGCTTGTCTGTAAAGAAACTCTTCAGCTTCATGTGATCCCATTGGTTGAGTGATGGTTTAAGTTCATGAGCTACTGCGGTTTTGTTCAGGAAGTCTTTTTCCATTCCTATATCATGGAAGGTACTTCTTAAATTTTCTTCCAGTAGTATTCGAGTTTCTTGTCTTATATTGAGATCTTTGATCCATTTGGACTTGAGTGTAGTGCACGGTGAAATGTGTGGATCAAGTTTCAGTTTCCTGCATATGGTTATCCAGTTTGTCCAGCACCATTTGTTGAAGATGCTGTCTTTTTTCCAGCCTATATTGTTTGGGCCTTTATCAAATATCAAGTAGCTATAGTTGCTTGACCCAAAGTCCGGGTCCTCAAGTCTATTCCATTGGTCTATACTCCTGTTTTTATGCCAGTACCATGCTGTTTTTATTACTATGGCTTTGTAATATAGCTTTAGATCAGGTATGGTGATGCCTCCAGAGGTATTTCTTTTGCTGAGGATATGTTTGGAAATGTGAGGCCTTCTGCCTTTCCATATGAAATTTGAGAACATTTTTTCTATCTCTGTGAAGAACACTGTAGGGATTTTAATTGGAATTGCATTAAATCTGTATATTGCCTTTGGTAAGATTGTCATCTTCACAATGTTAATTCTGCCTATCCAGGAACATGGGAGGTCTTTCCATCTTCTCAAGTCGGCCTCAATTTCTTTTTTGAGTGTTTTTATGTTTTCGTTGTATAGATCTTTCACTTCCTTGGTCAACGTTATTCCAAGGTATTTTTTTTTGTTGTTGTTGCAATTGAAAATGGGACTATGTCCCTTATTTCTTTCTCTGTATCTTTGTCATTTGCATAAAGGAAGGCTACTGATTTTTGTGCATTGATTTTGTATCCTACTACTTTGCTATAGGAGTTAATCACCTTCAGAAGTTTTGGGATGGAGTCCTTCGGGTCTCTTACATATATAATCATGTCATCAGCGAATAGAGCTAACTTAACTTCTTCCTTTCAAATTGTATCCCTTTTATTTCCTTCTCCTGTCTTATTGCTTCAGCTAGGACTTCCAGTACTATATTGAAAAGCAGAGGTGAGAGTGGACAACCCTCTCTTGTTACTGATCTTAATGGGAATTCCTCCAGTCTCTCTCCATTAAGTATTATTTGGGCCTTAGGAGCTTCGTATATTGCCTTTATTAGGTTAAGATATGAACCAACCATGCCAATTCTCTCCAATGTTTTGAACATGAAGTGATGTTGAATCTTGTCAAAGATCTTTTCTGCATCTATCAAAATGATCATGTGGTTTTTATGTTTAACCTTGTTTATGTGGTGTATTGCATTGACAGATTTCCATATGTTGAACCACCCCTGTGTTCCTGGAATGAATCCCACTTGGTCAAGGTGGATAATGCTTTTGATGTGTTGTTGGATTCGGTTTACAAGGATTTTGTTTAGGATCTTTGCATCTAAATTCATCAGGGAAATAGGCCGGTAGTTTTCTTTTCTTGTGGCATCTCTGCCTGGTTTTGGAATTAGGGTGATGCTAGCTTCATAAAAGAAGTTGGGTAGCTTTCCCTGTTCACCAATTGTGTGGCACAGTTTGAGGAAGATTGGTTTGAGTTCTTCCATGAAGGTTTGAGAGAATTCAGCTGAGAAGCCATCTGGTCCTGGACTCTTCTTTTTTGGGAGATTGTTTGTTACTTTTTCAATCTCCATGAGTGTAATGGGTTGATTGAGGTGATTAATCTGCTCTGTGTTTAGCTTTGGTAGATCGTATGCATCCAAGAATTTATCCATCTCCTCCACATTATCCAGTTTTGTGGAGTAGAGGTTTTTGAAATAAATCCTGATGATTCTCCCAATTTCACTTATGTCTGTTGTGATCTCTCCTTTTTCATTTTGAATTTTGTTAATTTGAAGCTTCTCCTTTTTTTGCTTGATCAGATTGGCTGGGTGTTTGTCAATCTTGTTTATTTTTTCAAAGAACCAGCTCTTTGTTTTGTCAATTGTCTTAATTGTTTCCTTTGTTTCCAGTTCATTGATTTCTGCTCTGAATTTAATTATTTCTTTCCTTCTGCAGCTCTTTGGGTTGGATTGGAGAAAATATTTGCGGGTTATCCAACTGATAGAGGCCCAATCTCTAGAATCTACAAAGAACTCAAAACTCTAAACAGTAAGAAGTCAAACACCCCACTCACAAAATGGGACAAAGAGCTGAACAGGCAGTTCACAGAGGAAGAATTACAAATGGAAACACACACTTAAGAAAATGTTCATCATCCCTAATCATCAGAGAAATGCAAATTAAAACAACTATGAGATTCCACCTTACCCCAATAAGGATAGCAAACATCAAAAAATCAAATAAAAATAAATGCTGGCAAGGATGTGGAGAAGTAGGAACACTCATGCACTGTTGGTGGGAATGTAGGATGGTACAACCACTATGGAAAGCAATATGGAGACTTCTGAAAAAGCTGAGTATAGAGATACCAACAGACCCAGTTATTCCCTTACTGGGCATCTACCCTAAAACCTTCAAACCACAGGCTAGAGAGATTTGCTCAACCATGTTTATAGCAGCTCAATTTGTAATAGCTAAGAGCTGGAATCAACCCAGATGTCCATCACTAGAAGAATGGATAGCTAAGATGTGGTATATCTACACAATGGAATTCTATACAGCAGTAAGAAAAAATGACACAATGAAATTTGAGGAAAAATGGTTGAACCTGGATCAGATCACTCTCAGGGAACTTACTCAATCACAGAAAAAAAAAAAAAAAACCACCACATAGTCTCACTCATCTACAGCACCTAACCTGAATCCCAAGATACCTTACATACCCAGCAAGCATCTCCTAGACTAGACACTAGGATTGAAGGGGAGGGAGGGGAGGGCAACAAAGGGGTGGGAAACACAAATCTAGACCCAAACGGCAATGGTACCATAATTTTCTACTTACTAAAAGACAGACCAAATGGCTGATCCTTCACCAGGCCCTTACAGGGGACACCTGAACCACAAGACACTGGAGAGGGTAAGATCAAGACTAACCTTAATCTTCTACATCTTCCCTCCCTCACTTCCCCTCTCCCTCTCTCTCTCTCTTTCTTATCTCTAACTCTTGTATATTAGTTATCTTTTTCCTCATTTTCTTAGTGGGCACTGGCCTGTAACTCCCAGAACCAGCATGGGGCTATCATCCACAATGAGCTTTTGATCAGAGACACCTACAAGGTTTCCTAAAAGACAGACAGATTTCTGTCAGAGTACTTGATGACCCACCAAAGGCTAGTGGTAAGACCCTACTGCTGAAGACACCTTATGTGATTGACATGCAAATTAGAATGGCATGGCTGGAAGTTGGAAGAGAGCCAGTCCCCAGACAGTCAGTGCGTCTAGTGCCAGAAGGTGCTACATGGGCGACTGGGGGAAAATGACCAATATCTGTCAAAGCAATGCATGGTCTAACCTACTTAGCAGCAAATAACTTGTTGTGATGCCCACACAAGTGCAGTGGTGGCACACAGCCATGGTGGGGAACCAACTGCTCTCAGTTTGGCTAACTGATCCCCTCACTGGTATGAGACCCATAACTGGATCTGGGAAACAAGTCAGAACCATATCCAAAGATAAGCCCACTCACCAATATCAAGCTACCGTCAATTGTGGGCTACAAGAGGGCCTACACCTATTAAATTCTCTATAAAAATAAAAGTAAGGGTTATCTCATTTGTCCTGATGCTAACTTACTCTCCGTTGGAGAATCTGCTTCTCTTTTTCAGATAGATGTAGATCCTAAGGAGAGTGCCACCCCATCATACCTCAAAAGGGCCCCGGCTGAAACTAAGAAAAATTGGAGAAACAAGCAAGGGCGCTGTTTTCCTGATGAACCAGATACCAGCACAAGGGGGAAGGAGATCAGCACAGAGAAAAATCAACTCCTACCAAATCAGAGAGCCAGAGCCTCAGAGGCCCCCAACACCTCATCACTGAAGCAGACCAAAAATGAACCCAACATGGCTCAGAGAAATTTTGCGGAAGAGGGGGCAGAAAGAATGTCAGAGCCACATGTTGGGTCATGATATGCAGAGATATTTATCTTACCCATAACTGTGGGCTAACTCCACAATGCATGACCCATATACCTCAACAAGGAGGGACCAAGGGGAGGGGGTAGGTCACGGATGAGCCTAATAATGGTACCAATCTGACTGTATTTGCTGAATACAAAACTAACTAATAATAATTTAAAAAAAGATTATTCACTCCAACCATGTTGGCTTTATCCCAGGGATGCAGGGATGGTTCAACATACACAAATTGATAAATGTAATACATCATATAAATGGTCTGAAGGATAAAAAGCACATGATCATCTCAAGAGATGCAGAAAAGGCATTTGACAAAATCCAACATCCTTTCATGGTAAAAGTATTACAGAAACTGGGAATAGAAGGAACATATCTCAAAATAATAAAAGCTATTTATGACAAACCTACAGCCAACATAAAAGTAAATGAAGAAAAACTTGAAGCTTTTCCACTAAATTCAGGAACAGAACAAGGGTGTCCACTGTCCCCACTTTTATTTAATATAGTACTGGAAGTCTTAGCAATAGCAATAAGGTGAGTGACACTCATAAAAGTGATACAAATTGGAAAGGAATAGATCAAATTATCGCTATTTGCAGATGATATGATTCTATACATAAAAGACCCTAAAAACTCTACCAGAAAACTGTTAGAGCTGACTTTTTAAACACTTTTATCAATGTAGCAGGATACAAAATGAATGCACAGAAATCAGTAGCTTTCCTATATATTAACAACAAACATGCAGAGGATGAAATCAGGAAATCTCTCCCTTTCACAATTGCCTCAAAAGAAAAAGTACCTTGGAATAAACTTAACCAAGGAAGTGAAGGATCTCTACAATGAGAACTTTAAAACACTCAAGTTAGAAATTGCAGAAGACACAAGGAAATGGAAAGACATTCAATGTTCTTGGATTGGAAGAATCAATATTATGAAAATGTCAATCTGACCAAAAGCAATCTACACATTTAATGCAATCCCCATTAAAATTCCAATGGCATTCTTCACAGAAATAGAAAAAATAATCCTAAACTGCATTTGGAAGCACAAAAAATCTCGAACAGCCAAAATGATTTTGAGCAACAAAAATAAGGCTGGTGGTATCACCATACCCAATTTTAAGCTATATCACAAAGCCATAGTAACAAAAACAGCATGGCTACCATCAAGAAAAATGACAATAGATGTTGGTGAGGATGCAGTAAAAGGGGAATCCTTCTACACTGTTGGTGGGAATGTAATTTGGTACAGCCATTGTGGAAATCAGTGTGGAGTTTCTTGAGACAGCTAAAAATAGATTTACCCTACAATCCAGCTATAGCACTCCTAGGCATATATTCTAATGACTATTCTCACTATCTTAGAGATACTTGCACAACCATGTTTATTGCTGCTCCATTCATAATAGCTAGGAAATGGAACCAGCCTAGATGTCCATCCACAGATGACTGGATAATAAACATGTGGTACATTTACACAATGGAGTTCTATTCAGTGGTAAAGAAAAATGAAATTATGAAATTTTCAGGGAAATGGATGGATCTTGGAAGGATTATACTAAGTGAGGTAACCCAGGCCCAGAAAGCCAAATGTCACATGTTCTTTCTCATATGTGGATCTGAGCTACAAATGTATAGACTTGTGTGTAATCTGGAACCGAAAATCAGTAGCAGAGGCCCATAAGCTAGAAAAAGGCTATAGGAGAGGGAAGGACTTTAGGGGATGGTATTGTATATATCTAAGTAGAAGAACAGATTTCAGGGAGTATAAAGACCTAAGCGAGGTCAGAGGAAGAAATTGTATAAAAGATTGGTGGGGGGAGGGTTAATTAAAATTCACAATATTTTGAATAGGACATATGAAAATCTACTGTCTTGAATAATGGCACAACCAGAACCCATAGATTGTTACTAGAAAATTTTCAGTGCCAGTGATGGAATACCTTCCAGTGAGTTGTTGGCCAGGGAGGACCCTGTTGCTACCAAAACATTATACACTATTGCCAACGCCCTTGGTTTCCCATGAGAAAGAGGTGGCAAGTCCCTATTGCTGAAGACTTCACATGCCTGAGTGGCAAAGTCACTGAGAAACCAAGCTGGTGCTGAGCAGAAAACCTTCTCTCTGTAGCCCAGCCAACTGAAAGCTGGAAACGACTGCACTGTATGCAACCTTATATGAGACAGAAGTCATCAGCAGTGAAAACAGTGGACACTGGAAACCTCAAGTTTGGCCAGCAGGCCAAATGACTGAATGAGTGCAGTAATGGCATGTCTGCTCTGGGGAAAACCAACTGCTTTCTAATTGGACTGAAGGCCTGCTCTATGGGAGGGAATACATGCCTGGTACTGAAAACCTAATCAAAAGCCTATGGCAGGGGAGGTCATGAACCTTAGGGGTATAAAGCCTGCTCTTGTCTGGATAAATGCATATATTATTCTCACCAAACTGCCCTGAAAGCACTACACTTAATGGTAGCCTAATAGCCATGATGAAGAAACTGAGAATTAAGAAAGAAATTAAGAATTGAAATAAAAAGGGGGAGAAAGAGAGCTGGAGAAATAGCTTAGTGATTAAGACTCTTACCTACAAAGCCAAAGGATCCAGGTTTGATTCCCCAGGACCCACATAAGTGCGATGCACATGGTGGCACATGCATCTGGAGTTCATTTGCAGTGGATCAAGGCCCTAGTGTGCTTATTCTCTCTCTCTCTCTCTCTCTCTCTTTCTCTTTCTCTCTCTCTCTCTCTCCCTCCCTCCCTCCCTCCTTCCCTCCCTTTCTCTATCTCTGTCTCTCAGATAAAATAAATTTTTAAAAAGATCAAATCCTCAGTATGTTCCTATTTACAAAAAAAAATTTACAAGAGAAGTAAAGAAAATGTCAACAAAATCTATAAGGAACTAAACAATATACTAATAGAGAAATTGGCAAGATATGAATTGACAACTGAGAAAAGAATAAATAGAAATTATCAATATTTAAACTGATAGTAAAATGAATGCTAAAAACAATAAATTATTCCTTTCATTCAATTGATAATTTTCGTAGATGAACTCACTGCAATTTGGCCATAATCCCTTCCTTTTACCTTCTTTTGTTCTTTATCCCCCATCCTACTACACTGAACCTTTCCCCTTTCCTATTAATCCTGTTATTTTGATGTCTCTTTCATCTTTCCCCTCTTCAATTATCCATATCAAACTGTTGATGTGGTCAACACTGTGCAGGCCTTGTGAAGGTAATGATAGCTAACAGCTGCTATAAGGTCATGAATGCACTAATCACTTCATGTCCAGAGGATAATGTCCTCACCACCTTCTTGCTCGTACATATTCTCCACTCCCTCTTCCATGATGTTCCCTGAGCCAAGATGGGCAAGATAGAGGCATCTCATTTAGCACTGAGTTCTCAACAGCCTCTTATTCTCAGCACTTTGATAATTTTTAAATCTCCCTGGCCTTCAACAAAAAGAAGCTTCACTAGCCAACAGTAAGAGAGGCATTAGTTATTTTTTCTGTTACTCTCTCCACAATGTTCCCTGAGCCCTACTGGGTGTGACAGAAATTTCTCATCCATTGCCAAGGACTCAACTACTAGTTTTATTCAGCACCCTGATGAGTCTCAGGTCTCCCAAGTAGTCACTGCAACCTGCAAAAAACAAGCCTACCAGACCAAAAGTAAGAGCAGCTCTAATCTATGGATATTAACATAAATATTTAAAAGGCAGTTTGATGTGTACAACAAATCCATTTAGCCAAAGAACAGCAGTAGCTTCTCCACTAGGGCCTATTACCTTTCCAGCTTTTGACTAGGTATTTAGTACCAGGCATGACTTCTTTCATGTAGAACAGGCCTTACATTCACTCAGAGAGCAGTTGGTTACCCCAATGCAGACATGCCACTATTGCACCATTGGACATATTTTGCATGGCTGGCCAGTTGTGTCCAATGCTGGTTCACATCAGCAATCTACATAACACTTTCTAGCACTATGACACCTAATCAGTAGTGGGGAGATGTTCATCACAGTTTCAGATTGATTTCTCAGTGTCCTGCAGCTGAAATATGGGTGTCTTCAGCAGTAGGTTCTTACCATCTAGTTCTAATGGGCAACCAAAAACATTGACTATGACTTATGTTATCCTGGGAGCTTCAGAGGCCTCCCTCATCAAGTGGTAGGTTTCCTATCCCTAGCAAAGGGCTCTTCCTCTTGGCAAAGTATCTTTCACCCTTGCAGTATACTTCTGCCTAAGCATACTACCCCTCTTTCTATCATGTGTGTGAGTGTGTGTGTGCATGTGTGTTGTACAGAGGCAGTTGCCAATTTTCAATCTGGTCAAAGGGTCCCTACACTTTATTATCATAGAAATACTTTTCACAACTTGTAAATTTTGACACCAAGTAATTGGTGTCAACTGTCCATCTGAGCCCTTGTCAATCTCAAATTTCTTTTTCTTTTTAATTTTTTTTTTCATTTTTTAATTCTTAGATATGGATATATTTTGTATGTAAACATCACATGTTGGTACCATCCTTTCCCTCCTCTCTGCCCCTTTTTTGAAGAGGCCTTCCTCACTGGGGATGCAGGTCAACCCCACAGGGATTATGAGTCATGAATTATAGGGGCAGCAGTCAGTTATGGGGGAGAGGCAATGTCTTGGTGCAAAATGTCCCAACTTGTGGCTCTAACAATGCCCCCTCTTCCACAAAATTCCCTGAGCCATGCTGGGAGCATTTTAAGTCTACTTCAGTGATGGGCACTTAGGAGCATCTAGATGACTGGTTTAGTAGGTATTGAGTGTCCTCAGTATCTTTCTCCGTCACCCTTGTTCTGACATCAGCTTAACTAAGAGAGCAGCATTCTTGCTCATTTTCCCAATTCCTCTATGGTTTAAGCTGGGGCTGGGGTGGAGAGCACTGGGTCGTTTATCTCCTTAAGTCAAGTTCTTATCTGAAAAAGAGAAGCAGATTCTCCAACAGAGAGTTAAGTCAGCACCAGTTAAATGGGATAACCCTCATTAATTTAGAGAGAATTATAAGGGCTTAGACACTTTTATAGTGTAAGGTTAGTGGGAGCTTGACAATGGAAAGCAGAATCATTATCAGGATTGGATTCTCACTTGGTCCCCACTTCCAGATATGGTTTTTCCTTTCTACTGAGTGGATCTGTTAGACAATCGAAGAGCAGTTGGTTACCCAACATGGCTCTGTGCCACTATTGCACTAGTGAGCATCACATCAGGTTGTTTGCTTCTAAGTCGCTTAGACTTTGAGTTGTTTGGACAGATGTTGGCCACTTTCCCCCTGGTAGCTCACGTAGCGCCTTCCAGCACTAGATGGGCTAGTTATCTGAGGACTCACTCTCCTCTGGATTCTAACCAGGTCTCTCCATGGTCTGTGCCAACAGCAATTGGTGTCTTCAGCAGTAGGGTCTTACTATTAACCTCTGGTGGGTAATCAAGTGCTCTGACAGAAGTCTGTCTGTTTTGGGAGATCTAGTATGTCTTTCTGATCAACAACTCATTGTGGATGTGGACCATGTTCTGGTACAGGGAATTACAGGCCAGTGCCAAGGGAAAAGAAAAAAGAAAAGGCCAGAGCAGAAAGAGAAACAGGAGAAATTTGAAGTTACATTTCATCTCACTCTGTCCAAGTCCCTTTGATTCGAGTGCTCCCTCTAAGATTTGCTTGAGGGTTAGACTTTTAGTCTGATTTCCAGGATATAGGATTCTATGGTACCAGTTCAATTGGGTTCAGATTTTGTGTCTCCCCCCGCCACCCTTTCCCTGTCCCCAAGCCCTACCCTCCCTATTGTCCAAGCCTCAAGATGCTATTCAGTTATGTCAGCAACTTGGGCTGATCCAGGTTAGGAAGTGAAGATGAGTGTGATCATGTGACAATTGTGTTTCTGTAATTGTGTGAGTTCACTTAAAATGATCTGTTCCAAGTTCGACCACTTTTCTAAAAATTTCAGTGTGTCATTTTTTCTTACTGCTGAGTAGAAAGAATTCCATTGTGTAGATATACCACATCTTGGTTATCCATTCATCCAGCGATGGTCACCTGGGTTGATTCCAGTTATTAGCTATTATGAATTGAGCAGCTATAAAAATGGTTGAGCAAATGTTTCTGAACTGAGATGTGGAGCTTTTAGGGTAAATGCCCAGTAAGAGAATAACAGGGTCTGCTGGTAACACTATGCTCATCCTTTTCAGGAGTCTTCAAATTGATTTTCACAGTGGTAGTACCAGTTTACATTCCCACCAACAGTGAATGAGGGGTCCTATTTCTCTACAGCCTGGCCAACATTTGTTTTCATTTGATTTTTTAATGTTTGCTATCATAACTGGGTTAAGGTGGAATCTCATAGTTGTTTTAATTTGCATTTCCTTAATGGTTAGGGATGTTGAACAGTTTGTTCAGTGTATGTTAGACATTTGTAATTCCTCCTATTAGAACTGGCTATTTAGTTCTCTGCCCCACTTATGGAGTGGGTTGTTTGATTTTTTATTGTTTAATTTTTTCAGTTCTTTGTAGATTCTAGATACTAGACTTGTGTCAATGTTATAGCTGGCAAAGATTTTCTCCCATGCAGTGGGCAATCTATTGGCTCTGCTTATGATATGTTTGTATGGGCAAAAGTTTTTAGCTTCATGGGACCCAATTGGTTGACTGCTTGTTTACTTTCCTTGGCTACTGGGGTTTTGTTCAGGAAGTCTTTTCCCAGTCCTATATCATGGAGCATGCTTCCTATTTTTCTTCCAGTAGTTGAAGTGTTTCAGGTCTTATATTGAGGTTTATAATCCATTCGGACTTGATTTTTGTATATGGCAAAATGAGTGGGTCTAACTTCATTTTACTACATATAGTCATCCAATTTGTCCAACACCATTTGTTGAAGATGCTGTCTTTTCTCCAGTCTACATTATTGGCTCCACTGTCAAAGATCAAGCAGCTGTAGTTGCTTGCCCTAAAGTCTGGGTCTTCAATTCTATTCCATTGGCCTATGTTTCTTTTTTCATTCCAGTACGATGTTGTTTTTGTATGGCTTTGTAATATAGCTTTAGATCAGGAATGATGATACAACCAGAGGTGTTTCTTTTGCTGAGGATATGTTTGGATATCCGAGGCCTTCTGCCACTCCATATGAATTTTGAGATCATTTTTTTTTCAGTCTCTGTGAAGAATGATGTTGATATTTTTCTTGGTATTGCATTAAATCTGTAATATTTTGGTAGAATTGCCATTTTCACAATATTAATTCTACCTACGCAGGAACATGGGAGTTCCTTCCACCTTCTGAAGTCCTCTTCTATTTCTTTCTTGAGTGTTTTTATGTTTTCAGTATATAGTTCCTTCACATCCTTTGTTAGGTATTTAATTTTTGTTGTTATTGAAAAAGGGACAGTCTCATGGATTACTTTCTCTGTATATTGTCTTTTGCATATAGAAAAGCTACTGTTTTGTGCATTGATTTTGTATCCTGCCACTTTGCTGAAGGAACTTACCACCTTTAGAAGTTTTGGGATGGAGACTTTCGGGTCACTTATGTATGGGATCATGTCTTCTGCAAATAGGGCTAAATTGACTTCTTTCTTTCCAATTTGAATCCCTTTTATTTCTTACTCCTGTCTTACTGCTTGGGCTAGTACTTCTAGTACTATGTTGAAGAACAGTGGTGAGAGTAGGCAACCCTGTCTTGGTCCCAATCTCAGTGGGAACTCCTTGAGTTTTTCCCCATTAAAAATCATTTGGGATTTAGGACCTTTATATATAGCCTTTATTGTATTGAGATATAAATGCTCCATGCCTATTCTTTCCACTGTTTTGATAATGAAGTGGTGTTGTGTTTTGTGAAAGGCCTTCTCTGCATCAATTGAGATGATCATGTGGTTCTTATGGTTCAGTTTATTTATGTAGTGTATTATGTTGACAAATTTCCATGTTTCCATCCCTGCACCCCTGGGATGAAGTCTACTGGATCAAGGTGGGTAAGACTTTTGATGTGTTGTTGAATTCAATTTGCAAGGATTTTGTTCAGGATCTTTGCATCTAAGTTCATTAGGGATATAGGCCTATGATTTCCTTTCCTTGTTGCACCTCTCTCTGGTTTTGGTATTAGGTTGATGCTAGCTTCATAAAAGGAGTCAGGGATTTCATTGACTTTGCTCACTTCAGGCCGGCAGGGGTAGGTGCGGGTCTCAGGGAGAAGTAAGTGAAGAGCGGAGTAGACGCGGGCCATTAGGGGCAGGACCCGCCCACCAGCCACATCTCCTCGGGCAGCGCGCGACGGGAGCCATCCTCAGGTGCGCCCATCCCCGCGCAATCGCCCGCCCGCCCTGGCCCCCTGCCACCGATCCTGACCTCCGGAAAGCGGAAAGAATTAACACTGAAAGTCATACCCCGTAACTCTCTTCTCGCCTCCCCACCCACAACGACGGAAAGGACACCTCAGCCCCCCCCCTCAGCGCCCCCCCTCACCCCGCCTCGCGGCACCCGGGGAAGGCAGAGAGCAGCGACCCCAGACGCCCAGGACCGCCCTGGCAGGAGAAGCCGCCCCGCGGCCGGTAGACCGCCCCGCTGCCAGACACCGAAACACTCTGTAACCCAGGTCTGCCTACCTTATTCCCTACCTGTGCGTGTGCCCTGTGCTGATTCTCTGCATAGAAAAAGCTCATGCAGCTGGAAATCAAAGTGGCCCTGAACTTCATCATCTCTTATTTATACAACAAGCTGCCCCGGCGCCCGGCAGACCTGTTTGGGGAGGAGCTAGAGCGACTTTTGAAGAAGAAATATGAAGGCCCCTGGTACCCTGAGAAGCCACTGAAGGGTTCTGGCTTCCGCTGTGTCCACGTTGGGGAGATGGTGGACCCTGTGGTGGAGCTGGCCGCCAAGCATAGTGACCTGGCAGTGGAGGATGTGCGGGCCAATGTGCCCAAGGAGCTGAGTGTCTGGATTGATCCTTTCGAGGTGTCCTACCAGATTGGTGAGAAGGGAACTGTGAAAGTGCTGTACCTGGATGACAGTGAGGGTGGTGGTGCCCCAGAGCTGGACAAGGAGATCAAGAGCAGCTTCAACCCTGATGCCCAGGTGTTTGTACCCATCGGCAGCCAGGACAGCTCCCTGTCCAACTCCCCGTCACCGTCCTTTGGTCAGTCCCCTAGCCCCACCTTTATCCCCCGTTCTGCCCAGCCCATCACCTTCACTACTGCCTCCTTTGCTGCCACCAAATTTGGCTCCACCAAGATGAAGAAGGGTGGTGGAGCATCAAGTGGTGGGGGTGTGGCCAGCAGTGGGGCAAGTGGCCAGCAGCCCCCACAGCAGCAGCCCCGCATGGCCCGCTCACCCACCAGCACCCTAATGAAGCACAAGAGCTTCTCTCTGTCTATGCATTCACTGTACCTCATCATGGCCAACCCAGCCCCTCAGTCCCAGCTTTCGCCCAATGCCAAGGAGTTTGTGTACAGTGGTAGTGGCTCACCCAGCCTCTTCTTTGATGGGGCTGATGGCCAGGGCAGCAGCACCTCGGCCCCCTTTGGGAGCAGTGGGGCTGGCACTTGCAATAGCAGCAGCTTTGATGTATCCCAGATGTTTGGAGGTGGCACCAACAGCCTCTTCCTAGAGAAGTCGCCCTTTGTGGAAGGTCTCAGCTACAACCTCAACACCATGCAGTATCCCAGTCAGCCCTTCCAGCCCGTAGTGCTGGCCAACTGACCCTCTGCCTGCCTGCAGGCCAGGAGCACCCCGACCACAGGAAAGAGGGAAGGGAAGGGAAGGAAAGGCCAAAAGGGGGGGGGGAAAGAAAACTCTTCAGAAAGATTTTCAATCTATCATTCTCGCATACAGAAAAAAAATCCAGTCCAGGCATGGAGTGGGAGGGGATCCTGAAGCACTGAATCGTGTCTAACTCAGTCCCCTACTGCTTATGATTTAGTTTGGTTGGTTTGGGTTTTATGTTTTTTTATTCTTTTTTTAAATGTAGTTTTCTATATAACATCTTTAATTAGTGGCTTCCTGAACTAAGAATGGTCCAGATGTGAATTGCTGCTCCCTGCTCCCTTCCTCCCTCCTTTATACTCCTCTAAGATTGGGTGTCCAAGCTCACAGGGAAGGAAGAGTAGCAGCAGGGGCCAGACCCCTCCTCAGAGGAGGGAGAAGCTGGCCCTGTGTCATTGCCTCTGTCACCCAGATATCCTCTCAGTCAAAGCCATCCAACCTCAGCAGACCTTCACAGGCCCTGCCACCCAAATAGGTCTGACCCCAGCCCCCACTCCCTCTCAGGCTAGACCACAGGGAGCTGCAGCTGGCCACTTGACACCCTCCCCATAATAGAATGTCTGTGACTGTAGGGAGGTTAGCACTTTGTCCAGTTGAAACCCTTTCATCTCTGTCCTGTGGCCCCATCTCATCATCCCTCTTAGCTGGGACAATTCTCATGATTTATCTGATGATACATGTGGCCTCTTTCTCTTTCCAGTGCAGCCCCTTCCTGGGCCTGAGGTTATGGGTAGGGTACCACAGTGTGTGTCTGTGTGTGTGTGTGCATGCGTGCGTGTGTGTGTGTACATACATGTGGTTTGCTGTCCTGTTCCCAAGGATTCCGAGCCATGTGGAACTTCCCTTCTGGATGTGACTCTGGGTTGCAACAAGTGCTTATTTATGTGTGATATTGGGGAATGCGCCCAGGGTATGTTGTCCCTTTTGTAGGGCAATACACGTGGTAGGGTGACACTGTGTCTGAGCCTTCAGCACTCCCAGGGGAAAGCACTGCAGAGGAACTGGTTTCCAGACTGCAGAGGGATCTGCACTTTTGTTTGTTATTGACCAAAATAAATAAACAAAAAGTAGGTTAACTCTGAAGGGCAGGAAGGATATTTGAGGCATAAGAGGAGTTCCTAGACTTCGGTAATCCCTGTGGGTGTAACCTAGCCCAGGGTGGGAGCCACTTAGTTAAGCACTTGGGGTGTGGGCACAAAGAGGCAGGGCAGAACTCTGGAGTCTGTGCCTGTGGTGGGCAGTCCTGAGCCTTGAATTGAGAAATGTTGGTCTATAGTTGTAGGCATTTGTACAGTGGTGCTCGTCTCTTGCCACACCCCATTGCTTCCCTTAATTAGGACCTCTAGACCTTGACCCTGCGAGACATCAGTCTCCTGGACTAGCTAGAGGGGTATTTGGCCTCAGGGCCCCAGAAAGCACCAAAGCCCCTGACAACCCCACCTCCCTCCACCTTTCCCAGGGTCTTCGAGTGGGAACTGATGTGGCAGTGGGTCCAGCCCAGACAAACACTGCCCACTTCCTCTCCCTGCAGTGGGCACCACCTCTACCTCCCCCAGCAGGGCTAGGTCTTGAGTTCTCACCCCAGCACCATCTGTCCTCGACTTCTTGGGCCAGATCAGTCTGGACTGTGCCTCATCCTCAGCTCCGCCCATGCAGGTAGCAGGCAGCAGGCAGCAGGCAGCCCCCTCTCTGGTAGTATGGGTGCTGCCTTGTCCACTCTGCCAAGCCCTCCCCCCACCTGCACGCACACAGGTACCACCTGCTGGACCCATACCAGCTTGTTTTCTCACATGGGGGGATGGGATGCCAGTTCCTCGCGTCGTTCGTAATAGGAAGAGAAACGTGTGTTCAGGAACATGACCCTGGCCCTGGGCTTCTGAGCCCAGCTCTGTGTTTCGTCTCAAATCTAGGCATTCCTGCTTCAATTTTATTTTTTTTTTCTAAGAAAAAAAAAAACTCTGCACTAATTTACCTGGTTTCATAGGAAAACTTTTTATTTTATTTTATACATTTTTAGTGTCCATTTGTATTGAATAATTTGCTACAATTATAAAATGTAAGAGGTATATATAATATATGTATATTTCTAACGCAAGAAATGTAACTTTTTTCTTTTCAGGATTTTTTTTTTAAAAAAGAGGAGATAAACCAATATTTTTTCAGGAAAAACAAACTTTAGAAATGGGAGCATAAACCCTTTTTCTCCCCATTCCCCACCCTCTCTCTGTCCCTCTTACCTATGAACAAATCAAACGTTAGATTATCTTGTCAAGAATGTAATCTGTAGGTGCGGGATGGCGTCTTCTCAATGCAGTCAGCTATAGATTCTGTAGTTTTCTCCCTAGAAGTGCAAAGGGGGCATTGAGGCAGCGGGGAGCAGGGCAGTGACCTTTGTGTCTTTAGTGAAGGAGGAATACAATCGAGACATTTTGTATTCAGAATGTTGTGCAATATTTTAGAATGGGACATTTGGTGTGTTTAGAGATTTAGTTTAAAAAACAAAACAAAAATTGATCAAATCTGTAGAGTTTATATTGTTCCAGATTTTTTTAAGTTTGTATTAAAAGCATGATATATAATAAAAAATAATAAAAGGAGTCAGGGAGGATTCCCTGGTCTCCTATTATGCAGAATAGTTTGAGAAAAATTGGTTCCAGTTCTTCTATAAAGGTTTGATAGAATTCAGCTGAGAAGCCATCTGATCCTGGACTTTTCTTTTTGTCAGGTTTTTGATTACCTTTACAACCTCCATGGATGTGATGGGTTTGCTCTGAGCTTAGTTTTGGTAGGTGGTATGTGTCTAGGAATTCATCCATTCCTTCCAGATTATTTATTTTGTGGAGTAGAGGTTTTGGAAGTATGTCATGATGGTTCTTCCAATTTCATTGATGTCTGTAGTAATCTCTCCTTTTTCATTTCTGATTTTCTTAATTTGAGACTTCTCTTTTTTGTGCATGATCACTTTAGCTAGGGGTTTGTCAATCTTGTTCATTTTTTTCGAAGAACCAGCTCTTCATTTCATTAATTTTTAAAATTGTTTTCCTAGTTTCTAATTCATTAATTTCTGCTCAAATCTTGATTATTTCTTTCCACCTGGAACTCTTTGGGTTGAATAATTCTTGTTCTTCCAGAACCTTTAGGTGGACAGTCAGGTTATTGATTTGTGATCTCTCTGTCTTTGTAATGAAGGTATTTAGGGCTATGAAAATCCCCCTCATGACTGCCTTCATTGAGTCCCACATGTTTTCGTAGATTGTGTTTTCATTATCATTCAATTCTAAGAATTTTACTATTTCTTATTTTATTTCTTCCATGATCCATTCATTCTTTAAAAGTGTGGTGTGTTGTTTAGTCTCCAGTAGTTGGTGGTGTTCTTGATGTGTCTCTTATTGTTACTTTTTAGATTTAAATCATTGTGATCTGACATGGTGCAAGAAGTTACTTCAGTTTTCCTGACTTTATGAAGTCATGCTTTATGGCCTAATATATGGTCAATTTTTGAGAAGGTTCCATGGGCTGCTGAGAAGAATGTGTATTCTGTAGAGTTGGGGGGTGCAAAGTTCTATAGATGTCCTTTAGATCTAGTTGATCTATGATGTTGTTGAGCTCTATTATTTCCCTGTTGATTCTCTGCTTGGATGATCTGTCTATTAAAGATAGTGGAGTATTGAAGTCTCCAACTATGATGCTTTGGGTGTTTATTTGTGTTTTATTGTCAAGTAGATTTTGTTTTATAAACTGTGGTGCCCATGTGTTTGGGGCATATATATTTATGTTTGTGATGTGCTCATGTTGGATCATTCCCTTGATGAGTAAAAAGTGGCCTTCTTTGTCCTTTTTATTACTTTTGGTTTGAAGTCTATTTTATCAGATATTAATATAGCAACACCTGCTTGTTTTTCATTCCCATTTGCCTGGAATATCATTTTCCAACCTTTTGCCCTGAGGGGGTGTCTATCTTTAGTGGTGAGGTGGGTTTGTTGAAGACAGCAAATAGAAGGGTCCAGTTTTTTGATCCATCCTGATAGCCTGTGTCTTTTGATGGGTAAGTTAAGGCAATTAATATTTAAGGTTATTACTGTGAGGTTTGAATTAATCCCTCCCATGATGAGGTGCTTTATGGGGTTTGGTGCTTACTTGTGTAATGTACTGATCTGAGCCTGGTCTATTCTGGTTATTGTGATCTTCTTGTTGGCTCCTCAGGTTGGTTGTTTTACTGTTCTGTATGGAGTAGTCCCTCAAGTATTCTCTGTACATTTGGCTTTGTGTTCATATAATTATAGAGTTGACTTTTTTCTTTTTCTTTTTCTTTTAAAAATTTTATTTATTTGAGAGAGCGAGGTGGGGGAGAATGGGTGCACCAGGGCCTCTAGCCACTGTTCTACGTGCATGTGCCACCTTGTGCATCTGGCTTACATGGGTCCTAGGGAGTCAAACCAAGGTTCTTTGGCTTTGCAGATAAGTGTCTTAACTGCTAAGTTGTCTTTCCAGCCCCCCTTTCTTGTTTTTTAGATAAAGTCTCACTCTAGCTGACTGTTCCTTGGACTCATGCAATCCTCCTGCCTCAGTCTCCACCCCAACACCTAGCAGGGCTGCCATGTATTGTCTCAGGAGGGCTTGGCTTCCTCGCTGTTCTTAGGGCAGAAGGGTGAGCCAGCCACACACTGCATGAAGCCTCTTCTGTCAGGGCCATGGCCGTTCACAAGGGGAACTCCTGGGACCTAACCATGTCACTAGCAAGACTGTCACACTGGCCATGGCTGGCTGTGGGGAACATTCAGACTCCTGAATTGTGAGCACCTCTTTACCAGCCAGCACCCTGTGAAGCTTGTTAGTCAGTGGGAGAACCGCTGTGAGCATGAGGAGGCCCCTTTCAATTCCAGGGCTCATCTGCTAGGGGCACTCTTGGAACCCATGGTTAATTCCGTCAAACTGGAAACAAGGTACCCTACCCACATATTTGGTAACACATTATTTTAGATGTTTCTGATGTTTTGGATGTCAGTGGGTTTTGCACATCAATTGAAGGTTTGAATAGAAGGAAACACCAGCCAGGCAAGAGGAAATTTTCCAGCAGACGGCTTCTGGACTGGAGCTGAGCCAGCAGCTCTCACTGCAGATTCTGCACGTTCGTCTTCGTCAAGTAAGTCACTACTTGCAATGAATTTCTGCTTACACATTGTGTTGGTTCTGATTCTTTGGAGAACTCACAGAAAGCCTCTGAGGCTCATCACTAAGCAGACCTGTTCCTATCTGGACAGGAGGCTTCGTGATCGGCAGGCCCCAAAGGCTGAGGTTCTGTGCTTGTACAGCCTGTTCTACCAGCTACATACCAGCCTTGACCCAAGACAATCCAGGAGACTTGCCAGCAAAGAGTGGGCTGGGCCATCCCTCTCCTGTAGGTGAGTCCATCTTGGGGAGAGGGAGCCTCTTGTAAGGGTGCATTCAATGAGAACTCTTCTCTGCTGGGGCACCATCTCTGTCTCAGTGGATTCAACTGTCCTTTTATCCTCTCTTGTTAATTACACTATCAGTTGATTTAATGACATGGCTTCTGTCTCTTTACAGGGTCCTCATGGAGTAGTTGCTGTCAAATTTGTTTTATATTTGAACATTTTCACAAGTTAAACCGAACTTTTGATCATTCATTCAACATTTTACACAAGTCTATTTTCCTTTTCTTTTTTCGAGATAGGGTCTTGCTCTAGCCCAGGATGACCTAGAATTCACTCTATAGTCTCAGGTTGGCCTCAAACTCATAGCAATCCTCCTACCCCTACCTCCCTAGTGCTGGCTATCTTCCTCTTTCTTTCTTCTTCTTTTTTTTTCTTCTTAAGGTAGGGTTTGACTCTAGTCCAGGCGGACCTGGATTTCACTATGTAGTCAGCAAGGCCTTGAACTCACAGTGATCCTCCTATCTCAGCCTCCCAAGTGCTGGGATTAAAGGCATGCACCACCACACCTGGCTTCTATTTTCCTTTTTCTTTTTGGACAGAGCATCTAAGATTCACAGGAGTCATGATTTATCTCCATCAGTAACCTGTCTTGAGTGTAAGCTTATCACTTGCAGCTGTGGTAACCTATGTTCAAGAGAACACTGGCGAATACATACACACAATGTGATATGCTGTAGTATGTCCCCAGCCTGTAGAGAGAAAGGTTACTAACACATCAGTCTTTTCTGGAAATAACTTCTACTAAAGATTCATAGTCAGCATAGTCCTTCAGTGACTGTATAAGTTCATCCAGAAGGCAGTCACCTTGCATGAAGGTTTCAAGATCATACAGCAATTTGTTGATTCTGTGATCTGTGACCTGGTTCTGTGGAAAAGTGTATGTTCTTATTTTTTCTTATCTTCCTCTAGTTCCAACCTGGATCTTTCTAGAGTTGGATCATTTACTTGTTTCTACCTCCAGATGCATGCTGTATAGTTTTGCATGTAACTTTTTCATAGCCACTTCTTTATTTTTTAGTTGTGACCTCTCTTGTTGGCATTCAGAAAAAACACCTATTTCACTTGGGAAATAGTCCAGGATTTCAAAGTGCCATCTTTTAAAGGCTGCATATTGCTGATACATGTCAAACATCTCGGATGTAAACAGCATTGCCTCCTGGCCTCCGACTCCTGCAGAGACCTCCAGGATCAAATCCCCTTCATCTGGTTCTTCTGAGGGAACCAAAAGTAGGATGATCTGATGCTTTAACTGGGCTATTTGTTTTTGACACAATGCTATTTCATTTTCTGCAAGCTTCTTTAAGTCTTCATTTTCATCATGCAGCAAGTGCTTGGTCTCGCGCAGCTCCTGCTCTTTGTCGCTCAGCAGTTTGGACGCCGCCAGCAGCTTGGGCACCCTGCCTGGGCACAGGGCTTCAGAGCCCGCCCCGCACTCCAGGAAGGTCCTCCCGGGCGCCGGCCCACAGACTCCAGCGCAGCATCAGGGTTGACTTTTTTCATGGACAGTTTTTCTTTCACCATCTATTATGAGGTATACTTTTGCTGGATAAAGTAGCTTGTGTAGGAAGCCATAGCTTTCAGACTTTGAAGTGTTCCATTCTAGGCCCTTCTGGCTTTCAGGGTTTCCATTGAGAAATCTGATGTTATTCTAATGAGATTGCCCTTGTACGTTGTGAATTGCTTCTCTCTTGCTGCTTTTAACACTCTTTGTTTTCATTGTTAAGGGTTTTAACTATGATAAATCTTGGAGGATTTCTTCTTTGGTCCTGCCTGTTTGGTGTTCTGTGGGCTTCTTGTATCTGCATGAGTCTCTGTTTTGCAAGACTCAGAAAATTTTCTTCAAGAATTTTGTTGAGTATGTTTTCTATGCCTCTGGTCTGGATTTCCTCTCCTTCTGGTATGCCCATGATCTGGATGTTTGGTCATCTTAGAGTGTCCCACAGTTCCCTCATATTCTGTTCACTTGATTTTTTGCACTTAGCAGTTTTTGGCCTCCCAATAAATTTCTTCTGTCCTATCTTCCAGGTCAGAGGTTCTCTCTTCCACATGAGTAACTCTGTTAGTGAGTGGTTCTAGAAAGGTTTTCATAAATTCTATTTGATTTTTGTTTTCTGTTGTATTGTTTTGCATAATGTCCATCTCTTTTTTGAGGTATGATTTCAATTTGAAATCTGATTTTCTTGCTGTTTCTTATAGTTCATTCTTGCATTTGATCAAGTCCTCATTAAGCTTAATTGTTGAGGTATTTCATTTCTTGACTTACCTTCAATTTATTCATATCTCTTTGGAGGGTTTTAACATTTTCTTCCATCAATTTAATCCTACTGTTAAAAGCTGAATACCCTAGGAGGTCATTCTGTTCAATTTCATTGATACAGTTATTGGTTCTTTGATAGTTTGCTTCAAGTTCAGTGACTTTTTTTTTTTTTTTTTTTTTTTTTTTTTTTTTTTTTTTGGTTTTTCGAGGTAGGGTCTCACTGTAGCCCAGGCTGACCTGGAATTCACTATGGAGTCTCAGGGTGGCCTCGAACTCACGGCAATCCTTCTACCTCTGCCTCCCGAGTGCTGGGATTAAAGGCGTGCGCCACCACGCCCAGCTTCAGTGACTTTTTTTTAAATCAGAGTCTCATTGGTTGTTGTGTTTTCATTTTGGGAATGGATTTCTGTTGATTTCTCTATGATTTCACTGGAGGCTTCCATAATAGGACTAGGCATCCTTGATGGAGATCTCTCAGTTTTCAGACTTTAATTGGTTGTTTTTTCTTTCTTTTCTTCTTTTTTTTTTTTTTTTTTTTTAAGGAAGACTCTATTTTATTGAGGAGGAAGAAAGTTTGTGTCCTTTGGCCCATTTACCCTATGACTCAGGTGAACAGAGATATTGGTACTTAGTGGCCAGTCAAAATACCAAAGCAACAGGCATGGTTCCACAGCTCACACAGGAGCCAAGGCCTCCCCAAGCAAGGCACAATGGGACCTACCAGGACCAGGGGACTAGGAGGAGTAAGGGAACAGGAATCTGGCCTAGTTCATGATGAGCCCTCTAGGAAATGAACCAGTGTAGCCAACCTAGACTGGGGAGATGGGAGGAGCCCAGATACAGGGGTCTGGTCTACTTCTCCAGAGGGCCATGGCCTCCTACACACTGATGTTCAAGGAACTCAGACCTGGGCATTAGGAGGGGACCAGAAATGGGTCCAGCCTACTCACTCCAGACCGCCACACCCACCCACATACTGACCTGGCAAGGAACTCAGACCTGGGCTGTGGGAGGGGAACAGAAATGGCTCCAGCCTACTCACTCCAGACTGCCATGCCCGCCCACACATTGACCACACAAGGAACTCAGACCCATGCAGTGGGAGTCTATCTTTTTTTTTTTAATACTTATTTGGGGCTGGAGAGATGGCTTAGCAGTTAAGGTGTTTGCCTGCAAAGCCAAAGGACACTGGTTCGATTCTCCAGAAGCCATGTACGCCAGATGCACAAGGGGGCATATGCATGTGGAGTTCATGTGCAGTGGCTGTAGGCCCTGGCATACTTATTCTCTTTTCTCTCTCTCTCTCTCTCTCTCTCAAATAAATACATAAATAAGTTTTAAAAACCATTTTAAAATAAAAATAAAAATATTTCTTTGCTTATTTGCAGAGAGAGACAGAGACAGAAAGACCTAGAGAGAAATAATAGACAAACAAGGGTCTCTAGGCAGTGTAGACAAACTCTAGAATATATAAACTTTTTATATAGTCTAGAAATTAAAATAAAACTGAAACTAAGTAAATATTTGTTAGCCATTGCTTCACAGGCAAGTGCTTTAACTGCTAAGCCATCTCTCCAGCCCTGTTTATCTTTTTATTGCCTAGTTTCTTTTTTTAGTTATTTGTATATTCTAGAAATGAATCCTCTGTCAGATGCATATCTAGTGAAGGTTTTTCCCAGTCTGTAGGTTGTTTCTTCACTTGGTTGACAGTTTCCTTAGCTGTAAAATAGCCTTTTAGTTTCCTGAGATCTTATTTGTTGATTGTGTGACTTATTTCTTGAGCTACCAAGATCCTATTCAAAAAGTCTTTCCCCCATGTATATCAGGAAGCATTCTCTCTACTTTTTCCATTATAGGGTTTCAGGTCATACATTGATGTCCTTGATGCATTTTCAGTTGATTTTTGTGCATGGTGCAAGATAAGGGTATAGATTCATTCTTTTACATGGAGATATGCAGTTTTTCAGCACCATTTAAAACTGCTATCATTGGGCTCAAGAGATAGCTTAGTGCTTAAGACATTTTCCTGTGAAGTCTAAGGACCCAGGTTCAACTCCCAGTACTCATATAACTCAAATGTACAAGGTGGAACATGTGTCTGGAGGTTTATTTGATTTTAATTTATTTATTTTTTTTGCAGTGGCGGAAGGTGTGCCCATTCTCTGTCTCTGCCCCTTCCTCCCTCCCTTTCTCTCAAATAAATAAATAAATAAAATATTTTTAAATGCTATCTGTGCTGGAGATATGGTTTATCAGTCAAGGCGCTTGCCTGTAAAGCCTAAGAACTCATGTTTGAATCTTCATGTCCCACTTAAGACAGACACTCAGTGATGCAAGTGCAGAAGGTCACACATGTGCACAAGGGGGCACATGTACCTAGAGTTCATTTGCAGCAGCTGAAGGCCTTGATATGCCAATTTTCTCTCTCCTCCTGCCCTCTCTCTGTCTTTCTAAAATAAATAATTAAAATGCTCTCTTTTCTGAAACGTAAGGTTTTCATCTTTATCTGAGGTCTTTTGTATTTCCATGCAACTTTTAAGTTTTTTTCTTTTTTTGTGGGGGGGCAAGGTAGGGTCTCACTCTGGTCCAGGCTGACCTGGAATTCACTACATAGTCTCACTATGGCCTCGAACTCATGGTGACCCTCTTACCTCTGCCTCCCAAGTGCTGGGATTAAAGGTATGTGCCACCATGCCCAGCCCTTTTTTTCTATTTTTGTAAAGAATGGTGCTGGAATTTTGTTTGAAATTGCATTGAATTTATATATTCTTTTTGGTAGGATGATCATATTCAATTAATTCTTCCAATCCATGAGTTAGTTGAAGTAATAAGGTGCTTGAGAAAGATATGGTTCCATCTTCTGAAGTCTTCCTCAATATCTATTGCAGTCAGGTTCACATTGCTGGTAGAAATCACCCAACCAAGAGCAGCTTGTGGACACCTGAATCAAACCACCACATTCTTCCCCTGACCCCCATAAACTAATAATCATACATGATTTAAAATGCAGTACATAAGCTGGGGGTGGTGGCGCACGCCTTTAATCCCAGCACTCGGGAGGCAGAGGTAGGAGGATCACCCATGAGTTCAAGGCCACCCTGAGACTCCATAGTGAATTCCAGGTCAGCCTGGGCTGGAGTGAGACCCTACCTCGAAAAACCAAAATAAATAAATAAATAAATAAATAAATAAATAAATAAATAATAAAATAAAATGCAGTACATTCAGTCCAACTTTAAAAGTCCCCATCCCAAAGATGTTCAAACATCCCTATAATCCAAGGTCTTTTAACTGAACCATAACACCAAAAAAATGTCACCCAAGAAATCCATAATGGCACAGAATAAACATTCACACTGCAAAAAATGGCATTGGGCATAGCAAAGAAATATTCAACCAGTACAAGATTTAAAATAAACAGGGCAAACATCAAACTCTGCAGCTTCAAGTCCAACAACTCTAATTAGTGACAAATCTCCCAAGTCTGATAATTCTAAAAAGCAACAAGTCTCTGGCATTCCAATTCCATCCCTCCAGCTAGGCTATTCACAGTCTTGGGAAATTTCATCAGGGCCAGCAGCTTCCCTTAGCAGCCATCCGTGGTCCCAGCATCTCCACTGGTTCTCTACTGTAATCCACAGTTCATCCTCATGGCCCCATGGGGTCTCCATGCAGGCACCCAGCAAACCTGCTTCACACTGCTCATGGCCATTTCTAAAACACAGGACCGTGTTGCAAACAATGACCCTCTCTTTCCTGCATTTCTTATACTCCACAATACCTGGTAGGGTGCCAATCAGGAATCCAAAAACTTCAATAAGTTCAAAAAATCTTGTGTACAGAACATAAGGGAACTGTGGGCTACCCTAAAACATCCTAACATTCAGCTCATAGGTATACCAGAAGGGGAAGAAGTTCAGACCAAAGGCATGGATAACTTACTCAACAAAATTATCCAAGAAAAGTTTCACACCATCTCAAAAGGGAATCGCATCAAGATATAAGAAGCTAACAAAACTACAAACAGACTGGACCAAAGAGGAAACTCTCCAAGGCATATAATCATTAAAACTCTAAACAATTAAAACAAAGAGGGAGTGCTAAAAACAGCAAGAGAGAAACAACACATACTACATACAAAGGCAATTCCATCAGAAATATCTCATATTTCTCAAGGTAAAACCCTGAAATCCAGAAGGGTCTGGAATGGAGCACTTCAAAGTCTAAAAAATTATGGCTTCCAATATAAACTACTATACCCAGAAAAAGTATCCCTCATAATAGAGGGTGAAAGAAAAACTTTCTATGATAAAAGCCAGCTCTATGATTACATGAACACATACTTCAGGGAATTCCCCATACAGAAGAGTTAACCAATCTCAAGAGCCTACAAGAAGATCTCACTAACCAAAAATAAAACAGACTCAGAAAAATACAGTTCAAGAAGACACCAAATCCCATAAAGCACCTCAACATGGTAGGGATTAAATCATACCTCACAGTTATTACCTAAAATATTAATGGTCTTAACTCACCCATCAAAAGACACAAATTTACAGAGTGGATCAGGAAACTGGGCCCTTCAAACTGCTGTCTTCAAGAAACCCACCTCACCACTAAAGACAGACACCATCTCAGGGTGAAAGGATGGAAAATGATATTCCAAGCAAATGGAAATAAGAAATAAGCAGGTGTTGTTATATTAATATCTGATAATAAAATGGACTTCAAAAACAAAAGTAACCAAAAAGGACAAAAAAGATTAATTTGACTCATCAAGGAAATGATCTAACAAGAGGATATGACAATCATAAATCCATATGCACCAAACATAAGTGCACCACAATTTAGTAAACAAAATCTACTTGACAACAAAACAGAAATAAACACCAACACCATCATAGTTGGGGACTTCAATAACCCACTATCATCAATACATCCAAACAAAAAATCAACAGGGAACTAAGGGAGCTCAACAATACCACAGTTCAACTAGACCTAATGGAAATCTACAGAACATTCCACCCCAATTCTACAGAATACACATTCTTCTCAACAGCGTGGAACTTTCTCCAAAATAGATCATATATTAGGCCATAAAGCATGCCTCCATAAATGCAGGAAAATTGATGTAACTTCCTGTATCATATCAGATCACAATGCTTTAAAGCTAGAAATTAACAAGAGACACATCAGGAGTTCCACAAGGTCATGGAGACTAAACAACACACTTTTAAACAATGATTGGGTAGTAGAAGAAATTTTTTTAAAAAAATTGTAGAATAGAATGACAGTGAGAACACAACTTACCAAAACTTATGTCACACAATGAAGGCAGTCCTAAGGGGAAACTTCATAGCACTAAATGCCTTCATAATAAAGACAGAGACATTTCAAATTAATAATCTAACCACCCACCTAAAGGCATTGGAAAAACAAGAAGAATCCACCCCAAAGGGCTCCAAACATAAAGAAATAATCAAGATCAGAGCAAAAATTAATGAATTGGAAACTAAGAAAAAAAATTAAGAAAATTGATGAAACGAAGAACTGGTTCTTAGAAAAAATAAACAGGATTGATAAACCCCTGGCCAATTTGATGAAGCAAAAAGTAGAGGAGTCTCAAATTAACAAAATCAGAAATGAAAAATGAGAGGTCACAACAGACATCAATGAAATTAAAAAAAAAATCATCAGGACCCACTTACAAAATCTCTACTCCACAAAAGTGGATAATCTGGAAAAATGGATGAATTTCCAGACACATACCACCTACCAAAACTAAACTCAGAGCAGATTAATCTCCTAAAGAAACCTATCATACCCATCGATATTAAAAAGGTAATAAAAAACCTCCCCCAAAAGAAAAGCCCAGGACAGAATGGCTTCTCAGCTGAATTCTACCAAACCTTTATTTAAGAACTGAAACCAACTTTTCTCAAACTGTTTCACACAAAACGAGAGCAGGGAATCCTCCCCAGCTATTTTTTTGATGCTTGTATCACCATATACCAAAACCAGACAGAGATACAACCAAAAAAGAAAATTATAGGCCTGATGAACTTAGATGCAAAGATCCTGAACAAAATCCTTGCAAACCAAATTCAACAACACATCAAAACCTTTATCCATCTTGATCAAGTAGGCTTCATCCTAGGGGTGCAGGTATGGTTCAGCATATGGCAATCTGTAAATGTAATACACTACATATAAACCTAATTACAAGAACCACATGATACTTTCAATAGATACAGAGATCACTTCATGATCAAAACACTGGAGAGAATAGACATGGAGGCTTATTTCTCAACACAATGAAGGTTATATATAAAAGCACCTAAAGTCCAAATAATACTTAATGGGGAAAGACTCAATGAGCTTCCATTGTGATTGGAAATAAGACAGGGATGCCCACTCATCACTACTCTTCAACATAGCACTAGAAATCTTGGCCCAACCAATAACACAGGAGAAAGAAATAAAAGGGATACAAATTGGAAAGGAAAAAGTCAACTTAGCCCTATTTGCAGATGACATGATCCTATATATAGATACCTAAAAGTCTACATCTCAAAACTTCTATAGGTGGTTAATGTGTTCAGTAAAGTGACAGGTTACAAAATCAACCCATAAAATCAGTACTCTTTCTATATTCAAAGGACAAATATACAGAGAAAGAAATCAGCAAGGCTGTCCCATTTTCAATAGCCACAAAAATTTAAATATGTTGGAATAATACTAACCAAGGATATGAGATACCTATATAATGAAAACACAAAAAATACTCAAGAAAGAAATAGAGGAGAACTTGAGAAGATGGAAAGACCTCCCATGCTCCTGGATAGCTAGAATTAATATTGTGAAAATGGCAATTCTACCAAAACCAATATAGAGATTTAAAATAAAAGTCCAGCATCATTCTTCACAGAGACAGGAAAAATGATCTCAACATTCATATGGAATGGCAACAGGCCTCAGATATCCAAATGTATCCTGAGCAAAAGAAACACCTCTGGAGGTATCACCATACTGATCTAAAGCTATATCATATGCCATAGAAACAAAAACAACATGGTATTGGCATAAAAACAAAAATATAGACCAATGGAACAGAATTGAAGACCTAGAATTTAGGTCAAGTAATTATAGCTACTTGATCTTTGACAAAGTTGCCAATAACTTAGACTGGAGAAAAGACAGCATCTCAAACAAATGGTGCTGGATGAATGGGATAACTATATGTAGAAAACTGAAACTAGACCCATTCATCTCACCATACACAAAAATCAACTCCAAACGTATTAAAGACATTAATAGAAGACATGAAACTCTTATCCTATTGGAAGAAAAAATAGGAGGAGCTCTCCATGATATGGGAGTCAGAAAAGACTTCCTGAACTAAACCCCAGTAGCCCAGGAAATTAAACAATCACTCAACCAATGGAATATCAAGAAGCTAAAAAGCTTTTGCATAGACAAACATACAATAAGCAGTGCCATTAGATTATCCACAGAATGGAAGGAAATTTTTGCCAGCTATACCACTGACAGAGGCCTAATATCTAGAATCTACAAAGGTCTCAAAAAATTAACAATTAAAAAAATCAAACAACCCACTCAAAAATGGGGCAGATGCCAGGTGTGGTGGCACATGCCTTTAATCCCAGCATTTGGGGGGCAGAGGTAGGAGGATTGCCATGAGTTTGAGGCCACCCTGAGAATACAGAGTGAATTTCAGGTCAACCTGGGATAGAGTGAAACCCTACTTCAATAAAACCATAAAAGGGGGGGGTGCAGAGAACTGAATAGGGAGTTCTCAAAGGAAGAAAACAATGGTTAACACACACTTAAGAAAATGTTCAGAAAACAAAAAGAAAATGTTCAACATCTTTAACAAGGAAATAAAATTAAAAGAACTATGAGATTTCACCTTACTCTAGTAAGGATGGCAATCATGAAAAATTCAAATGACCCAGATGAAAGTCCGGACAGCTACAGCCACCTGATCTTTAACAAAAAATTCTGAAAATACTCATTAGAAAAAAGAAATAACAGCCCCTCCAAAAACGGTGCTAGGAAAACTGAATATCTATATATAGAAGGATAAAAATAGATCCCTATCTATCTCCATGCAAAAGAATTAAGTTCAAATGGATCAAAGATCTTAATATCAGACCTGAAACTATGAAACTACTGCTAGAGGAAAAAGTAAGGGAAACCCTTCAACATATTGGCATAGGCAACAATTTTCTGAATATAATCCCAGTTGTTCAGGAAATAAAACCACTAATCAATCACTGGTATCTCATGAAATTATAAAGCTTTTGTATAGGAAAGGACACTATGAATAGAGCAAAGAAGCAACCTACCGAATGGGAGAAAATCTTTGCCAGGTATACATCTGATAGAGGATTAATATCCAGGATATACAAAGAACTCAAAAAAAGAATAACAAATCAAACAACCCAATTAAAAATGAGCTATGGAACTAAATAGAGAGTTCTCAAAAGAAGAAATACAGATGGCATATAAACAACTAAAAAATGTTCTACATCCTTAGCCATCAGGGAAATGCAAATTAAAACTACTTTGAGATTCCATCTCACTCCTGTCAGAATGCCTATCATCAAGAAAACAAATGACAATAAATGCTGGCAAAGATGCAGAAAAAGAGGAACCCTTCTACACTGTTGGTGGAATGCAATCTGGTACATCCATTATGGAAATCAGTGTGGAGGTTCCTAAGGCAGATAAAAATAGATTTACTATATGATGCAGCTGTACAACTCCTAGGCATATATCCTAAGGAATCTTCTCACTGCCTTAGAGATATTTGTTCAACCATGTTTATTCACAATAGATAGGAAATGGCCCCCAGCCTAGATGTCTCTCAACTGATGAATGAATAATAAGATGATGTATATCTATACAAAGTAATTCTAGGCAGTGGTAAAGAAAAATGAAATTATGAAATGTTCAGGGAAATGGATGGATCTGGAAAGTATTATACTTAGTGAGGCAACCCAGGCCCAGAAAGCCAAATACCACTTTTTCTTTCTCATATGTGGGCTAGCTACAAATATTTGTTTTTTGTTTTTTGGTTTTTGGGGTTGTTTTTTGTTTGTTTGTTTGTTTGTTTTTGTTTGTTTGTTTGGTTGGTTGGTTTTTCAAGGTAGGGTCTCACTCTGGTCCAGGCTGACCTGGAATTCACTATGTAGTCTCAGGGTGGCCTCGAACTCACAGTGATCCACCTACCTCTGCCTCCCAAGTGCTGGGATTAAAGGCGTGTGCCACCACGCCTGGCTAGCTACAAATATTTGGACTTGTATATGAGTTGTAATAAAACTCAGTAACAGAGGCTTCCAGGTAAGATGATGGCATAGGAACAACACCAAAGCATCCTAGGGGAGAAAAGACAAAAATAAATAAATAAATAGAAAAATACACTTTTCTACTGAAAAGTGAAGGTATATATGAAGTTATCAACCACAATAGAGAAGTAGGAGAGATCCAGAGCATCTAAAGACCACAGAAGCAGGCCGAAGCAGCTCCAGCAGTGGGGGCACCAGGTTTGCGCAGCCATGGTCACCAGGCTCTGCCTGAGCCACAGGAAAAGCCAGGTGAGGGGATTTTCCACTCACACCAGCTTCCTTGTAAACTTGAGAAACCTAAAGGGGAAGACAGTAGTGTCCAGTGGAGCAGGTCATGAGGAAGAGGATAATGAGTACCAGTGGGAAAACTTCAGCCAACATCCACAGCCTCCCCTCCCCTCACCACCAGGGTCAGAAAGTAGTAGAGACCAGGGTAAGGGAACTCACACAGCACCCAGAATACGCTATCAGAGCAGCAATCTACCAATCCAGCCAGCCTACCTGAGCCCACAGAACAGCAAAGAGGTACCCAAGAAGGTACACAGTATAGCTGAGTCCAAAGCCATCCCAAAACATAACTGGGCTTACACCAGGTCACTACCCACCGAAAAAACCTGGTATATAGGTTTGCATCAGCAGTGCTAATTGCACATTCCATGTCAGGGTAAATTATGTGTTAAATCTGATGGATGATCAGATTTGTCACTCTTAAACAAGTTATATTTTGGGGTTGTCATTTGTTGTTTCCTAATTTATAGTGCCTTTGTCTCATTTGTCATTTGTTGGGTCAGGGTCTCACTCAATCACAAGCTGACCTTGGAACCCTCTACAGACCAGAAACCTTGGCCTCCCAGTTGACAGGATTAAGGGTGTGGGGCAACACACATCCTTAGGGACTTTGACTTTGTTAGAGGATCTGTTTGTTTTGATACCTATTCTTGCATAAATACTCTTTGATGGTTTCATTGAATGTGTATATTGTTCAGTTAAATTTTAGAATCTGCCTGTATTTTGTTCCACCCAGCCTAATAGAATATTCACATATCAGGCAACCCAACACCTAGGGTCACTTTTGTGGTTACTCTGAGAGTCTTTTAGAGCCACACCTAGCACCTTAAGCACCTACCCTGAAAATATATAACATCAGATTGATTGTTACATCTAAGAAAACTTCAGATAATTAGAAAACCTAAGCATCAAAGTAATCCAAGATGCAAAAATCTCTACATTATAAACACCCAAAAATCAAGACAATATAATTACAACAAAAATTATAAATCCATCAGAAATGGCATCCAGTGAGACTGATATAGAGGAAATGCATTAAAAATTTTTCAAAAAAATGATTATAAATATGCTCAAAGAAATTAAAGAGGAAATCAAAGGAATCAAAGAAGACACAGGAAACCAATTTAATGAAATGAGAGGTCAATACAAGACATGAATAAGGCAATAGAAACAATAAAGAAAAAAACAGTCATAAATACTAGCCATGAAAAAAAGTAAGTCAAATTTTTAAAAAACTCCATAGAAAGTCTCACCAATAGAATGGATTAAGGAGAGAACAGAATATCTAAACTAGAAGACCAGGTGGGCAGATCTAATACAGTTCAACAAAGAGAAAGACCAGCTAATAGGAAGGCATGAATGGGAAATTCAAGATATTAAGGACACTATGAAAAGATCAAACATAAGAATTCAGGGTATAGTAGAAGGAGAAGAATTTCACTCCAATGGCACAGGAGGCATTTTCAACAAAATCAGAAAGAGATGCCATTGCAGATACAGGAAGCCTTTAGAACACCAAACAGACAAAACCTGGAAAGAACCTCTCTTTGCCATATTATAATTAAACTACCAAACATACAAACCAGAGAAAATATATTGAAAGCAGTTACAGTGAAACAAGTCATTTATAAAGGCAATCCTATCAGGATCACAGCAGATTACTCAACATAGACTTTGAAAGCCAGAAGGGCTTGGAGTGATATATTGCAAGTTCTGAAAGACAACTGTTACCCAACAAAGCTATCCAGCCAAATTGATGGTTAAATAAGGACATTCCACAACAAAAACAGGCTAAAGGAATATATGACAACTAAGCTAGCTCTACAGAAAATGCTTGAAGAGCTCCACACTGAAGAGAAAGGAAAGCACACATATGAGGAAATAGGGAAAAATAAATCATACTAAAAAAACACTTACTACAAGAGAGTAAAGGGGAAAAAAGGAAGCTCTACAAAACAAGAACAATGGTGAGAAAAAATACATACTTTCATTAATAACTCTTAATATCAATGACCTCAATGCCCCAACCAAGAGACACAGGCTTGAAGAGTGGATTAAAAGGATGGATCCTTCTGTTTCTTGCCTCCAAGAACCTCATCTCTCCATAAAAGATAAACGCTATCTTAGGGTGAAAGGATGGAAAATGGTATTCCAAGCAAATGGGCCTAGGAAACAAACAGGTGCTACTATTCTAATATTGGACAGGATAGACTTCAAACCAACATTAGTGAGGAAAGATAAAGAAGGTCACATTGTATTGATTAAAGGAAAAAATCAACAGGAAGACATTACAATTCTAAATATATTTGCACCTAACATGGGTGCTCCCAATTTCGTTAAACACTATTAGAGTTAAGTTCACAGATAGCACCAAGCACAATTGCATTGGGTGACTTCAATACCCCACTCTCATGTATTGACAGATCATCCTGACAACAAATAAACCGACATCTGAATTAAGTGATATCATAGAACAAATGGACCTAACAGATATCTACAGAACATTCTATCGAAATGCTACAGAACACACATTTTGCTCAGCAGTACATGGAACGTTCTCTAAAATAGACCATATATTAGGACACAAGTAAATATTAACAAATACAGGAAAATTGAATGAATACCTTGTACTCTATCTGATCACAACGGGATTAAACTACAAATCAGCAATAAAAAAAATTACAGAGCATACAGAAATTCATGAAAACTAAACAGTACATTACTGAATGAAGAAATCAGAAAGGAAATTTAAAAAAAATCATAGAACCAAATGACAATGAGACCACAACATACCAAAACTTTTGGGACATAATGAAGGCAGTCCTAAGAGGAAAATTCATAGCTTTAAGTGCCTATATTAAGAAATTAGAGCCAGGCATGGTGGCACACACCTTTAATTCCAGCACTCAGGAGGCAGAGGTAGGAGGATCACCCTGAGTTCAAGGCCACCCTGAGACTACATAGTGAATTCCAGGTCAGCCTGAGCTAAAGTGAGACCCTACCTTGAAAAACAAAAATAAAAAATAAAAAAAGAAAATAAATTAGAAAGGTTGCAAGTAAACAACTTAATTCTTCACTTTAAGGCCTTGGAAAAAGAAGAACAAGGCAAAACAAAAATCTGTTGATGGGAAGAAATAATAAAGATTAGGGCAAAAATTAATGAAATAGAAACCAAAATTCAATACGAAGAACTAATAAAGCAAAGAGTTGGTTCTTTGAAAGGGTAAACAAGATTGATAAACCCTTAGCAAATTTGACCAAAAGAAAGAGAGAAGGGACACAAATTAACAAAATAGAGATGAAAAAAGGCACCATTACAACAGATACCAAACAAATTCAGAAAATTATAAGGACATACTTTAAGAACAATACTAAGTTAGAAAATCTGAAATAAATGGATTATTTCCTAGATTTATATGACTTACCTAAATTAAGTCAATATGAGATAACCCATAACAAGTTTAGAGACGTAGAAAATTATTTTTAAAATCTCCCAACTGATAAAAGTCCAAGCCAAGATGAATTCACTGGTGAATTTTATCAGACCTTCATGTAAAAACTAACACCAATGCTCCTCAAACTTTTCCATAAAATAGAAAAGGAAGGAATACTACCAAACTCCTTATATGAAGCCAGTATCACCCTGATACTAAAACCAGACAAAGACGTCACAAAAAAAGAAAATTACAAGTCAGCTTGTGACCAAGCATTTGACCTTCCCTAATGAATGACAGAAGAGGAAACAAAGGCACTATAAATCAGGAAGCAACAAATGACAAGCCCAAAATATAGCTTATTTAAGAATGGCAAATCCTACAATCCATCAGATTTAACATAAAATTTATCCTGACATGGAAGGTGCAATTAGTTCTTCTGATTTAAGCCTATATACCAGGCTTATTTGGTGGGTACTGACCGGGTGCAATCCCAGTTACCTTTTGGGATGGTTTTGGTCTCAATTATGCTGCACTCCTGCTTGGATCCCTCTTTGCTGCAGTGTGAGCTCAGGTAGGGTGGCTGGGTTGCTGGACCGCAGCTCTGAATGCCTGTGTCAGGTGTTGTGTAGGTGAGCTCCTTTCCCCAGGTCTCTGGTGCTTGCTGGTGCTTGCACTGGCAGTGGGAGAGGGGAGACTGTGGATGGTGGCTGAAGTTTTCCCACTGGTCCTCTTCCTCAGGGTCTGCTCCTCCATTCCTCCCTGCTGTTCTCCCTTCAGACAAGAAATCTTAGCCTCCTAGTTGACAGGATTAAGGGTGTGGGGAACACACATCCTAAGGGACTGTGACTTTGTTAGAGGATCTGGTTGTCATAATGCCTACTGTTGCATAAAAACTCTGTGCTGTTTTCATTGAATGGGTACATTGTTTAGTTAAATTTTAGAAACTGCCTATATTTTGTTCCAATAAGTCTACTTGAATGCTCTCATGGCAGGCAAGCACAACATCTAGAGTCACTTTTGTAGTTACTCTACGAGTCCAAAGAGCCACACATAGCACCTTAAGCTCCTACCCTGAAGATATATAACATCAGATTGGTTGATACCTCTAATAATACTACAGATAATTAGAAAATACAAGCATTAACTTTATCCAAGATGCAAAAAATGTACATTATAACACAAGAAATACAAAAAATCAAGACAATATAAATCCAGAAAGTATCAATGCATCAGAAATGACCTCCAGTGAGACTGATTTAGAGGAAATGCCTGAGAAAGATTTCAAAAGAAAGATTATAAATATGTTCAAAGAAATCAAAGAGAAAATCAAAGAAATGAAAGAAGACAGAGGAAACCAATTTAATGAAATGAGAGGGCAATATAAGGACAGTCTATGAAATAAAAAAAAATCTATAGAAGATCTTACCAGTAGAATGGATGAAGGAGAGGACAGAATATCTAAACTAGAAGACCAGTTAGCAGATCTAATACAGTCCAACAAAGAGAAAGACAAACTAATCAGAAAGTATGAATAAGAATTTCAAGGTATTCATGACACTATGAAAAAATTAAACATAAGAATTCAGGGTATAGTAGAAGGAGAAGAATTTCACTCCAAAGGCATAGTAGGCATTTTCAACAAAATGGTAGAAGAAAACTTCCCCCAAATTGGGGAACAGATGCCAATGCAGATACAGGAAGCCTGTAGAACACCAAACAGACAAAACCTGGAAAGAACATCTCCTCACCATGTTATAATTAAACTACCAAACATACAAACCAATATATACATATATATATTGTATTCAGTATATATATATATATATATATATATATATATATATATATATATATACTGGAAGCAGTTAGACAGAAAAATCAAGTCAAATACAAAGGCAAGCCCATCAGGATCACAGCAGATTACTCAACACAAACTTTAAATAGGATGGAAGGGGAGGGAGGGGAGGGCATCAGAGGGGTGGGAAACACAAATCCAGACCCAAATGGCAATGGTAACATAATTTTCTACTTACTAAAAGACAGACCAAATGGCTGATCCTTCACCAGGCCCTTACAGAGAACACCTGAACCACAAGACACTGGAGAGGGTATGATCAAGACTAACCTTAATCTTCTACATCTTCCCTCCCTCACTTCCCCTCTCCCTCTCTCTCTCTCTTTCTTATCTCTAACTCTTGTATATTAGTTATCTTTTTCCTCATTTTCTTAGTGGGCACTGACCTGTAACTCCCAGAACCAGCATGGGGCTATCATCCACAATGAGCTTTTGATCAGAGACACCTACAAGGTTTCCTAAAAGACAGACAGATTTCTGTCAGAGTACTTGATGACCCACCAAAGGCTAGTGATAAGACCCTACTGCTGAAGACACCTTATGTGATTGACATGCAAATTAGAATGGCATGGCTGGAAGTTGGAAGAGAGTCAGTCCCCAGACAGTCAGCATGTCTAGTGCCAGAAGGTGCTACATGGGCGACTCGGGGAAAATGACCAATATCTGTCGAAGCAACGCATGGTCTAACCTACTTAGCAGCAAATAACTTGTTGTGATGCCCACACAAGTGCAGTGGTGGCACACAGCCATGGTGGGGAACCAACTGCTCTCAATTCAGCTAATTGATCCCCTCACTGGTATGAGACCCATAGCTGGAGCTGGGAAACAAGTCAGAACCATATCCAAAGATAAGCCCACTCTCCAATATCAAGCTACCGTCAATTGTGGGTTACAAGAGGGCCTACACCTATTAAATTCTCTATTAAAAAAAAAAAGGTTATCTCATTTGTCCTGATGCTAACTTACTCTCCGTTGGAGAATCTGCTTCTCTTTTTCAGATAGATGTAGATCCTAAGGAGAGAGCCACCCCATCATACCTCAAAAGGGCCCCGGCTGAAACTAAGAAAAATTGGAGAAACAAGCAAGGGCGCTGTTTTCCTGATGAACCAGATACCAGCACAAGGGGGAAGGAGATCAGCACAGAGAAAAATCAACTCCTACCAAATCAGAGAGCCAGAGCCTCAGAGGCCCCCAACACCTCATCACTGAAGCAGACCCAACATGGCTCAGGGAAATTTTGCGGAAGAGGGGGCGGAAAGAATGTCAGAGCCACATGTTGGGTCATGATATGCAGAGACATTTAGCCTACCCATAACTGTGGGCTAACTCCACAATGCATGACCCGTATACCTCAACAAGGAGGGGCCAAGGGAAGGGGGTAGGTCATGGATGAGCCTAATAATGGTACCAAACTGAGTGTAAAAATATTAATTAATTAATTAATTAATTAATTTTAAAAAAAGCCAAAAGTGCTTGAAATGATGCATTCCAAGTTCTGAAAGATAACAACTGTCAACCAAGGCTACTTTATCCTGCAAAGCTATCCATTCAAATCGATGCAGAAATAAGGACATTCCAGAACAAAAGCAGGCTAAAGGTATATTTGAAGAAAAGCCAGCTCTATGCTTGAAAGGAGCCTCCATTCTGAAGAGAAAGAAAAACACACATATAAGGAACCTGGGGGGGGGGGGAACAGTTAATACAAGAAAGCAAAGGTAAAACTGGAAGAACTACAAAACAAGAAAATGGCAAAAATAAATACACACCTTTCAATAATATCTCTTAATATCAATGGCCTCAATGCCCTAATCAAAAGACATAGGTTGGCAGACTGGGTTAAAAAGCAGAATCCTTCAATTTGTTGCCTCCAAGAAACTCACATTTCTACAAATGATGGAACTATCTTAGGGTGAAAGGTTGGAAAATGGTGTTTCAAGAAAATGGGCCTAGAAAACAAGCAGGGGTTGCTATACTAATATCTGACAAGGTTGGCTTCAGTACAACCTTAGTTATGAAAGATAAGGAAGGTTACTTTATATTGATTAAAAGCACATTCCAAGAGGAGGATATTGCAATCCTAAACATATATGCACCTAACTTGGGGTTCCCAACTTGATCAAACAAACGCTATTAGAACTAGGGTCACAGATAACACCAAACACAGTGTAGTGTGTGATTTCAACACCCCATTCTCATCAATTGACAGGTCATCCTGGCAAAAAAATAAACAGAGATGCATCTGGATTAAATGAGGTCATAGAACAAATGGGCCTAACAGATATATATGGGACATTTCATCCAAATGCTGCACAATACATTCTTTTCAGCAGCACATGGAACATTCTCTAAAATAGACCATATATTAGGACACAAAACAAATCTTAACAAATACAGGAAAACTGAAATAATTCCTTGCACTCTATCTGATCACAATGGGATCATACTACATATCAATAGCAAGAAAAGCTATAGAGCATACACAAAATCACAGAAACTAAACAATACACTACTAAGTGATGAATGGGTTAATGAAGAAATTAAGAAGGAAATAAAGAAATTAATAGAGTCAAATGACAATGAGAACACGACATACCAAAACCTTTGGGACACAAAGAATGCAGTCCTAAGAGGGAAATTTATAGCTTTAAGTGCCAATATTAAGAAATTAGGAGCTGGGCATTGTGGCACATGCCTTTAATCCCAGCACTCGGGAGGCAGAGGTAGGAGGATTGCTGTGAGTTCAAGGCCACCCTAAGAACAGAGTGAATTCCAGGTCAGCCTAGGCTAGAGTGCGACCCTTCCTCAAAAAACAAAAAGAAAAATAATAATAATAACAAGAAGAAGAAGAAGAAGAAGAAGAAGAAGAGGAGGAGGAGGAGGAGGAGGAGAAGAAGAAGAAGAAGGGCAAGAGGAAGAAGAAAAAGAAATTAGAAAGGTTGCAAGTAAACTTAATGCTTCAACTTAAAGCCTTGGCAAAAGAAGAACAAGGCAAAAAACTAATCCAAAGAGTCAATGAAACAAATAGTTGGTTCTTTGAAAGGATAAAAAGGATAAAATTAATTAATAAAAAAAAAAGTCCTACAGAGACTGGGAATAGAAGGAACATATCTCAACATAATAAGGACTAGTTATGACAAACCTACAGCCAACATAATACTAAATGGAGAAAAACTTGGACCTTTTCCATGAAAATCAGGAACAAGACAAGGATGTCCACTGTCTCCACTTTTATTTTATATAGTACTGGAAGTCTTATCCAAAGCAATAAGGCAAGAGACACATAAAAGGGCTACAAATTGGAAAAGAAGAGATCAAGTAATCATTATTTGCAACTGACATGATTCTATACATGAAGGACCCTAAAGAATCTACCAGAAAACTGTTAGAGCTGATAAACACTTATAGCCATGTAGCAGTATACAAAATAAACACACAGAAATCAGTAGCCTTCCTATATGCTAAAAACAAACACACAGAGGATGAAATCAGAGAATCACTCCCATTCACAATTGCATCAAAAACAAAATAAGATAAAGTACCTTGGAATTAACCTAACCAAGGAAATGAAGGATCTCAACAATGAAAACTTTAAAACGCTCAAGCGAAAAATTGCAGAAGACACTAGGAAATGGAAAAACATCCCTTATTCTTGGATCAGAAGACTCAACATTGTGAAAATGGCAATCTTGCCAAAAGCAATCTACACATTTAATGCAATCCCCATCAAAATTGCAATGGCATTCTTTGTGGAAATAGAAAAAACAATCCAAAAATTTATCTGGAAGCAGAAAAAAAAACCTGTATATCTAAAACAATTTTGAGCAACAAAAATAAGGCTGGTGGTATCATCATACCTGATTTTAACTTAGGCTACAGAGCCATAGTAACACAAACAGCATGGTACGGCACAAAAGCAGATATTTAGATCAATGGAACAGAATAGAGGACCCAGATGTAAGTCTGGGTAGCTATAGACATCTGATCTTTGACAAAAATGTCAAAAATACTCATTGGAGAAAAAGCAGGCTCTTCAGCAAATGATGGTGGGAAAACTGGATATGTATCTGTAGAAGGATGAAAATAGATCCTTGTCTCTCTCCATGCACAAGAATTAAGTCCAAATGGATCAAAGACCTTAATATCAGACCTAAAACTCTGAAAATGTCAGAAAAAAAGTAGAGGAAACCCTTCAACATATTGGTCTTGACAAGGACTTTCTGTATATAACCCCAATTGCTCAGGCAATAAAACCACAGATTAACCGCTGGGACCTCATGAAATTACAAAGATTTTGTATGGCAAAAGACACTGAATAGAGCAGAGAGGCAATCTACAGAATTGGAGAAAATCTTTGCCAGTTATACATCTGATAGAGGATTAATATCTAGGATATACAAAGAACACAAAATATTAAATAATAAGAAATCAAGCAACCCAATTAAAAAAGGGGCTATAGAACTAAATAGAGAGTTCTCAAAAGAAGAAGTGCAGATGGCATATAAACATTTTTTTTTAAGTTCTACATCCCTAGTCATCAGGGAAATGCAGATTAAAACTACGTTGAAAGCCGGGCCTGGTAGTGCACACCTTTAATCCCAGCACTCGAGAGGCAGAGGTAGGAGGATTGCCGTGAGTTCGAGGCCACCCTGAGACTCCATAGCGAATTCCAGGTCAGCCTGGGGTAGAGTGAGACCCTACCTCGGAAAAAAAAAAAAAAAAAAACTACGTTGAGATTCCATCTCACTCCTGTCAGATTGGCTACTATCATGAAAACAAATGATCATAAATGCTGGCGAGGATGCAGAAAAGAGGAACCCTCCTACACTGTTGGTGAGAATGCAATCTGGTCCAGGCATTGTGGAAATCAGTGTGGAGGTTCCTGAGACAGCTAAAAATAGATCTACCATATGACCCAGCTATACCACTCCTGGGCATATATCCTAAGGATTTGTCTCACTACCTTAGAGATACTTGGTCAACCATGTTTATTGCTGCTTTATTCACAATAGCTAGGAAATGGAACCAGCCTAGATGTCCCTTAACTGATGAGTGGATAATGGGAGATGTGGCACATTTACACAATGGAGTTCTACTCAGTAGTAAAAAAAAAAAAAAAAAAAAAAAAAAAATGAAGTTATGAAATTTCCAGGAAAATGGATGGATCTGGAAAGGATTATACTAAGTGAGGTAACCCAGGCCTAGAAAGGCAAGCGTCACATGTTCTCCCTCATATGTGGATCCTAGCTACATATAATTGGACTTCTGTGTGAGTAGGAAGAAAACTCAGTAGCAAAGGCCAGTAAGCTAGAAAACAGCTATAAAGTGAAGAAAAAGGAAGGAAGGGGGTACTTAATAGTATGGTATTGTATATTTGAAAGTAGAATAATTGACCAATGGGGGTGAAAAGGCCCAAGTGAGGTCAGGGGAAGAGATTGAGTAAAGGAAAGATGAAGGGAGGTGCCACAGACTGGCAAAGCCGGGACCTCCAGTCCGAGGGAAAACAGGGCCTTGGGAGGTGGGTAAGGAGTCGGCAAAGTGACAAACAGACACACACACAAGGTGAATGTATCTGAGTGTATTTTACTGAAGCAGAGCATCAGGTTATATACAATTCTGGCTGCATAAGCTTAGCCTTTGTTTGGTACAATTTCTATGAATAGCCTGTTCCAGGAATCGAGGCACAAATACATGAGTAAAGATTACAATCACATATTTAATAGTTAATGTCTCATCAAAATTAGTGTTAGACAGTCAGTGGTTACAAATGACTTTTGGTTTTCAGCCTGCTTCAAGCATCAAGTATTTTTAACAAAAGTTCTAACAGGGCGACTTCATAACTCTAATATATTTTCTTCCTTGAACTATACAATAAAAATGTAGGTGTATCAAAGCCTGCCTTCTCATAATTGGATCTCAGTTGTTTCCTAATGCTTTCTCTTTGTGCTTTAGTAAGCAAGCACCAAGGTGGCCTCAACTTAGCAAGTCTGTCCACAAAAGTTAAAGAATACCAACAAACATGCTTCCCACCATTGTTTGCTAGTGTATCCCCATTCCTATACACTCCTGTATAAGGTAATGGTTCATCAATTGGTTCTGGTCTTCAGAATTCTGACTATGGCATGAAACAACAGCAGGGTCTTTGGAGGAAGTGTCATACCATCAGGTGACTCAATTTTTTGGAAATTTTCCATATCTAAGTTTTACTAAATTGTGAAAGAACATCATGCTGCTGTCATATGTCAGGAACAGAACAGTAGTAATGAAGAAAACAGCTATTAGAGAGGAAAAAAAGGCACTACAAGCCTGGAAAATGCCTGTCCTTCCAGGAGGCTTTCTTCCTTGAAGCTTTTGCCTCGGCCTGGTGAACAGGTCACACAGACTCCACTGGAGTTGGCGTGGCAGGGAGGGCTAATCAAAATCTAAGAAGATATAAATAAGTCATATGGAAACCTACTTTTTTGGACAATGGAACACTCAGGAGCCATAGATTGTTGCTAGAAAATTTTCAGTGCCAGGGATGGGATACCTTCCAGTGAGTTGTTGCCCAGGGAGGTCCCTGATGCCTCAAAAACATTATAAGCCATTGCTGAGGCCCTTGGTTTCCCACCAAGAATAGATGGTAAGACCCTATTGCTGAAGGCTCCACATACTTGTGCTGCAAGGCCAGTGAGGAATCCTTCTGGAACTGAGCTGATAACCTCCTCCATGTAGACCAGCTGACAGAAACCTGGAAGAAGCCATTTTGTGTGCAGTTCAATGGGAGAAAGAGAAATCACCAGTGAAGATACTCAACAGTGGACACTGCAAGCCTTATATTTGGCCAGCCAGGCCAAATGAGCCAATGGGTGCAATAGTGGCACCTCTGTCATGGTGTAAATCAGCTGCCCTCTAATTGGACTGGAGGCCTGCTGCATGGGAGGGAATACATCCCTGATACTGAAAACCTAAAACAGAGGTAGTCATGAGCCCTAGTGGTGTAATGTCTGCTGAGGTCTGGATAAATGTATATACTATGCTCATCAAACTGCCCAGTAAGCACTTCTCTTAATGTTCATACCTATATATTAATGCTTCTCTCACTTTTGGTAGAGTACCTTCTCTTTTCAGATGGCAGTGACCTTGGGATGACTCAGAAGGCATCATAGTACTGGGAAGAAGTGACAGGAGTGCTCAGCACTGCAATATCTCTATCACACCTTCCAAGGCTCAGAGTCCATTGTGGAAGAGGTGGTAGAAAGAATGTAAAAGCCAAAGGAAGGGTAGGACTCCTTACAACATGATCCTCCAGACACAAAATGGCCTGGATATCCATGACCTCACATGCCTGGCACTACCTACACAAGACCATCATAACAGGAGGAAAAGATCATGACATGAAAATAAGAGACTGATTGAGAGGAGGAGGGGATATGATAGAGAATGGAGTTTCAAAGGGGAAAGTGGGTGGAGGTAGGATATTACCATGGATATTGTTTATAATCATAGAAGTTGTTAATAAAAAAAACTTAAAAAAATAAATAAAAGAAAATTTCCAGTGCCAGGGATGGGATACCTTCCAGTGAGTTATTGACCAGAGAGGTTCTTGATGCCCACCCCCCAGAACATTACAGGCCATTGCTGAGGCTTCAGGTTTCCTACCAGGTAAGACCCTATTCCTGAAGCCTCCATATCCTTGGGCTGCAAGGTCACTGAAAAATCCTGCTGGAGTTGAGCTGAAAACCTCATCCATGTGAACCAGCTGATAGAAACCTGGAAAGGGGGCTGGAGAGACGGCTTAGTGGTTAAGGCATTTGCCTGCAAAGCCAAAGGATCCCAGTTCAACTCTCTAGGACCCACATAAGCCAGATGCACAAGGGGGCACATGCATCTGGAGTTCATTTGCAGTGGCTGGAGGCCTTGGCATGCCCATTCTCTCTCTCTTTCTCTCTCTCTCTCTCTCTCTCTCTCTCTCTCTCTCTCTCATAAATAAATTTAACTTTGAAAAAGCTATGCCACATAAAGTTCCATGAGCTAAACAGAAATCACCAGTGGAGATAAACAACAGTGGGCACTGCAAACGTTCAGTTTGGCTAGCCTGGCCAAATGAGCCAACGGGTGCAATAATGGAACATCTGTTATGGGGGAAAACAACTGCTCCCTAATTGGATTGAAGGCTGGCTCCACAAGAGGGAGTACCTGCCTGATACTAAAAACCTATGACAGGGGAAGTCATGAGCCCTAGGGGTGTAATGCCTTCTGGTGTCTGGCTAAATGTATATACTATGCTCACCAAACTGCCTGGGAGGCACTTCTCTTAATGTTCACACCCATATATTAATGCTACTCTCATTTTTTGTGTGAGAAGCTTCTCTTTTCAGATGGTTGTAACCTTGTGTGGTGGTTTGATTCAGGTGACCCCCATAAATTTAGGTGTTCTGAATGCTAGGTTCTCAGCTGATGGAGATTTGGGAATTAATGCCTCCTGGAGGCAGTGTATTCTTGAGGGCAGGCTTATGGGTATTATAGCCAGAGTCCCCTTGCCAGTGTCTGGCACACTCTCCTACTCCCATTATCCACCTTATGTGGGCCAGGGGGTGATGTCCATCCTTTGCTCATGCCATCATTTTCCCCTGCAATCATGGCACTTCCCCTTGAGCCTGTAAGCCAAAATAAACCTCTTTTTCCCACAAGATGCTCTTGGATGGGTGATTTATTTATTTATTTTCTTCTTCTTCTTCTTCTTCTTCTTCTTCTTCTTCTTCTTCTTCTTCTTCTTCTTCTTCTTCTTCTCCTCCTTCTTCTTTGGTAATCAGTGAATACAGTCAAGTTGTTACCATTTTTAGCCTCCTCCTTGTCCTCCCCCCTCCACAGGGACCCTCCTTGTTGGGGTATATGGGTTGTGCACTGTGGGGTTAGCCTTTAGTTTGGGGTAGGAGGAAATGTCTCTGCATGTCATGACCCAACATGTGGCTTTTACATTCTTTCTGCCCCCTCTCCCACAGATTTCCCTGAGCTATGTTGGGTTCATATTAGGTTTGCTTCCTTGTTGAGATCTTGGGAACCTCTGTGTCTCTGGATATCTGGTTTGGTAGGCGTTGATTGTTCTCTGTGTCTATCTTCTTCACCGTTGTGCTGGTTCCCGGTTCACCAAGAAAACAGTGTTCTTGCATGTTTCCCCAATTATTCTTAGTTTCAGCTGGGGCCCTTTTGAGGTATGAAGGGGTGGTTCTCTCCTTAGGATCTGCGTCTATCTGAAAAAGAGAAGCAGATTCTCCAACGGAGAGTAAAATTAGCACCAAGTAAATGTGATAACCATTGTTTCTTAGAGAGAGTTTAGTGGAGAGTGGGTTCATTTTTGGATATGGTTCTGACTTGTTTCGCAGCTCTAGCTATGGGTTTCATTCCACTGAGTAGATCAGTTAGCTAAATCAAGAGCAGTTGGTTTCCCACCATGGCTATGCACCACTATTGCACTTGAATGAGCATCACATCAGGTTGTTTGCTGCTAAGTAGGTTAGACCATGCATTGCTGGGACAGATATTGGTCATTTTCCCCCAGTCGCTCATGTAGCACATTCTGGAACTAGACACGCTGACTGTCTGGGGACTGACTCTCTTCCAGCTTCCAGCCATGTCGCTCCATGATACATGCCAGCAGTGTATGATGTCTTCAGCAGTAGGGTCTTACCACTAACCTATGGTATTTCTACCAGCAATGTGAACCTGACTGCAACAGTAAAGTAGTACTGAGGAGTGGGATTGCTGTTAGACACCTGTGTGGCTTTGGCCTTTTGAAGCTATTTTCAAGAGGAATGTGGAAGGATTTGAAACCTTGGCCTAAGAGATGCCTTGCAGTACTGTAAGTACAGCTGGATGGACTATTCTGGTCAGAGTTGAAAGACCTGACTGCAGTAAGAGGTATGGACTGTGAGGTTTGGCTTATGAGGGTGGGAAAGACCTTTGCTTGGACTGGGCTAGCAGTTTGTATGAGAAGCTTGCTGTTATGCCCATGTCCTCAGAAGTTGTGCAGGGTTGCTTTGCATAGAAATAAACTGGTGTGAGCAGAGGGATTTGGCACAGAAAAAAATGAAATCTTCAGGCCTAAACAGCTACCTGTTCAGTGCAAATTTCTGGAGAGATAACAACTATTGAGATTGGGCCAGCAGACCTGCACTGGAGCAACAGGAAGAACTCTTTTGAAGGGGCCTGCATGGTCAAGGAGTGTGCTATTCTTTTAAAGTCTGCTTTATTTCCCCCTGAATTACCAAATTGCCACCCTACCTGGTATTTTGAAGTATAAGAAATCCAGGAAAAAGAGGGTCATTGAGTTTACAACACCGTTCTGTGTTTTAGAAATGGCTGTGGGCAGTGTGAAGCAAGTTTGCTGGATGCCTGCATGGATACCACATGGGCCCATGAGGATGAACCATGGATTGCAGTGGAGACCCAGTAGAGATGCCGGGACAACGCGATAGCTGCCAAGGAAAGCTGCAAGCCCTGATAAAGTTTTCCAGGACTGTGAGTAGCCTAGCTGGAGGGGCAGAATTGGAACTCCAGAGAGTTGTTGCTGGTTAGATTTATTGAACTTGGAGATCTGTCACTGGCTAGAGTTGTTGTTGGACATGCAGCTACAGAGTTTGGTGTTTGCCCTGGTTGTTTTAAATCTTATATTGGCTCAATATTTTTTTTTGCTATGCCCAATGCCATCTTTTGCAGTGTGAATGTTTATTCTGTGCCATTATAGGTTTTGGGGGGATATTTTATGGTATTATGGCTCAGTTAATAGATTTTGGACTATGGGGATGTTTGAACACCATTGGGATTGATAAGAACTACAGGGACTTTTAAAGTTGGACTGAATGCATTGTATTTTATGTCATGTATGGATGTCAATTTATGGTGGCCAGGGGCGGAATGTGGTGGTTTGATTTGGGTGTCCCTCATAAACTTAGGTGTTCTGCATGCTAGGTTCCCAGCTGATGGAGATTTGGAGTTAATGCCTCCTGGAGGCAGTGTATTGTTGGAGCTGGCTTATGGGTATTATAGCCAGTGTCTCCTTGCCAGTGTTTGGCATACTCTCCTGCTCTTGTTGCCCACCTTATGTGGGCTAGGTGGTGATGTCCACCTTTTGCTCATACCATCATTTTCCCCTGCCATCATGGAGCTTCCCCTTGAGCCTGTAAGCTAAAATAAACCTCTTTTTCCCACAAGCTGCTCTTGGTTGGGTGATTTCTACCAGAAGTACGAACCTGACTGCAAACACCTTGGATCAACTCAGAAGTCACCATAGTGCTGAGAAGAATTGACAGAGAAATGCTCACACTGAACTATCTCTATAACACTTTCCAAAACTCGGGATCCATTGTGGAAGAGGTGGCAGAAATAATGTAAGAGCCAAAAGAAGGGTAGGACTCCTTACAATGTACTCTTCCAGACACAAAATGGAATGGATATCCATGACCTCACAGTGCCTGACACTACCTACACAAGACAATCATAATAGGAGGAAAAGGTGATGACATCAAAATAAAAGAGACACTGATTGAGAGGGGGAGGGAGATATGAAGAGTAAAGTTGTGAAGGGGAAAGTGGAGGGGGAGGCAATCACCATGGTTTATTGTCTATAATTATTGAAGTTTTCAATCAAAAAAAATTTTAACAACAAAAAAATCAAATGTCAACAAATGTTGGCAAAGATGTGGAGAAAGAGGAACCCTCATTCACTGTTGGTGGGAATGCAAACTTATACAACCACTATGAAAATCAATATGGAGATTACTGAATAGGATGAATATAGAGCTGCAAACAGATCCAGTTATTCCCTTACTAGGCATTTAACCTAAATGCTTCATGCTTCACTACAGAAATATTTGCTCAACCATGTTTATAGCTGCTTAATTCATAATAGCTAAGAACTGGAATCAACCCAAGTACCCATCATTGGCTGACTGGATAATGAAATTGTGGTGCATTTACACAATGGAGTTCTACTCAGCAGTAAGAAAAAAATGCTACAATGAAATGTGTAGAAAAATGGACAGACTTGGAACAGATCATACTAAGTGAACTCACACAATCACATAAAGAAAAACATTGCATGGTCTCATCTGCAGTTCCTAACCTGGATCAGTTTGAATTGCTGGCATACCTGATAGGCAACTCAAGGCCCAGACAATAGGGATGGAAGGGTTTGGGGGAAGGGAAAAGGGAGGAGGCAGAAAAGCCACAAAACTAAACCCAAAATTAACTGATACCATAGAAACCTTTATCCTTGAAGATAAACTGAAAGATTGAACCTTCAACCTGAGTATGGGGAGTGCCCTGGTGTGGGTGGAATGAAGTTAACCATAAAAAAGGCTTTGGCTGTGGCCTGTAACTCCCAGTACAAGAAATTGGTTGCTACCCACAGTGAGCTATTGATCAGAGAGACCTACAAGGTCCCCAAAACAAGACAGGCTTCTGTCAAAGCATTTGATTACCCACCTGAGGTTAAAGGTAAGACCCTATTGCTGAAGACACCATATGATGCAGTCACAGAACACAGAGAGGTCTGGCTGGCATCTGGAACCATGCATTGCAGTGGAGACCCAGTAGAGATGGAGCCAGGCCCCAGAGAGCCCATCTAGTGCTGGAAAGTGCCATTTGAGCTGCTGGGGGAAAGTGGCCAACAATAGTCTGAGCAACCAGAGATATAAGCTACTCAGAAGCAAACACTCTGACAAGATGTACACACCAGTGCAATAATGGCATACAATCTTTTGGGTAACCAATAGCTTTCTGATTGGTTAAGAGGTCCACTCAGTGGAGAGGAACCCATATCTGGAATTGGAGACCAGGTTAGAATCCTATGGAGACAAAGATTATGCTCTCCAATGTCAAGCTTTCACTAGTGTTTGGCTCACGAGTGAAGTAGACTTAAAACACACCCACCAAGGCCCAGGGAATTTTGTGGAAGAGGGGGCAGAAAGATTGTAAGAGCCATAGTTTGGGACATCATGCCCAGAGGCATTGCCTTCCCCCAATAACTGACTGCTGCTCTCACAATGCATAACCCACAACCCCATGGGGAATACCTGCAACCCCACTGAGGAATGGGGACAGGGACAAGAGAAAAGAGGTTAACAACACATGATGTATCCATACTAAGTATGTCCATAATAAAATAGGGGAAAAAAAGAAAATTGGATTTTGTCTAAGACCTTAGACCTTATCTGCATCTATTGAGACAAGCATGTCCTTAAGTTTGTTTATGGGTCATATTACATTTATTGACTTATGAATGATGAAACATCCCTGCATCCCCATGTGATCAAAGTGAATATTTTTAATATGTTCTTGATTCTGGTTTGTATTGTATTTTATTGAGAATTTTTATGTCTATGTTCATTGGTAATATTGGTCCATTTTTTTATTGGTCTCCATCTGGCCTTGTTATTAATGTAATGCTGGCTCTGCAGAAGGAGTTAGAAAGTCTCACTTTAAAAAATATTTTTATTTACTTATTTGCAAACAGAGAGACAGAGAGAGAGAGAGAGAGAGAGAGAGAGAGGGAGAGAGAATGGGCTCACAACTCCAAATGTATGCATCACTTTGTGCATCTGGCTTTACATGGGTACTGGGGAATCAAAGCCAGGTCATTAGGTTTTGTAGGCAGGCACCATAACCATTGAGCCATCTCTCCAGCCTGAAAGTCTCATTTAAAAAAATTATTCTTATTTATTTGAAAGAGAGAGAGAGAGGAAGGGAGGGAGGGATGGAGGGAGGGAGGAAGGAAAGGAGGGAGAGAATGAATATGCCAGGGCCTCCAACCCCTGAAAACAAACTCCAGACGCATGTGTCACTTTGTATGTCTGGCTTATGTGGGCTCTGGGGAATTGAACCTGGGTCTTTTGGCTTTTCAGGCAAGAGCCTTAACCACTAAGCCAGCTCTCTAGCACTGAAAATCCCATTTTAAATTGCTTTTTCCCATTTCTATTTCATTTATTTTTGCCCTAAATATCGTCATTTATTTCTTTTTTTTTATTTTTATTTTTTTCTCCATTTTTATTAATATTTTCCATGATAACAAAAAAAATCCCATGGTATTACCCTCCCCCCTTTCCCCTTTGAAATTCCATTCTCCATCATATCCCCTCCCCATCTCAATCTTTCTACTTACATATATACAATACCAACCTAATAAAAGCCCTCCTCCCTTTCTTTCTCTTCCCTTTCTATCTCCTTTTTTTTAACTTACTGGCCTCTGCTACTGAGTTTTTTCCTTCTCACACAGAAGCCCAATCATCTCTAGCTAAGATCCACATATGAGGGAGAACATGTGGCACTTGGCTTTCTGGGCCTGGGTTACCTCACTTAGTATAATTCTTTCCAGATCCATCCACTTTTCTGCAAATTTCATAACTTCATTTCTCTTTACTGCTGAGTAAAACTCCATTGTATAAATGTGCCATATCTTCATTATCCACTCATCAGTTGAGGGACATCTAGGCTGGTTCCACTTCCCAGCTATTATAAATTGAGCAGCAATAAACATGGTTGAGCAAGTATCTCTAAGGTAATGAGATGAGTCCTTAGGATATATGCCTAGGAGAGCTATAGCTGGGTCATATGGTAGATCAATCTTTAGCTGTTTTAGGAACCTCCACACTGATTTCCACAATGGCTGGACCAGATTGCATTCCCACCAACAATGTAGAAGGGTTCCTCTTTTTCCACATCCCCGCCAACATTTATGATCATTTGTTTTCATGATGGTAGCCAATCTGACAGGAGTGAGATGGAATCTCAATGTAGTCTTAATCTGCATTTCCCTGATGACTAGGGATGTAGAACATTTTTTTAGATGCGTATATGCCATTCGTATTTCTTCCTTTGAGAATTCTCTATTTAGCTCCATTTCCCATTTTTTGATTGGTTTGTTTGATTCCTTATTATTTAACTTCTTGAGTTCTTTGTATATCTTAGATATTAATCCTCTATCAGATATATAGCTGGTGAAGATTTTTTCCCATTCTGTAGGTTGCCTCTTTGCTTTCTTCACCGTGTCCTTTGCAGTGCAAAATCTTTGTATTTTCATGAGGTCCCAGTGGTTAATCTGTGGTTTTATTGCCTGAGCAATTGGGGTTGTATTCAGAAAGTCTTTGCCAAGACCAATATGTTGAAGGGTTTCCCCTACTTTTTCCTCTAGCAGTTTCAGAGTTTCAGGTCTGATGTTAAGGTCCTTAATCCATTTGGACTTAATTCTTGTGCACGGAGAAAGAGAAGAATCTATTTTCATCCTTCTACAGATATATATCCAGTTTTCCCAACACCATTTGCTGAAGAGGCTGTCTTTTCTCCAATGAGTATTTTTGGCATTTTTATCAAATATCAGGTGGCTATAACTACATGGGGTTACATTTGGGTCCTCTATTCTGTTCCATTGATCTACTAGTCTGCTTTTGTGCCAGTACCATGCTGTTTTTGTTACTATGGCTCTGTAGTATAGGTTAAAATCAGGTATGGTGATACCACCCACCTTATTTTTGTTGCTCAGTATTATTTTAGATATTCGAGGTTTTTTGTGATTCCAAATGAATTTTTGGATTGTTTTTTCTATTTCCGTGAAGAATGCCTTTGGAATTTTGATGGGGATTGTGTTAAATGTGTAGATTGCTTTTGGTAAGATTGCCATTTTCACAATATTGATTCTTCCAATCCAGGAACAAGGGATGTTTTTCCACTTCCTAGTGTCTTCTGCAATTTCTCGCTTGAGTGTTTTAAAGTTCTCATTGTATAGATTCTTTACTTCCTTAGTAAGGTTTATTCCAAGGTACTTTATTTTTTTTTATGCAATTGTGAATGGGAGTGATTCTCTGATCTCATCCTCTGTGTGTTTGTTGTTAGCATATATGAAGGCTACTGATTTCTGTGTATTTATTTTGTATCCTGCTACATGACTGTAGGTTTTTATCAGCTCTAACAGTTTGCTAGTAGAGTCTTTAGGGTCCTTTATATATAGAATCATGTCATCTGCAAATAATGATAACTTGACCTCTTCCTTTCCAATTTGTATCCCTTTTATGCATGTCTCTTGCCTTATTGCTATGGCTAAGACTTCCAGAACTATATTAAATAAAAGTGGGGACAGTGGACACCCTTGTCTTGTTCCTGATTTTAGTGGAAAAGCATCCAGTTTTTCCCCATTTAGTAATATGTTGGCTGTAGGCTTATCATAAATAGCCTTTATTATATTGAGATATGTTCCTTCTATTCCCAGTCTCTGTAGGACTTTTATCATGAAGGGATGTTGGATTTTGTCGAATGCTTTCTCTGCGTCTAATGAGATGATCATGTGATTTTTGTCCTTCAACCCATTTATATAATGTATAACATTTATAGATTTTCGTATGTTGAACCATCCCTGCATCTCTGGGATAAAGCCTACTTGGTCAGGGTGAATGATCTTTCTAATGTATTCTTGTATTCTGTTTGCCAATATTTTGTTGAGAATTTTTGCATCTATGTTCATGAGGGAGATTGGTCTGTAATTTTCCTTTTTTGTTCTATCTTTGCCTGGTTTTGGTATCAGAGTGATGCTGGCTTCATAGAAGGAGTTTGGTAGAAATCCTTCTTTTTCTATTTCATGGAAAAGCTTAAGAAGCAATGGTGTTAGCTCTTCCCTGAAGGTCTGGTAAAATTCAGCAGTGAATCCATCTGGGCCTGGACTTTTTTTAGTTGGGAGATTTTTGATAACTGTTAGGATCTCCATGCTTGTTATAGGTCTATTTAAGTGATTAATCTCATCTTGATTTAATTTAGGTAGGTCATATAAATCAAGGAAATCATCCATTTCTTTCAGATTTTCATACTTTGTGGAGTATATGTTTTTATAATATGTCCCTATGATTTTTTGAATTTCTCTGGCATCTGTCGTGATGTTACCTTTTTCATCTCTAATTTTATTAATTTGTGTCTCTTCTCTCTTTCTTTTGGTCAGATTTGCTAAGGGTTTATCAATCTTGTTTATCCTTTCAAAGAACCAGCTCTTTGTTTCATTAATTCTTTGTATTGTTTTTTTGGTTTCTATTTCATTAATTTCTGCCCTAATCTTTATTATTTCTTCCCGTCTACTGATTTTTGGTTTGCCTTGTTCTTCTTTTTCCAAGGCTTTAAGGTGAAGCATTAGGTCATTTATTTGCGACCTTTCTAATTTCTTAATATAGGCACTTAAAGCTATAAATTTACCTCTTAGAACTGCCTTCATTGTGTCCCAGAGATTTTGGTATGTTGTGTTCTCATTATTGTTTGACTCTATAAATTTTTTGATTTCCTTCTTGATTTCTTCATTGACCCATTCATCATTTAGTAATGTATTGTTTAGTTTCCATGATTTTGTGTATGCTCTATATCCTTTCTTGCTATTGATTTGTAGTTTGATTCCATTGTGGTCAGATAGAATGCAAGGAATTATTTCAATTTTCCTGAATTTGTTAAGATTTGCTTTGTGTCCTAATATATGGTCTATTTTAGAGAATGATCCATGTGCTGCTGAAAAGAATGTATATTCTGCAGCATTTGGATGAAATGTCCTGTATATGTCTGTTAGGTCCATTCCTTCTATGACCTCGTTTAGTCCAGATGCCTCTCTGTTTATTTTTTCCCGGGATGACCTGTCAATTGATGAGAGTGGAGTGTTAAAGTCACCAACTACCACTGTGTTTGGTGTTATCTGTGACCTTAGTTCTAACAGTGTTTGTTTGATGAATTTGGGAGCCCCCATGTTAGGTGCATATATGTTTAGGATTGTAATGTCCTCCTGTTGGAGTGTGCCCTTAATCAATATAAAGTGACCTTCCTTATCTTTCTTGACTAATGTTGGAGTGAAGTCTGCCTTGTCAGCTATTAGGATAGCAACCCCTGCTTGCTTTCTGGGTCCATTTGCTTGAAACACCGTTTTCCAACCTTTCACCCTAAGATAATGTCCATCCTTTGTAGAAAGGTGAGTTTCTTGGAGACAACAAATTGTAGGGTCCTGCTTTTTAACCCAGTCTGCAAATCTATGTCTTTTGGTTGGAGCATTGAGGCCATTGATATTAAGAGATATTATTGAAAGATGTGTATTTATGCTTGCCATTTTTTTTTTGTGTGTGGTTCCGGTTCTACCTTTGCTCTCTTATATTAACTAGTATTTGAGTGTTGTTTGTTGTTTTCCAGGTTCCTTATATGTGTGTTTTTCTTTCTCTTTGGCATGGAGGATTCTTTCAAGTATTTTGTGTAGAGCTGGTTTTGTCTTCAAATACTCCTTTAGCCTGCTTTTGTCATGGAATGTCCTTATTTCTCCATCTATTTGAATGGATAGTTTTGCAGGATAAAGTAGCCTTGGTTGACAGTTGTTATCTTTCAGAGTTTGGAATACATCACTCCAAGCCCTTCTGGCTTTGAAAGTTTGTGTTGAGTAATCTGCTGTGATCCTGATGGGCTTGCCTTTGTAGGTAACTTGATTTTTCTCTCTAACTGCTTTCAATATTTTTTCTTTGGATTGTGTGTTTGGTAGTTTGATTATAATATGGCGAGGAGAGGTTCTTTCCAGGTTTTGTCTGGCTGGTGTTCTAAATGCTTCCTGTATCTGCATTGGCACCTCTTTCCCAATTTGGGGGAAGTTTTCTTCTATGATTTTGTTGAAGATGCCTACTATACCTTTGGATTGAAATTCTTCTCCTTCTACTATACCCTGAATTCTTATATTTGATCTTTTCATAGTGTCCCGAATATCTTGAAATTCCCATTCATACTTTTCTATTAGTTTGTCTTTCTCTTTGTTGGATTGTATTAGATCTGCCACCTGGTCTTCTAGCTTAGATATTCTGTCCTCTCCTTCATCCATTCTACTGGTGAGATTTTCTACAGAGTTTTTTATTTCATTAACTGTGTTCTTCATTGCTAGTAATTCTGACTGGTTTTTCTTCATTATTTCTATTTCCTTATTTATGTCTTGTATTGATTTCTTTATTTCGTTAAATTGGTGTCCTGTATCTTCTCTGATTCCTTTGATTTCTTCTTTGAGTTCATTGAACATATTTACAATCATTCTTTTGAAATCTTTCTCAGGCATTTTCTCTAACTCGTTTTCACTAGAGGTCATTACTGAAGCATTGCTGCTTTTTGGTGGATTTATATTGCCTTGGTTTTTGGTGTTTCTTGTGTTATAATGTATATATTTTTGCATCTTGGATTAAGTTACTGCTTAGATTTTCCAGTTAGCTGGGTATCCTTTGCTGTATCTATTGATCTGATATTGTATATCTTCTATGTAGGAGATTAAGATGTTAGGTGTGGCTCTTACCACTCTCAGAGTATCTAGACACGTGGTCCTAGGGGTTAAGTTTGCCTGCTATGGGAGTATTCAAATAGGTTGAGTGGAATAAAATACAGGTATATTCTAAAATTTAACTAAACCCTATACACATTCAGTCAAGAACAGCACCGAGCATTTATGCAAGATTAGGTATTATAAAAACCAGATCCTCTATCAACAAAGAAGTTAAGATTTCTGGTCTGTTGAGGGATCCAAGTCAGCTTGTGACCAGGTGAGACCCTTCCCTGGTTCAATCCCAGTTACCTCTTTGGATGCTTTTGGTCTCAGTCAAGTTGCTGGCTGGGATGTTGGGCCGCTGTTCTGCTTTCTGGAACTGGGTACTGGCTTTTCCTGTGGGGCAAACCAAGCCTGGCAACTGTGGCCCTGCAGATTGGCGCCCCTGATGCTGGATCCCCGCTGCTGCCGCTGGAGCTGCCGCTGCTGGGACCACTGCTGTTGGATCCGCCACTGGAGATGCCGCTGCTGGGTCTGCCCCCGCTGATCCACTGGAGCTGCCGCTGCTGGGTCCTCCGCCTCTGATCCGCTGGTGCTGCCGCTGCGGGATCCGCCTCTGCCGCTGAAGCCGCTGGAGCCTCCGCTGCTGGATTCGCTGCCCTGAAGCCGCTGTGGCCGGTACCGGAGCAGCTGATGGTGTTTTTGGGGCTGGAGTCACGGCTTCCACCGCCGCTTCCGGCTTCCACCGCCGCTTCCGCTGCCGGGGTCTGAGCCTCCGCTGTTGGATCCCGAGTCGCCACTGCCGGAGCCCGAGATGCAGCTGCCGGTGCCCGTGCTGCCACTGCCGCTGCCAGAGTCCGAATCGCCGCTACCGGGTCCCGAGGTGCCGCTGCCGGAGCCCAAGTCGCCGCTACCGGGTCCCGAGCTGCCGCTGCCGGATCCCGAGCTGCCGCTACCGGGTCCCGAGCTGCCGCTGCCGGAGCTGCTTCGGCCTGCCCGTGTGGGCTCTGGATATCTCCTACTTCTCCGCTGCTGTTTTAATCTCTTATACACCTCCCTTGTGTATTTTGCTGGGTTTTCTTTGGCTTTTTCTCCCCTAGGCTGCTTAGGCGTGGTTCCTATGCCGCCATCTTGACCGGAAGTCCTCGTCATTTATTTCCATCTAGTCAATTTAGGTTTGATTTGTTCTTTTTATTCAAAGCCTTAAGGGGTATATTAATTATTTATCTTTCTGTTTTTGTAATGTAGTCCTTTAGAACTATAAACCTCTCTTTTTTTTAATTTTAATTTTATTCTATTACTTATTTGAGAGCAAGAGAGAGGCAGAGAGAAAGAGAGAGAGAGAGAAAGGAAGAAAGAGAGAGAGAGAGAGAAAAAGAAAGAAAGAAAGAAAGAAAGAAAGAAAGAAAGAAAGAAAGAAAGAGAATGGGTGTGCTAGGGACTCTAAACATTGCAAAAGAACTCCATACACGTGTGCCACCTTGTGCATTGGGCATATATGGATCCTGGGGAATCAAGCCTGTGTCCTTTGGCCTTTCAGGCAAGTGCATTAGCCACTAAGCCATCTCTCCAGACCCTTTAGTTTCTCTGGCTTTATTAAACTGGGTGGACAAGACACAAGGAGTCACTTCAATTTTCCTAAATTTGTTGAGACTGGTTTTGTGTCCTTATATGTGATAGATTTAGAGGAAGTTCTATGGGATGCTAAGAATGTGCGTTGTATAATGTTTGTATGGAGTGTTCTCTAAATGTCTGTTAGGTCCATTTACTCTATAGCAAATCAGTCATTTAACTCCATTGTTTCTTTGTTTATTTTCTGTGTAAATGACCTGTCTATTGGTGGCAGTGGGGTGTTGAAATCATCCCCCTATTATTGTGTTGGAATTTATCTCTGAAAATTTGTTTTATTCTAGTAGAATTTTTTTATAAAATTAAATATACCTGCTGGGCATGGTGGCACACACCTTAATCCCAGCACTCAGGAGGCAGAGGTAGGAGGATTGCCATGAGTTTGAGGCCACCCTGAGACTACATAGTGAATTCCAGGTCAGCCTGGACTAGAGTGAGACCCTATCTTAAAAAACCAAAGGGGAAAAAATAGATATACCTGTATTTGGTGTCTATGCTTATAATTGCACTGTCCTCTTTTTGAAATAATTTTTTTAATTTATAAATTTTTTTATTAAAAGGCTGTTCACATAAACCCCCTCTGCTGAGGGTCTTTGGTGAGGTTATGGGCATTCATCATGGGGACCAAGAGGCCTCAGTCTCTGCAGGGATGGGGGAAACATTGTGTATCAGGCTATTTCTACCTCTTCTCTGATACTCCCTGAGCCTTGGTGAGCAAGATAGATATCTTAGTGTTGTAGTCTCTGTAGCCTCTGGATCTATATTTTGATGATGTTTGAGTGACCATAGTGTCTTTTACCATCACTCTGGAACTGGTTTTCAGGCTAGCCAGGAGAGCAGTATTGGTGTCATTGCTTCCCTTTATTATGCCTTATGGTTTGGGCAAGTGAGGTGGAAGGGACCCATCTCCTGGTAGACATTCATCTCTCTCTTCTTGATGTGTTGATGTATCCTTGTTCTCCCCTGCATTCTCCACCTGTAAAATAGAACAGATTCTCCAACCAAAAGTGGTAACAGTTTGAAAGAAAGGGGATAAGCCTAGTCATTAGAAAGATATGTTGATGTGTAGCCGGGCGTGGTGGCGCACGTCTTTAATCCCAGCACTCAGGAGGCAGAGGTAGGTGGATCACCGTGAGATCGAGGCCACCCTGAGACTCCATAGTGAATTCCAGGTCAGCCTGGGCTAGAGTGAGACCCTACCTCGAAAAAACCAAAAAAAAAAAAAAAAAAAAAAAAAAAAAGAAGAAGAAGAAAGATATGTTGATGTGTATATTAATTCTTAGTTTAAGAGCAGTGGAGGTTCTCTCTGGAGCCTATTGGTTTCCTGTTCTAGGGAGTCTGGCTTGGTTCCCAGAGCCAGATTTGGGTTCACTACTAATGAGTGGGTCTCCTGCCCAATCTATGGGCAGTTGGTTGCTTACATGGGTTGTGTGGAAGTATTGCACAAGTGTATTCTTCTTGCTCGACTAACCAGACTTTGTAACTGGCAGAATAATCTGCTTACTCAATCAATGGACAAGTGTTTTTTTCCGAATATTTTTATTTGCAACCATACAGAGAGAGATAGACATAAGGGAGAGAGAAAGAATGGGTATGCCAGGGCCTCTAGCCTCTACAAATGAACTCTAGATGCATATGCCACTCTGTGCATCTGGCTTTATGTGGGTACTCAGGAATTGAACCCAGGTTATTAAGCTTTTCAGGCAAGCACTTTAACCACTGAGAAATCTCTTCAACCCTGCACTGTCCACTTGATGAATTGTTCCCTTAATCATTATGAAATGGTCTTATTTATCTCTTCTGATTGATTTTGGTTTTAAGTTTGTTTTGTCAGATATTAGAATAACCACATCTGCTAATTTCATTTGGTTAAATATCTTCTCCATCTATTCACCCTGAGGTGATGTCTGCTTTTGATGGCCAGGTGAGTTTCTTGAAGACAGTGAAAAGATGTATCCTATTTTCTGATCCAGCCTGCTAGTTTGCATCTTTTGATTGGGGAGTTGATTATTCACAGTTATTACTGAAAATTATGAGTTAACCCCTGTCATGTTCATGATCTGTTTGGTGTTTGATTGTTTTCTTTTTCTTCATTTACTTACCAACTCTTCTAGTATTGATTTTTTTCCATCCTGTAACTTCTTGAGTATCGTGAAGAATTCTGTCCAGTACTCTCTGTAGAGCTGACTTAGTGTTCATAAATTCCTTTAGCCTGTTTTATCATGGAAATGTTTTCTTCTACCTTGTATTATGAGATATGATTTTTCTGGGTTTAGTAGTTTGGGTTAACAGCTGTAGTCTTTAAGTACATAGAATACATCATTCCAGGTCCTTCTAGTGTTTTGGAGCTTCCATTTAAAAATTTGTATTTTGTGGGCTGGAGAGATGGTTGAGCAGTTAAGGCATTTGCCTGCAAAGCCAAAGGATCCCGGTTCAATTCTCTAGGTCCCATGTAAGCCAGATGCACAAGGGGTGCATGCATCTGGAGTTCATTTGCAGTGACTGGAGGCCCTGGCATGCCCATTCTCTCTCTCTCTCTCTCTCTCTCTCTCTCTCTCTCTCTCTCTCTCTCTTGTCTCTAAAATAAATAAATAAATAATAAAATTTAGGAGCCAGGCATGGTGGCGCATGCCTTTAATCCCAACACTTGGGAGGCAGAGGTAGGAGGATCGCCATGAGTTCGAGGCCACCCTGAGATGACATAGTGAATTCCAGGTCAGCCTGGGCTAGAGTGAGACCCTACCTCAAAAAAATAATAAAATAAAATAATTTTTAATGGTATTTTTTTGTTTGTGATGAGATGCTTCAGCTTTCAGTATCTTTTCTTTGTTCCGTGTTCTAACTATAATATGATGTGTGGAATTTTCTGGTCCTGTCTACTTGGTGTTCTATATGCCAATCTTGTAACATGGCTAAGCATCTCTTTCCCTAAATTTGGGAAATCGCCTTCTATAATTTTACAAAATTATTTTGAGCCAAGCCTGGTGATGCATGCCTTTAAGTAGTAGGAACCCCTTGGGAAGCAGAGGTAGGGGGATCAAGTTCTGGCAAGGGGAAGCTGACTATAACACCCCAAACTTCACCCCTAACAATACACCTCTTCCATAAAAACTCCTCCTCCAAAATTACCATCAGCTAGGGACCAAGCATTTAGAACATATTTTATTGGGGACATTCTGCCCTGAGTCCCATAAACTGATGGCCATCCATGATATAAAAGGCAATGCATTCAGTCAAACATTAAAATCCTCCATAGTTTTTATCAATCCCAAGAGTATTAAAACATCCCCATGTCCAAGGTCTCTTAACTGTGAGTCTTTAAAACCAAAAACACATAATGGCCCAGAGATTCACACTGTAAACAATAAATGACATCGCAAGGAAAGATTGAATCAATCCCAGCCTTATAGTTAGGCTGCTCACAGTCTGGGGAAAACTCCACCCTGAGCCAACAGCTTTCATTGGCAGATGATTCACACTCCTGATATCTCAAAAAGTCCTGGACTATCCACTGCAACTCATGATTCATCCCCATGGCTTCACTGGACCTCCATGCTGGAACTCAACACCCTTCTTCACATTGCCCAGTGGCCATCTTCAACAAAACCATAATGTGCATCCAATGACTCTTTCTTTCTTGCAATATATTATACTCAACATATTATCAGGTAGGCTACCAACTTTGTTAATCCAGGAGGGAATAAAACCGACTTTGAAGAGCAGAAAAACTCCTTCAGCATTCTTGTCCCCTACTTTCAGAAGAGTCAGCATTCTTCCTGCTGTCACAATGCAGAACAGCTTGTCCAATTTCAATGGTGGTTATCGCTCCAATAATTGCAAGCTGTTGTTTCCAACCCCAAACTTTCCTTTCTTTCTGTGCCATATCCTTTTGTTCACACCAGTCCATTTCTTCTAAACTCAACCTTGCACAAGTTCTCAGGATACAGGCAGAACTCAGTAAACTTGTCACACAAACTGCATCTACCCCAGTCTGGACAAAGTTCTTTCTCCCCCTCATAAGCCAAGCCTCACAGTCCACAGTTCTTACTGTATTTAGATCTTTCAACTCTCACAGGAATCCATCAAGCCATACTTATAGTACTACAAGGCATAGGACTCAGATTTAAGAGAAGGAAGCCTAGCATCCAGTGGAGTTTTCCTACTGAATTTGACTATTTTGAAACATTTTTGAGATTCCTTGTGTGTGTGTGTGTATGTGTGTGTGTATACACACACACACACACACACACACACTCAGTCTTTGACTAGGCATTTGTTTTAAAAATTCAGGCTCATAAATTTATAGTGAATGGCAAGGCTTACAATAGGACCAAGCCGTGTGGGAATGGTATGTTGAGGGCCCCATGAAACAGAATACAGCCAGAAATAGACCCATCCTCACCTAGTCATTTGATGTTGTCTCAGACGACAAAGTGATTTCATGGCTAATTATATTAAGGGCTCATGGTCACAACAGTTCCTAAATTACATTTTCCAACTAACATGAAATATAATCCCTTAATCAAACACATGTTGAAGTATTGTCGTTTGATGACTCCTTCATCCAAAAGATCTGGAATAATAATAAGACTATTTGACCCCTCTTGGATCATTACATATGCTATTATGGGCAGAGTTATTTTGTTTCTAATTGTTCTTCTTAAGTGTCTCCTACAGCATGTGTCATGCCAACGCACCATCAATAAGTCTACACTCCAGGTACTCATGGCTCTTGAACATCCTAATCGTGGTCCACCTCCTGAAGTCATCAGGCCTGGCTCACAGAAATCCGTGAAGCCTCTATATAAATTGCCCTTCCAAACACCCCGGCATGTCTCTGAGTGGTCATCCTTCCAGGGCCAGTAGTCAAAGATGGGTAATGTCCTCTTGGGCTGGGTCAACGTAAGACAGTACATGAATTAAAAATTCATGTGCCAATGACGGGTAAGGCTTAACCTTGAAGAGGACAACCTAAGACAGATACGGTCCATTATGCTGGGTGCCCTCTGAGGCAGGAGTAATAAAACCAGAGCATTGGGCTCAAACTCCCACTGGAATGCCAAAAGAAATAAAAGAGGGTGTATATGTAGGAGAAGCATAGCGGGGCCGGGGGGGGGGGGGCGGCTGGGTTGAGGCCCTGAGATTACAGCACATGCATGAGTGCTACTTCCCCTGTGAGCCAACCTAAACCGTGCCTAAACACCTGGACACCCCCAGACACCGCTGAGGCAGGAAACGAGCCAATGAAAAAGGGACAACACAATGCCAAACAACGAAAGGACCAATCGGAAGCGGGGAAGGGGTATATAGAGATGTCTGTTTTCCTCAATAAACTAGTCTGCTTTCAGCTTCTCACCTGACTCCTGGAGTCTGTGTCTTTGACTCTGCGCCTTCTTACCCCCACCCCCAAGGGCTATTTGGGGGGATCCAGCAACAAACTTGCCTTCAAAGTCAAAGGATCCAGGTTGGATTCCCCAAGACCCATGTAAGCCAGATGCACAAGGTGGCACATGCATCTGGAGTTCATTTACAGTGTATGGAGGACTTGGTGCACCCAGTCTCTCTCTCTCTCTTTCCCCCTCCCTCCCTTCCTATCTCCCTCTTTCTCTCAAATAAATAAATAAAAATAAAAATATATTTTAAAAAGAAAGATTATTCTTTATCTCATACCATATACAAAACTTTAATTCAAGATACTAAACAAGCAGCTATAGATATGGCTCAGTGGTAGAGTACTTGCCTAGCATGCACAAGGCCAAGTGTTCAATCCCCAGTGCCACACAAAAAATGAATACATAAAAGATGAATTAATAGAGCTGGGCATGATGGTGCATGTCTTTAATCCCAGCACTTGGGAGGCAAAGGTAGGAGGATCACCTTGAGTTTAAGGCCAGCCTGAGACTACATAGTGAATTCCAGGTCAGCCTGGGCTTAAGTGAGATCCTACCTTGTAAAAAACAGAAAAAAAAGATGAGTAATAGACCTAATACAAGCTAAAATCATACTACTTCCTTAGAAAGCACAGGAGAATATTTTTGGTTACCTAGGGTGGGGCTGGGGAGTGGCAAACATCTCCTAGAAAGGACACCAAAGGCAATAAACATAAAAGGGAAAGTAAAAAATTAAACTTCAAAGTTAAAAACACATCTTTTAACAGCATTGCCAATGAATTAGATTAGCCATAAACAGGGATAAAATATTTGCAAAGCATATATCTGCTAACAGACTGTGTCTGTGAGATAACAAGAATTCCCATAGCTCAACAGAACAACTCTAAGCAGAGCACTTATAGACAAGGTCCTAGGGATGCTTCATGTGGAAAATAACATTACTCGAAAAAAGAATGAATTCAATACCACTACAACTCATATACTTTCCTCAAACTTTGAAGATAATAGAAGAATCATTTAATGTTTGTAAAAGATGACACTAATTGGCAGATAGACTTGCCTAATAAAGGGGAAACCTAGGGCTGGAGATGCGGCTCAGTTGGTAGACTGCTTACCTAGCATTCATGGATCCCTTGGTTCAATCCCCAGCATGGCATAAACCAGGCATGGTGGCACACTCCTATATTTCCAGCATTCATTCAAGAGATGGAGACAGGAGGATAAGAAATTCAAGGCTGGGCTGGAGAAGTGTCTTAGTGTTTAAAGCACTTGCCTGCAAAGCCAAAGGACCCAAGTTCGATTCCCCATGACCCACATATAAGCCAGATGCACAAGGGAGTGCACATATCTGGAGTTCGTTTGCAGTGGCTGGCATGCCCATTGTTTCTCTCTCTCTCTCTCTCTCTCTCTCTCTCTCTCTCTCTCTCTCTCCCTGCCTACTTCTCCCTCTCAAATAAATAAAGAAAAATATTTTTAAAAAATAAAAGAAATTCAAGGTCATCCTTAGTTACACTGTTGAGTTCAAGGCCAGCCTGGACTACATGAATGCTAGGTAAGAGACATGGAGACGCTGCTTCAAAAGGAGGGGAAATAGCTCTGACATAAAAATCAATTTTTCTTTCCATTTATTAATCTCATCATAGTAAGCTTAACAAAGTTTGGATAATAACAATTCACCAAAAAGATCACACAAAAGCCTAAGTTACACATAACGATTATTATTATCTTGCAGGCTTTTTAAGAAATATAAACCACTAAGTGTTTTGAAAACATACACAAAATAATCATTAGTGTTCAGGATTTTACAAAAGAAAAATAGCTGGCAATATCCTGCACTGCAGAACAAATTGAGTTCTGTCAGGTCAACAACCAGGCACACATACTGGGACCCGCAGGGTGAGATGGACCAGCACTGCCATCACCAGTTTCCACTAAAGCCAAGCACAACACCTGGTCCAGGAAGGCATGCAATATGTCAATGGCAACACCCTCAATATAGTTCCAAGATACCATTTTTTCCTCTGGGTGATAAGTTCAATGCAGAAGAACAGTGAAGACCAAGGAACATTAAACACTTGGCTGTCGTCCATCATCCCCACTGGCTCTAAAACACAAGAAAAAGAATGTGAAAGGTACTTGCAGAAGCCACTAGTCCTGTGTGACTGTCTCAATTAAATTAAATAGAATTTAAACCCCATTAGTGACATTCCAGTGTCTACTACCATGTGTGACTAGCAGTCAGATTGGACACTACAGATATAGAACAAATCCTTCACAGAAAGTTCTTTTGGACAGCTCTGGATGTGGGAAGTGTTTCTCCCCCTCTGTTCCCCAGGATGTAGGCTGTGTGTGGAAGCAGTTTTGAGTCCCAGTTTCTGGATTGGGGGAGGGGTCACCAAAGGAAGTCAGGTAGCCTTTCTTGGTGTAGAATATGAACAGGGTGGTCTTCTATGGGGTTCAAATACACAAACCTAGATTCCACCAAGGTTTAATTGATAGAAAAATTAGGGAGAGGAAACAAAATGTTTATCTTCTATCCTCCATAAAAGAGATGGAGCCCACCTATGAAGTTTGCTGATCTCTAAGACCATCTGGAAAATCTGGGTGTGGGGTAAGTGTGTTGCCAAGACAGAGGAGGTGATCCTGACAAGGGTTTCTGAGGAACTGGGCACATCTTCATTCTGCTCAGCTCAGTTACTTGGAGATTTGCAGGATTAAGCAAACCATGGGTTGGATCTCTTTTGAACCCTATTCTCCCTCACATAATACTTTGTAACCAGTGTGTTGGCCTTCTGCTCTCCACCTAAGATCCTCTAATTGTCCTTCTTATCAAGAAAGATCAGATTTTGAAAGCTACAAAAACTACATTTCTCAAGTTATCCTGCTGAGAGCAGTGGTGGTGTCACAGTCTGGCCAATAAGATGTTAGCAAAAGTTGGTGTTGAGAAGCCCTTTCAGAAGAAGCAGATTCACAGTGGCATGCCCTGTTTTCCCTTCACACTTCTTTCTTCTGCTGTGAAGAGCTGTGGAGACCATCTTGGAGCCTGGAGAGAAAAGCCCAGAGACCTTAGCACCCATATACAGTATGACACTGTGAACGATCAAGGAGCCACATGTTGTAAGTTACATGAGAAAAGAACAAAAACTTCTAATAAAAAAAAATATGTGGCCTGAGGATATGGCTCAGTGGTAAATGTGCTTGTTTATAAAGCCTGACATCCTAGGTTTGATACCCCAATACCCATTTAAAGCCAGATGCACAAAATGGCACATGTATCTGGAGTTCGTTTGTAGTGATAGGAGGAGTTGGTACACCCATTCTCTCTGTGTCTGTCTCTCCCAAATTAATTAATTAATTAATTTTTAAATCATGTGTATATGCATGCTGTGTGTGGCAGGGGAATGCATACATATGTATGTATGCACATGTGGAGTTCAGAGGACAACCTTTGGTGTCACCTCTAGTAACACCATTTTTTTTTTTTTTTTTTGAGACAGGGTTTATCATTGGTTTGGAATTTACCAAGTAAGCTAGACTGGCTGGCCAGCAAACTCCAGGGATCCCCCTGTCTCTACCTTCCCAGTACTAGGATTGCAAATGTGCACAACTATGCCTAGATTTTTTTACATGGGTTTTGGGGATGAAACTCAGGTCCTCATGCTTGCAAGGCAAGCACTTTCCATACTGAGCCATCTTCCCAACCTCTCAACAATAACTTGTTCATGCCCCTGCTTAGTAACTTTCTGCTCTATTATCATGATAGCAATCATCTTGATTCCTAACAGGAAAGTTCCACTTTTATCTGGACCAGGACTGGAGAGATGGCTCAGCAGTTAAAGTGCTTGCCTGCAAAGCCTAATGACTTGGGTTCGATTCCCCCAGTACCCATATATTCACCCAAGTACCCAAGATGCACAAAGTGGCACATGCATGTAGAGTTCGCTTACAATGGCTAGAGACCCTGGCATGCCCATTCTCTCTCTCTCAAACAAAAAAAAAAAAAACAAAAAACAAAACAAAACAAACAAAAAAAAAAAGAATCTGGACCTAGTCAATAAATTCAAGTAACTTCATAGTTTGCTAATAACACTAACTAAGCATAGAGGTTCTAAACTTGAATTTAAAGGTCAAGAATGGCACAGATAATCAGGCTCATTAAAAAAAAAAAAAAAAGCAGCTGGGCATGGTGGTGCATCCCAGGCAGTGGTAGGGGGATCGCCATGAGTTCGAAGCCACCCTGAGACTACATAGTGAATTCCAGGTCAGCTGGGCTAGAGTGCAACTCTACTTCAAACAAGCAAACAAACAAACAAAAAAGTTGTTAGCCTGCCATAGTGGTGCACACCTTTAGTCCCAGCACACCTTTAATCCCAGGCAGAGGGAGGGGGATCACCATGATTTTGAGGCCACCCTGAGACTGCATAGTGAATTCCAGGTCAGCCTGAGCTAAGGTGAGACCCTACTTTGAAAAAACAAACAAACAAACAAAAAGCAGCTGTTGCTAAGGCATTTGAGAGTGTTTTTAAAGCTTAATCCATGAGAAACTTGTTTTATTTCCTGAGTGTCTGTTATGTTCTATTGACTGTCCAAACACCTTTCTGATTACCCAATTGCTGATGTGGTAAGATGCTCACTAGATCAGTATCTGATGCTCTGTAAACAAAATAAGAAATTGAGACTGGAGGGATTTGTGACACTGATACAAGAAAAACAATCTACATCAAAAATCTGCAAGTCAGTTCCTTTCTCTTATATGGATACAGCACATACCTGAAAGTGAGAGAGAGAGAGAGAGAGTGTGTGTGTGTATGATGTGTGCATGCATGGGTTTGTGTGCACACCACAGCATACATGTGGAGGTCGGAGGACAACCTCAAGGTGTGCCAGCCTTTTTCTTCCACTTTATTTGAAATAGGGTCTCTCTTGTTCACAATTGCCAATGCCAGATTAGCTGCCCCTCCAGCTAGGGCTTCTGAATTCTTCTGGTTCTGCCTCCCTAGGTGAGTTGCCTAGGTGAGTTGCCTCCTTAGGTGAGTTGGGATTATAGATATGAGCACTTGCATCCAGATTTACATGGGGCCTGGGGATCTGAACTCAGATCATCAGGCTTGCACAGCAAATGCTTTTAACCACTGAGCCATCTCCTTCAGCTCTAATAAAAGAACTTTAACTATGAATTTAGTTTAAATAAGCCCAAATACCACATATTAGCTGCAAAAGCTATAAACAAAATACTCTGCAGGAACTTTCCACACTCTACATTAGTTATCACTAGAATTCTAAAAGCCCCTAGATTAATGCTTATGATTTAGAAAAGATCCAACATCTCCCATTCTCCTTAGATGGTCTAGCCATCTCCAGTGCTGAGAATTTTCATCATTTGTGATTTGGGAATTTATTTTGAAACTACAGCCAAAATTGGGAACATGGAATGTCACATTAAAAATAGGGCATTGCATATTTTTCACTTACCTAGTTCCAAGTTTCCACCCCTGCAATGAACCAAAAACAAATCCTGGCACCTTGTCATTCCCAAAAAAAGCCAGTGCAGGGCACACTCTGGGCACATTCCCTTATTCTGTAGAATCGCACCAGATGGCATCAGGCCTGTGTCTACAGCTGTGCTGTACAGTTGAAGTTCAGGCATGGGAATCTACTTCATTAGACATGTTAGATTTTGCTTTGTTATTCTCACTCAATGAAAATAGTCCTCTAATCAGAAGTACAGACAATCCCAAGTTCATAAATGAGTGAATCAATGAAGATTGTCCTAATACAATTGAAGTCATTTTGAATTGTTGAAACTGAGAATAATGAAATAAGAACACTTGAATAGATACTAATACTGCATAATTATGGACTTGTTTTCTAATCATGTAAGAAATCCAGTCACCTAACATTGCTGAAGGTTCTAAAAAGGCTCTATTGAAATGAAAGCTCAGGAATATTTTATAATAAACTTATAAAATGAGCAGACATTTTAAATGTTCCTGATTTACAACATGCTTCAGTGTCTAATTCATATTTACCCCATTTTTGAAAAAAACAATGTGGTGATGCATGCCTGTAATCCCAGCACTTGAGAGACCAAGGCAAGTAGATGGTATATTGCATTAGATTTAATATATATATATATTAGATCTCATCCAAGAACTTATCCAGGTAGCCCAAGATATGTGTACAGAAGTAGTTTGGGGGCCAATCATTGTGACATATGCCTGTAGGCCAGCATTCTAGAATCAGAGGCAGGAGAATTATCACATATTCTAGGCAAAGCCAGATTACATAGCACAATCTGTCTCAATAAAGAAAAAAGAGTGGTTCTAATTTAGGGGAATCAATTCTAGGCTGGGTTTTGAAAATGATGATTAGATAAAAGAACAAAAGGCAACTTATTCACGGGTGTCCATTCCATCCACAGACATCCAGTCCACCACAGGCATCCAATCCATTCATAGTTGCCCAGTCCATCCACAGGTGTCCAATCCATCCACAGTCATCCAGTCTTCCACAAGCATCCAATGCATTCACAGGTGTCCAGTCTGTCTACAGGCACCCAGTCCATCTACAGGTGTCCAGTTCATCCACAGGTGTCTAGTTTTCAGAAGCAGAGCAGGAGAGATGACCACTGCAGCAAATATGAGGAATCTTAATTCCCATGGCAAAAGGACAAGTTCCAAGCAGACATTTGATATGAGGAGTGAGCATTCATTTCTGGTCTGAATAAATGAGACTTTGTAACTAACAAGGTATTTTGTAAGGAGGTTGTGAAATGGCCCTGAACTCAAGAGGGAAACAGGGCCACTCCTTTTTCAGGCTTTTCCTTATAGAACCAGCAGAAATGGCCAAGTTTTCCATTGTCTTCTGTTGAGTAAGAGTCAACATAGATTACAGTACTGGACCCCTATGGTACAGGAATAGAATACTACTAGTGCATAATTATGGCTTATTGCCTTGAAATATGAGAAATCCAGTCTCCTTCTAACATTACTGAAGGCACCAAAGCTGGGAAGATTAAAGGACTATAAATGACTATAAAAATATAATATAAATGACTATAAAGGACTATAAATGACTATAAAAAGTCATGTAGGTTGTTAAAATCATTTGTATTCTGATTATTTATAAAGTATGAAACAATTGCTTTCTATCTTTATAAACAACTTGTTCATTAATCACTCCTGTATTCATCTTCAGTGTTCATATTAATCACACAGCTCTGTAACATAACACCACTGCAGAGAAACCAGCCAACTAGAGGCTTGTTATTCAAAGAACACTCAGTCTACATTCAGACAAGAAATTCAAATTAAGCCTTATTATTGTTCAGTAAAGAGGTGAATTTTCCACCCCTTTAATCCCCAGCACTCCGGAGGCAGAGGTAGGAGGATCACTGTGAGTTTGAGGCCAGTGAGACTACATAGTGAATTCCAGGTCAACCTGGGCTAGAGTGAAACCCTACCTCAAGAAAAAAAAAAAAAAAAAAAAAAAAAAAAGGTGAATTCACTCAAGACATGATAGTTACAAAAAATAAACTGTCCTCATTTAACAACAGGTCTATTTTGGCAAAATGAAACAAAAACTATGGGAAATCAACTGAGAGTTCAAGTCAAAACCTGTCCCCATGTAACTTTTCTTTTTCCTTTAAATTATCCTCACAATTGTCTTCCACTTGACTTTCTTTTGCAGAGGTGTGTGTGTGTGTGTTTGCATGTTAATATCTGTGGATGTATATGCACATATGCGTATATGTATGTGGAGGCCAGAGATTGATATCAGGTGTCTTCCTCAATAGCTTTCCACTTATTTGTTGAGAAAGGCTTTCTCACAGAAGTAATAGTAGCTCACGGACTGGGCTAGCCCACAAGCCCTGGGAGTCCACCAGTCTCCCACTTCCCCAGTGCTAGAATTGCGGGTACATGCCCTGCTTTTATGTAGGTGCTGGGGATCTGAATTCAGGTTCCCATGGTAAGCCATCTCCCAGCCCCCCCCCCCCCCCACCGTTTACCTAATATATAATCAGCATAGGCACAATTTAATGTCATTGATTTTAGTCCCCCTCTGTGAAATTTCTGTCTAAAATTAATAAGCATTTTCATTGCTACAGGCATGATATATCTTGCTCCACTCTGATACTACTAAATCCACATCACAAGACACCTACAGTTCCAGAGTGGTTATTAAAATAGCAAATGCTCCTAACTTCTTCAAGTTCCCTTAAAAATGAGCCTTGGTGATGGTATAGAACACTTTGTTGTCTCAGCAGGAAAGCTCTCCAGAACTGAGTGGGAGAGCCCTTTCTTCCTAGTATCCATTTCTTTCATCCTGAATCCTCACTTTTGGGGACCCTAAATCTTGAGACATTCAACTACAAGCGGCCCCATCTTACAGACAAGCTTCCACTTCCCATTGTCCTGCCTTCCACTGTAGTTCTCAGACTGTGCCCTGGACACATTGGTCAAGGGCACTAGTATTGGGTCCAGGTACCATTAATCTACAAAATAATCCAGATCTGATGGATAAATAATTTCTCAGTGTAACATTGCCCGGCATTTGCTCAGGATGCACTTGAGTTTATTCCCAGCCAACCTTCCATAGAAGCTCTACTTTTTAACCTGAGCCCAGAGATGGACCCTCTCCCCATCCCCCTGTTCTTTCTCTTGAAACTACACTACAAACCCTTTATTCTCTTCCCTGTCCCCCATGCTGCACCACCAAAAGGTTACAGGTGCACCACCGAAAGGTTACAGGCCCCAAGACATCTTCCAAGGACTCTCACTGGCAGTTTCACCCTTCACTGTCTCAAGGCCTAAGCCCACTTTCGGTGGCAGCCCTCAGGCTAGACTTGAGTAAGGTGCCATTCCAAGGTAGGAAGGAATGTTTACTCGTACCCACCCCCCACCCCCGCCACACACACCCTCTCCCAGTGCCAAGCCTCCAGAGACCTTTGAATCCTCTCCCTGGCACCACCTGTACAACTTCATCCAGGTCTCCCAAAAGCTTCAAGTGTGATGTTTCCACCTGCTTGGCCGTCTCATCTCATAGCTCGCATTCCTTGGATTTTGTTGGAAGTGGCTGAAATGAGTTCACTGAATAGTATGATTTCCCACCCTTAGGTACAAATGCATTTAAGCTGGAGAGGAGCTCCGGGTGCACAAACCATCCTCACCCTGAAGGCTAACCTCTGGTGCCCGGGTCCCCTCGTCGCGCGACGGGGCACCGGGGAGCGCGCCGGCCGGAGCCTGGAGGAGCAGAGTCGGGTGGAGCGGATCCGGGAGGAGCGGAGCAGCCGCGAGGAGCGCGCGTCCCCGCGCCGTCCGCACCACTGTCCGCCCTGGAGACCCACGGGCCGCGGGTCACAGCGCGTGCTCGTTGTTGAAGCCCCAGGGCTCCCGGTGTAGCGACAGCCGCCCGGGCTGCAGCGTCCCGGCCGTGCTGGCCACAGAGTTCTTCAGCTGCTTGATGACCACGAAGAGCAGCAGGAAGAGCAGGAAGAGCAGAAAGAAGAAGAGCGCCAGGTACAGCAGCAGGTTGAGCTCCCACTCCATGCTGGGCGCCGCGGGGACAGCTCGCCGCCCTCCACCTCGGCCTCCTCGGCTAGGCTCGGCTCCCGCGGGCGCAGCCCCCCAAGCGCAGCCCCCAGCGGATCTGCGGGCGCCGCGGGGCCCCGCCGCCTGCCGCCTTCTCGGGAACCAACTTCTGCGGGCGGGACCCAGAGTCAAGGCTCAGGCTCCTGGGGGAGGTTGGGGCCGGCGCTCTCCAGAAGACCGTAACATCCCGGTTGCCTCATCCCGCAGGGCTCCTAGTCCTTTCCCTTCCTTGTCTTCCCCAGCTCTGGCTTTGCAAAATCGAGATGCAAAAGATTTCAAGGTGACTGGCGATGCTTCCTGCTGTGACGTGACCTGAGGGTGCCCCAGTTAGCTCCTGGTCAAGCTGGCTCCTCGGAGTTGCAGAGGTTTCTTCTACAGAGATCCTGACAAAAAGCACTAAAATAAAAGTTATATTGTACAAAAAGTTTCCATAGCCGGGCGTGGCGCACGCCTTTGATCCCAGCACTCAGGAGGGGAGGCAGAGGTAGGAGAATCGCTGAGTTCAAGGCCACCCTCAGACTACATAGTGAATTCCAGGACAGCCTGTGCTAGAGTGAGACCCTACCTCAAAAAATAAAAAATAAAAAATAAAAATAAAAATAAAAAACACTTTCCAATGTTGGCTTGGAATTCAACTTATTTGATGAAAAGCTAAAGTGCTGCATGAAGCCATTGAGATGGCCCATAATCCATATGGTGACACACTGACAGAAATTTAGTTGTCTAGTACAGGGTGTACTAGTCAGATTTTCTGCTCTGTGACAAAAATATCTGAAAGAAATCAGCTTACAGGAGGAAAGGGTTATTTTGGATCATGACTTCAGAAGTTTAAAGCCATAGCCAGCTGGTTCCATCGCTTGTAGGCCTGTGGTAAGATGGGAACACCGTGAAGTAAGGTGTTCAGATGGAGGAGGCCAAGAAGAAGAGAGAGGAGTGCAAGGGTCTGCAGATAAAATACACTCTGCAGAAGCACACGTCAGTGATTTACTTTTCCTAGCTAGGCCCCATCTACCAATAGATGATTTTGCTATGAATTTATCAATGGGTAAATTGAGTTCATGTTGCTATGATCCAGACACTGCTCATTTAACCCTGCCAGCTGTGGGCCAAGCCTTCAGCACATGAGTCTTTTTGAGGGACACTTCCCATCAAACCATAATACTGTGAAATCCAAAATTCAGTGACTCAAAACAGCTTAGACATTAGTTTTTTCTCCCAGTGTCTATGGGTCAAGAACTGGAAGTACTTAGCCAAGTGTGGCAGGATCATACCTGTAATACAGACTGAGGCTGGAGGCTCCTGAGTTCAGTCTGGTCACATGACATTTTCCAGGCTAGCTTGAGCTACATAGTGAGATCCCAAGTGTTTAAAAAAAAAAAAATGAGAGTACTTTATCTGAGAGAATGATTCTAGCTAGGGGTTTCTCAAAACAGTTGCTGCCACATGTCCGCCCTATGGTCAACTTTGGGCCAATCTCCAGTGGGAGACTCCCTTCCAAGTGGCTCACTCACAGCTCTGGGAAGCAATACTGGCTGGAGTAAGACATCTCAGTTCCCTCCCACGTGGCACACATCTCACAGAAGCCACCAGCTTCCTGTAAGAACTTACAGTCTTATAGAACCAGGCAGAAGGTTCAGGATCCCTTACCACTAGCTACACAGGTCACATACCATCATGTGTACAATGTTCTGCCATACAGCCCAGATTTGTTCCCTGTAGGAGTCCAGGGATGTGAAAACCAGGCCTGGAGCTCCCTGGAGTCTGACTGTCACAGAAGATTACCACAGTCCATTTTCTGGGCCTCAAGCTTTATTTTACTTTTTATATGTGAAAATATGAAACTTGCTTAGACCAAGTTTGGGAATGAAGCCTCTCAAAAACACCCAAGATTATGTAATGAGCTGCCCACAAGAAGTGACTGTCCTAGTGGTGGCAGAACTGTGTACACAGAGTCAAAGACCCAATTTTAGTCTCAGCACCACCTGGCAGTAGCTACTGTTTCTCCTACATCTCTGTCACCTCGCTTGTAACATACTTTGCTTATCTTCCCATTGGATTTGTTATAAGAATAAAAAATGGGCATGATATTAATTAATAAGTCATTTATTATATAAATATTAGATACCGTTATTATTTTGAGGCTCCCCAAATGTAGTGGTTTGATTCAGATGTTCCCCATAAAGTTAAGTGTTCTATCACTTAATGCTAGATTCCCAGCTGATTTGGGAATTAACACCTCCTAGAGTGAGTGTATTGTTGGGGGTGGGCTTATGGGTATTATAGTCAGTGTCCCTTGCCAGTGTTTGGCACACTCTCCTGTTGCTATGGTCCACCTTATGTTGGCCAGGGCGTGATGTACACCCTCTGCTCATGTCATCATTTTCTCCTGCCATCATGGAGCTTTCCCTGGAGCCTGTAAGCCAAAATAAACCTCTTTTTCCCACAAGCTGCTCTTGGTTGGGTGGTTTCTATCAGCATTGCAAACCTAACTGCAACAGTAAAGTGGTACCAGGAGTGGGATTGCTGCTAGATACCTGACTGGCTTTGGCCTTTTGGAGTTGATTTTTAAGAGGAATGTGGAAGGATTTGAAACCTTGGCCTCAGAGAGACCTTGAAATGCTCTAAGTACGGCTTGATGGTCAGAATTGAAAGGCCTGAATGCAGTAAGAACTATGAACTGTGAGGTTTGCCTTATGAGGGTGAGAAAGAGGTTTGCTTGGGCTGGGCTAGCAGTTTGTGTGAGAAGCTTGCTGTTATGCCCATGTCCTGAGAAGTTGTGCAGGGTTGCTTGGCATAGAAATGAGCTGGTGTGAGCAGAGGGATATGGCACAGAAAAAAATGAAATCTTTGGGCCTAAACTGCTGCCTGTTCACTGCAAATTGGTTCAGAGATAAAAACTATTGAGATTGGGCCAGCTGACCTGCACTGGGGCAACGGCAAGAATGTAGACTCTTTTGAAGGGTCCTGCATGCTCAAGGAGTGTCATGTTCTTTCAAAGTCTGCTTTATCCCCCCCCCCTCCCTGGATTACTGAATTGGCACCCTACCTGTTGTTGTGGAGTATAAGAAATCCAGGAAAAAGAGGGTCACTGAGTTTGCAACACAGTCTTGTGTTTTAGAAACGGCCATGGGCAGTGTGAAGCAGGCTTGCTGGTTGCCTGCATGGAGACCCCATGGGGCCATGAGGATGAACCATGGATTGCAGTAGAGACCCAGTGGAGACACCAGGACCACGAGATGGCTGCTAAGGACAGCTGCTGGCACTGATGAAGTTTTCCAGGGCTGAGAGTAGCCTAGCTGGAGGGGCGGAATTGGAACTCCACAGACTTGTTGCTGGTTAGAATTATCAGACTTGGAGATTTGTCACTGGCTAGAGTTCTTGTTGGACTTGGAGCTACAGAGTTTGATGTTTGCCCTGGTTGTTTTTGTTTGTTTGTTTGTTTGTTTGTTTGTTTTGATTTTTTGATTATTTGAGGTAGGGTCTCACTCTAGCCCAGGCTGACCTGGAATGCACTATGGAGTCTCAGGGTGGCCTCGAACTCACTACAATCCTCCTACCTCTGCCTTCCGAGTGCTGGGATTAAAGGCGTGCACCACCATGCCCAGCTTGTTTTAAATCTTATATTGGCTGAATATTTCTTTGCTATGCCCAATGCCACCTTTTGCAGTGTGAATGTTTATTCTGTGCCATTACGGGTTTTTGAGGTTATTTTTTTGGTATTACGGCTCAGTTAAAAGATCTCAGACTATGGTATGAACATCATTGGCATTGATTAAAACTATGGGGAATTTTAAAGTTGGATGAATGCATTACATTTTATATCATGTATGGTTATCAGTTTATGGGGGCTAGGTTTGGAATGTGGTGGTTTGATGTCCCCCATGAACTTAGGTGTTCTGAATGCTAGATTCCCAGCTGATAGAGATTTGGGAATTAACACCTCCTGGAGTGAGTGTATTGTTGGGAGCGGGCTTATGGGTGTTATAGCCAGTTTCCCCTTGCCAGTGTTTGGCACACTTTCCTGTTGCTATGGTCCACCTTATGTTGGCCAGGGGGTGATGTCCACCCTCTGCTCATGCCATTGTTTTCCCTGCCATCATGGAGCTTCCCCTTAAGCCTGTAAACCAAAATAAACCTCTTTTTCCCACAAGCAGCTCTTGGCTGAGTGATTTTTATCAGCAATGCGAACCTAACTGCAACACCAATATTACAAGATAACTGTTAAAATGTGCTAGAACCTTTCTCTAAGTATCCTACGTGGTATAGAATCCATAAATAGATAGATAACATGCTCCAGCCACTATCGCTGTCATCTAACCCCCCCTTCCACACACACACACACTGCAATAGCATTCATTATATTGATCCACTCCATAGACAGGACTATGATAGAGGTGGCTACTAAGAATTGGCAAAGTTTTCAAACCAATTGGTAAAATGTAGCTATTATTGGAAATTAGAAACTAGAGCTGGAGTGATGACCTGGATTCAATTTCCCAGTACCCATGTAAAGCCAAATGCACAAAGTGGCACATGTGTCTGGGGTTTGTCTGAAGCAGCAGGGGCCCCTGGTGACCATTCTCTCTCTCTCTCTCTCCCCTTGCAGAAAAATAAATTAAAAAATTAATTTAGAAATTAGAAAGTAAATCACATAAACTCACAAATAACTAAATAATGTTAACAACAAAAGGGATCCCTGCTCAAACCTCACCATTGCCTAGTGACTTTTCTACATGTCTCTATATCCACACACTTGAAGTTATGTGCATCTGTTGCTGCTGCCAGGAAGATACACCACATGCTACTCTGTTCTGTCTTCCCAACTATGTTCATTGAAGGTATGCTGGCTGGAAAGAGGCCAGAGTGAAGCAGAATGATGTAAGATCAGGTCCAGGATCCAACCACTTAACATTAACTGGCACCCCACTGTCCGGGGATACTGAGAAAGATCTGAGGCTTCCTCACTTAACAGCTGTGACTGTCCTGATGTCCTGGAATCCACACAGCTCCATTGGAAGCACCACATGTTCCCTGCGTAGAATTCCAGGCTTTATGTAATTTTTGCAAGAGGACAGATTTCTGTACCTGGTTTCCGTTGCCTCCTCTCATTTTGGAAACCAAGGGGATTAGGTTAGCTTCTACCCACATCTAAAGCAGTGTGGGAAGGAGGGCATGAAGAGACAGCCCAAAGACCCAGCAAAATTATCTTCACTTCAGGACTCAACATTGGGAACAGAGACCAAAAGGACATGTTTGGAGTGGTCAGATAGTCCCTATAGCAGGGCTGCTTTGGGAGTGAGAAGAGTCCCAGACCTTGTCCTCTGTCTCCTTTCTATTATGTCAGCTGCAGCTAGAAAAGGTGGTTACAGCTACCTGCTGACCAGTAAGCTGGCTAACAAGGAAAACAGTACTTACACACTGCACAGGATAAGCACTCAATCAACAAAATGTTTATAGAAAAGACATATACCAAGTAGATATCTAAGCCTTTACAGGATGAAAATTGAAGCACAGAGAGATCTGCTCATGGCCATACAGATGGCAAGCAGCAGTATCAAGAATGAACTCAGAGAGTTCGTGTCCAGAGCCTTCACTCCTAACCTTCATCACATGCTGCCTCACAAAAGAAATCATACTTTTCTTGGGTATGATCATCAAATCAGTAGCTTTGAAGTTCTTGTTGCCTGTCAGCTTATAAAGAAGCACTATCGGCCGGGCGTGGTGGCGCGTGCCTTTAATCCCAGCACTCGGGAGGCAACGTTAGGAGGATAGCCATGAGTTCAAGGCCACCCTGAAACTACATAGTGAATTACAGGTCAGCCTGAGCTAGAGTGAAACCCTACCTCAAAAAACAAAAACAAACAAACAAACAAAAAAAAGAAGCACTATCAAAAGACCGATAGGCTGGGCGTGGTGGCGCACACCTTTAATTCCAGCACTCAGGAGGCAGAGGTAGGAGGATCACCATAAGTTGAGGCCACTGTGACATTACATAGTGAATTTCAGGTCAGCCTGGCCTGAGCGATACACTTACCTTGAAAAACAAAACAAACAAACAGACAGACAGAAAAAAACCAGATAGATAGCTCTGTTTACATGCATCTCAGCTTCTTTGGAAATTTGAATGTTAAGCTAAGTACAGTGGTCATGTGCACATGTGATCCAGCACTTGAGAAGTAGAGGAAGGAAGATCAGGAGTTCTTGTGGCCAGACTGTACCACATGAGATTCTGCCTCAAAAAAAAAAAGAAAGAAAGAAAGAAAGAAACAAAGGAAGAAAGAAAGAAAGAATGAAAGAAAGAAAGAAAGAAAGAAAGAGAAAACAAAAGCAGATAAAACAAAACCAAAAAATAAATAACGCAGGGTGTGGTGTTGCAGCTTTTAGTCCCAGCACTTGGGAGGCTGAGGTAGGAGGAGTACCATGAGTTTGAGGCCAGCCTTGGGCTACAGAGTAAATTCCAAGTCATTCAGAGTTGCAATGAGACCCTACCTCAAAAAAAAAAAAAAAAAAAAAAAAAAAAAAAAGACACCTGTGCCAAAGGAAGGGTAGGACTCCTTACATTGCATTCTTCCAGACACAAAATGGCCTGGATGTTTGTGACCACAAAGTGCCTGACACTGCCTACCTAAGACTATCATAATAGGAGGAAAAGATGATAACATCAAAATAAAAGAGACTGATTGAGAAGGGGAAGGAGTATGATGGAGAGTGGAGTTGCAAAGGGGAAAGTGTGTGGGGGAGGGAATTACCATGTCTATAATTATGGAAATTGTCAATAAATAAATAAATTAAAATGAATAAATAAATAAAAATAAATATTTAATAAAATCAGGGCTGGAGGGATGGCTTAGCAGTTAAGGTACTTGCCCCTGCAAAGCCAAAGGACCCAGGTTCAATTCCCCAGAACCCACGTAAGCCAGATGCACAAGGGGGTGCATGCATCTGGAGTTCATTTGCAGTGGCTGGAGGCCCTAGTATGCCCATTCTTTCTCTCTCTCCCTCTTTATCTCTGTCAAATAAATAAATAAAATGAAATAAAATATTTTTTTAAGTTACAAAATCAAAAAAATACTCCCCCCCCCCAAAAAAAAACTATAAACAAAAGAGGAGGAGGCTGGGAGTAATGGCACAGGCCTTTAATCAAGCATTCCAAAGGCAGAGATAGGAGGATCCCTGTGAACCAGCCTGGGCTAGAGTGAGAATGAGATAAAAGAAGAAGAAAAGAAGAAGAAAGGAAAATCTTGAAGGTCAAAATTTCAAATGAGTCAATGTTTGCCAGGAACCCTAAGGAAAGAAGCCAGAGGATGTTTTATGTCTCCAAGCTCAGGTTCATTTCAGCCTTCCTTCTTAGCACAGCTATTTAGATCATCCATTTGTCTCAGCCACTTAAATGGATTTATAAATATTAACTAATAAATCCCAATACCCACGCTCAGTAGAATTTGTGTTCTGGCTGCCACAAGAATAGTATTACTCTCACTAGATGCTAATACTTTTTATATTATGGTAATATTTTTATACCAGATACAGGTGGTCTGAATTTTGATTTTCTTTTTTTTTTCCTTTTCCCAATTTTTATTAACATTTTCCATGATTATAAAAAATATCCCATGGTACTACCCTCCCTCCCCCCACTTTCCCCTTTGAAATTCCATTCTCCATCATATCCCCTCCCCATCTCAATCAGTCTCTCTTTTATTTTGATGTCATGATCTTTTCCTCCTCTTATGATGGTCTTGTGTAGGTAGTGTCAGGCACTATGAGGTCATGGATATCCAGGCCATTTTATGTCTGGAGGGAGGACGTTGTAAGGAGTCCTACCCTTCTTTTGGCTGAATTTTGATTTTCATTGTATAAATGTCTCAGAGGAGCAATCTTTCTCTTCCTAAATACGTATATTAAGCACTTTTAAAGGTAGAAAGAAGGCTCCCTACAGGTGAGAACTCAGCTACTTCCAGTAGCTAAGAAGAGTGCTTGTGGTCCACAAGTGGGCATGGTGGGCACTTTCATTGTGGCTCCATGCCACTGCCCACAGAGCCTATTGCACATGCAACTACCAGTACAGTGTACCTTTACTCCACTCTGCCAGGCATCTTTCAAGGCCTGTGTCTCCTAGCCTATGGCCTGTGTGGCATATGGTTCCTGCTCTTCTGCCTGCCTGGCTGCCTCTTCCCACCCTTACCTCCAAATCAAAGAGGTCTCTTATTATAACAGGCAGCATAGGAATTTGTGCAAAGTAACTAAGAGCAGCAGTAGAAGACTTTGTCTTTTTAAAATATTTATTATTATTTGTTTGAGAGAGAGAGAGAGAGAGAGAGAGAGAGAGAAAATAGGTGTGCCAGGGCCTCTAGCTATAAGGAAAGTGAAAGAGAAAAGCAAAGGAAAATAACAAACTTGATCTCAACAGACAGACTGTTTATTGAGGTCCAGTGAGGGGTTATAACCTTCCAACTGGATGTAGGCTAAAGCACTGAGCTAGGCTGGGGTTCAAGCTTATAAGGAGGATCCTAAGAAAAACAGACTGGACCAGGTACAAGTCCAAGGGAAGTAGATAAGGAGCTATTCATGTCCTTGCTCAGAATAGGCTTTTTAAGCAAGAATTGTCTAAGGGAAGATACCCCTAGATGTTTTCTGTTCCTTCAAGGCTTTCTGAGTTAGGGGAAGTACATCAGTCAGGGGAGTTATCAGGCTGGTCTGGGACTGACTGCCTTTGGTGTTTCTTCAAGGTCTTCTAGTCTTAGGGCAGTAATTAACCCTTTAGTTGCCTCTGGTTTTCAGGGAGAGTCATTAACCCTTCAGTCTGGACTCTGGAAAGATGAAAAAGATTGGGGAAAATAAGGGAGTGAGCAGTGCATCACAGAGCTGGGCTGTGTAGAAAGGGGCCAGGATGATGTCAGACTCATACTACTTCCTGCTGGAGGGGACTGTAGATCTGTCAGGAGTATCCTGCGCAGTCCCATGGAGGTTGGATGTCCAGGGGCTGATATCCAGGGGCCATGAAGAATTTAGTGACTTGCTGTGAGGTGAAGGCATGTATATTGTCTTGGAGGAATTCAGTGAGATGTCATCCGTGTATGTAAGGACCAAAAGAGAGGGTGAGTATTATCATATTCAGGGGAATAAAGTACATGTCAGAGACAGGATAGGTTTAACTTAAAGGGAGTAGAGCTATGAGATTCTTAACTTACAGCAATAGATACCTTAGTTGATCACAGAGAGATGTCAGGTCACATGCAGATAAATAATACTATTGGCCATTAAAAGGCTAATATAACCCAAAATATTATTGGCTCTGAAGTGGTAACATTTACTTCTCCACAATCATTGTAGTCCATCATTGAATTCTTAGTCACACAATGTGGTGGTTTGATGCAGGTGTCCTCCATTAACTTAGGTGTTCTAGATGCTAAGTTCCCAGCTGATGGAGATTCGGGGACAAACGCCTCCAGGAGGCAGTGTATTGTTGGGGGGGTGGGCTTACAGGTGGCCAGATTCCCTTGCCAGTGTTTGGCACACTATCGCGTTGCAGTTTTCCACCTGATGTTGGCCAGGAGGTGATGTCTAACTTCTGCTCATGCTACAATTTTCCCCTGCCTTCACAGAGCTTCCCCTTGAGCCTGTAAGCCAAAATAAACTTTTTGTTTTCCCCACAAGCTCCTCTTGGTCTGGTGATTTCTGCCAGCAATGCAAATATGACTGCAATAGTAAAGCTGGCACCAGAGGAGTGGAACTTCTGCTAGACACAGGACTGTATGGCTTTGCCCTTTTGGAGCTGATTTTCAAGAAGAATGTGCAGGGATTTGAAACCTCAGCCTAAGAGACACCTTGCAGTGCTGTAAGTACAGCTTGATGGACTATTTTGGTCAGAGTTGAAAGACCTGAATGCAGTAAGAACTATAGACTGTGATGTTTGGCTTATGAGAGTGAGAAAGAGCTTAGACTGGACTGGGCTAGAAACAGTTTGTGTGTGAGACTTGCTGGTATATTTGTGTCCTGAGAACTTGTGCAGGGTTGCTTTGCATAGAAACAGACTGATGTGAGCAAAGGGATATGACACAGAAAAAAAATGAAATCTTTGGGCCAAAACTGCTACCTGTTCAGCTGCAATTGTATGAGAGATTACAACCATTGAGATTGTTGTTCTAATGCAGCTGACCTGTATTAGAACAACAGAAAAAAATGCAGCCTTTTGAGGAGCCTGAATGCTAAAGGAGTGTACTGTTCTTCAAAGTCTGCTTTATTCCCCCCTGGATTAACAAACTGGCATGTCACCTGGTATTATGGAATATAGAAATGCAGGAAAGAGAGGGTCATTTGCAGCATGGTCTTGTGTTTTGGAAATGGCCATGGGCAGTTGTGAAGCAGGTTTGCTGGATGTCTCATGGAGACCCAATGGAGCTGTGAAGATAGACTGTGGGTTGCAATGGAGACCCAATAGAGATGCTGGAACCATGAGATGGCTGCTAAGGAGAGCTGCTGGCCCCAGATGAAGTTTTCCAGGACTGTGAGTAGTCTAGCTGGAGGCGCATAATTGGAACTCCAGAGACTTGCTGCTGGTTAGAATTATTGGGCTTGGAGACTTATCACTGGCTAGAGTTGTTAGACTTGGAGTTATGGGTTTTTTGAGTTTTGTTTTGTTTTTTTTTGTATTATGACTCAGTTAAAAGACATTGAACTATGAGGACATTTGAACATCATTGGGATTGATAAAATCTATGTGAACTTTTCAAGTTGGACTGAATGCATTGCATTTGTTACATCAGATATGGTTATCAGTTTATAGGGGCCAGGGGCAGAATGTGGTGGTTTGATTCAGGTGTCCCCCATAAACTTAGATGTTTTGAATGCTAGGCTCCCAGCTGATGTAATTTTGGAATTAATGCCTCCAGGAGGCAGTGTATTGTTGGGGGTGGGCTTATGGGTTTTATAGCCAGTTTCCCCTTGCCAGTATTTGGCACACTCTCCTGTTGTGGTTGTCTACCTGATGCTGGCCAGGAGGTGATGTCCACCATGTGCTCATGCCATCATTTCCTCCTACCATTATGGAGCTTACCCTTGAGCCTGTAAGCCAAAATAAACCTTTTTCCCCAGAAGCTGCTCTTGGTCAGGTGATTTCTGCCAGCAATGCAAACATGACTGCAACACACAGGTATGGCTTTTTGGAGTCTCAGCTTTTGGTTTTCCATTTGCCAAACTTCACTTTGTAGTTTGTGTACATAGTAATCTATTATCCCATGTTGATCTTATGAACAGGCAAGGAGTAAGTCTTAAGGAGAGTGATACTTCTCAGAGCCATTAGGAAAGAAATGCCAAGATCATTTCAAATCTATTAGCCATTATGGTCTGTTTATTATCCATGTATTAATTTTCTTGAATGTGACATGACATTTACAGGTGACACAAATATTATATTAAGGTTGAAGAAAATAATAATATAGGTGATAGCTAAGGAATAAGGAATTATTAACTTGGATGGGAAGTTAATTGGAATTTTTAGAAATATAGAGATTTGGTTTAGGTAAGGCAGGAAGTATAAGAGATTAGTATTGAAGCAATATGTGAAATATCTTAAACTATTTTACATTTAAATGTGATAGAGATTGAGAAGTTAACTAATTTTGAAGTTTGGGTTTAAAGGTTTGGTTTTGTTTGTAAATCTGTAATATAGAAGGCTCATAGTCTTTACTTTCTTGGTCCAAAGATCAAAATGGTCTTAGCTTTAGAAAAACTAGTGAAAGTATGTTTGGCTAAAAAAGCTAAAAGTTTGATTAGTCTTGATAATTTGTTACTATCAGTTGTTTATTTTGTAAACACAATGAAATTGTATTTTATATAATTATATTGATCATATAATACAATGAAATATATTTTATATAATTAGGTAGGTTCAGTTTTATCCACTAGAATAAGTGTATAGCAAACAAAACTCTTACCCAATAGGAAAACATGGAAGAGTGAAACACTCAATAAATCTACTGTTGTAAACAAGTGGCTTATGCAACAAAATAAAGGCTTTATCAGATGGAGAACATGTGAGCTTAATTGAGCTTATGAATATAATTTAACTATCTCAATCTGAAATTAAACAACTTTTTATAATGCTTTTAATGTTACTAGGGGCAAAAGACATTGGGCCTGTATTTTAATGGCCTCCAAGCCTAATATCTGTCTTTTAAAGAGAGAGAGAGAGTGAGAGAGACTCCAAGTTTTTGGAAGATAAGCAATAAGTTGAGTCTGCCATTTTCAAGCTGAAGTGGGATGGTGGGAAAAAAAGTTGGGCAAAGGTCTCTATTCCTATTGACTTTTAGACCTTGGAGAACAATCAAAATGGGTCTAGATAGATGGAGTTAGTCTGTTATAAGACCTTTGAGGTCAATTAGTGAAATTGTAGAGGTCCAGAAGGTTGCTTATATCAATTTCATAGTATGGGACACAATCAACATAAATGTTTATTACAGTACAAGACATTACTTTGGGCCAGGGGGCCTTTAAATTTTATTTTATCATAATATGAGGTATGGTACTATAAATAAATTTACCACCTTATTACAAGAGAATTAAATTTGAACTATGTAAACAATTAAGGTGAGAGAAATACAGAGAAACAGCTTTTTAGAAGGTAGACATATCTTATTTTTTTTTATAAATGTCTAATAGTTATAAGTACAGGGAGAGCATGTTATCACTTTTTTAATTTTATTTGAGAGAGAGAGAGAGAAAGAAAACGGGCACATCAGGGCCTTTAGCTGCCACAAACGAACTCCAGATGCATGCACCCCCTTGTGCATCTGGCTTATGTGGGTCCTGGGGAGTTGAACCAGAATCCTTTGGCTTTGCAGGCAAATGCCTTAACCGCTAAGCCATCTTTCCTGCCCCATGTTATCAGTTTTGAAAATAATATTTTTATCAACAAATCTAAAGCAATTAATTTAATTTAGAAATTGTCAGGAAAAGACAAGTAAGACAGCATAAAGTTTGGCATTTGTATTTGATAATATCTTTGATTAGTTTAGATACCTCTGTGGGTACCAATTAACCAGGGAAGGTTGGAAGCAGGGTCATAGCATTTGAAACCATTTATTTCAGATGAAGACCAATGTTTGAGCATGGAGCTGTACTTTGGAGGTAGAGAATATGTCTCAAGGGTTAATTTATTTATGAGCAATGAACCTTGAGATGCCAAAAATGAGACAGTTACTTAACTATTTAATGGTACATAAAAGAGAAGAATCTGGTCATTAGTAAAGTATAACAGATGAGCTCTAATATAACCTTTTACAAATCTTTTTAAAGAGAAAACACTGTTGAATAATCAATGTTTTAAGTTTAAATAAAATAGGAGTTATTTTTAAAATTTTTATGTTTTTAGTATGAGATCCTTATTGTGGGAAATTAAACATTAATATCTGATCTTTTACTTTAAGACTCAGTTTTCCCAAAAGTTGGAACATTTCCCTTGATCTGTCTCTCTGTCAGCTAACAGTTCCTGGAAATCATCATAGACTATAGGGAGAAGCTATAATCAGGCTGTCTGGTGTCTAGTTTTGCCTAAAAACTATCTTTTGTTTTTTAATCTTACTGTTGATATCCTCATGCCTTTTTGTACCACTTGTATTGATGATTTAACATCTTTTTAAATAATGTTTTGTGTATGTGTTAGAATAAAATTTTATTAAACAAATTTTTATCTAATGAGAAAACATGTAACAGCAGAATATGTAAGAAATGTATTTTTTTTTTTTTTTTTTTTGGTTTTCCAAGGTAGGGTCTCACTCTAGCCCAGGTTGACCTAGAATTCACTATGTATTTTCAGGGTGGCCTCAAACTCACAGCGATCCTCCTACCTCTGCCTCCCAAGTGCTGGGATTAAAGGTGTGCGCCACCACACCCTGTCAGAAATCTATTGTTTTAAACAGAAAAGCAGATGTTTTATCAAACAAAATGAAGGCTTTATCCATTCAAAAACATGTAAACTTAGCATCTGGATGTAATGTAATTATAAGCTTTAAGTATCTCATTTAACATAAATTTCTTATTTGTAAACTATTTTGTGAACATTAGTATAAAAGTAGAGAAATATGTAAGAAGTCTAGTGTTAGGGCCCAAATCTTCCCCAATGACCCCAGTGACTTTTAATGTCTCAGAAGTATTCCAAACTATCCTATTCTTTATTGCTTTAACAGCCTTACTTCCCTTCTTCTCATCTGCAAATGTTCCACCAGACCCATTTCTAGGAAATCCAAGCTAGGTCTTCTTGAGATCATTCCTTATTTGATCCCTAGATGAGTAGCAGAAAAACTATGGGAATATTCACTGCACAGAAGGGCAAGAAGGCACATTGTTCTGCTTGAAGGAGTCATGTACAGTTAATCAGTTATTGCATCACCTCAACAGTAGCATTTGCCCTCTACACCTTTCCCTCTCCCCCTACACCATCCCAAAAGAATGACTTCTGTGATTATGCAATGCTCACACAATGAGATAGTTTTCAGAAAAGATGAAAAACTTATGTGATAAGCTACTTAAGTTTCATGTAACCATTTAAGAACTCCAACAGGAGGGAGGGAAAGAGGGAGAGAGGGAGTAACATCTGAGAAAGAGATTTACATGAGTGGTCTGTAGGACATCATCATTGTGGATAACTTCTGAATTTGCCACACAGAATATCCCTATGATAGTCACAACTTTAGATCCTGTCATTGGCTTAGAGTCTTAGAAACTCAGATGTAGCTTTCCTGGTACTGAAAAAGAAAAATATTAAGTGACAGACTATAACCATTGGCCAAACAGCATTTCTGTAATTTAGACTCTTTCCAGTAAGTTAGCAGGAATTTAGAGAAAGTCAATATGACTGGGGCTGACCTGAGACTTCATCAATACCATGTTATGTGGCCAGCAAAAGGGTCTAAGCATTATCAGCAACAGACCTTTTGACCAGCACAACTTTAATAACAGCAGCAATAAAACTGCTGACACTAATGGGAGGCCTGCAAACTTCATAGGAGCTAATAATTATGGGAACTACAGAGACAGAGAGAGAGAGAGAGAGAGAGAGACAGACAGAGAGAGAGAGAGAGAGAGAGAGAGCACTCAAATAGACTCCTTCCAAGGGAAAAAAGAACTGGGAAGTTTTCTGTATTCCTTTGTGGTAGTTTAAATGTGAACTATCCCTTATAGCCTCATGTGTTTGTGATTAAGCCTTGTAACTCAATCCCCAGCTGGTGGCAATTTAAAAGGTGGAGCCTTGCTGGAGTGTGTCACTTGGCGCAGGCCTTGGGGTGTTATAGCCAAGCCCCACTTTCCAGAACCAGCTGATTCTGTGTTTTGTCCTAGGAAAGAAAAGGTAACTGCAACACCCCACATCCTTGTTAAATCACTAGCTTGTCATGCCTGGCTGCTCTAACAAGCTGTAGCCTAACTCCCAGCCTACAGTCCCAGAGATGGTGCTCCAAGCTGTCATTCGGAAGTCCACAGGTGAAATCTAAGCCAGTCAATGACCAGACTTTCAACCCAGCTCCAGCCTCCAACATTCTCCCCTGTACTATGCAATACTGTGGGTTGCAGTGTGTATTTTTGGGTGCTGTGGTCTTAGACTTCTTTCCTACCTGAAGTATCCTCACTTCATCTCCTACAAGCTGGGTAGGCTCAACACCCTTGGTTGCTCACCAAAATCCTGGCTTCATTCAAATATCTACCTCTTCCATCCTGTAACTTAGAGAAAACTGCTCCACGGAAGTGGGCCTTGACAGGTCTAAATGTATTTATGAACTATAATGGTTTCTCATTTTGGTGAAGGGAGTCTATGACATACATAGTGATAATCTAAAGGAAGTATATCAGTCAGCATCCCTGAATGAGAGCAAATTTAATTCTGAGTAAACTGGTAAAATTGGTTATGATTTTAACTGGGCAGGAAGAAAAAAACCAGTGAAGGTGACAGTACAGAACATCATGGGCTGGATCTGGAGGAGCAAAGGAGGCCAGCACAGAAGGTTCGTGTGGTCTACAGGTTGAGGACAGGTCTTGTTCTCTTCTGCCATATATAAGCAAGTCATAGTGGCATGGTGGTTTCTCTGGTAGCAGGGGAAAAAAAATTCATGCAATATACAATAGCAGTCAGACTCTGCATCCCTGGTAGCACTATTGAGCTGGCAATCCAGTCTTTTTTTTCTTTTTAAAATTTTTATTTATTCATTCATTCATTTGAAAGAGAGAGAGAGAATGGGAGCACCAGGGACTCTAGCCACTGCAACCAGACTGCAGACGCATGCATCTGACTTATGTGCAACCTGGGGAATTGAACCTGGGTCCTTAGGTTTCACAGGCAAATGCTTTAATGGCTAAACTATCTCTCCAGCCCTTAAGCTTTTTTTTTTTAACCTTTTTTTTAAAAAAATTATTTATTTATTTTTGATTTTTCTTTTTTTTCTCAATTTTTATTAACATTTTCCATGATTATAAAAAATATCCCATGGTAGTACCCTCCCCCCCACTTTCCCCTTTGAAATTCCATCCTCCATCATATCCCCTCCCCATCTCAATCTTTCTACTTACATATATACAATACCAACCTAATAAATACCCTCCTCCCTTCCTTTCTCTTCCCTTTATATCTCCTTTTTAACTTACTGGCCTCTGCTACTGAGTTTTTTCCTTCTCGCACAGAAGCCCAATCATCTGTAGCTAGGATCCACATATGAGGGAGAACATGTGGCACTTGGCTTTCTGGGCCTGGGTTACCTCACTTAGTATAATCCTTTCCAGATCCCAGTCTTGAAGGCTTGCATACTAATGAACATCCTATTTTATACACAAGGCATCCAATTATTTTTTTTCATGTATATGTATGTGTGGTGCCTGTACATGTGAATATATGAATGTGGCCATGTGTGTCTACCAAAGGTTGATATCAGATGTTGTAGATACTTTCTCATTGCTGGGACAAACACCCAACCAGAAGCAGCTTGTGGGAGGAAAGGGTTTATTTTTAGACTTACAGAGTCCATCATGGTGGAAGAAGCTGGCTTACTTCCATAGATCCATCAACAGCAGAGAGAGAAAAGAACAATACCAGCAAGCATTAACAGCCAACAAACATGAACAATCAGAGCACAAACTTCTCTGAACACACCTTAGGGCTGGATTTAAGAGCTTCCCCCAGTGATACCTCCTCCAGTAGGCTGCTGGAGACTTAAGCTTTAAACTTAATAAAAAAATACCAAGACTATACTTTCAGGGATCATTTCTATAGTTCCTTACTAGAGAAGTTTCTCTGACTGTATAGAATCCTGGATACCATGAGGAAGAGGCACAGTGTTCTCTCCTGAGTGTGAAGCTGTGGGTATGGATGTACAACTGCCCATTGTCATTGATGATGATGTTCTCTCTTCTTGGGAGAGTCAGAGGGAGAGAATGCAGTCTGAGTGGCAAGAAAAAGAAAAAGAAAAAGAAAAAGAAAAAGAAAAAGAAGAAAAAAATACCTTTGGGGGAAAAAAATACCTTTGGGGGCTGGAGAGATGGCTTAGTAGTTAAGGCACTTTCCTGCAAAGCCAAAGGACCCAGGTTTGATTCCCCAGGACCCATGTAAGCCAGATGCACAGAATGGCACATGCATCTGGAGCTCATCTGCAGTGGCTGGAAGCACTGGTGAGTTCATTCTTTCTCTCTCTCCCCCCTCTCTCTTCCTCTTTCTTTCTCTCTCCAATAAGTAAATAAATACATAATACCTCAGGGGCTGGAGAGATTGTTCAGTTGTTAAGGTGCTAGCATGCCAAGCCTAACAACCTGAGTTCAACTCCCCAATACCCACTTAAGCCAAATGCCCAGAATGGCACATGAATCTGAAGCCCATCTGAAGTGGCGGGAGCCCTGGCAAGCCCATACTCTGTGTGTGTGTGGGGGGGTGGTGGGTGGGTGTCTGTCTGTCTGTATCTCTCTGCTTGCAAATAAAGTAATTAATTTTTTATAAATTTTAATTTAATTCATTTTAGAGAGAGAGAGACAAAGGGAGCTAGAGAGAGAGAGAGAAAATGAATGATCCAGGGTCTTCAACCACTGTAAATGAACTCCAGATGCATGTACCACCTTGTGCATCTGGCTTACATGGGTCCTGGGGAGTCAAACCTGGGTCCTTTGGTTTTGCAGGAAAATGCCTTAACTGCTAAACTATCTGACCAGCCCTAAATAAAGTACTTTAAATACACTTAAAAAACACCTCAGGCTAAGGAAAACATACATTTGCATTCAAACCACCACATTTTGCCCTTGGCCACCATAGACTCATGTCCATCTCACAGAGTAAATTGTGTACATTGTGTAGTAAATCTGCTACATTTTCATGCCCCCTCTCTCTCCAGAGCCTCTGCCACTGTCAGTATTTATGGTGGTTTGAATGTGTTTTGAATACTCGATCCATAGCTGATGGCAAACTGGGAGGTGGAGCCTTGCTGGAGGAGGTGTGTTGCTGGACGTGGACCTTGAGGTTTATTGGCCCCTAGCTTGCCAGTGTTAGTTCTGCTCACTCCTCACTCTTCTGCTGTTGTTGTCCACCTGATGTTGGCAATGGGGTGATGTCCAGCGAATGCTTTGTGTCATGCTGTTCTCTGCCATCATGGAGCTTCCCTTCCAGACTGAAAGATAAAATAAACCTTTTCATCCCATAAGCTGCTTTTGGTAGAATGTTTCATTCAGCAATGAGAAGGTAACTACAACAGTATCCCACATCAGAGTTCTACATTTGTGAGTCAATAAATATGCATTGTCATGTCATCACTCAAAGTCCATAATTTACATTAGGGTTTGACCTTGGGGTTGTGCATTTTATGACTTTGACAAATGTATAACAAATGTGTCTACTTGCCACAGTTTGGATATCCGCCAAAACTCTGTGTGTATATAAAGGGCTTGGTCCCTGGAAAAGGGGGTATTGGGAAGTACTGTGGACATTTAAAAGGTAGTAATTACTAGGGGTTCCTAATGTCATTGGAGACATGCACTCAAAGAGAACAGTGGGAGTCAAGGCCCTCCATTCTACTTCCTAACTGGAGATGGGAGCACTTGGTCTGACATATTCTCACCATGACATGCAGACTGTGCTAAAGTCCAAACCTATGGAATTCCCTGGATGAGACTTGAACGTCCATGACAACAAGCCACAATAAACATCTCTTTGCTCCTAAGTAGCCTCTGTCAAATATTCCTTTATGGTGAAAGAAAGTTGACTAACACACCACCATTACATATATGAGGGGTTATGCTGCTGCCCCTAAGACATAAGACTTTCAGGAAACCTTGCTTATTATCTCCTCTGTGAATGATTCAGGGTGTTTTGCAATTTAATGGACACGACTGTTCATTAGGATTTATAGCTTGTGATGTTTAAACAAATGTATATTACCAGTCAGTTCAAAAGAAATTGTTTCATAGGTCACAGGATATATACTTTATACAACTTGTGACAAATCACCAATAAAAGACTTTTAACAGTTGCCGGGTGTAGTGCACATGCCTTTAATCCCAACACTCAGGAGGCAGAGGTAGGAGGATCACCATGAGTTCAAGGCCACCCTGAGACTACATAGTGAATTCCAGGTCAGCCTGAGCTAGAGTGAGACCCTACCTCGAAAAACCAAAATATATACATAGTGCCCAGGGGCTGGGGAGATAACTCAGTGGGTAAAATCATTTGCTGTGCAAGCATGAGACCCTGAGATAGTTCATGTTTGATTTGCCAACACTCATGTCACATCTGGATGTGGCCACCTACGCCTGTAACCCCAGTCCTGCTAGAAATGAAGACAGAAGAGTCATTGGAGCTGGATGACTGAAGACAGCATCTCTTGGTTTAGTGAGAGATTCCATCTTGATAAAAGAGGTGGATGAGCAAAAAGAGGAGGGCATGCAACATTGTCCTCTGGCTTTCACACAAGTGTGCACAAGAAGCATGCATTTACACACACATACACATGCTATCCCCGTTGAAGGGTGCTTGGCTGTGAACATGGGGGGGTGTCTCTGAGCTTCCTGTTCCCACAAGACATCACTTTGTTTTTTAATTAATTTTTACTGTATATTAATTATACATTATGGGTTTCATTATGACATTTTAATACATGTATATATTTTTATTATTTTCTCCCAAATTACCCTTTCTTGTACCCCTTGCACTCCTGCTGATCACCTTTGTCACCAAGAATCAAACCTGCTAGTGATGTAATCCTGGATATCCAGCCTCTAGAACTGTGAGAAGTAAATGTTTGTTGTTTAAACTATCCAGTCTATTGCACTCTATTGTAGTACCTCAAGCTGACTAATACCCATCCTCATCTTTAAGAAATTTGTCTCTTGATTAGGAAGTGACTAAATTCAGATACAATAACTATGTAGCAACTACAGAGAAGAATATGAAAAGTAGCTATGAAATTTAATGGTCAAATTTAATACCCAAGTGATGCAAACAAGCAGATGATGAGGTGTTGATAAGGGTTTTTCAGTTTAGGTCTCTGTTTCCTTTGGGCCTACATTTAATTTTGGGTTACTATGAGAAAAGGACAAAAGGCAGAGGAATGAATGAAGACAAACAGAACGTCAATATACCAAATATTAATATTCCATGGGTGTTCACATAGGTATTTTCAAAAGATGGTATCTGGTAAGTTGGCCTACTAAATCTGTTTCCTGGAGGCTAGTAGATGCCTGGAATACATCTTACAGCTCCCTGAGGCTCCAGGCCTCTTTTGTGTCAGAAGCCACACACCGCCTTTGAGTCCTGGTGAGTTGTTTCCTTATCTGTTGTCAGACTGTGCTGTCCCGGGATGCTGCAGCCCTGCCTGCTCCCTTCCTCAACCAGGGTGCTGTCAGAGGAAACCCATCTTTGCTTCTGGGGAAGTTTACCACTGGGCTGATTGTAAATTCCTCTGGCACCTTCCCTTGCCTGCAGGTTGTGTCCCTCACTCCCCAAAGCCACCATTGTATCCCATCTCTGAGAGCATCGATTTCTTGCTTACTCCCCACTCCTGCTCATGTTGCTCTTTTTGCTTCTGCTCTCTCCATCCACCCACTCTCCTTTCTTGGCTGCTCGATAATTCTTGGCACTCTTGATACAGCTACCAACAGGCACTCCTCACCAACTGGGTTCTGACACTACACTCTGTGCCAACTGCCCTTCTTCACTCCAACTGTTCCCCCTATTTCTTCCTGAACAGTGTGATTCCCTGGTGGTAGAGGGGACTCAGCCCCAGGAAACATCCTTGTGGGAGCCTCTGGGATCCCTGAGGCTCTTAAATACACAACATGCAACATGTATAACCAAGAGTGAGCACATGAATTTGCTGCTGAGCACATAATCAAACAATCACAGTATATGACTTGGTACAAAATGATATCTTGCTAACTGTGCCACAAGTCTAGAGTTAAAGCAGACATGAGGGCTGGAGGATTGCTTAGTGGTTAAGGTACTTGCCTATGAACCCTAAGAACCCAGGTTCAATTTTCCAGGTCCTACATAAGCCAGGTGCACATGGAGGCACATGCGTCTGTAGTTTGTTGGCAGTGGCTAGAGGCCCTGGCATGCTCATTCTCACTTGCTCTCTCTTTCTATCTCCCTGTCTCTAATTAATAAATAAAAATAAATCTTAAAAAAAAACAGATATAAAAGCCTAAGAGAAATGGCTGCACATTGAAGCCACCCACACACAGTCCCCAGGGCTGCAGAGTCCACCTAGACATGAGTCAAATGCTCCTGTCTACCAGCATGAGCTGCTAAGTAGATCTTGTATTTCTTCCCAGTTTTTCTCTATAGTATATATGACATCTCCAAAACAAAAAAAACCTCACCACTCAGTACATGTTGCTATATATTTATTTTCATACATTGTTAATCAATCAGCGCATATTTCTTTCAGGATACAGCCTAAGTGTTGAGACTAAAAAAATCACTCTGGGGATGCAGGGTGTGGTGGTGTACATCTTTAACCCCAGAATGTGGGATGCAGAGGTAGGAGGTTTGCCATTGGTTTAAGGCCAGCCTGGGACTACAGAGTGAGGTCAAGGGTAGCCTGGGCTAGAGTGAAACCTACCTTGAAAACAAAACAAAATCACTTGGAGGGGCAGGGTGAAGAGTTAACTCAGCTGGTAAAATGCCTGTTTTGCAAGTATGAAGAACTGAGTTTGTCCCAATCCTCAGACCATACATGAGAAAAAAATGAAAGCCAGATGTGGTGGCATGTGCTTGCAATTCCAGTGCTGGGAATGTGGAGACCCCTGCAGCTCACTGGCCAGCAAGACTAGCCTACTTGGCAAATTCCAGAACAGTGAGAGACCCTGTCTCAACAAAGGTGGATGGCAGGATAGAGAGACTGCTTAGTGGTTAAGACATTTGCCTGCAAAGCCAAAGGACTCAGGTTCGATTCCCCAGGACCCACATAAACCAGATGGGTGGTGCATGCATCTGGATTTCTTTTGCAGTGGCTGGAGGTACTGGCACACCCATTATTTCCTTCCCTCTCTGCCTCTTTCTCTCTCTTTCAAATAAATAAGTAAAACTTTTAGGAAAAGGTGGATGGACCAGCGTGACAGCAGATACCTTTAATCCCTGTACTGGGGTGGCTGATGTGGGAGGATCACTGTGAGTTCAAGGCCAGCCTGGACTATAGAATGAGTTCCAGGTCAGCTGGGATGGAAAGAAACTCTACCTTGATGCTCTACTCCCCCCCAACAAAAAGGTGGATGGCACCTGAGAGAAATGACACCCAGGTTGTCCTCTAGCCTCCATGCACACTTGCACATGTGTGTCTGCACACACATGAACATGCATGCACACACATGCAAAAAAAATCACTTCAACAGCAAATAAACACTTATCCTGTTCTCTGTTAAAAACAGAATTTTAAGTTGCATTCTGAAAGCCTGGTTATCAAAATAATGACTAATCAGAAAATCTAGTCAGGCAAAAGAGGTGGCTAGGTATGTGTGGTTTGAATGTAAATGTATGACCCCCATAGCCTCAGGTATTCTTTTTTATTAAGGTTAAGCTTCCTGCATAAGTCTCCAGCAACTGGTTGGAGGAGGTCTCACTGGGGGTGGATCTGATTCTAGCCCAAATGTATAGAGAGCAGTCTGAGCTCTGGTGGTGAGTACTTGCTTGATTGTTTTTGGTGTTTGCTGCCTGTTTGATTTTTGCCTCTCTGCCTGGATTTATAAAAGGGAGCCAGCTCCTTCTGCCATTCATAGAACTTCCCCTGGATTTGGAAGATGAAATAAAATTATTCCTCCCATAAACTGTGTCAGGTTAGGTGTTCATCCCAGAAACATGGAGCTGACTTCAACAGTATGTTATGGGGGTTGGATTGGGTAGTTTCCCAATTCTAAAAATTTTCTTTATGCATTTTAAGTCGCTGATTTGGGGGCTTTGCCTCACCTCAACTTGGAATCCCTCATGTTACTGTATGGATGACAATACCATCTATCCTCCTTCTCCTCCTCCTACTCCTCCGCCTATCCTCCTTTTTTTTTTTTTTTTTTTTTTTTTTTTTTTTTTTTTTAAGGTAGGGTTTCACTCTAGCACAGGCTGACCTGGAAATCACTAGGTCTCAGGTTGACCTTGAACTCATGACAATCCTCCTACCTCTGCCTCCTGAGTGCTGGGATAAAAGGCATGCGCCACCATGCTCAGCCCGTTTTTTCTTTTTTGTTTTATTTTGTTTTTCTTAAAAAAAAAAAAAAAAAGCATGGTGGCGCACGCCTTTAATCCCAGCATTTGGGAGGCAGAGGTAGGGGGATCACCGTGAGTTCGAGGCCACCCTGAGACTCCATGGTGAATTCCAGGTTAGCCTGGGCTAGAATGAGACCCTACCTCCAAAAAAAAAAAAAAAAAAAAAAAGCAAGCGCCACTACACCTGGCCATCTGTCCTTGAAAAAACTTTGGAAGTATGTTGAACAAAAAAGGATAGTTTCATTGAAATTTTCCATAAGATATAATGTTGACCAGAGGTTCTGGAAAGTAAACAATCTTATTGAGCAGTTTCCTCCTAACAAAGACACATAGTTACTTTCAACAAAATATATTCTAATTTAGAGACTTAAAATATCTATTTCAGAGATGCTGAAGCCTCAAACTGGAAGTTGGACATGATGATGAAGTTAGTTGTGATGATGCTAGGGCTATTTACACTGAAAATGAGATCAATAATGTTTCTTATTAGAGGACATGTTCACATTGCCTCCACCAAAGGAGAATCCATCAAGTTAATCAATATTTGACCTTTGGAAAATTACCACATATACCTGAACATCATAGCCGTTGTCTACTTGAGGTTGGTAAGAATATTAAATGTACAGAAGTTAGTGTAAGTAGTGCCTAGAATGCTGTAGGAGGGCAGAGATTACTTGTGGCTAGGTAATAAAAATCAAGCTTGGGAAATAATGATCCCATCTTCTCATCTCTCCTCTTATTCATTCATTCAAATTTTATTAAATGCTTTCTACATTGCAGGTCCAGGCATAGAAAAATTTAATAAACCAAATTTTCCTTATGGTGCTTGGTGGGAGACAGGTGGGCAAACAGACCCCTTTAAGTCTACACCATAGGGGCTGGAGAAATGGCTCAGCAGATAAAGGTGCTTGTACCCAAAGCCTGATGGCAGAGTTCAATTCCCCAGTACTCATGTAAAGTCAGATGCACAAAGTGGCACATGTATCTTGAGTTTGTTTGCTGTGGCTCTCCTTTTCTCTCCTTCTGTGCTTGAAAATAAATAAATAAGTAAATAAATAAACAAACAAACCAGTCTATGCCACAAGTGCAAATGATGACTAGTGACCAGAGGAGACACAAGGTAGATAAATTTGGGGAGAAAAATAATGATTTCAGTTGTGGATACATTGAATTTAAAGTACCAAGGAAACATCTGGAAACATCCAGAACACAGGTGAGAGGTTTCAGTTGATATAATAAATTTGCAAGACACCATGGAAGTAGAAAACCAGGAAGAGTGTGAAGAAGAAGAAAATTTTCCAGGACACAGAATCCCATGAAACATGGACTTTAATATGGAGAAGGAAGTTGTAAAGGAATGCTCAGAAAAGTTGAAAAACCAAGCACTACAAATTGCTAGAGTCAAGAAAAGAGAAAATCTTCATAAACCAAAGATACCAAAAAATCAAATGAGGGACTTGCTTCATTAGCTTGATTGTTAGGAGGTACATGTCAACCTGAACTCCAGAAATACACTTGAGACACTGAGATACACATGCACACAGACTTTAAACCTTCCCATAAAGGTTAGCATTGCTCCTAGTTCCAAGGTCTGTTTTCTGCCTCTCTTTTCCTACCGCCCCCATCCTTTGCAGTTGCACTGTGATTCATCTAACAGCCCTCCACTTTCCCAGAACAAAAGAAGAAAAAGGACAGGGTGTGGGGTGCAACTTACATGTTCTGTGACCAAAGCAAAAACCTTCTTAGTGGTTCCTATTCTTGATGTTGAACTGAAACTCTCCAAATGAAGCAAATTATCATTCGTTTGAAAGTAAACTGTGAGGGTGAGCTGCCAACTTCACCAAATGACATTATGAAATTTGTCCTTCTCCTAGTAACTCAGTCCTAAAAAAAAAATGTTAATAAGGGAGATCAGGGACCATGTATTTTAAAATCTTGGAAATTTTAACACTAGACTTCACTTCAAACTGTATCATCAAACAATATAACATAAAAGGTGTATGTGTAGCTTAATCTTAGCTAGGATTAAATAATTGCAAATTACTTATAAAAAAGGAAATGTTTGAAATACTTGCTACATATAAAATGACTGACATTCCAAAGTCCAGTTATAACTCCAAGAAAGCCAAATGTATAAGAGACCTAGCAGTCAAAGGATTAGATATTGGGCTGGAGAGATGGCTTAGCAGTTAAGAAGTTTGCCTGCAAAGCCAGAGGATCCTGGTTCGATTCTCCAGGACCCATGTAAGCCAGATGCACAAGGGGGCACATGCATCTGGAGTTCATTTGCAATGGCTGGAGGCCCTGGCATGCCCATTCTCTCTCCCCCCCCCCCCGCCCACCCTCTTTCTCTCTCTCAAATAAATAAATAATATATTTAAAAAGAAATAAAAAGGATTAGATGTCTAACATTTTATATTTAACTTCTTCAAGGCATATGGTTTAGCTAAATAGGATTTATTTACAGGCAGAAGAGTGTTACATTATATGACTCACATCCTACCTACATTTTCCTGCTGGAATTTTTTCTCTAACAGATGAGTAATCTAGTTTTGTTGGATCGGTCCCATGACTTGATAGAGTTATGGTTGAAATAGGCATCAGGTGCTAGTTGTATAATTCAAGTGTTCTTCCAGGTCAATGTAATAACCTCCTTCCTTTCATAAAAAGTTGAAATTATGGACGAAATGTCTAATGGTCTTCATTATTAATGAGTATAAGCGAGATTTTCACCCTGAAAAGAACAAACATTCCCCCAAGCCCAGGATAACAAGGACTTAGGCAAAGGGATCAAGAGGCTTCCACTATTTTTAGGCAATATTCCAGAACAGGTTTCCAAAGAGATGGTGTTTCAGCTTTTAGAAATGGATGAGTGGCCAGGCATGGAGGGGCACCCCTTTAATCCCAGCATTTGGGAGGCAGTGGTAAGAGGATCGCCTGTGAGTTCGAGTCCACCCTGAGACTAAGTAGTGAATTCCAGGTCAGCCTGAGCTAGAAGGAGACCCTACCTCAAAAACAAAACAAAACAAAACAAAACAAAAAAAGAAATGGATAAGTGGTGAACACCAAGAGCCAACATGGGCTCACTGTAAACAAAATTTCCCAGGTAACCTAATGTCCTAGTAAAGTTGGGTTATTTTGTGAAAATTAATTTGCAGAGATGGTATAATACATACAAAAGAACTTAAAGTCATGGAAAATAATTTGTGTAATCACGATCAAGCATGCAGGTATTCTATTTACTAACAATGTAATTTGCAATAATGTAGCAAATTCAAACATTCAACAAATATTTACTGAGCTCCATCTTTGTGTCTTGTGCTATGCTGAAGGCTGTCATGCCCTCTTGTGATACATCATTAAGTAGAAACAGCGAATGGCTTAGGATCACATTGGAGGACTTAGGGGAGACACAAGTCTTAGTCAATAGAACCTCTCTAAAATGTAGTGGTTGCAGTTGATCCTGTCAAGTAGTTAATGTATGAAAGGAATTTTCTAAGGTGCTTGCATAACTTATATATCTTCAAGATCCCCTTACAAGAGAAGAAGGTCATGAGGATATCCTTGAAAAGACTTCTAGGGGAAGCTGATCTCATCTTCTTCCTCCTTCCTCTTCCCCTCTGCCCCCCATGCCCTCTCTTTTTCCCTGCAAGAAAGTAGCCCTCTGCTCACTAGAGTCTTGGGTCTTAGATTTTTAACGTTTCACAACTTTAAAAATAAATTTTTATATTCTCCCCTCAGGTACTAGGTCATGTCACCAAAGCTGCCTAAGGCAAGACCTAAGAGCATGTATTCAAGCTCCACAGTCCGCAACCAGATCTAAACCCACTGATAGCTGATGCTAAGGCTTGATAGTGCTCTAGGCCACTATAAAAACTATGTTTCAGGGCTGGAGGGATTGCTTAGTGGTTAAGGAGTTTGCCTGCAAAGCCAAAGGATCCAGGTTCGATTTCCCAGGACCCATGTTAGCCAGATGCACAAGGGGATGCATGTGTCTGGAGTTTGTTTGCTGAAGGCCCTGGCGAACCCATTCTCTCTCTCCCTCTTTTTCTGTCAAATAAATAAATAAAATTACATATATATATATATATATATATATATATATATATATATATATCACACACACACACACACACACACACACACACATATAGATATATAAACTATGTTTGGGCTGGAGAAATGCTCAGTTTTTAAAGATACTTACTACCAAAGCCTGAAGTCCCAGGTTCAATGCCCCAGTGTCCACATAAAACCAGGTGCACAAGGTGGCACATGTGCCTAGTTTATTTGCAGTGGCAGAAGGCCCTGGTATGCCAATCTTCTCTCTCTCTCTCTCTCTCTCTCTCTCCTCTCTCTCCCCCTCCCTCCTCTGCTTGCAAATAATTAAAATATTGATAAATATGTTTTTTAAAATGTGTCCCTTCCTTGGTTGATTCCAAAGAACACAAGACCCATTGCTTTAAACATTTGGGGTGTATTTTTGTTGTTGCTTACTTTCTCTCTGAAGAAGTCAGTTGCCTTTCCTTCTTATATTTCATACACTTTCTGTTCATTTATTTTATAAGCATATGCTTATTATATCAAATGACGGGTTTTGTTGTGACCTTTTGTACATGTATATAATGTTCTTTGATCACATTCACACCACCATTACACTCTCTTGTCTCCCTTCCTCCTGGTTCCCTTCCTCTTCACAAATAAGTATTTTTAATTTTTTAAGCTGTTTTTCAAGGTAGGGTCTAACTCTAGCCCAGGTTGACCTGGGACTCACTTTATAGTCCTAGGCCGGCCTCCAACTCAAAGCGATCCTCCTACCTCAGCCTCCCAAATTCTGGGATTAAAGGCATGTGCCACCATACCTGGCTTCATATATTTTTTAAATCTAATTAAATAAATAAAATCTAGATTCTACATATGAAAGAAACATGATGTTTTTGAGTCTGGCTTATTTCACTTAACAGGTGGTCTCTAGTCCTACCAATTTTTCTGTAAACGACATTTCATTCTTCTTTGTGGCTAAATAGCACATGCTCTCTCTTTCTACGTGTTTGTGTGTGTGTGTGTGTGTGTGTGTGTGTGTGTGTGTGTGTATTTCACTTTTTTGTTTTGTTTTGTTTTTTATTATCAACTTCCATGATTGTAAACAATATCCCATGGTAATGCCCTCCCTCCCCCCAATTTTCCCTTTGAAACTCCATTCTCCATCATATCCTCTCCCCCTCTCAGTCAGTCTCTTTTATTTTGATGTCATCATCTTTTCCTCCCATTCTGATGGTCTTGTGTAGGTAGTGTTAGTCACTGTGAGGTCATGGATATCCAGGCCATTTTGTGTCTGGAGGATCACGTTGTAAGGAGTCCTACCCTTCCTTACATTCTTTCCACTACCTTTTCTGCAATGGACCCTGAGCCTTGGAAAGTGTGATAGAGATATTGCAGTGCTAAGCACTCCTCTGTCACTTTTTCCCAGCACTCTGATGCCTTCTGAGTCATCCCAAGGTCACTGCCATCTGAAAAGAGAAGGTTCTCTACCCAAAGTGAGAGTAGCATTAATATGTGGGTAGGAACATTAAGAGAAGTGCTTACTGGGCAGTTTGATGAGCATAGTATATACATTTATCCAGACAGCAGCAGACATTACATACACCCCTAGGGCTCATGACTACCTCTGTTTTAGGTTTTCAGTACCAGGGATGTGTTCCCTCCCATGGAGTGGGCTTCCAATCCAATTAGAGGGCAGTTGGTTTCCACCATGACAGACTTGCCACTATTGCACCAGTTGGCTCATTTGGCCTGGCTGGCCAAATATAAGGCTTGCAGTGTCCACTGTTGAGTATCTTCACTGGTGATTTCTCTCTCTCCCATTGAACTACATGCAGAATGGTTTCTTCCAGCTTTCTGTCAGCTGGTCTACATGGAGGAGGTTATCAGCTCAGTTCCAGCAGGATTTCTCAGTGGCCTTGCAGCCCAAGTAATACTTCACAATTTATTTATCTATCCATTTATTGATGGGCACTTGGGCTGGTTCAACAACTTGGTTAGTGTAAATAGTGGTTCAATGAACATAACTTTGTTCTAATGACATATTTTAGACTGAATGTGTATGGGAAGGTTTTCTGAGTCTCTTTGTTAAAATTTTCCTAGAAACCAGAAAGTTCCTTCAAAATTTGGGCTTTTCCACAGAAACCATAGTTATTAAGTGAAAATACTAGTGTGAAAGGTGAGGTACCTCCATATGTGTTGTTAATAATACTATTGTCAATGCTCTTGGTGGCCCACTGGAATTAGATGGTAAGACCCTATTGTTGAAGACACAACACACTTCAGTTGCAGGGCACAGAGAAATCAAACTTAGAATTGTGCACAAAGCTTCTTCCCTGCTGGCTAGCTTTCATAGTACCAAAAGGTGCTATGTAGGCTGCCAGGAAAGAAAGTCAACAGTCTTACCCAGAATGCTACTGTCCACTGGTACAATAGTGGCAAGACTGTGTGGCAGTAACCAACTGCTTTCTGATTGGATTCCAGGCTGGCTCCACAGAAGGTAAACTTGCAGTACTACTCGAAATACTGTAAACCTGGTCATGGTTTACATGACTGGGAGGTCCTAGAAGGGAAGCTACTATTGTCATCTTGATAAATGATCATGTTGTACCCATAAAACTGCCCTCTAAATATTTATGTTGGAACTGGAGAGATGGCTCAGCAGTTAAAGGCACTCTTACAATGCTTCACAGGCTGGGATCAATTCCCCAGTACCCACATTAAGTCAGATGCACAAGTGGCTCATGCATCTTGAGTTTGTTTCCAGTTCCAGGAAGCCCTGGAACCCCATGCTTACACACACATGTTCTCAAATAAATAAAAATAAATATTTATGTGTATACCCATAGGTTAGTGATGATCTCAGCTTGGCTCAAAGAAGTTTCTTTTTGCAGTTGGGCAAAAGTTACTACAAGCTCAGGAACTGATTCAAAAGCTGAGAATAAGTGACAGTTGAGTGCTTAGTGCTAAATGACACATCTATATTATTCCCTCCAAAGATCACAGAACATCCCAGAGCAGGGGTTGAAAAGACATCAAGGTGGAAATGGGACTAGCTGAGAAGGAGTTCAGCAGGAGTAGGAAGTGGACAAGAGAAGGTAATGGTATGAATATGGTTGAAATACATTATGCACATATACAAAATTGTCAAATAAAATAAAGCAATTGGACTTTTGTTTTAAAAATAATTTATTTAGCCAGGCGTGGTGGTGCACGCCTTTAATCTCAGCACTCGGGAGGCAGAGGTAGGAGGATCACCGTGAGTTCGAGGCCACCCTGAGACTCCATAGTGAATTCCAGGTCAGCCTGGGCTAGAGTGAGACCCTACCTCGAAAACCCAAAAACAAAAAATTTATTTAAGCTGGACATGGTGGTGCATACCTTTAATCCCAGCACTCCGGAGGCAGAGGTAGGAGGATTGCTGTGAGTTCGAGGCCACCCTGAGACTACATAGTTAATTCCAGGTCAGCCTGGGCTAGACTGAGACCCTACCTCGAAAAACAAAACATAATAATAATATTTATTTATTTGAGGAGAGAGAGAAAAAGGCAGATGGAGAGAGAGAGAGAGACAGAGAGAGAGAGAGAGAGAATGAGCCCACCAGGGTCTCTAGCCACTGCAAACAAACTCCAGACACATGTGCCATCTTGTGCATCTAGCTTTACATGGGTACTTGGCTTTGTAGGAAAGAGCCATATCTGCTAAGTAATCTCTCCAGCCCAGAAATTGTGTTTTTAATTCAAAAGCATATCATCTGTTTACAGAGTGGCATGGGTTGACGTTTACTTAATAAATAAAGCACTGTAGACAGGTGTGATTATAGGTGGTACAGACCTGTAATCACAGGGCAGAGGCAGGAGGATTGAGACTTTAAGGTCAACCTCATATAAATAGACACTCTTTTTCAGAACACCACAAAAAATAAATATTGTAATAGAAAAGAGAGTAAAAATACTAGTTCCCATTTATTATGGCTTAGTATGGGCTCTGTACTGTTCTAAGGATTTTTCATGTGTTAACCTATTTAATTCTCATGACTGCTTTATAAAGTAAGATATCAATCATTAGCCTTGTTTTTGTCTTCTTGGAGATTTACAACTCACCCAAAGTCATCCAGGTTGTGGAGCTGGAATTGAAACCAGTGAGCATGCTCCAGAGCCTGGACTGTGCCCATTAAACTTCTGATCATGAAACCACACCCATTTGTGCTAAATCCTCACTCTAGAACTTCAGACTCAATTTCTGCAAATTCTCTCATGTCCTACTTGGCCATCTTAAGTACTAACATTCACTTCTTTGGCTAGAGTGCAGCTCAGTGTTGCATCATGTGCTTAACATGCACAAAGTCCTGGATGTGAATCCCAGCACCAACAATTAAATAAGTAAATAAATAAATAGCATATTTCAAATTACCTATTTCCCACATCTTCATGGGTTTTTTTGTTTTTGTTTATTTTATTTATTTATTTATTTCAGAGCAACAGACAGAATGAGAAAGAGGCAGAGAGAGAGACATAGAGAGAATGGGCGCACCAGGGCCTCCGGCCACTGCAAACAAACTCCAGATGCGTGTGCACCCTTGTGCATCTGGCTAACGTGGGTCCTGGGGAGTTGAGCCTCGAACTGGGGTCCTTAGGCTTCACAGGCAAGCGCTTAACCACTAAGCCATCTCTCCAGCCCTCTTCATGTTTTTTGTTTTTCGAGGTAGGGTCTCACTCTAGCCCAGACTGACCTAGAACTCACTACGTTGTCTCAAGGTGGCCTTGAACTCACGGCAATCCTCCTACCTCTGCCTCCCAAGTGCTGGAATTAAAGGTGTGTGCCACCATGCCCGGCTCAGGTTTCCTTAAACACTTGCTTGCCTTTATTTCCTTAAGACAGGGTCTCTCACTGAACCTACAGCTTACCGTTTTTCAGTTATATTGGACAACCAGTGAGACCCAGAGATCCTCCTATCTTACCACCCCAATCATCAATGGTGGGGTTACAGTCATTAACAGCTATGCTTGGTTTTATTTTTACATAGGTACTGGAATTAAGCTCAGGTCTTCATGCTTTGTGCAGCAAGCTCTCTTACCCACTGAGCCATCTCTCAGCCCCAGGGCTTTGATATCTTTACCTGTCTGTTCACTGGAAGACATCCACAGTTCTTTTCCATGGGAATCCCTATCATAGAGACTTGTTTTGTCAAAAGTAGCCAGGGAGGGAGGGAGTGTGGTAGCATGAAAGAATCAGAGAAAGGCCATCCTCAGAAGGGTGAAGAGATTTGTTGGTTAGAATTAAGTTCTTAAGAGGAACAGATGATGCAAGGTTCTAGATACCTAGAGGGATTCTCTGGGCCTTTTAGAGGCTGCCTGCCACTGAGGTATGATCTAAGCACAATGTTGTTTTGCTTGGTGAAGATAAGTGCCCATGGCCTTGCCACTCACTGAAAAGTCAGCATTGTCTGGTGTCCCACTTCTGCAGATACTGTGGCTTCTGAACCAACCTCAGCTTCCCCTCCAGGCAATTAGGAAGAGTTAACTAGGTGACAGTGAAATAGTAGAAATGTTCCCTCTTAAATCATTAATTTGCATAAAAATCAATCAATGATGTGGTTTCAGCATCCCTTGAGGTTGAAGCATATGGAGAGTTGCCAATATTGTGCAAATGGCATCTCCCGTGAGAGCCTCTCAATCAAGAACCAAGACCACTTGTGCACATACAACTTTTTCTGTTCTGTGTAATGAAGGCTCACTACTAATCTCTCTTATCTGTGTACTGGATTGCATTAAACTGTGCCATGTCTCTGCATCAGGGAGCTTTATATGTATTTGTGTGCCAAGCCAAAGGAAGATTTGAGTTTTGGTGACCTAATTTAACTAGCTATGAAGTGGTAATCAAATGAGGGCCATTAAATTTTCAGATGAAGACATGAAAGGTAAAGAATACATACCTGGTGAGACATGGATTCCCATTTCCAAGAAGCAACATGGGGTAGTATCTATGGATGTATTCACTGGAGACAGGCTGTCTGGTTATGAGTTTTGATTTTACAATTAACTGGCTTTGAAACTTGGGCAATTTACCCAAGCTCTCCATGCTTTGTAAAACCATAACTGTAGGTAGACTAGTTCACTGTAAGAAATGCATGGTACTGAAAGGGGTGGTGACCATGGGGGGAGGCTGAAACAGGAAAGAAAGGGTATGTAGGAACCTGCTATACTTTTCAATGAAAACCCAAACTTGCATTTAACACTGTCTTCTGACTTTCAAAAATAGGCCTCAATATTAGGTTGTAACCTTAGGTTGTAAGATGAAGAGCAAATTGAAAACATATCAAGGAATATCATCTATCTTATCTAACCTTATTGCCAGTGACACTATCTGTCACTGACTGGCTTTCTCAAGAAAGTGAGATCCACGGTTATGAACTTCACTGTGCATGAGACCCAGACTTCCTTCTTGATTCAGCTTGCCTGGAATGCTACCTGTCTCTCTGATTTTGCTGCAGCTGCTGGACAGTGGGTCACAATCAAAAAGTAGGAAGAGTTTGGATCATTTTAAAAGATAAATTCTGGGGCTAGAGAGATGGCTTAGTGGTTAAGGCATATGCCTGTAAATCCAAAGGACCCAGGTTTGATTCTCCAGGTCCTACATCAGCCAGATGCACATGGTGGCACATGCGTCTGGAGTTCATTTGCAGTGGCTGGAGGCCCTGGTGCATCCATTCTCTCTCTTTCTCTCTCTCGCTCCCTCCCTCCCTCCCTCTATCTCAAATAAATAAATAAAATAGGCAAATAAAGATGAATTCTCTCAGAAGTTCTAGATTTATAAGTAGAAAGAGCTTGGGATCAGTCATCAGCTAAACTGAGGAAAAAGGAACTTCTCAGAAGGCTGAGTTGATTCAGATAAATTGGAGGTGACAGAGATTAGGAGAACTAAATAAACTAGTGGTCTATATGTTGTTTCCTCTCAAGATTGGAGTCTTTCAGACTGAGCATGCACTATGTGGTCACCATGCCCTCATTGATCCCCACTGTCTTATGACCAACTTCACTCATTCGTAATCTGCCTGGACCCTGTATCAACTTGACCTTGCAAATCCTGTACTAGATGATACTTCAGAACTCATTCAGCTGTGTTTTGTGAGGGACACCTTTGGGGGAACTGCAGCTGGGCTCCGGAGGACAGAGGAACCCACAGCTGGTGCCTGAACAGGGACCCTATGAGATGGGACAGGATAGGAGTGCTCTTCCAGGGAGACTGGGAGATCAGCCCATGTGGCCTTTGCCACCACGTTTTTGAGGGTTGGCAGGTTTCTCTCTATCCTCCTTTATTTTCTGTCCATCATCAGGAGGGACCAGACACGACGAACTAGCAACTGACATCTCTTGGCCGAGGCCACTCTTCGGTATTGACTGAAGGCCACCTGTCCTCTGCCTGGACCCCAACAGCCCGCTGGGTGTTGGCAAAAACCTTCAGTCTATCTATTTCTCTCCAACACACACACACACACACACACACACAAAAAAAAAAAAAAAACACTGACCTCTTAAAAGCCTACAGGGCAGGTCGCCAGTCCACTCTTTTTCTATCATGACTAATATTGTGTCCCACCAAAAGAAATCACAGATTATTCATAGATTACAGGCTCTCCTGAAAGTTAAAGGAATTAAGCTCTCCCAGAGGGAGGCTGGCTCCTTTTGGGAAGAAGTCCTCCAGGTCGCCCCCTGGATGATTTCTGGGGACTCATGTCACATAGCTCATCTGGCTAGGAAATGAAAAGCCCAGGAAGGAAATTTCTCCTCCCCTTTCATCTCCTTCCAAGTTTCTCCACTAGGGCAGCAGCAAAATTGCAAACAAACTTTGCAAGTGCTCCAAAGCGGCTCAGGTTAGGCGGCAGGCTCATCTGTGCCCAGACAATGGCACCTCAGCCCATGCAGATGCCAAGTCTCTGCCTCCTTCTCCTGCGCCCCCACCACCTGTGGTCCCGGGGTCTGCTCCTTTCCCAGAGGCCCCCCTCCCCTCTTTCCTCTTTGGGTAGCCGGTCTCGGGCCAGAGGGCCAGCAGTCATCTCGGCCATTACCTCCACGTGTACCAGACCAGATCCCGGGTGAGTGCCCAGGGAAGGTGTATGCGAGCCCCACCCACTGCGGTGGTCTGCAGTGCTGGCAACAAGAAGCCATGAGAAAGAAAAAACAAGTCACATTTAACTAAAGCCTATGGTGAACTGAAGTTTTGCATAAACAATGTCATACTTTGTTACATGACATCATAAATATAATTACTGAGTTTATGTTCTAAGTCAACTTCAATTTACATAGAGGATTATTGAAAACAATGGAATTCTCTCTGAGGTGGTGACTTATAATTTGTCAGGTATTTTAAAATTAAAAAAAAAAAGATTGTAATGTCCTGTTACTTAAAAGGAGGAGGCAATTGACATGACTTCTAGGCCAGTCTGCTTCAAGATAGAAACAAAATTTGCTTTAGTTACTCCTAATATAATCATTTCCAAGTGTGTTATTGGTATTATGACATAAAATTGTCTTTAATCTAGACTACTTGCTTGTCAGTGAGTAATAGGATTAATCAATTTGGTGTAGTTTCTTTTAACAGTCCTATAAAAAAGATGGTTAATTATGGAGTGAAATGAGTTGATTGAAGAAACTGGGAAGGAATTTTTCAATGTTGGACATAAAATGCTCATTAAAAATGCTTTTTGAGTGGTACTTAGATCAAAATGTTAAAATATGTGGATAAAGATGTGCATGTGTAGTAAAGAATTTTCAGGGTAAACCTAAACACCATGCCTAAAGTTAAAGGTTTTTCAACTGTTTACAAACTTTTAAGGAACAAAAAACTAATTTTCAGGCTAAAATATGTTGGGATAGCTTGCTTAAGCTTTCTCAAATTTAAGTCAAGGATATATTAGAATTTAGCTAGTTGTTTTGGCTCAACAAAGGACCAGATGCTGCTCTATTATATGTAAAGCAACTGTCTCGTTTCTGGCATCTTAAGTCTAGTGCTTATAACAAAATTTACTCTCTTTAAAAAATATTTTTATTTATGTATTTGAGAATGAAAGGGGGGGAGAGAGAGAGAGAGAGAATGGGCGTGCCAGGGCCTCCAGGCACTGCAAGGAACCCAGACACGCGCACCACCTTGTGCATCTGGCTAATGTGGGTCCTGGGGAATTGAACCTGGGTCCTTTGGCTTTGCAGGCAAACACCTTAACTGCTAAGCCATTCCTCCAGCCCACAAAATGAACTCTTAACACATATTCCCTAATTTAGGGTGCAGCCTCATGCTCAAACAATGGTCGTTATCTGAGAAAAAGAATTTCAATGTGCTCTGGGTAATTGGTACCCACACAGGTATCTCAACTAATCAAAGATGTTTTCAAAACACAAGGTGCTAAGAATTTATACTATCTTATTTGTCTTTTTCTGACAATTCCTAGGCTAAATTGATTAGTTTGTTTGTAAATTAATTGGTATTGTTTTCAAGACTGGTAAAAGGTTCTGCCTGTGCTTATAATTGCTAGATATTTAAAGTGTAAGATGTGCTTACTTTCTATGCCTCAGATATGGCTTATGCCATAGTACAACAAAATTTTAAAAGGTTGGACAAAATTATTTTAGAAGTTCTTGTGCCATGGTGTGAAGGGTTAACCACCCCATGCATAAATATTTCCTCTCTCATTTATTGTTCCCCAGTCTTGATTGTTTCACAGGTGTTTCTCTACAAGAAAAGAGTGGCCTACAAACTGCCTGCACCAACTGAAACAGATTTTCATCCCTCTGCTGGTGGGCCATGACGTGACACTATCTCTGGGTGCCTCCAGTGACCAACAGCCTCAAATCTCTCCAGAAACAATTAAACTCTCTTGTGGGTGTGACACTTCCAAACCGTCTAGCCTTAGACCTCATTTCTGCTGAACTTGGGGGGTATATGTGGTCTTGGAACAAGAATGTTGTTTTTGTTGTTAATGAATCAAATGTTGTTGAACAAGATGTTCAAACTCTCAAACAACTCCACAAGGAGTTGCTTGACCATTACAAGCCTGAGGACCCCATCACCTAGTTTTGTAACCCTTTAGTCACTTGGCTTCTCCCCCCCCTTAGCCCCATCCTTGCTATAGGAACCCTATTACTTGTAGGCCCCTGCCTCATCAAATTTCACAGACAACAAATAACTAATATTGCTAAGGCTGCTACTAATCAGGTTCTTGTGCCCCATCTAGCTCTATCTGAGCCTATGATAGACTATAAGGATTTCACTCAATATGATGACACCTCCCCATTATAAAAACAAAGGGACAGCTGTCGGGTATAGGCAGGGGCCTGGGTTAAAGCAAACCTAAGCTGTCTGACATGAAGGCCCCAGGCTATGGAAGGGTTACAGCAGCCTGAACTACTGATGATCATATCTCAGGGACTGGACCAGCAGGGGAGCTCCTCCCCCCACTCTTGAGGGTCACAGTAAGCCTGGACCCCCAAACAAAATCTCAGACCCCGAGATTGGCAGGAAGTAAGGCCACTCCCTCTCCAAGCATGGGATACCTGGACATTCAGATAAGACTTAGGCTTTGCCCATAACCCTGTGGCCTTTGGCCAGTTGTCTAGGAAACTCCTTATCAGCCAGCACCTTCACATAGCCCATTCCCCTGAGACCCTCTTCCCACCACTAGATCACCTGACACACACCCCCAGCCATTGCCTACGTGCTGGAATGAATGTCCCCATATGATAATTAGACATCAGCAAGCAACTTTATACATCCAATCCCCTTAGGACCTTCTTTCCACCCTCAGATGCTTATAAATCTATTTCCCTGACAATAAACTGAGAGCTGTTCACCGAAACTACCTCCTGAAAGTCTTTTCTTTTGCACGCTGATCACCATGGTTATGTGGGATGCCTTGGGGGACCATGCCTTGTCCAAGGACCCAGGAACCCACAGCTGGTGCCTGAACAGGGACCCTACCAGATAGGTCAGGACAGGTGAGTGCTCTTTCAGAGGGACTGGCAGACATCAGCCTATGTGGCCTTGCCTCCATGTTTTTGAGGGCTGGCAGGTTTCTCTTTTTCCTCCTTTATTTTTGGTTTACACCATCACGTGGGACTAGACATGACGAACTGGCAACTAATGTCTCTTGGCCTAGGCCACTCTTCAGTATTGACTGAAGGCCAGCCGTCCTCTGCCTGGACCCCGACAGCCCATTGGGTGCTGGCAAAAACCTTCCATCTATTTCTCTCCAGCACAAAAAGCCAGTAACACATTGACCTCTTAAATCTTGTAGGGCAGGTCGCCAGTCCACTCTTTTTCTATCATGAATAATATTGTCTCCCACCAAAAGAAATCACAGATTCATAGATTATGGGATCTCCTGAAAGTTAAGGGAATTAAGCTCTCTGAGAAGGAGACTGGCTCCTTTTAGGAAGTCCTCCAGGTGCCCCCCCACCGCCGGATGATTTCTGGGCATCCATGTGGCCCAGACATGTGGGCCCACATAGCTTATCTGGCTAGGAAATGAAAAGTTCAGGAAGAAAATATCCCCTCACTCCATTTTCATCTCCTTTCAAATTTCTCCACTAGGAAAGTGGAAAAACTGCAAGCTGGCTTTGCAAGTGCTCCAAACCGACTTGGGTCAGGCGGTGGGCTCTCATGTGCTAGACAATGGCGCCTCAGCCCGTGCAGGCACCATGTCTCCATCTGCTTCTCCAATGGCCTCTCGGTGGTCCCGGGGGGGGGGGGCCCTCTTTTCCCTGTAGACCCCGCCCTTCTTTCCCCTTTGGGTAGCCGGGCTTGGGCCAGCAGTCTTCTCGGCTATTACCTCCAAGTGAGTGCCCTGGAGCAGGGTGGGGCTGATCTGAAGGTGTATGTGAACCCTGCCCAGCCCAGCCGCCTCAGTGCAGGCACCATGAAGGGGCAAGAAAAAAAAAAGGTCACATTTAACTAAAGCCTATGGTGAACTGAAGTTTTACATAAATAATGCCATACTTTGTTACATGATAACATAAATACAATTACTGAGTTTATGTTCTAGGTCCACTTCAATTTACACCATGCCCAAAGTTACAGATTTTTCAACTGTTTACAAACTCTTAAGAAGCAAAAACCTAATTTTCAGGCTAAAATATGTTGGGCTAGCTTGCTTAAGCTTTATCAAATTTAAATGGGTAAAACATAAAATTGTTTTATGTTAATAAAAATTTCTATGGTACATAAGATCAATAGATATCAAGATTAAGCCAAAATCATTGGTTGTCAAATGGTGTCTTTCCTTTCAAAAAAGATTTGTCAAGGGCTACGTTAGAATTTAGCTAGCTGTTTTGGCTCAACAAAGGACCAGATTCTGCTCTATTATATGTAAAGTAATTGTCTCATTTCTGGCATCTTAAGTCCAGTGCTTATAACAAAATTAACTCTTAACATATATTCCCTACTTTAGGGTACAGCCTCATGGTCAAACAATGGTCCTCATCTGAGAAAAATAATTTCAATGTGCTCCTAAGTCATGAGGCCACTGGAGATGATGAGACATGTCTACACTGGCCCCCTGGTAAGTCACCTGTCTTCCTGAGCAGGGAACCGAAAGAGATTTTCATCCCTCTGCTGGTGGGCCTTGGACTGACAGTCTCTGGGTGCCTCCAGTGACCAACAGCCTCAAATCTCTCCTGAAACAATTGAACTTTCTCGCAGGTGTGGTACTTCAAAACCATCTAGTCTTAGACCTCATTACTGCTGAAGATGTGGTGGGCATGTATGGTCCTGGAAAAAGAATATTGTTTTTGTTGCTGTTGTTGTTGTTAACAAATCAAATGTTGTTAAGCTGCTGGACTGCTACAAGCCTGAGGACCCCACAACCTGGTTCTCTAACCCTTTAGTTACTTGGCTTCTCCTTAGCTACCTCCTTACTATAGGGACGCTATTGCTTGTAGCCCCCTGCCTCATCAAATTTCTGTGATAACAAATAACTAATATTGCTAAGGTTGCTACTAATCAGGTCCTCGTACACTCCCTAGCTGTATCTTGACCTATGGCAAATTATAAAGAACTCATTCAGGATGACATTGCCCCATTATAAAATCAAAGGGGGAGTTGTCGAGCACTGCCAGGCACAGGCTGGAGCCTTCAGGAGAGGGGCCTGAGCTGCCAGGCATGGCTAAGGACCCCCAAGCTACAGGAGGCCACTCCCTCTCCAAGCCAGGCACACCTGAACTTAGACTTTGCCCATAGCCCTGTGACCTTTGGCCAGTTGCCTAGGAAACTCCTTATCAGCCAGCCCCTTGTACATTCAATCCCCTTAGGACCCTCTTCCCACCCTCAGATGCTTATAAATCCATTTCCCTGACAATAAGACGACAACTGTTCACCGAAACTATCTCCCAAAAGTCTTTACTTTCATGCGCTCACCACCCAGGTTGCCTGGGACGCCTTGGGGGACCACGGCTGACCTACAGACCCAAGAACCCACACGAGGATAACCCACTCATCTCAAAATCCTGCTTTTAATCACAGCTACAAGAGATTTGCCACATAAGGTGATATAGTCACAATTTCTAGAGATTAGCATCTGAGCTTTGGGAAAAATCATTTTGCTTACTTTTCAACTCTCTAACATTGGAATAAGTTAAACTACAATAAAAATTGTAATATGATTATATTAGTAAACTATAACAGACACAGATATTAAAATTTAATTATAGGATGGGTCTGGACTTATACTAACTTAGGTAAGCCAAGCCCAGAAAGTTAAATTATACATGTTTTCTCTCACATGTGGATCCTAGCTACAAATGTTTAGATTTGTATGTGAGTCGAAGTAAAAGTTACAGAGGTCAGCAAGCTAGAAAGGGGCTATAAGGAAGGGAGTAGAGGGGAGGACTTAAGAGGGTATTGTATATATGTAAGTAGATAAACAGGTTACTGGGGGTACAATGACCTAAGTGAGGTCAGGGAAAGGGACTGAATAAAGGTAGTGTGGGAGAAGGGTTAACCAAAACTTAAGATATTATGAATAAGCCATATGGAAACCTACTTCTTTGAATACTGGCACACACAGAAACCATACGTTATTACTAGGAAATTTTCAGTGCCAGAGATGGGATACCTTCCAGAGAATTGTTGGCCAGGAAGGTCCCTGAGAGCCCCAAAATATTACAGGCCATTACCAAGGCTCTAGATGGTAAGACCCTATTGCTGAAGATGCCATATGCTTGGGTTGCAGGTCACTGAGAAACCAAGCTGGATCTGAGCTGAAAAACCTTCTCCCTGTAGACCAGCTGACAGAAAGCTGGAAAAGCTATGTTACATACCACCCTAAGGGAGACAGAAGTCATCAATAGTGGTAAACAACAGTGAACATTGCAAGCCTTAAAATTGGCTAGCCAGGGCAAATGTGCCAACTGGTACAATAGTGGCATGTCTGTTATGGAGGTGTGGTGGTTTGATTCAGGTGTCCTCCATAAATTAAGGTGTTCTGAATACCAGGTTCCTAGCTGATGGAGATTTGGGAATCAACACCTCCTGGAGGCAGTGCATTGTTGAGGGTGGGCTTAGGGCTGATAGCCAGTCTACCTTTGCCAGTGTTTGGCACACTTTCCTATTGTCCATCTGACATTGGTCAGGAGGTGATGTCCAGCCTCTGTTCATGCTGCTGTTTTCCCTGATATCATGGAGTTTCCCCTCGAGCCTGTAAGCCAAAATCAACCTTTGTTTCCCCACAAGCTGCTCTTGGTTGGGTGTTTCCTGCCAGCAATGCAAACCTGACTGCAACAGTAGAGTTGTTGCCAGGAATGGGGTTGCTGCTAGACACCTGACTGTGTGGTTTTAGCCTTTTGGAGCTGGTTTTCAAGAGGAATGTGTAAGGATTTGAAATCTTGGCCTAAGACACTTTGCAGTGCTGTAAGTACAGCTTGATGGACTATTCTGGTCAGAGTTGAAAGACCTGAATGAAGTAAGAATGAAGTAAGAACTATGGACTCTGAGGTTTGGCTTGTGAGGGTGAGAAAGAGCTTTGCCTGGACTGGGCTAGGAGCAGCTTGTGTGAGAGGCTTGCTGGTATACTCGTGTCCTGAGAATTTGTGCAGGGTTGCTTTGCATAGAAACAGACTGATGTGAGCAGACAGATATGGCACACACACAAAAATGAAATGTTTGGGCTAAAACTGCTGCCTGTTCAGCTGCAGTTGTATGAGAGATTACTACCATTGAGATTGGGCGAGCAGACCTGCATTGGCACAAAAGAAAGAATGCAGTCTTTTGAAGGGACCTGAATGCTGAAGGAGTGTCCTGTTCTTCAAAGTCTGCTTCCCCACCCTCTGGATTAACAAATTGGCGCCCCACCTGATATTATGGAGTATAGAAATGCAGGAAAGAGGGTAACTGAATTTCCAACATACTCTTGTGTTTTGGAAACAGCCATGGGCAGTGTGAAGCAGGTTTGTCAGATGCCTTCATGGAGACCCAATGGAGTTATGAGGATGGACCATGGATTGCAGTGGAGACCCAGTGGAGATGCCAGAACCACAAGATGGCTGCTAAGGAGTGCTGCTGGCCCAGGATGAAGTTTTCCAGGACTGTGAATAGCCTAGCTGTAGGGGCAGAATTAGAACTCCAGAGGCTTGTTGCTGTTTAGAATTATTGGGCTTAGAGACTTGTCACTGGCTAGAGTTATTGGACTTGGAAACTTGTCACTGGCTAAAGTTGTTGGACTAGGAGTTAGAGTTTGATGTTTGCTCTGGTTGTTTTAAATCTTGTGTTGGTTAAATATGTCTTTGCTATACCCAATGCCATCCTTTGCAGTGTGAATGTTTATTCTGTGCCATTATTATTATTTTTGTTGTTGTTTGGTATTACAGCTCAGTTAAAAGACGTTGGATTATGGAGATGTTTGAGCATCATTGGGATTGATAAAATTGGGGGGACTTTTAATGTTGGACTGAATGCATTGCATTTTAAATCATGTATGGTTATCAGTTTATGGGGGCCAGGGGCAGAAAGTGGTGGTTTGATTCAGGTGTCCCTCATAAAGTTAGATGATCTGAATGCTAGGTTCCCAGCTGATGGAGATTTGGGAATTAACACCTCCTGGAGGCAGTCTGCTGTTGGAGGCAGCCTTCTAGGTATTATAGCCAGTTTCCCCTTGCCAGTATTTGGCACACTCTCCTGTTGCTGTTTTCCACCTGATGTTGGTGAGTGTGTAATGCCCACCCTCTGCTCATGCCATCATTTACCCCTGCCATCATGAAGCTTCCCTACCAGTTTATAAGCCAAAATAAACTGTTTTCCCCACAAGCTGCTCTTGCTCAGGTGTTTCCTGCCAGCAATGTGAACCTGACTGCAACAGGGGGAAATCAACAGCTCTCTAATTGGTCTGGAGGCCCATTCCACAGGAAAGGATGCAGGCCTGGTTTTGAAAACTTAGTCAAAAGCCTATGGCAGGGCGGAGGAGGGGGTCATGAGCCCTAGCTGGAATAATGCTTGCTGTTGTCTGGCTAAATGCATTTACTATACTCGCCAAACTGTTCTGTAAGCACTTTTCTTAATATTCATACCCATATATAAATGCTACTCTCACTTTTCAGATAGCAGTGACCTCTGGGATGACCCAAAAGGCACCATAGTACTGAGAAGAAGTGACAGAGGAGTGTTCAGCTCTGAAATATCTCTATCTTACCTTCCAAGGTCCAGGGTCTATTGCAGAAGAGGGAATAGAAAGAATGTAAGAGCCAAAGGAAGAGTAGAACTGCTTATAATGCAATCTTCCAGACACAAAATAGCCTGGATATCCATGACCTTGTAGTGACTGACACTACCTACACATTTTCATAATAGGAGGAAAAGAGTATGACATCAAAATAAAGGAGACTAATTGAGAGGGGGAGGGTAGATTTGTGAGGGGGATCATAGGGGTGGGGATGGAGTTATAATGATTTATTGTCTATAGTTATGAAAGCTGTCAATAAAAAGTTTTTAAAAAAAGAAATAATAGTTAACACTTTATAAAAGTTCTTTCTCTTAGCTGGGTATTATAGGCTCATGCCTATAATCCCAGCACCTGGAAGGCGAAGGCAGGAGGACTGCGATAAATTGAGGCCATCTTCCAGGCCAGCTTGAGATACAATGTGATATTCTATACCTTAGAAAAAAAAAATCCTGCCAGATGTGGTGGCATGCACCTTTAATCCCAACACTCGAGAGGCAGAGGTAGGAGGAGTTCTGTGAGTTCAAGGCTACCCTGAGAGAACATAGTGAATTCCAGGTTAGCCTGGGCTAAAGCAAGATCCTACCTAAAAAAAAAAAAAAATCCAAGGGTTGGAGAGATATATTAGTGGTTAATGTGCTTAGCTATGAAGCATAAGGACCCAAGTTCGATTCCCCAGGAACCACATAAGCCAGATGCACAAGGTGCATGGGTCTGAAGTTCATTTGCAGTGGCTAGAGACCCTGGCACACCTGTTCTCTTTTCTATCCCTCTCAAATAAATAATTTTTAAAAATACATTCTCTTCCACTACCAAGTTGCTTTGCAAGAAAGAATTGACTATTCAATATTGGCCAAAGTTTAACCAGGATTTCTATATAGTACTGTAAACATGAACTTATGTCACAAAGAATTTGAATGGCATGGACCCTGTAATCTGGCATTTTGAAAGTTAATGAAGTGTCTGAGTGTGTGGACATAATTTCTGTACAAGACAAACATAAGGAACAGTTTAACCACCAAGAACACTATTTGGCTTGAATGGTAGACACACCCCCACCCCTTTCCTAACAATGCACCTAGCACCTTGGGACCCCTCCACCTGCATCACGCTGCATGTACACCCCATTTCAGTCAATGGAATAAGTGTCTTCTCCCCTAGAAACCTTCAGTAGGACTCTTTTGTGGCAAATTTCTATTCAAATATCCTCCAGAATATACCCAGAATTGAGAGACATGGGACCATCTGGGTGTGTTACAATAAGGCAAACTGTGTCCTCTATATGAGCTTTCAGGGAGAAGCCCATTATTTAACTATCTTATGCTGATACATAATTGGGCATACATGTGATTAAAATAAGATGCATCATGAGAAGGAACATGAAGAATAAATAACCCAAACTTGTCAATCAAACCAGAGAACCACCCAAACTACACCACAACCAGCTTTTCTTGCCCATAAGGCCCCATAAAGAGAAGCCCCAAGCAACAACTACTTGGGGCCTTTGAATACTTTTTCCACTCAGGTGGCCAACAACCTGGTAACACCCAAAGACCACCAATAACATGCCCACTTTCTTCCTTCCTTAAAATTCCTTTCCCCTGGCCATATGATCTCATTCTGCCTCAGCATGTGCATGCTCTCCAGGTGAAACACTTTTAAGTCACATTTTCCTACTAGTCCTACTAAATGAATATCCTGTTCCCAGATGGCATGATGGTAGGTTAAAATCATTTATTTTAAACATTTTATATATTTACAAGGAGAGAAAGAGAGAGAGGGAGGGCGCAAACGGGAATTCCAGGGCCTCTAGCCATTGCAGATGAACTCCAGATGCATGTGCCACTTTGTGCATCTGGTTTTATGTGGGCACTGGGGAACTGAACCTGGGTCATTAGGCTTTGCAGCCAAATGCCTTTACTCCTGAGCCATCTCTCCAATCCTAAATTTAAATTTATTTATTTAGGTTTTTTGTGTCTGTTGCAAAGAGAATATAGGTTCTTTGAGAGGAAGGGTTTTGTCTACCAGGCTCCCAGCAATAGCATTGTTCTTGGGACACAGTAGCAATTATTTAAATATTTATTGAGTACAGGAATTGTAGGAGGTACAGACTAAAATATATCACTGGTACTTAAAAAAAAATAAAAACAGGTGAGAAGAGACTAAGAAACCCAGTGGAGTCAATAGCCATGCCTATCTCTTCTAAAGCAAAAAGAGGCACGACCAGCGAGCACCTCGATGCTTTCTCATCACCAGGGTCTGTTCTCAGTATTCTGTGTGCATTAGCCTATCCCTATTCCTCATAGGAGGTTATCACCCCCATTATGCTGGCAAGAAGTGTGAAGCACACAGGCTAAGTAATTTACCCAGAATCAGAAGCAATCAATGTTGCAGTCTGAGATTTGAGCCCAGGCAATTCCTACTTGTAACTACTACTTCACATATCCTCTCCAAAAAAGTTGACCTTAGGCATCATAATGTCACTAAGACAGATGAGGAGACTCATCTCTGCCTGGCACTGGACAGGTTTTGAACTCAAGTGAACGATGAGTTCTTACAGTGTGTTCCTTTTGAGGTTGACTTCTCTGTAAATAAGCACAGACGGTGGAGACAGGCAATGTGACTTCCTAAGCAGAAGCTGGACCAGCCTTCTTGAACACTCTGCCCATGCTTTGAGAAAACTACACAATGATCACAACTGCTTCCCTTGGCTCCTTAAGACAGCCACAGCCAGCACTTACTGAAGCAATTTATGAGAGATATTTGATATCACAAGCACAGTGAACTCTAGGTCAAAGATTCTTAGATGTTTTTCACCCATGACCCATTGTCACCTGAAAACCTTTTATGCAACCCAAGTATGTAGGTATAAATAATAGGCATACAAATTAAGCATTTACTGATAAAAATCATAAACTTCTTTTAAAATAATTGATACTGAAGGCCCAGGTCACTGGAAAAGTTTCAAAGCTGTCAGGTCTTTGGAACTAAGGGTCTGAGACCCTTTATCAGTTGCTGTGAAAGGCTCAGGACAAAACACAGGACTGCCTGGAAGGTGCTATGCTGGTCTTGATACCAGGAGGCCTGTCATACTAGTGCGCCACCTAGTGACACTGCTCCCACTTGCCAAAGCTTGGCTCCTAGCTGCCACACACCAAAAGAAGTTAACTAAAACCACCGAATACATAAACTTGAACAATGTATTTCGGCCAGCAGATTGGCAACATCTTTCCGCCTACGAAAATAAGCCCACCAGCATAAAACAAGTAGAAATATAAAAAATAACTCAAATTTCAGTTCAGGGTAGTAACATCCTGTTACGTCGTCTCAATTCTTCTCCATCCTCAGCCAGCAACCACATCCCAGCGTTCCGGGCCACCCACTCCTTCCAGCGTTTCGCCAGAACCTGCCCCGAACCCTCTTCAAGGGGATCAACTTGCTCCCCTGGCAGAAACACCAGTGTAGCCCCACCCCAACCAGGACTGCGGAAAGGCGAGACGTGAAAGCGGCCTTCGGACTCACTCCCTTGGCGCCGAGGCGGGTCCAGCCAGCTTCTCCGCCTGCAACATTAGAAATGCCCCCACCGCTTCCCACCGCTTCCCACCGCTTCCCACCGCTTCCCACCGCTTCCCACCGCTTCCCACCGCTTCCCGCTTCCCACCACACCGCCCAGGCCGCCTCAGGGCCTGCGCACCAGCGGCCGCCCCGGCGCCCCGCTCTCCGCCCGCCGCGGCGCCTGATGACGTAGTTCTCCGCGCCCGGAGCGAGCCCACGGCAACCGTTCTTCCGGCGGATTCCTGTGCGGCCCGGGGACCCTTCACCATGAAGGAAACGCCTTTGTCCAACTGCGAGCGCCGCTTCCTCCTCCGAGCCATCGAGGAGAAGAAGGTGAGAGGCCCGTGGACTCGGGTGGCAACACATGGGTAGCCTGCGGTGTAGTCTCGAGCAGCCCGCGATTCGGACGTGGCGTGGACCCAGTGTGGGCGGGAATGACCTGTGGCGTAGAGGCCGTGTGCGCTCGGGTGGCCCGCGGTGCGGACAGAGAGTGTATGTGCGTAGCTTACGGTGTAGACTCAGTGTAGACTCGGGGAGCCTGCTCTGTGGACCCGGGGGGCCCACGGTGAGGACAGGACGTGCCCATGGTTAGTCCTTGGTGTGCACGCAGTGTGGCCTCAGGTGGACCGCGGTGAGGACGCAGCGTGGACTCTGGGGGCCCACCCTATGGACTCGTGATCCTTCTTAGCCGCGGACGTCCAGGACAGCGGTGCTGGCTGGCCAGTTCCTTTCGAGCCTCAAGCTATCCCCAGTACCTGGCAGTAGTCGGGACCCAGGACCAAATAGAGTCATTGCCCTGTAAAAGTTGAAGGAATAAGTGAACGAATGTTTGCTTTCAGAGGCTGGATGGCAGACAAACGTATGATTATAGGAGTATCAAGATCTCGTTTGGAACAGATTATGGATGCTGCATTGTGGAACTTGGAAAAACAAGGTAATGTAATTCATGCATCAGAGACGAATGTGAGAATAATCTGTTGACTATTGTTTAAAGCAGCCCAGAAGTCTAGACAATATTTTGTTTAGCTGCTAAAAAAATAAGTGTATTTGTTTTAACACAAAACTTATTGTTGGTTAAACTTTCAAATTAGTGTTTTGGGGCTGGAGAGATGGCTCAGCGGTTGGACACTTGCCTGCAAAACCTACCGGACTGGGTTTGATTCCCCAGTACCCACGTAAAGCCAGATGCACAGAGCGGTGCATGCATTTAGAGTTCGTTGCAGTGGCTGGAGACCCTGGTGTGCCCATTCTCTCTTCTCTCTGTCTCTCTCTGCTTACAGATAAATACAATTTTTTTTTAATAAGTGTATTTTCTGGGGCTGGAGAAGATGGCTTAGCCGTTAAGGCTCTCCCTGCAAAGTCAAAGGTTCATGGTTTGATTCCCCAGGACAAGGAGGTGCATGCATTTGGGTTTGTTTATAGTGGCTGGAGGCCCTGGTGCACTCATATCCTCTCTCTCTTTCTCTCTCACTCCCTCTTTCTCTCTCTCAAATAAATAAATCAATAAAATATTTTTTAAAGAATATTAGTGTATTTTCTGCCTATGAATCTCATAGTTCTTTATGTGGTAAATCATATAAACAACAATTGATTACACTGAACTTATTGCATGTAAATCTTACATTCTAATGTGATTAATGTAGAGATCTTGGGCATCTTGTCATTAATGAATCCTAGTTTCCTGTTTTTCTTGAATGATACAAGAATTAGGTTTTTAATATTCATCTGAAAGTTTTGAATAGTTGGTCAGATAATATTGGCAAACTGTACCCTAAGGAGGGCTGGAGAGATGGCTTAGCAATTAAGGCACTTGCCTGTGAAGCCAAAGGACCCATGTTCAACTCCCCAGATCCCATGTAAGATGAACTGGGTGACACATGGACAAGGTAGCACAGTGTCTGGAGTTCCAATTACAGTAGTTAGAGGCCCTGGTGCGCCAATTAACACCCCCCCACACACACTTAAAAAAAAGGCCAGTCTGTTGGGCTCACCTCAAAAAAGAAAAAAAAAAAAAACTTATGAAAGTTCAAGCTTTCGGGAATTTCTATCAGTATTTCTTTAGAAAGGACTTTCTGTTAAATCTGTGAAATAACATAGTAAGAGGTTTTCTTCTGTCATCTTTTTAGGAGTATCAGTATGTTTATTTATTCCTGCATATAGTCTGTTAATCTGTATGTAATTTCTGCTTGTCACATTGTGTTAATACTGTGTAATATTTAAAATAGTTTTGTCTGTTTTAGGTGTTTTTACTTTTTTTTAACTGGAAAGGAAATAGATACAAGAGTCTCATACTCTAGCATCTGAGCTGGCCAGACATCCTATGGGAATATATTTAGTTACCTGTGTGCACCTTTTCCTTTGCAGAGTTCTTGGACAGGTCTCCTGTGAACTTGTTTCACCAAAACTCAATAGGGCAACAGAAGGCATTCTGTTTTTTAACCTAGAACTCTCTCAGATGGCTGCTCCAGCTTTTGAGCCCGGCAGGTATTTGAATCTTTCTTGAGCTGCTTTAGCTTTAGAAGAACCTAACAAAGTGAACTGTTGTTTTGATGCCCAGTGTTATATTAATTCACTCTTATTTTCATAGGCAATCAGATCTCTTGGTGAAGTTGAATAGACTCTTGGAAAGATGTCTGAGAAATTCAAAGTGTATAGACACTGAATCTCTCTGTGTTGTTGCTGGTGAAAAGGTGAGGAATATGCCCCAGATTCTTAATGTTATGATGACTGTAGATGCTATGTTGTGCTAGCTGGAATAATAAAAATGTAAAAATTAGGTTCAGGTTAAGACAGTGTTGGAATGGTTCTATTAATTTATATATCTTACTTTTGTCAAGTGACTCACATAACTGAACTATTTCAGGTGGCTTTTTTTCTGCATTTTTGTTGGTAAACTAGGATTAATGGAATCTTTTAATAGCAAGAAAAATTTGTACACAGTGTTACTCTTCCTAATGAGTACACTGATTATGATAGGTTGGGATTTATTTTTATCTTAAATTCACTTTAGGTTTGGCAAATACGTGTAGACTTACACTTACTAAATCATGATGGCAACATCATTGATGCCGCCAGCATTGCTGCAGTTGTGGCCTTGTGTCACTTCCGAAGACCTGATGTCTCTGTTCAAGGAGATGAAGTAACACTGGTAAGCTCCAAGAGTTTGAACCACTTTGTTCCTGTGAATGAATGGGCATTTGGGATGTACAGATAGCTAGTCATTAGTGAAGTCATGTTGCAAGTGGCAGCTACCTAGGTTCCTAAGGCAGAAATTACAAGTGGCCAGAATTGCCCTAGAAACCTCTTTAATTTATTTATAGAAATGTCCGTCAATAAGAACATAGCCCAGTTTGGTTTTCCAAACTAGAATGATGACTTTTTCTTTGGATTGAACATTAGAATTGGCAAGTTGGTTCTTTTTTAGGAGTTATGTGTGAAATATGTGATCTTAGTGTGAGATGCTCCATCTTGAGAGGCCCACAGTAACTGAAAGGGACTTAGATTCAGTAGATTTACATGTTTCACCAAGATTTTGGTTTGTTAAGCAAAGTAGATGACAGAAGTCCATCAGAAATGCCTGGAGGGCTTGTTAAAACTTATGAAGCTGTCTTTCCAGAGGACAAAGCTAGGCTCTAAGAATTTACACTTATAAGTCCCCAGACTCAGAGTTCCCAAACAATCTTACTGATGGTCCAGGGACCATTTTGAGAACCAGTGGTCTGTGTTATCTTTCTTTTTGCTGCCAGGTAGGTCAGTCTTGATTTATATGAATTACATGTGAAAGTAATGCAAGTACCCTGTAGTTTAAGCCCTGAAGTTGCAAAAGAAAACATTAAATGCCCAAGTTTTCCAAGCAGTCAGTCATATGCTGCTTTGAGGCATATATTCTGCAGCAGACTCTGATGACACATAGCTCAGCAGGTTTCATTAGAGGAAGGAATATAAAATATGGAGAGTGTGGCTGGAGAGATGGCTTAGTGGTTAAGGCACTTGGCCTGCAAAGCCAAAGGACCCAGGTTCAATTCCCCAGGACCCACACAAGCCAGATATATGTACAGGGTGGTGCATGCACCTAAAGTTCAATTGCAGTGGCTGAAAGCCCTGGTGTGCCTTTTCTCTCTCTTTCTCTCTCAAATAAACAATAAAAAAAAAATTTTAGCCAGTCATGGTGGTGCATGCCTTTAATTCCAGCACTTGGGAGGCAGAGGTAGGAGGATTGCCGTGAGTTTGAGGCCACCCTGAGACTACATAGTGAATTCCAGGTCAGCCTGAGCTAGAGTGAGACCCTTCCTTGAAAAACCAAAAAAAAAAAAAAAAAAAAAAAAAGAATGGTTAGTTGACTTCAAAAAGAGGGTGTGGTGGCCCTTTAATTTCAGAACTGAGGCTGATTCAGGAGTTCAGATAATCCTGGAAGGAGTGCCAGACTCAGTTAAATTGAGACCATCTCAAAAACCCTGGCTGGTGGCAATGGTTACAAACCTATAGTGGTACTAAAAATTAACAAGTATTTATAATGAATGGATTTTATAGGTTGTAAACTGTACTTCAAGAAAGGTTTTTGAAAAATGCATGTGGTTTTAAGGAACAGACTGGTAAAGGCAAACAGGTAATTCTAAGAGATGTTCAGGTACTCACTGATGATTAAAGAAACTTAATTAAAATAAAGTGTTTGATTCTCAAGACTACTTTTTCTAAAAATACATTTGTTTTGCATTTATTTTGCAAGGAGAGAGAAGGGGACCAGGAGAGAATGGCCACTCCAGGGCCTCTAGCCACTGCAAAAGAACTCCAGGGCTGGAGAGAGATGGCTTGGTGGTTAAGACGTTTGTCTATGAAGCCAAAGGACCCAGGCTCAATTCCCCAAGACCCACAGAAGCCAGATGCACAAGGGGCACATGCATCTGGAATTCGTTTGCAGTGGCTACAGGCCCTGGCATGCCCATTCTCTTTCTGTCTGTGTCTCTTCTCTCTTTCTACTTGAATAAAAAAAAAAAAAAAAAAACCACCAAAACAACAACAACAAAAAACTCGAGATGCATGCATAACATGGTTCCTGGGGACTCAAACCTAGGCTTTTCAGGCAAGCAGCTTAACCACTGAGCTGTCTCCCCAGCTCAAGACTAGCTTTTTTTTTTTTTTTTTTTTTTTTTGCATTTTCCCAGCTTACTGACTATACAGATTTGGCTTTCTTCTCAAACAGTACACACCTGAAGAACGAGATCCCGTGCCATTGAGCATCCACCACATGCCTATCTGTGTCAGTTTTGCCTTCTTCCAGCAAGGGTAAGTGTCACTTTATATGGGTTGAAATTATAAATACATCTAGGAACTTCTTTTTTTGAAACAGTAGCTCTTGCATCTCAGGCTGGCCTCAAATTATGTATGTAGCAATGACTGAATTTTTTTTTTTTTTTTTTTGAGGTAGGTCTCACTCTAATCCAGGCTGACCTGGAACTCACTGTGTAGTCTTAGGGTGGCCTTGAACTCATGGTGATCCTCCTACCTCTGCCTTCCAAGTGCTGAGATTAAAGGCTACCACACCCAGCAAGACTGAACTTTTTGATCTTCCTCCACTTCTCTAGTGCTGTATGTGTGCCAAAACTCCACATTTGGTTTACACAATGCTGGGTGAACCCAGTGTCTTGCTAGGGACACTACCAAATGAGCTATAACCCCAGCCCACAGCTAAGAGCTTAATCACTCAACTTGAGTATGCCGTAGGTGTCAGTTTTAAGATCTGACCTCCTTTCCTGTCTTCATAAAGGTTTTTTTTAGGGGAAGTGGCCGAATGTGACCATGAATAGTCAGATCTCCCCACAAAATTATGAATTTGTGGTGGTATAGCAGTACATACACACTCATACATTTTCTGCTTGCCTTTGTTGCACATAGACAGGATGTTCTAAGAATTATATGCTGAGTTCTCATTAGGAAAGTAAGATAAGAGCTACTATGGATTAATGAAAGATAGGGCATTGTGAGGATGTTAAATAGAGTAGTTCTAGGGCCCATTATAAGGGAAAGTAATTCACAAACTGGAAAAATAAGTCTTGCTTCCTTCAGCTGCCCAGTATTTTCTTGATAATTCCTTGCTAAATTCACCACCACAGAAAACTGGTAGTCTTCTAGGGCCCCGTGATGGTGCTTGTAAGCAAAAACATGACCCTTAAGTCTTTAGAGACAAGAAGAAATATAAAGATATTTTAACAGTTTCATGAACAAGAACTAGAAAAAGGAAATTCAACTTTTAGTCATTGTAGTGTAAATATTATTCCAAGAAACCAAGCTAGTATTTTCCAGTAGAAATAGAGTGTATAAGCCATATATGTAACTTAAAGTTTTCTAGTAAAACACAAGGCATGGTGGCTCACTGAGCATCTTGAAGCCCAGCGCTCAAGAGGCAGACATAAGCAGTCCTTTCCTGATGTGCCACCAGCAGAGTGTATAACTTAGTTAGTGTATGTAACCTTGGGATAACTTTGAAATTAACTAAATTGTTACTGTAAGCTCTTTTCTTTTTCTCTTTCTTCCTTCCTTTCTTTCTTTCTCTTTCTTTCTTTCTTTTTTTTTTTTTTTTTTGAGGTAGGGTCTCACTTCTAGTCCAGGCTGACCTGGAATTCACTCTGTTGTCCCAAGCCTGAACTCATGACAATCTTCCAACCTCTACCTTCCCAATGCTGGGATTAAAGGTGTGTGCCACTAGGCCTGGCTATCTAAGCTTTTATTAATAGACCAGAAGTCATTTAGTCAGAGACATTTAGTATTACATTGTATATTGCTTTAAAAATACCGGGCTTGGTCTGGAGAGATGGCTTAGCGACTAAGGCGCTTGCCTGCGAAGCCAAAGGTCCCAAGTTCAATTCCTTAGTACCTACGTAAGCCAGATGCACAAGGGGCACATGTATCTGGAGTTCATTTGCAGTGGCTAGAGGCCCATTCTCTGTCTCCTCTCTTTCTCTCCAAATAAGTAAATAATAATAATAAATACCAGGCTGAACTTAATGTGGTTTCATTGTACTAGTTATTTCAGCACACGTTTGTGTTCTAAAATCAATTTTCTTGACTCTGTTTGTTAAAGTGACTGAGATCCCTTGGCTTACTCCTTCGTTGTGTTAACTTTACTAACACTAGCTTTTTATTATTATTGTTATTATTATTATTAGAGACACAGAGAGAGATGGAGAGAGAGAATGGGCACACCAGGGCCTCCAGCCACTGCAAACAAACTCCAGACGCATGCGCCACCATGTGCATCTGGCTTATGTGGGACCTGGAGAATCGAACCTGGGTCCTTAGGCATGTGTCTTAGCCACTAGGCCATATCTCCAGCCCTCTGATTTATTTTTATCTATTTAGTAGAGACAGAGAGGGGGAAAGACAGAATGGGTGCGCTAGGGCCTCTAGCCACTGCAAAGAACTCCAGATGCATGCTCCACCATGCCATCTCTCCAGCCCAAGACTAGCTTTTTAAAAGATCCATCCCCATAAAAATGAGAAGCATTCGGCTTCTGATTTGTTCAGGACCATTTCACATCCATTTCAGAACATACTTACTAGTGGATCCCAATGAACGAGAAGAACGTGTGATGGATGGCTTGCTGGTGATTGCCATGAATAAGCATCGAGAGATTTGTACCATTCAGTCCAGTGGTGGGATAATGTTGCTAAAAGACCAAGTGAGTACTTTAACATAAGTTCTTATAAGAACAGGGTTTTGTTTGTTGTTTTTGTTTTATTATTATTCTACAAGTGAATTCCAGGTAGAGTCTCACTCTAGCCCAGGGTGACCTGGGACTCACTCTGTAGCCCCAGGCTAACCTTGAACTCAAAGTGATCTTCCTACTTCAACCTCCTAAAGGCTGAGATTATAAAGGTGTGTACCACCATGCCTGACTTACTATTTTATTTTAAATATTTTATTTATTTATTTGAGAGAAAGAGGCAGAGAGAGGGTGGGGGGAGAGAATGGGCCTCTAGCCACTACAAACAAACTCCAGATGCATGCGCCCCCTTGTGCATCTAGCTTATGTGGGTCCTGGAGAATCAAACCTGGGTCCTTGGGCTTTGCAGGCAAAAGCCTTAACTGCTAAGCCATCTCTCCAGCCACGGAAACTTAACTATTTTTTAAACCAAATGCCAACAAGGATATTTTGGATGATCAAGTCTAGGCTTGCTGGAATTTGGTTTTAGTCCATTCATTCCATACTTCTGACAGGTGTCCACGAGGTGTCCTCTCCTCCCTTGCTCTGTTGGGCACTCCAGGGTCTGACCCTTCCAAGTAGGGGAATACTTTTTTATTTTCCAGTGAAGAGTCATATCTCTATTCTTTAAAGCATCAAATTAGGGGAAAATAATTTTGCTTTCAGAATTTGGGTACAACCAGCAGCGAGTAGTACTCAGTTTAATAAAGCTAAGTTTTGAAAATTGATTGGACTCTTAATTGGATTTTGTTTCAATTTAAATGTAACCCATATGGAAAAGCCACATAAAGTTTTTCTTTGAATGTTAACATTTTCTTAGGAAGAAAATCTAGTAATTCAAATTAATGGAAGAACAAGGTGTTTAGAAAATAGAGTGCCACATATAGTGTAAGCAGTTAAGAGCAAGGTAGCTGTAGTTGCAGTTCTAGCTGGACTTTAAATTGTCTGCCTTTGGACAAATGATTTCCTATTGCTTTAAAGTAGAGAAGGATGTCACTGATACCTTATTAGATGTGTTTATAAAGACAAATGTGTATGTAGATGTATGGAATCTAGGTTACATATGTTCAGTGAATGACCACAGCCACTATCCAGGTTCCTGTTCCTGTGGATAACATGTGCATTCCTGACCATACCTAAGAAAGTTGGGGTTTTTTTTTGGTGGGGTGGGGTTCCAGGTAGGGTCTCAGTCTAGCTCAGGCTGACCTGGAATTCACTGTGTAGTCTCAGGGTGGCCTTGAACTCATGGTGATTAAAGGCGTGCACCACAATGCCCAGCTTAAGAAAGTTTTAAGTATGTTCCCGTAAGGTGGTAGTCCTTCAGAAATTTTAAAATGACTCATATTTTGTCATAATTTGTGTTTACGGTATATTATTTTTATACTTGGGAAACAGGCTTACATTATAAAGGTAAAAAAAAAATTAAGCTCATGGTTGTTTCATTAGAAAAAGACACTGGTTTGTTGTCTGTAAATAACAGTTCATATTTGTGGATAGGTTTTGAGATGCAGCAAAATAGCTGGCGTGAAAGTAGCCGAAATCACAGAGTTAATACAGAAAGCTTTGGAGAATGACCGGAAAGTTAGGTAAGCTAATTCTTTTAGAACTCAATAGTCTTTAAAACCATGTTTTCTAAGGGCCTTTCTTACAAAGGGCAACCATGTAATTTCCACATTTTAAGTATTTTTTAATATTTTTATTTATTTACTTATTTGGCAGAGAAAGAGGGAGGGAGGGAAAGAATGGGCACGCCAGGGCCTCCAGCCACTGCAAACGAACTCCAGACACTGGGGAATCAAACCTGGGTGCTTTGGCTTTGCAGGCAAACGCCTTAACCATTAAGCCATCCTCCAGCCCTAATTCTTTTCTTTTTTAATCACAGTTGAATATACTAGTGTGGTTTTTTTGAAAGTTGACTAGATTTTCTTTGATTTTGTTTCCATAGCCTGCATTGAAAAGTAACATAAGACTTGTCTTTAAAAGTTAACATTTTTCTAAGGAAAAGAGAATCTAATTACTCGAATGATTGAAAAGAGCAAGCAGGTTGACTCACATCTCTACTTGCCTGAAACACTTTAGTGTCTTTTCCTGTCTGGTGGGAGGCCACTGCCTACCTGTCACAGCTGACTTGAGGATTAGAAAGTACTTGAAGCACCTTTCACAGTTGTAGCATATATTCAGCAAATAATTATGGTGACTTTTCCTCTTGATAGCCACAGGGCAAAGTTAAGTGAAATAAGCTTTTACTCCGTCACCAAAGGACAAAGTAGTAATGTGTCCTTCCTGTCTTTTCTTTCATTGGCCATCATCTTCCCATCACCACCAAAATCCATTTATAGGAAAGAAGGTGGGAAATTTGGTTTTGCAGAATCTATAGCAAATCAGAGGATTACAGCATTTAAGATGGAGAAGGCCCCTATTGATACCTCTGATGTTGAGGAGAGAGCAGAGGAAATCATTGCTGAAGCTGACCCTCCTTCAGAAGTGTATCCTTTTTGGAGTGGTTTTTGCAGATTATCTTGGGCTTTATTAAAGCTGTCTGTGCATACTGAATTTGCTTCTTGAAGTATGGTACTATGTTAGAGTACTTAAAAGAATGTTGATAGTATCACATCCAACTTCTCAGTTATCTCTAAAAACCAGAAAATTATCTATTTACCAGCTTTGCATTTCTGTTTGAAAAATTGAACTTTTAATATTTGATGGAGTGACCAAATTCTTTATGAGCCTATCTCTGGATTTTCCTTGCCATTGATGGTGTTATAGCCACATTAAAATATCTTCCTAAGAATCTATGGGACTCTTGAAGCAGTCTCATAAAGAAAATTTGAGGGCTGGAGAGATGGCTTAGCGGTTAAGCGCTTGCCTGTGAAGCCTAAGGACCCCGGTTCGAGGCTCGATTTCCCAGGACCCACGTTAGCCAGATGCACAAGGGGGCGCACGTGTCTGGAGTTCGTTTGCAGTGGCTGGAGGCCCTGGCGCGCCCATTCTCTCTCTCTATCTGCCTCTTTCTCTCTCTGTCTGTCACTCTCAAATAAATAAATAAAAATAAGAATGTGCCACACGCCTTAAAAAAAAAAAAAAAGAAAATTTGACTTTTGTCAGTGTCATCAAATGGCAGTGTTTTTGCTGTTCAGTTTTCTTAACTTGCTGAGTGTTTCCAAACCTGTGCTGTGGACTCTTGGAACTGCCCAAATTGGAGAGGGAATAGAAAACTCCTGGGGAGATCTGGAGGATTCTGAGAAGGAAGATGAGAATAACTATGGCAACAATGAAGCTGTCATTCTTGATGAAACACGGGCAGATATGAGAGTAGATGCTTCTGATACTGGAAGCCAAGGTAGGTGATTCTCTGGTTTCTAATTTTATATATAGGTAGACACAGATGAGAAACATATTGGTTATAGATGCAACATATAGAGGCTGTATATATGTGGAGGTGCTAAACATTTTGTTTCAACTAATGATTGAGGCTAATTGCAATATTAGTTAAAAGAACATGCCAATATGTGACATTGTGGTACCCTTGGGCATGTAATGGAGGCAACTTTTTAAATTAATGTTTTTTATATCTTGGGTCTTTTAAGATTTTTCCTGAAAAATCTCACTCTTGCTATCTTTCTTGACTCAAACAAAAGAGCCTGTATGAGGGCTGGAGAGATGGCTTAGTGGTTAAGGAGCTTGCCATTCTCTCTCTTCTCCTATCTGCCTCTTACTGTTCTCAAATATTTTTTTAAAGCCTGTATGAATACACTAGTGTTTAATGTCCAATAGAATATTGTGTGGTAAGGTATGTTCTCTGGTATTGGCCAGAACAGCAGCCACTAGCTCCATGTAGCTATTGAGCATTTAAAATGTGGCTTGTCTGGGGAACCAAATTTTAGTAACATAAAATAGCAACAGGGGACTGAAGATGGCTGTCAGGAAAATGCTTGCTACAAGTGTGAAGACCCCAGAGTTCAGATCCCTAGCACCCACATAGGTATCCAGTAGGCATGTTGTAATCCCAGCATGGGTGAGGTGGAGACAGGGAATCCCTCAGACAAGATGGTTTTAGCTAGACTAACTGAAACATTGAGCTCTAGGCTGGTTGAGACCCTGCTTCAGTAAAATAAAGAGGACATAGAGGAAGACACCCAGTGTCAGCCATGGGCTTCCCCATGTATACTCACATGCACACCATAATATGCAAAAATACTAAATGTTCTCAAATTTCTAGAAGCGTCAGGAAAGGTCTTACTTGTTCCTTGCGTTCTAAAAGCTATAAAAAGTAGAAAAATTGATTTTTACCTATGTATGGTATCTATAATCTTGCACAAAGAGGCTGAGGCAAGAGGACTACTCAACTTCAAGGTTAGCCTAAGTAGAGGAGCTTCGGGCCAGTATGAGCTAGTTGGAGACCCTGTCTCAAAAGGAAAAGAAAAAAATTCCTTTTTCCCCCTGAGGCAAGGGTCTCACTCTAGCCCAGGCTGACCTGGAACTGTGTAGCTCCAAGCTGGCTTCAAACTCACAGCAGTCCTCCTACCTCTGACTCCCAAGTGCTGGGACTAAAGGCATACACCACTATACCAGTATAAATTGCTTTTAAAGATCTAGTTTGTAGTGCACACACTATTGGCCCTCAGAGGAGAGTTCTTGTTTAGGAATGCTACTGAAAGCCTGCTGGGCTTTGGGGCTTTTAGTTTAGTTAGGTAAAGAAAAAAGAAAACCCTCATTAACTGTGGCTATGAAATCTGTGTAGAATTCTTTGCTATTTGCTATTGAATGTACCCAGTTGATGTCACCATTCCTTTACCAATGGATAGGTTTTCAATTCTTCAGTTACTGGCTAATGTCTTCATACAGCTCTTTGTCCAAGATTAGCATGAGCTTCACATTTTAATTGTGGTTTAAAAATAACACAAAAAACACTGATTAATTCACATATTTTATTTAAATATATAATTAATGTTTGGGGAAAGCAGTTTTCAAAGTACAAATGGCTTAACTTTTTTTTCAGTCAAGTCTGGTAGTAATAAACAGAAAAATTAGAGCACCTTTTGGGCAGTATTAAAAACACCAGCATTTTCAAGGCTATATGGAACGTAGTGTATGTTGAAATAGTATTTGCCTCTCTGTCTTTCCAGTCCAATTAGCTTGCTTCTTGGGAGATTTTAGTATTGTGTACCTTAGTAGCACAAATGAGTGGCGTATTTATTGCAAATCATTTACTAATTAGTTCTATAAACTTTTGCACTTCAGTTTTCTTTTATGACACATATACATAATTAAGGAACTTTTAAGGTATTGTTTACAGGCACTGGGCACTTGGGAGGTAAGGAGACACAGGGAGATCAGAAGTTCAAGGTCATCTGGGTTACAAAGCAAGTTTCAGGCCAGCTGGGCTACATGAAACTCTGTCTCAAAAAACAAGTTTACAGAAACAAAAGAATTTTTAGAGAAAAGAGCTACTTTAGAGAGGGAAAAATATCTATATACATATGGGGGGGGGGTGTTGCTAGGGGTCATGTATAAATCTCAAGAAGTTACTCTCATTACTTTCTTGACATTTCCCAAAGGTGCCCCTATAGTGCTCTCAGACAGTGAAGAAGAAGAAATGATCATTTTGGAACCAGATAAGAACCCAAAGAAAATAAGGTAACAGGTTTCTGGTTTCTTTTCAACATATACATGTATTTACATACATATACTTAGGTGTTTAGAAATCTGCCCTTTGGTTTTGCTCTGATCTTAATCCTGTTATTATCACATTAGCTATTCTTTCTGCTTTCTTTACCCTGTCTCAGTGATCCAAAGTTCAGCAAGCATGTAGTGAGCTACTTACTAACTTCACTTTATCCACAGAACTCAGACTACCAATGCAAAACCAGAAAAAGCACCAAGTAAAAATCTAGTAAAAAAGAAGAAAAAGAAGAGGACTGCTAATTAAAGCCAAAAGTTCTTTGTTTGTATATAACTATTAAAAGTATATTTATTCAGTATCAACAACTCTGGGTATTTTTTATTCAAAAGTCAGTTATAATAATGGTTGAGTTTTTAGTAAGCTGCCTTTTTTTTTAAATTTATTGCTTTCCATTCGCTCTGTAATCTGTTAAATTTGTAAAGGTTGATGAGAAATGAAAGATTTCCATAAAAAATTACTTCCATAAGCTACTGCCACATGTTGTAAAAGGCTAATCGTCCCAGCAGCTTGCTCCACTGCACTAAAAACTAGCACGTTTCAGCCTTTGCTTACTTTATGACCAAGTCAACAAGTTGGTCTAGTTGTTTCCCTGAACTATTTTAACGTTAGAGGAAGGTTTCCTACTCCCTACTGAATAATACAAACCAAGTTGGCTTTTCTAAATGACACACTGAAGTCACAATTTTATCTCAAATTAACTTTGACTTAAAGATTTCCAAATCAGTTTATTCTTAATTATTCTGACAGCCGGTATCATTAATACCTTAACAAAGACACTTAAAATTAGCCAATATCTAAGATACATGTACAAAAGATATACAAATTTAAAACCATTAAAAGTAATAGATTACCATAATTTGACTGTGGCTATAACACTGACATTCAGAAATAATTGTGAAATCAAAACCCATAAGAACTATACAACATTGGCTTTGGATAATTTTCATTTTAGCAGTCTTTCACTCTTACACATTTAGTGTCTCTGGTGGGTTGAGGAGAGAAACGCCATGATACCTATAAGTAGAGAAAGAACGTATTTTTAGTAAGCATTCTATAAATTATGGAATAAGTGTATAAGGAACTCAAGTACTATTCTTATAATTAGATTGATGATTTTAAGATTCATTGGTCCTCAAGACATGTTTATCAGCTCCTCTACCCCTCTTCACCTAGATACAAAGGCAAAAAATTACATTTTGTGACACATGACTTATGTAGGCTGGCAGATGACATCCTTTAATGAAAACTGAGTAAGCATCCATTACTTAGTTCTTACTTTGAGTTCTTGTACTTTTCTCTTATTGACTGTTGTGCATGCTGTGGTGCTTTGAGGTAGGTCTGGTGAAGGTCCATGAGACAAGGCTTAAGACTTTCCAGGGTATATCCAGTCTTTTGTACTAGTGATTCAGGCTACAGGAACGGGAGCAGAGATCCACTGTTAGTAACAGTGCAGGGTACTAAATACCAAGAGTTCATAGTTGGCCTAAGTTCAAGATTACGTTGAAGTTTAGCACTGATCTTCAACAACTCCATCTTTCAGGCTACTATTCCATCTTTTTCTATTAACTCAACTTTATGGCACACCTTTCAAATGCAGATTTATCACCAAGTTTTCTGCCTAACAGATACTGTTTCTGAATAGCTTTTCCAAGAACATCCTGTCAGTTCTGTAGAACAAGCATTTAAAGTTATCAGGCAGAAAGTAGACAGGTGAAAGCAACTGGAATACATACCCAGCTTTGTCCTGTGACTGTGTAGAGTGCTAGGTGAAAGGCAGCTCCAGCAATAAGTGATGGCAAATACTTCAGGTATGGGTCAGCATCTATCAAGCTTAATTCTCCCAAAAACTGGAATGAAAGAAGATACTATATAATCAATCACAAGAGCTTTAGAATTTGAATTCAAACATTAAACACCTGACCTGATTTTTTTTCCCTGTCTTTGATACTGGCTGTCTCATTAATATTTCATCTTAGTGTTTTGCTGGCTACTTGTATCTCCCCTCCAGTAACGTTTCAAACAGCTCTTCTGACCACCATGTCCTACAGTGTCATGTCCAAAATACTGCTTAGTGCTTTCCTTGCAGTCACCCAAAGGTATCCATGGGAAAGTGTTTGGGTACTTTACATACAGATGATGTACTATTTGTAATAATCGCCACACTTCATATATCTAAATTATCTGCAACACCTAAGAAATATAGATGCCATGTATATAGCTACATTATTAAAATAAACAGTCAACATATTCAGTACATACACGGTTATTTTTTCTGAATATTTTATTTGCAAGCAGAGAGGGAAAGAAGCACACACTGGGGCTCCCAGCTGCTGCAAATGAACTCCAGATGCATGTGCCACTTTTTGTTTCATGGGTACTGGGGCATCAAACCCTGGTTATTGAGCTTTGCAGACAAGCAATTTAATGGCAGAGCCATCTCTCCAGCCCCCTAAATTATGTGCATATTAATATATATGAAAATTTTTATATTTTGTTTTTTTGAGATACAGTTTCACTCTATCCCAGACTGACCTGGAATTCACAGTGATCCTCCTACCACCTTAGCATCCCAAGTAATGGGATTAAAGGCTTGTGCCACCATGGCCAGCCTCTGAATTAATGTTGCAGAATCCACAGATATACATCAATTGTATTATCTTTACATCTTCATATTTTTTGCTAGCAGTAGGCAACATTAATCTGACCTTAAAATACTAAACTAAATCAGGGCTGCAGAGATGGCTTAGCGGTTAAGATGCTAGCCTGCAAAGCCAAAGGACCCAGGTTAGATTCCCCAGAACCCACGTAAGCCAGATGAACAAGGTGGCGCATGCATCTGGAGTTCATTTGCAGGGCTAGAGGCTCTGGTGTACCCCTTTTCTCTCTATGTCTGCTTCCCTGTCTCTCAAATAAATAATAAAATATTTTTAAAAATACTAAATCAAGTTGTACAATGAAACTAAGGCTTATTCATGAATACAGCCCATGAAATCTACAAAAAACTTACCAATGCTAAACTTTCAACTTTGCAGTTTGCAGGCTGCTGATGCAGAAAATATTGGGTAAGAAACTGATTTACTGTTGGTGCAGCTAAGTCAAAAGCAAGGACTTTCAAAACTAGGTGCTCCATTCTCAGCACTTGTTTCTTGGTATAGGTATCATCTGTAATGTACACGAACTCTGCTACTTCTGGGGGGTATATTTCTTCAAACTTTCTACAATGAAAAATATTTTAAGTAAGTTCTTTGTAAAGAGAAGTATGTTATTTTATCCAAATTCTGAAATCCCTTTAGTTCATACGGACTTTCAAAACATAACACTTTCTGTCAGCTACATATCCACTGATACTTGACCATCTCCTCCTCTAGGCCTAAATCAGTACCAGGCTCCTGAGGTACTTTCAGTACAGATGAGAGATTTAAGGATTCCTGAGGTGAGAACAATGTATATTTTCACTTTTAAATAAATATCATTTTCATGTCTTAATGGAGAGAAGACAGTGCTCTATGCCAAAAAGCACTGCTCTGGAAGCTTAAAGCCTAAATTTTGTAATCTTATAGACTAAAATGTAGCTCACTGAGATACCTGGACTTCATATTTAGGAAAACCTATGTTCTAGATCAATTTTCATCTTCCATTCCTCCACCTTCAACACACACAGACATCCCTAAAGTAGTCACTGCCATCCTTGTGTGCTAAAATGTTAGGGTTGAGGGCTGGAGAGATGGCTTAGTAGTTAAGGCGTTTGCCTGCAAAGCTAAAGGATCCAGGTTCGATTCTCCAGGACCCATGTAAGCCAGATGCACAAGGGGGCACATGCGCCTGGAGTTAGTCTGCAGTGGCTGGATGCCTTGGTGTGCCCATTCTCTCTCCTCTCCCTCCCTCTTTCTTTCTAATAAACAAAATGCTTAAAATGTTAGGGTTGAAAATCACAAAATGTAACTAAAGGAGCCAGGTTGGACTTACGAAGCCAGCAGCATAGCAGCAGTGCCTACAAGCTGAAGCTTGCCTCTCAACACAGACATGGATGAGAGGAACCGATCAATGTAGTTCACAGCCAAATGCAGGGTCTCATTCTGGAGTTTGTATTCTTCTCCCACTTCAACTAGCCAGTCCACAAGTATGGCCCGCATACTGTTAGTGATGTCTGGCTGCTTCTTCATATACCCAACTTTAGGTTTACATTTGAGCTGTGGGAGAAAATTTCCTGGTATTAAAACCAGTTATACCATTTTACCATTAGCAGGGATGCTACATGCTATAAACTTAAGTATAGTATTAGAGTAACAGTATTAAACATGATTCTATTTCATTTAGCCATATTTAATGAACAGAGAGCTTTACCTCCATTTCTCTAAGGTATGTGTGAATATCCTCATGGTAGTCTGGTACTTCATTAACACTCACTGGCTTTTCATCTTCTAATACAATTGACATGTCCATAGTGTGTGGTGATTCTGTGTATATTAAAACCAAAGTATTTACTTCTTACAAGTAAACAGCTTTTATGGCAAGATACGTAGAATATTCTATTCTGCCTTTAATATTTCTGTTCACATAGCTTTAGAATAATTTAATGACAAAAAAAAGCAATACCAATAAGGCTACTAAATGATATTCAGTGTTATCTTAAATATCATTTACCTTCCATGCATGGGAGGAATAGATAGATGGTGCAGTAAGTACCCTATTAGAATACAGTAAAGTCCAAGTTTTGGAGGAGTAATATTTAAAGTTTGCATTAAGAGGCGACAGACCACATAGTCTGATACATTCATAACAGGCAATAGGCACGATCAGGTAAATGGTTGCTATCAGCAAATGTTACAGAAAAGAAATCAGGGTTATTTTATTATGCACAGTTCAAACAGATCAACTATAAGTGATGCACTTTCTGTTTTGTTAAGACATGGTCTCATTCTGTAGCCCAGCTGGCTTTGACCTCACCGCACTCTTAGTACCTTTGCCTCCTGAGTGCTTAATCACATGTCTGAGCCACTACGCTCAGCTAGTTTGTCATTTAAATTATCTCTTGAGGAAAGTCTTTCTATATATGCTCCTCCAATCAATAGAACTAAAAACTAAAATGGGGTCCTGGGAAACATGTAGTGACTCAGTCACCTCAGGGTCAAGAAACAGAACTATCCAGAGCAGAGCACTCTTTCCATTTACATTAGAGCAACAGTCATGGCACAGCTACTGACCTGCAGCACAGTGCCCTGGTGTGTCCATTCTCTTCCTCTCTAAATTTTTTGTTGTTGTTGTTTTTTGTTTTTTCGAGGTAGGGTCACACTCTAGCTGGAATTTACTGTGTAGTCTCAGGGTGGCCTCAAATCCTCCTACCTCTGCCTCCCGAGTGCTGGGATTAAAGGCGTGTGCCACCACGCCCGGCATCTCAAATTTTTTTTAAAAGCCAGTGATATTCAAGCTCTATTTAAACTGTAAATGGTGGCTCTCACCTATAATCCCCGCCCTGGGGAAGCTGAGTTAGAATAATCTCTAAGAGTTCCTGTCTGGCCTGGGGCTACAGAGTGAGACCCTATTTCGAAACAACAACAAAAAAATCTAATAAAAAAAAAGTGCTGGGCTGGGGAGATAGTTCAGTGGCTAAAGGCACTTGCTTGCTGGCCTGGGTTTGATTCTCCAGAACCCACATAAACCCACAGAAATAAAATATGGTACATTCAGCCGGGCGTGGCGGCACACACCTTTAATCCCAGCACTCGGGAGGCAGAGGTAGGAGGATTGCCATGAGTTCGAGGCCACCCTGAGAAGAATGAGTGAATTCAAGGTCAGCCTGTGCTAGAGTAAGACCCTACCCTGAAAAACAAAGAAAAAAAAAAAAAAAAAAACGGTGCGAGCATCTGGAGTTCATTTGCAGTGGCAAGAGGCTCTGGCATGCCCATTCTTTCTCCCCTTGCAAATACAAATACATAAATGAAACTTTCTTTTTTTAAAGGAGTGCTGGAGATGGATTTGGGACCTTCAGTAGGTTAGTAGATCAGTTGTCAACCATGAGATCTAAGATATATTACACCCTTTCTTTCCTTTTTGAAGCAGTCTCACTTTAGCCCAGGCTGGCCTCAAACATGGGAATCTTATCTCATCCTACCTCCCAACTGCTGGGATTAAAGAAGCACCCCCACACCCAGCATATCACCCTTTCTAAACCCATTACTGTAAACTCATTGGGTTTTGATCAGGTAAGAGCATCTCAAAATGCAAAATATCTCTAACCCAATCAAATAACTATAATTACTTTAGTTTGACAAAAATCAATTTAATGAGCTGGGCATAGGTCTGTAATCTCAGCATTCAGAATGCAAAGTGACAAGATTTCTTTGAGCTCCAGGATAGCCTGGGCTACAGAGTGAGACTGTTTTTTGTTTTTTGTGTTTTTAAAGGACAAAAAGGTATGGTGTGGTAGAATACACCTTTAATCCCAGCACTCAGGAGGCTAAGGTGAGTTGAGGCCAGCCTGGAGCTACAGAGTGAGTTCCGTGTCAGCCTGGGCTACAGTGAGACCCTGCCTTGAAAAACCAAAGCAAAAGAAAACCAAACCAAAAAACTTACCAAAACTACCATCCATTGGATAATCAAGCGGTACCAGTGGTTTTCTTGTTCCAGGTAAAGCGACGGCAGCATTAAAGGCCAGGACATCTTCACACTCTGTTTTTTTAGACTCTGTTGGTCTCTTTTGAGGTTCCTCTTCTGCTTCATCCACATGAATGGTAAATCCAGGCTGTCTATCGCTTGTTTTTAAAGGAGGAGCCCTAGTGACATGTTCATCATTTATGGGAAGGTCCTTAAGTGGTGCAACCTAGAGAGAAAAGAATAGTAGGTTTAGAGATTATCAAATGGAATTTTTGTCTTCTTCCACTTACAGGTCTCAACCTTTTATTACCAAATATGCTTATCAAGAAAATCAAGCTTTGAGGCAAAACCCAGGCAAACAATATGACTAATACAAGATGAAAAGTTTTGTTTTTTAAAAAAATGGAGGTGGGAGTATAATTTGTCACTGCCATTCCTACAAAGATAATAGAACTAAATAAAATTTCCAAAGTAATCAAGGCTAGAAGCAAAGTGGAAAGTCAAGCCAAAGACAAGTTTTAAGTATTGGCTCACCACTTTCGCCCCAGGGTGGAGCAAAAGAGCAAATCCATCTAAAATGGCGGAATTTACTTAACTTTTAAAAATACAATTTCCTAAAATAGAGGTGAAGGAAAAGGAAACTGGGTCTTCAAATGGCTTCAAAAGTAACAAGGAAGCAAGGAGCTGGGCAAAAGTTAACCCTCTGGGCTATCGGACTTGATTTGACCCCGCTCTCTTATATAAGACCCCTCCACCGAGTGCTGTTGGGCAGGTAGACCATGCAGTGACAGGGTGGTAAGACTGAGAATGGAGGAGGCAACCCGCAGCATTCTGATGCCAGAGAATCAGGGACCAAGCAGAATGCAGATACGAGTGCCAAAAGTGCTTTCTGAACCTCTTTGCTGCTATGCCCAAGGCAAATCCCGCCAGCCCGCGCTCGAAGGACCCCTGGAGCCCCTTTACCCGCCGCGTCTTGGGCCTCTGCTGTAGCGCGGGATACAGCGCGTTCCCAGCCTTCAGCGCCGCCTGCGCCCGCGGCTGCTGGGCGGACGCCACCTTCTTGGGGTTGACATTTTCCTGGTCTTCCGACGGCAGCGAGGGCAGGGCCGAGACCGCATCGCGCGCCGCAGGCTTGGGCGCCGAGTTGCCTAACATAGCTGCTCCCGAGGGCTGAAGGTGGGATCCCTCAGTGGTGCCAACAGCGTGCACGAACCCAGACGAGCGCAGCCGCCGCGCCCGAACCCGCCTGCTTCCCCGGCTCGGCTGCGCGGTCCGCAGGCGGCAGAGACGCGTGGAAGCAAGCGCAGCGGGGCGGGAGGAAAGAAAACCCCAGATGCTGCGAGCAGCCCGCCGGGTGGCGGCTGTTCATGCAGTTCAAGTATCCCGCGACTATTGAAATGGACCAATGAGAGTGTCTGGTGCCCATGACGTCACCTGGAGCGACAGAACGAAAGCAAGCGAAGGCCCCGACGGGAACTGGGCGGAGGCGGGAAGCGCCTGCGCGGGGTAGGGCCCTGGCTGACGCCAGCTCCCGCGGGGTTAACGGAGGTGGGCAGGGGGTGGCGGCCGGACAGGGACGTCCTTAACCTTACTTCGGCGCCGCTCGATCCGTCCGAGAGGCCGCGCGACCTCGGACCTCGAACCACTTAACTGGCCGCGTCCAAGTATTTCATTGTTTCCAATTCTCAGTGACTATTAGCTGTAGTAAAATTACCTACACGCCACCGAGTAAGCTATGTGACTTGGATGACACGCGGCTTAGCAGGTAACTACTTCGATCCACATCCAGCTTCACCAAGCAGCCGGTTGGTTATTCACAGAGGGCAGAACACTATGGTTTTTTTGTTGTGTTCTGATGTTTTTGGTGTTGCTGCTGACTGAATACAGGGCCTCAGAAATTTTCCTGCAGAGCTACCTCCAGCCCGTCTTATGCTTCTTATTTTCCCTAATAAAGATGCGAAACTATTGCCAATGTGTAACCAAGTAATATATTACAAGAAATTCAAAGAGTCGTTTTTATTATTCCTGGAGGTGGCAGGCAAAAGAAAAGCACACCAGATACCCTACTGACCCAGAGAGAAGCTGCTTATCAAAACAGGCTAGGATGTAGCTCAGCCAGCAAGCACATTCTTAGCATGTGCAGAGCCCTGGATTCAATCCCCAACACCCTCCTATAAATAAATACAGTAAAAATAATACGGCCTTGTCAAAACAAAAATTAACCATATACCTTTAACAAATTTTTACATTTAATATTTAAAAATTGCACATAAAAATATAATGAAATACAACTAACAGTCATTGTTTTATGAAAAAAAAATCATGAATCTACCTTTCTTAAAAACAAAAGAGAGATGGCTTAGCAGTTAAGCGCTTGCCTGTGAAGCCTAAGGACCCCGGTTGGAGGCTAGACTCCCCAGGATCCACGTTAGCCAGATGCACAAGGGGACTCACACCTCTGATTCGTCTGCAGTGGCTGGAGGCCCTGGCATGCCCATTCTTTCTATTTCCCTCTTTCTCTCTCTGTCTGTCGCTCTCAAATAAATAAATAAACAAAATTAAAAAAAGAAAAACAAAGGACAGCTTATTTTTCTATTATCTTTATAATGTTTATAAACTGTCCATACTCTCCTGAAATGAGTGAGGTTGATTAATGAGCAAAAGTTCTACTATAGCTTCAAAGTCTTGTTTTCTTTCATACACAATACAAAGGAATTTAGTGGATAATTCAGCAAGAATGTGGGAACTGTAACTCTTCAATTGTAAACTTGTGGCCTGACAGGGTGCAGCACCAGCACATCAAGTTAAGATCCCTCCAGTGGGAGCAAGTTCTGCTTATTTCCCTGACCACAATCTACAGCGCTAAGCCAAGTCAATAATTTCACAAACTGAAGCAGGATCATACAATATTACCAAGCAAGGAAGAAGTCAGCTGCAATTCAATTCCAACTCCTAGAAAAAAATTAATTGGTAGGTTATTTCCACTACTGATGACATAGGAAACAAGGACACAAATACCATAACTTGAGCTCTGGTCTAAGCTTTATAAAATACTAACTATACGCTTACAGAACAGTTATGAAGATCAGATAAGCTAATATATTAAAAAATACATTTTGAGGGCCTGGGGAAATGGCTTAGTGGTTAAAGACACTTGCTGGCCATGTCTGTAGGCCTGAGGTTCAATTCCCCAGCCAGCCACATAAAGCCTGACAGGGATTTGATTACAATGGTAAGAGATGATGACTCACACTCAATCTCTCTCTCTCTCTCACACACACACATGCAAATAAGTAAAAAATAAATAGTATACTTTTAAAACACACAGTTTATACATGTATATTATAAAATTTTATTTTCTTTTAAAAATATTTTATTTATTTAAATATTTTGTTTATTTATTAGAGAGAAAGAGAGAGGGACAGATAGAATGGGTGCACCAGGACCTCCAGCCACTGTAAATGAACTCCAGATGTATGTGCAACCTTGTGCGTATGGCTTACATGGGTACTAGGGAACTGAACCTGGGTCCTTAGCCTTCATAGGAAAGCACCGTAACCCCTAAGCCATCTCTCTGGCCCTATTTTTATTTTCTAATTTTTAATTTAGAAATTAAAATATCACTTGCCATAAATTCATTAATAATCTTTTATAACCATTCCACTTATTTATTTACTGATTTATTTTGGATATTTGAGACAGGGTCTCACTCTGTAGCCCACACTCACCTGTTCTTGAACATTCAGCAGTCCTGTCTCAACCTCCTGAGTGCTGAAATTATGGGCATGAGCTACCACATCTAACTGTACTTAGATTTTAAAAATAAAATAAAAATGTAGAGTTTTAAACAGTTTCAAGAAATAAGGTCATCATCATACTGCAAACATTTTTATCTATGAAATGTGACTTATGTTCTGGTTTAACATTCTGTTAAACACACCACTCACCTGCTTGGCTCTTACCTTGCTTATCTTTCATGCTGCATCAAAGAAAGAAATCAGTGTATTTTGATCATAGCTGTCAAGAATCTCTAGTAGAAGAGGTACTTTGGTTTTTACATTGGTGCCTTTGAACTTAAATTTATCTATGAAAAGATCAGTGATCATGCCTATAAAGAAAAATGTTACTTCCTCTCATTGATTAGTTCTTTAATGTGTCATATTCTATTTATAAGTACCACAAATTCTATTATTTAACTTATAAGCCCAAAAGGGTTGCTGCTTTAAAAAATGTTGATTTGGGTCTGGACGTGGTGGCACACACCTTTAATCCCAGCACTAAGGAGGCAGAGGTAGGAGAATCGCCCTGAGTTTGAGGCCACCCTGAGACTACATAGTTAATTCCAGGACAGCCTGAGCTAGAGTAAAACCCTACCTCGATAAACAAAACAACAACAAGAAGAACAAAAAAAAATGTTGATTTGGGGAGGATTTTAAGGCAAATTTCAAGATAGAAAAATTTAACAACTCTTAATAACTTATTATAAGCCATTAATTCAGACAGTCAATGGATGACCATTTTTAATTTATATTGGAACATACATCATCACAAGTGATTATTCTTTTTGTTTGTTTTTTGATTTTCCAAGGTAGGGTCTCACACTAGCTCAGGCTGACCTGGAAATCACTATGTAGTCTCAGGGTGGCCTCGAACTCACAGTGATCCTCCTACCTCTGCCTCCTGAGTGCTAGGATTAAAGGTGTGTGCCACCATGCCTGGCCACAAGTGGTAATTCTTATATTGAGCTGTTTTATCTAAAACATTCTGCCAGGCATGGGTGGCACATGACATTTTTAATCCCAGTATTCAGGAGGCAGAGGTAGGAGGATCACCATGAATCCAAGGCCAGCATAGGACTAAAAAGTGAGTTCCAGGTTAGCCTGGGCTAGAGTGAGACCCTACCTTGAAAACAAATCACACACAAAAAACCCATTCCACCCAAATATACCATTCTTAGGTTGTGACTTGAAAGTCAAAAGACTTGTGGATCTGAGCACGTTATTTCACCTTTGAGTTTTAAAGAATGGCAAGGTATATTTCAGATTTTTCCATAGTTTAGGAATAGGATATAAAAGGGATATACCCTGTGTGGAGTTAATCCAGTGAGACTGAGTTGCAACATCAGATTAAAAAAACTAGTATTTTTTTTTAGATATACATTTTTTAAAATATTTTCTTTCTTTATTTAAGAGAGAGAGGGGGGGGGCAATAGAGAGAAAGAGAGAATGGCTGTGTCAGGGCCTTTAGCCACTGCAAATGAACTCCAGATGCATGCACCCCCTTGTGCATCTGGCTTACATGGGCCCTGGGGAATCAAAAGGAGATTCTTAGGCTTCACAGGCAAATGCCTTAACTGCTAAGTCATTTCATTAGCCCTAGTATTTTTGCAATAAAATACATGGGTGAACACTGTCTGGACTAAAAAGATTAGAAATACCCTCATGTCAGTTTACATCGGGCATTATCATTACATCAATTCAGATTTCACTGTCAAATGATCTACAAAAAGAGCTTTGGTTCCAGGGGCTGGAGATTGCTCAGCAGTAAAGGCATTTGCTTGCAAAGCCTGGGTTCAATTCTCCAATATCAACCTAACACCAGATGCTCTGTAGTTCATTTGCAGTAGCTGGATGTCCTGGCACACTCATTCTCTCTCTCTCTGCTTACAAATAGATAAACAAAATTTTTAAAAATTTAAAGAAGAACTTTGGTTCTGGACTTTAGAGTCACCAATAAGAGATAGATAGTGGATCTGTACCACCAACCCTAGGTTACTGTAGGATCAAGATCCTATAATTTCCATAGACTAAACACTAAGGCACTGTTATCATTGTATTTTGGAGAAAGTTTTGGATATATAATAAATTCAGTAGGTTAGTTCAAGGACCAGTGTGGACAGATACCAATTAACTATGGAACAGTGCAGAAAGCATACATGTCAAAGTGAGAAGGCTTTGCCACTAACTAGGTATGTGAAAATAAACTTCAGTGTTATATTTCAGTTAAAGAACATGAAAAATAAAATAAAAGCATCTATCTTACAAAGCTATTACAAAGGCTACATATCTCACCTGATCAAGAAGATGGTAGAGAGTGCTGTAGACAATAGGTCTGACTGCTAATAAAACTTTTTTTAAACTATTCCTTCCTCCCTCCCTACTTCTCTCCCCTCATTTCTATTGTTCTTTCTTTCTTTTTCTTTCAAAAACACTCAACTTCTTACCACCAATGCAAAACAAGTTTTAAACTATAAGGTGGTACATTCTATAACTATCCTTCATTAAATCTCACCTAAAATATGCTATATTACAATAGCAATTGAACCTGAAAATTATTTGTGTCAAGTACAGTGCAGACTCCTATGGTGCATAGTTTTCCGTGTTTCCTCGGATGTACATATGCATATTCAAGCATAATTTCATTTTTACATTTTGCTTGTATTTGATCAAGTAAAAAAAAAAAACAACTTTAAAACTTAGCATGGCAAAATACAGAACTATTTTGTGTTGGCTATTTAAGTTGGCTGCCATGACAGCTATAATCTTTGTCTTGTTTCTGTGCCTAGCTACTTTCACATGCACCTCTGCAAACAGAGCACCACTGAAAAAGAATGTAGCAAGATATTCTACAATGGTCCAGTTACCATAGAGTCTTTCAAGATGTGCAGGTTGCTTTTTGTATTCTTCTTGTAAGTGGTCTGCCTCTTCTAGAATACAGCGATATTCTGGAATCAGAAAGTTTGGATTTCCTTCATGAACCTGCAATTCCTTATTTAAAATTAAAAAAATAAAAGCACTTTAATGGTCAAAAATCAATCCAGTGTAACATTTAAGTATTTATAATTTAGAAATCCTTGTATATGAAAGAATGATTACTAGTCCATGACACACGTACTTACTTTTAAAGCATCAATTAACTGCACTTTCTTAGCCAGAAGCAACTGGAACTCCAGCTTCGGATGAATAAGCTTTAAAGTATGTTTGACTGATACTTCATTTATCTCTGAAAGAAGTTGACCAGGCACAATTAGGTAAGTCACTTTCATTAGAAACATTACTATTTCAACAACTGCAAAAAATCAGAATGAATGATTTTCTTTTTACCATATGATATGTTGAGATTAATTTTCCTTTTGGTCGCTTCTTTAGAAAGCACGTCTTTTAGGATGGATATTGTAGAAATGTTGTCAGATTTAAAAATTCCTTCTCCTTTTCTATAAAAATCAACATATTTTTAAGGAAAAGCTGTAGAAGGAAGTGGCCCCATAAATACATTTCATGTGTCTATGTTATAACATAAAAGCATACTTAAAGCTTTACTGGTCATTAATTCAGCTTCTGAACTCATAAAAACCAAAGATCCTACTAGAAATATGTATCTTTAAGACAAATTATAAGTACTTCATTTAAAATACTTGCTTATTCATTATCAATATTTCCAACAGCTAATATCATGTATAAAATATGTAGAATTGCTCGGTTACTTATATAGGTGATGTATAATTTGATGTAATCACAAAAACTATAACTATATGCTTTATTTTTAAAAGAAATCTGGTATCAGACCTGAAAGCTGTACATATGATGTTTTTCCAGAACCACACTCACTGCCATTACTTATGGCAATACAACCCTCATTTTTCCTCAAGAAACCTGGCTTTGGGGCTGGGGAGGTAGCTCCATGATTAAAGGCGCTTGCTTACAAAGCCGGACAGCCTGGGTTTGATTCCCCAATACCTATGTAAAGCCACATGCACAAAGTGGCTTATGCATCTGGAGGTCATCTGCACCAACAAGAGGCCCTAGCGTGCCCTTTTCCTTCCCTCCCTTCCTTCTTTCCTTCCTTCCTTCCTCCCTTCCTCCCTCTCTTCTTTTTTTTTGAGGTAGGATCTTGCTCTAGCCCAGGCTGACCTGGAATTCACTATGTAGTCTCAGGCTGGCCTGGAACTCAAGGTGATCCTCCTACTTCTGCCTCCCAAGTGCTGGGATTTGGTTTTCAAACACACACACACACACACACACACCATTTATATTGAGTAGCTGTGGACAAATGCTGTTTTTTCTAGAAACATGAACAATACAACTTTACTATTTTGATCCCAACTGTACTTTCAAAATCATGACATTTCTACTTCTTTTTTTTTTTTTCTTTTCCTTCCTTCTTTACCCCTTCCCTCCTCCATTCCTTCCTTTCTTCCACCAGCCCTAGTTTTAACTTCTCATTTTGAAACAAGGACCCAGGCTGGATTACAGAACTGTGCCAGCAAGCCTGGCTTACTCTCTCATCATAACAAATGATATTTAATAAACACGGTGGAATGACTTACATGTTTTTTTCCCCAACATAATAATTCAATGAAACAAATGCCGATATTTCCATTCTTCAGAAAGCTAAAGTTCAGAGAGTTAAGTAACCAGCTAAGGTCCCAGAGCCAAGATTCAAACCTAACTGTGGCTGGATACAAACACATGCATCTGAACTACTGCCAAGTATACATATTTCATTCAAGACCCTGAAAACACCCACTATGGGCAAAGCTACATGTTAAGGTACTTAAACACACACACACATACATACATACATACATACAACTAAAAACAGACTGAGCTAGCCAGGGTGGGCACATGCTTTAATCCCAGCACTTAGCAGAGGCTGAGGAAGGGAGACAAGCAGTTCTATGCTGCCTACACTACAAAGTCAGACTCTGTCTCACAAACACACACACACAAAAGGTATGGGTATAGAGGAATTCTAGTCAGAAAGGTAGCTATTAATGGCTGAGGGGATAGCTCATTTAATACAATACAATGCACATGTGCAAGCATGAGAACCTGAGTATGGATCCCCAACACCTATGTAAAAAGCCAGGTGGTATGCACCTGTAATCCTAACACTGGGGAGGCACTGTAATCCTAACACTGGGGAGGTTAGCCCAATTGACAAGCTCCAGGTTCAGTGAAGAAAATGTCTTAAAATACACGGTGAGGGGCTGTAGAGATGGCTTAGTGGTTAAGCTCTTGCCTGTGAAGCCTAAGAACCCTGGTTCAAGGCTCAATTCCCCAGGACCCACGTAAGCCAGATGCACAAGGTGGCACATGCATCTGGAGTTTGTTTGCAGTGGCTGGAGGCCCTGGTGCACCCATTCTCTCCCTCTCTCTCTCTCTTTCTCTCTGTCTCTCTCTGCACCTTTCTCTATCTGTTGCTCTCAAATTAATAAAAATGAACAAAAAAATTAAAAAATATGTAAGGTGAACCAGGTGTGGTGGAGCACACCTTTAATCCTAGCACATGGGAGGCAGAGGTAGGAGGATCACTGTCAGTTTAAGGCCAGCCTGAGACTACATAGTGAATTCCAGGTCAGCCTGGACTAGAGTGAGACCCTACCTCAAAAAACAAAAACAAATATATATATATATATATGGTGAATAGCTACTGAGGAAGATATTCAAGGTTAACCCCTGGCCTCCACACACACATATGTACACATGTGCATGCATACCACTCACATTTAATTAAAAAGAAAAAAAGGGCTGGAGAAATGGCTTAGCAGTTAAGGCGCTTGCCTACAAAGCCAAAGAATCTAGGTTTGATTCCCCAGTACCCATGTGAAGCAATATGCACAAGGTGGCACATGTGTCTGGAGTTCATTTGCAGTGGCTAGAGGCCCTGGAGTGCCCATTCTTTCTCTATCTGCTCCCCTCTGACAAATAAATAAATAAAAAGAAAAAAAAGTTAGCTATTAAGTTGAGCCTTGAAGGACAGAGTTTTGACTGCTAAGGAAAGAATATTTAAAGACAGAATGGCAAAGAAAAAAGGTATGTCATTAGAATTAAGATAAATATCAAAATCAGTTTGGAAAGGACTGCCACCTGTCTTCATATCAATGACTACAGACTATATTACTCCATTTAATCATTTTTAGAGCATATAATACCACTGTCATGAAAATCTCATATATTTCTTTTGTTAAATTCTGCTTTAAATATTTAGTTTGAAAGAGAGTAAGAGAATGAGTGCACCAGGGCCTCCTGCTGCTGCAGATGAACTCCAGACACATGCACCACTTTGTGTGTTTGGGTGCTGGGGAACTGAACCTGGGTCATCAGGCTTTGAAAGTAAGGCCTTTAACTTCTGAGCCATCTTTCCAGCCAATTCCACCTATTTCTTTTTTGTTGTTTTTGAGGTAGGGTCTTGCTCTAGCCCAGGCAGACCTGAAATTCACTATATAGGTTCTGGCTGGCCTTGAACTCACAGTAATCCTTCTACCTCTGCAAGTGCAAATCCCAAGTGGATTAAAGGTGTTTGCCACCATGCCCAGCCAATTCCACATATTTTTAATTAAAATATTATAAATTGTATAAATATTGTGATATTGTCACTCTGACATGGTATTTTAAAGATATTGTCTAACTAGTTAATATAACACATAACATGTTGGTAATTTAGGAAGGAAACTAATCTTTGCATATTTGTCTTTACTCATCACCTTCCTAATTCTATTTTTTAATAACGTCTCTTGAACAGTATAGGTTTTCAATCACTTGGAAATTATTCCTGCCTTAAAATTAAAACTTTGGTGTGTGATATATATATGAGAGAATTTATTAACCAGCATTAAGTTAGATTTACCTATAGGTACTTTCAAGCTGTGTATCCAGAAAGGTGTTCTGAAAGTAAAATGTCACACATTCTCCTGCTGGAGGCTTTTCAGGAACTTCAGGCAGACAAAACACTACCCAGGAGTGAACTTCAGCAAAACTGAACTGGCCTGTTAGAGTCAGTGTATTCATGGGTCTGTAATTCATAGACAGATGCATTTGTGTATGAATCCATGAAAGCATTACATGTACACATTTATAGGAAGAATTTTGCAATACCAGCTAAATGAATACTTTATTTTAAAAAATTAATTAGAAATAGAGTCTCACTATATAGGCTAGGTTGACCTTGAACACATGATAATTCTCCTGCCTTAGCCTCCAAGTTCTGAGATTATAGGTGTGAGCCACTATGCATAGTTTGAACACATATTTTAAAAATTAAGTTTTCTGCCAGGCGTGGTGGCACACACCTTTAATCCCAGCACTTGGGAGGCAGAGGTAGGAGGATTACCGTGAGTTCAAGACCACCCTGAGACTACACAGTGAATTCCAGGTCAGCCTGGGCTAGAGTGAAACCCTACCTCAAAAAAAAAAAAAAAATTCTCTTCACTTTGCCCTAAAACATAGGCCATTGCTGGTAAATCCCAGTATCAGAACTGGGTTACCGCCCCACAGTGAGCTGTTGGTCAGAGGCTTATGAGACGACTCCCCCACCCAAAAATGCAGGCCATTGCCAAAGCACTTGGTCATCCACCAGACCTAAATGGTAAGACCCTATTGCTGAAGACAACACAGGCTGTAGTCAAAGGACATTGAGAGATCATGTTGCAACTGAGATTGCAACCAGCTCACTTATGACTAGCTCTCATAATGCTGGAAAGTGCTATGTGAGCTGCTAGGTGATAAAATTCCTAAATAGCACGAACAAGCAGGGGATCCTGCAAGCTACAAATCAATCAGCCAGGCAAGATGTACATACCTGTGAAATAGTGGTTCACAGACTATGGGGGTAATCAACTGCTCTCTGCTTGAATATGAGACCCGCCCAATGGGATGGAATTCATACCAAGTCAGAAGCCTCTGGCTTGGAAGTCATAGTCCCTAGAGGGAAGCTTTCACCATTCTCTGGCTAAATGGAGAGGTTATCCCCATTAAAAGTCTTCTAGCCAGATGCAGTGGCACACACCTTTAAGGACTGCAGTGAGTTTGAGGCCACTCTGAGACTACATAGTGAATTTCAGGTCAGCATGGGCTAGAGTGACACCCTATCTCAAAAAACCAAAAAAAAAAAAAAGTCTTTTAAATGTCTATGTTCATCTCCTTTTGCCCATGCTGATCTCATTCTTGGCTATAGAACCTGTTTTCTACAGATGGCAACAAATACTGGGAAGATCCAAGACCTATCAGTTTGACAAGCAAAAACAGCCTACTGCCTAGCACAATATGAGTCATCTCTATCACATCTGCCAGAGCCAAGGAAACATTACAAAGGAAGTGGTGGATTAAATATGAGTGTTGCTCTCACTGCTAACCTGATGGCCTCCACCAGGAAGATGGCAGTAGACAGTGAAGAACCTCAAAACTCTTCAAAGCAGAAAATCAAAGGCTGCTGATAGTTTAACACTAAAGGAGGCTTATAACATGCCCTCCAAGGCTTAGGAAACATTGTGAAGAGCAGGCAGAAAGAATCTAAGAACCACAGGGTGAGAAGGTGTATTCTGAGGCACTAGCCTACCTAAAGAATGGTGCGCTTATGACCCCACAGTGATTACCAATAACCCCACTAAAGAGGGCCCTCAGTAGAATGGGGGCAGAGGAATAGTGGCAATAGGAATATTGACAATTTGCAATATGTTCATATATTAAAGTTATCAATAATAAGTTTTCTTATGATTATGATGAATTATCTTATACATCAAATAAGTGAACATTTTAATTTATGAAAAAAATGTAAATGTGTGCCTAGACCTGCACTTGTACTGAGTATCTTATGACACAAATAGCTTTTTGTCATTATATTTTACACAAACAATTGAGTTTACTCAGGTATTTTCATTGTTTAAAAGTTCTAGGCCAGGTGTGGTGATACACACTTTTAATCCCAGGATTTGGGAGGCCGAGGTAGGAGGATTGCTATGAGCTCAAGGCCAGCCTGAGACTACATAGTGAATTCCAGGACATCCTGGGATAGAGCAATACCCTACCTCAAAAAACAAACAACAACAACAAAAAAAAGTTCTACTATTTAAAAGTATCTAGTTCCCAAAGGTCACTTCTAGCACACTAAACTGCTTCCATTAATGCTAACCTTGACCTTTTCTTTCTGCATATATATGTGGTTTGTGGATATATGCATGCATATTCATGTGTGTGTGTGTACAGGTGTGCATGTGTGTGGAGAACAGAGGTTGATGTCAGGTGGCTTCCCGAGTTGTTTTCAACCATAATATTTGAGACAGAGTCTCACACTGCACCTACAGATCACAGATTTGGCTCAGTTAGTTAGCCCTAGGGATTCTCTTGTCTCTACTTCCCTACTGGTGGGATTATAGGTACATGCCAACGTGCCCACTTTTACTTGGATGCTGGAAATACAAAATTCATGCTTGCACGGTCATGTCACCAGTCTCTTATCCATGACTTTAATCAGGAAAATAGACCAAAAAGAATTTATTTCTCAGCCAAACCTGGTGGTCATGCCTGTAATCCCAGGTATTTGGGAGACTGAAACAAGAGGATGCAAGTTTGAGGACAGCCTATATAACTTAGTAAGACCCTTCCTCAAAAAAAAAAAGGGGGGGGCTGGGCATATAGCTCAGTGATAGAGAGCTTGCTTAGTATGAGTGAAGTCCTGGTCCTGGGATGAATCCCCAGTACCACAAGAAATTAAGACAAGTGATTAAACAACAAAGCCAGGAATTGATTCTCTTCAATGTCATCCAGAAATCTTCCTGGGGAGTTTTCTTCCTTATATCATGGTCAAATTCTATACAGTTATTTTATTTATTTATTTATTTGCAAGCTGCTTAAGAAAGAATGCAAACTTTGGCTCTGGTTCTATCAGGAAGTGACTTGTGTTTCTAAGCCTCCATTTCTTATTTGCAAAATTGAGACATGACCAGTCTTACTTTGAGAATTAAGTAAGAATAGGACTGGGAACATTGCTCTGTCAGTAGAATGCCTGCATAACATATGAAAGATCTGCGTTTGATCCAGAATCACATAAACTGAGTGTGATGGTATATGCCTGCCATCCCTCTATGAGATAGTGAGTTCAAGGCCCTGTCTCAAAGAGAGAGAGAGAGAGAGAGAGAACGAGCACTGGGCATTATGGAGCATGTCTAAAAAAATTACATTATATACATAAGTACCTGGCACAACACATACCACAAAGCACTCCATAATTATCCATCTCTTTCCTTTCCCTTTTACCCAAGCCTATGTTTTCTTGTCCAGAAAAAAACAGGAAGATGCTTAAGTTGGAATGGAAGTTATAAATAATGGGAACTATCATAATCAACTGCTTAATCAGCATTCCTCATGGTACAACAAAAAGGAAATATGATACAAAGGCTAATGCCATGAAGCATGTTCACAGGGAGCCACTATGTCGTCTCAATGATAAACACCATCTATTCATCATAGGTAATTGAGGAAACTGCTACTCCAATGATCTCAGAATGGAAAACAAGATGGCAGAAAAGTTCAATTCAATAAAGCTTCCAAGATAAGAAGCTTGTATTAATTAGAAATATGTATTGATTAGAAATATTAAACTCATAGCTAGCTGTTATACCTGCAAATTAAAATAATTAATTTTTAAAGTTAGAAACAACTCCCAGAATTTATACTATAAATATAAAAAGCAGACGGCTGGGCTGGAGGGATGGCTTAGCGGTTAAAATGCTTTCCTATGAAGCCTAAGGACCAAGGTTTGATTCCCCAGTACCCATATAAACCAGATGCACAAGGTAGTGAATATATCTGAAGCTGGTTTGCAGTGATTAGAGGCCCCAGGGCTCCAATTCTCTCTTTATATATCTGCCTCTTTCTCTGATTCTCAAATAAATAAGTAAATAAATTTAAAAGAAGCAGCAGCAGCAGCAGCGGGCTGAAGAGATGGATTAGTGGTCAAGGCACTTGCCTGCAAAGCCTAAAGACCCAGGTTTGATTACCCAGGACCCATGTAAGCTAGATGTACAAGGTGGTGCATGTGTCTGGAGTTTGTTTAGAGAGGCTGGAGGCCCTGGCATGCCTATTCTTTCTCTCTCTCTCTCCCTCCCTCCCTATCTGCCCCTTCTCTCTCTTTCAGATAAATAAATAAATTATTTAAAAAAATAAAAAGCAGGCTTGAATGAACAGAGTAGTAACTTTAAAATAACCCAATTTTTCTTGCATCCTACCTGTCATGATCAATATAGTGAGTTCTTTGATGGAGTGAAAGAGGTTTGATGTGGTACTGGTGGACCTGACAGGTTTTGGGTTGAATTCTTGGAGTCACATATGCTTGAAGTGTGCCATACTGGCCTTCAATTGAGCGAATCTGATACAAAAGAAAACAGAAAACAAAGAAAAGATTAGTAGTATAAATGTATTTTCTTGCCGGGCGTGGCGGTACATGCCTTTAATCCCAGCACTCGGGAGGCAGAGGTAGGAGGATCGCCATGAGTTCGAGCCACCCTGAGACTCCATAGTGAATTCCAGGTCAGCCTGGGCTAGAGTGAGACCCTACCTCAAAAAAAAAAAACAAAATAAATAAATAAATAAATAAATAAATAAATGTATTTTCTACATATTCAACTAGCTGTCCTAATTGCTAACATCTACTAAACACCTCATCATTAGAATACAGGAAAATTAAAAGTGATTTTATCATCATCTAGCAAAATTAATCAGCCTCTATATGATTTCTACCATATATTCTCAGTTAACTTGTTTACATTTGCCAATTCTATGTCATTCTAAGGTAAAACATATATTCTTAAATACTATCCTGTACATCTTAAAAGATAGGTGTAAAAGATTCACAAGAAAAATGGTTAAAATCTAAACATTTTTGTTGAATAGGTGAGTTTTTGACATGCCTAACACTCAAGTGGAATATTTCAGTTTCTTAGAAATGGGGATTATATCAGTGATGTTACAAAAATCTATTCCCGGGCTGGAGAGATGGCTTAGCGGTTAAGCGCTTGCCTGTGAAGCCTAAGGACCCCGGTCTGAGGCTCGATTCCCCAGGACCCACGTTAGCCAGATGCACAAGGAGGCGCACGTGTCTGGAGTTCGTTTGCAGTGGCTGGAGGCCCTGGCGCGTCCATTTTTTCTATCTCTCTCTCTCTCTGCCTCTCTCTCTCTCTGTCGCTCTCAAATAAATAAATAAAAAATAAACTAAAAAAATTTTTTAAAAATCGGGCTGGAGAGATGGCTTAGCGGTTAAGCGCTTGCCTGTGAAGCCTAAGGACCCCTGTTCGAGGGTGGATTCCCCAGGACCCACGTTAGCCAGATGCACAAGCGGGCGCACGCATCTGGAGTTTGTTTACAGAGGCTGGAAGCTCTGGCGCGCCCATTCTCTCTCTCTCTCTCTCTCTCTGCCTCCTCCTCTCTGTCGCTGTCAAATAAATAAATAAACAAACAAAAAAATTAAAAAAAAAATCTATTCCCAAAAAGAAATGTTTACAAGAACTTAATTCCCAAATTTCTATAAAAATAGAGAAGTATACCATAAACTAATTATGGTTTGTTTGGATTAGAAAATTCTTCATGAATATTTTGAATGATTGGTTGGATCTGCTGAGAATTCAAAACACTAACAATGGTTTATTAAACTGTGATGACTTAATTTTAGAACAATGTTCAAGTTGTCAAGCTTCTCCTGCCTGCCTTTCTTCCAATTCATGAGGCAAATTATAGTACCTCTTATACTACAAAGCTAGCCTCTCTAATATGAAACTTTAATTCACATCTTCTTTGGCACAAAAGGAAAACTACATATTTTACCTAAGTGGTAAATATAAATAAATGTTTAAAGCAAAAGTTTTTACAAATAGAGGAGAAAGATAATAGGATATAAAAAGATGATGAATAAAAATATAGAAAGAGACCAGGGAAATGGCTCACTTGCTTGCAGGACCTTATGGCCTGGGTTCAGTTCCCCACTTCTCACCTAAAGCCAGATGCACAAAGTGGTACATGTGTCTAGAGTTTGTCTGCAGTAGTAGGAAGCCCTGGCCCATTCATTTTTTCCCTCTCTCTCTCGTAAATAAATAATTTTTATGTAAAATGTAGAAACAACATATCTAGGGAATGTATTTTTAAAGGATAGGCTGACATTGGTTGCAGAATTTTTCCACAATAAAAAGGATCTTTCAAATAAGTCTAACAAGGCTGGAGAGATGGCTTAGCAGTTAAGGCATTTGCCTACAAAGCCAAAGGACCCCGGTTCAATTCCCCAGGACCCACATAGGCCAGATACTCAAGAGGGTGCATGTGTCTGAAGTTCATTTGCAATGGCTTGAGGCCCTGGTGCGCCCATTCTCTCTCTCTCTCTCTCTCTCTCTCTCTCTCTCAAATAAATAAAATATTTTTTAAAAAGAGAAAGGATTGCATTTAAAAAATAATAAGTCTAACAAACTAGAATTTGTCCAGATGCTCACCAACAGATGACTTGTTAATGAAGAGGTGATAAATATATACATAGAATTCTACTCAGTGTTAAGGAAAAATGATATAATTAAATTTGCAGGAAAATGGAGACCTTGGGGAAAAATCATACTGAATGATCTCCCTCATATGTGGTCCCTAACCTGTAACAGCTTGAGTTGCAGGTATACTTGATAGGCAACTAGAAGAACAGCTACTAGGGGGTAGAAGGATCTTGGGGGAAGGTGAAAGTGAGAGTGGGGGATCATTTACACAAAACTAAAGCCAGCATGAATTAATACCATAGAAACTTTTCTCTTGGATAGCAAACTGAAAGATATAACTCTCAATAGAGGAGAGAATGTCTCAGCAGATGGGCCCCGGAGAGGGGCAGAAGGAAGCTTAATCCTAAAACAATGGGCTCTGGCTTGTAATTCCAAGTGCCAGAAATGGGTTATACATGACAGTGAGCTGTTGGTCAGAGAGACCTAAGAGGTCCCCAAAATAAGGCAGGCTTTAGTCAAAGCACTTGATTACCCACTGCTAAAGACAGCACAAGCTGCTGACACAGAACATTGAGAGATCACATCAGCTAGGGTCCAGGTGACACCATAGTCCTCACTTGTAGTGCTGGAAAGTACTACATGAGCTTCTGGGGAAACATGATCACCAACGTGAACAAGTAGGGGATCTTGCTAGATACAAAATCAACCAGCTGGAGAAGATGTACATATCTGTGCAATGGTGGCACTCAGCCTATGTGAGTAACCAATACCTCTCTGGTTAAAAGGCCTGCTCAATGTGAAGGAACTCATAGATGGCACTAGAAACAAAGTCAGAATCCTATGGAGATGGGGGTCATGGACTCCAGTGAGAAGCTCCCCCCAGTCTTTGGCCAAAATAGAGGCTACACACATCAAAACCTCTATTAATTAACTATGCTTATCCCCTTTAACCCATGATGCTTTCACTCTCCACTGGAGAATCATTTTCTTTTTTATAGAAGGCAGCGAAAATTGGAGAGAACCAAAATCCATCAACATGACAAAAAAAGATAGCTGACACTCATCATGAGATAAGCCACCACCCTGCACATCAGCCAGGGTCCAGGTGACACAACAGAGGAAATGGCAAGTTAACCATGAGTGCTGCTCTCACAATGAGCCTGACAACCTGCACTGGGGAGATGGTGACAGACACTGAGAACTTCAAAACGTATCAAAGCAGAAATCCAGAAGTTGCTGAGAACTCAACACTAAAGTAGACTTAAAACACATCTGCCAAGGTCCAGGAAACATTATTGAAGAGGGGCAGAAAGATTTTAAGAGCCACAGGGTGCATAGGAATATCCAGACACAATGCCCCCCTCCCACAATGACTCACTGCTGCATTCATAAACCATAATCCCAGTAACCCCACCAGGCTTGGTGGCCCATGCCTTTAATTTAATATTTAATTAATATTGGGGAGGCAGAGGTAGGAGGATCACCATGAATTCAAGGCCACTCTGAGACTATATAGTGAATACCAGGTCAGCTTGAGCTACAGTGAAACCCTACCGCAAAACAAAACAAAACCAATAACCCCACTGAAGAGGGTCCTCAGTGGAATGGGGTGGGGAGGAAGGCAATGGGACCAACACATGATTTGACCATACAACGAAGTTTCTAATTAATAAAACAATAAAGCTGGGCATGCTGGCACATGCCTTTAATTCCAGCACTCAGGAGGCAGAAGTAGGAGGATCACCATGAGTTTGAGGCCACCCTGAGACTACATAGTGAATTCCAGGTCAGCCTAGACTAGAGTGAAACCCTACCTTGAACCCCCCCCAAAATAAAATAAAATAATTTTATATGAAAATTATTTTAATAATGAATATAACAATTCATATTCATTAAATTCAAATTCAAGTAATAAGGAAAAATTAAAACAAACTACAAGTTTCCTGGAATCTTGCCTTTTTTTAATGCTTTATTTTTTTAATTTATTTATTTGAGAGAAAGAAACAAAGGGAGGGAGAGAGAAGGAGAGAGAGAGAGAGAGAGAAAGAATGGGTATGCCAGGGCATCCAGCCACTGTAAACAAATTCCAGACACATGTACCACCTTGTGCATCTGGCTTACATGGGTCCTGGGGAATTGAACCTGGGTCCTTTGGCTTTGCAGGCAAGCACCTTAACCACAAAACTATCTCTCCAGCCCAACTCTTTATCTTTCTTTCTCTTTCATGTGTACAGGTAGACATGTGTGTTCATGTTGAGGCCAGAGGACAACCTCAGATGTGGATCTCAAGCACTATCTACTTTTTAAAAAAAGATTTATTTTTATTTATTTATTTATTAGAGACATGGGGGGAGAGAGAGAGACAAAGAGAGAGAATGGGCACACCAGGGCCTCTTGCCACTGTAAACGAACTCCAGATGCATGAGCCACCGTGTGCATCTGGCTTACATGGGACCTGGAGAATTGAACCTGGGTCCTTAGGCTTCGCAGGCATGTGCCTTAACCGCTAAGCCATAACTCCAGCCCCTATCTACCTTTTTTGAGACAGTCTCTCACTGGTCTGTAACTCACCAAATAGGCCAGCACACCCGGGGATCTTCTTATTTCCATCTACAAATTCTGAGATTACTAGTGTGCACCATAAAAGAAAGAAAGAAAGAGAGGGAGAGAGGGAGAAAGGGAGCACCAGGGCCTCTATCCACTACAGAAGAACTCCAGACGCATATGCTACTGTGTGCATCTGGCTATACATGGGTACTGGAGAATTGAACCTGGATTGTTAGGCTTTGCAAGCATGAATTCTGGGGATCAAAATAAGGTCTTTATGCTTGCAAGGCAAGCACTTTACCACACCAACTGTGGTATCACTCCAGCCCTGTCCCAGATAATCAAGATCATCTTAATTACTGCTTTAGTAGTTATCCTTTTATATGATTATGTATAAATGCACAAAAATTAAATCATATATAATTTCACATGAATGAATTCCAATAATGTTGCAGATGCCTTTGTCATTTCTAACATTCATTTTCCCCAATCCCACTCCTATTACTATTATCTCCTTCCCACTCCTATTCCACTTATGCTTTTCCTCTGTTGTGTAACACATGGTAGCCCATGAATGTTTCTTTTCATACCTTTCTTGGGGAACTTGCCCATATAACTTCAATCTTTAGTTGTATTCAGACCATGACTGGGTCAATAAACAAACACAAAAATTAGTGGAAATTGAATGCTAAGTATTTGATAATATTAAGAAATTATTGTTTGTCAGGTTTAATAATAGTATTACAGTTACATTTTTTAAAAAGAGTATTCATCTTTTAGGCACATGCTAAAATATTTAAAAATGAAATCATAAGTATCTTGTATTTGCTTCAACATGATTTTAGTGTTGAGTGACATATAAACAAATTTGTCATCAGTTGACATTGCCAAAGCCAGTGATAAATACATGGGAACTCATCACTTTCATACATATTTGAAACTTTTCATAATAGAAAATTAGAAGAACTGGGCAGGGTGGCACACATCTGTATTCCTGGCACTTGCAAGACTGAGACAAGTTCAGAACAAGTTCTAAGCCATCCTAAGTGAAACCCTGCATCATGTTCTCCTTACCCAACCACCACCTACACCTGTCCCCCCCAAAAAGCAAATCATAAAAAATTTCAGTTGGAGGAAACTTTAAGAGCAGTAATTTTAAATATTTTATTGTATTTTATTCATTTATTTGCAAGCGGAGAGAGTAAATTAAAATATTTTATTTATCTATTAGAGAGATTAAAGAGGAAGACAGATAGATTGATAAAAGAAAGAAAGAAAGAAAGAAGAGAGAGAGAGAGAGAGAGAGAGAGAGAGAGGGAGGGAGGGAGGGAGGGAGGGAAGAAGGGAGCACCAGGGCCTCTAGCCACTACAAAAAAACTCCAGACGCATATGCTACTTTGTGCATCTGGCTATACATGGGTACTGGAGAATTGAACCTGGGTTGTTAGGTTTTGCAAGCAAATGCCTTAACCACTGATCCGTCTCTCCAGCCCCAAGAGCAATATTTTTGTTTGTTTGTTTTGTTTTTCGAGGTAAGGTCTCACTCTAGCTCAGGCTGACCTGGAATTCACAAGGTACTCTCAGGGTGGCCTCGAACTCACGGCAATCCTCCTACCTCTGCCTCCCAAGTGCTGGAATTAAAGACGTGTGCCACCACGCCCGGCTAAGAGCAATAATTTTTACAAAGGTAACTGAGTGCTAACAGAAGATGTAGTAGTTGGGATAAATTAAAACCTAACCAGTCAATCTGAAGACATTATTCCAAAATGATACATTTCACAGAGAAATTCAATGCAAAGAATTGAAAAAAGGAAGTCCAAACATTCAGGAGTAAAGGCGATCTCTAACAGTTTCTTTACCTTGAGTTCTAGCCTGGTGGTATTTGCTTGGCACCGATAAGTAGCAAGAAGAAAGTTTTCATTTGACTGGGAAAAATTAAAAGTTGAGGAAAAGGATGAGTCCATATTTCAACAACAAAATCATCATCAATAATATTAATGCCTGCCCCTTATTTAAATACCTGTCATCTGTGTTAAGTGCTTTCTCAAAACAGAAAAAAAAAAAAGTAGGAGAAGGAGAAGGTGAAGAGCCAACTGTTGAAAATCAGTAGTAAGTGCATAGAAATGATTGTAATTACTCTTCTACATTTGTAATCTCCACAATGTTTTCTGTTTTAAGCCATTTTCCTAGGAAACAATCACTACAAAGAATTCTGTAGTGCTGTAAATATAACAGGTTAAACTTTTATTTATTCATTGTAGATGGATGGATGGATGGATGGATGGATGGATGGATGGGAGTAACAAGATCTATATCCCAAATTGACCTTGAATGCACTGTATAGCCAAGGATGCTCTTTTGGTCTTCTAGTCTCCACATCCCAAGTGCTGGGATTAAAGGTGTGTGCCTGACTTATATTAGGCTCATTTGGTGCTGGAGATGGAACTCGGGGCTTCATGCATCCTAGACAAGCACTCTACCAACTGAGCTACATACCTAGCCCCCAGATAGGTTAATTTTTCATAGTAACTTGGGAATAAAAAATTTTAAGTTTCAGCCGGGCATGGTAGCGCACGCCTTTAATCCCAGCACTTGGGAGGCAGAGGTAGGAGGACCACCATGAGTTTGAGGCCGCCCTGAGACTACATAGAGAATTCCAGGTAAGCATGGACCAGGGTGAGACCCTACTTTGAAAAACCAAAGAAAAAAAAAAGTTCATGCTAATTAGGTTTGTGTGTATATGTGTGTTTAAAACAGGGTCACATGTAACCCAGGCTAGCCTTGAATTCACTATACAGCCAAGGACGCTGTGGTGGTTTGATTTGGGTGTCCCCCATAAACTTAGGTGTTCTGAATGCTAGATTCCCAGCTGATGGAGATTTGGGAATTAATGCCTCCTGGAGGCAGGGTATTGTTGGGGGTGGGCTTATGAGTATTATAGCCACTATCCCCTTGCCAGTGTTTGGCACACTCTCCTGGTTGCTATTGTCCACTCTCTGCTCATGCCATCATTTTCCCTTGTCATCACAGAGCTTTCCCCTCAAGGCTGTAAGCCAAAATAAACCTCTTTTTCACTCCCACAAGCTTCTCTTGGCTGGGTAATTTCTACCAGCAATGCAAACCTGACTGCAACAGATGTCCTAGAACTCCTGTGCTGGGATTAGGAACATGGGCCATAATGCCCAAATAATTTTATGTTTTTTAACTCATCATATAAACATAGGCTCTTTATGTTCACTCTCAAACAGTGATGATAAACCATACATTAATGACATAAATTAACATGATTATAAACTTTTAACAAAACATTTACTATGAAATTATACCTAAAGTAAGCTCCTTATAATTCATAGCATGATCTCTCTCTTTCTTTCTCTCTGTGGTATTGGGACTGAACAAAGAATTTTGCACATGTTAGTCAAATACTCTATCACTGAGCTACAACCCTCAGCTACAACCCTATTCCTCCCCCTTTAAAAAATACCAAGAACTACCTGGCAAATCCAGTCACTACCTCTTCTGCTCTGGTTTGCCCTCTCCCAGTACATCTAATCTGGGTTTTGTCTTTTTCCTACCGTCTCTTTAGGAGTCACATCTTGCTTTGAGTCTGCTGTCTGCTGTCTGCTAGTACTAAGCAGAAGGAGGTGATAGGACAGGTATGCCCCAAAGCAATGGCATGATTTCATTACAGGTACTTTGCACACGTTAAGTGTTCAACCAGTGTTTGCTGATTGAAGGTTAAAACAAGCCCAGAAAAAGTGGGATATCAGAGAAAGGGTAAATGGCATTTAAATGCAGGAAAATGTAAAAGTATAGAATTTTCAGGAAATTTTAAGAATTTCACTTTGGTAGACATATATGCGTGGGAGAGGAGACAGCAGCTGGTTAGAGGTAATTAAAAGCTAAAGCATGGAAAGTTTTCTGTGTCACTGTGAAGAATCTGGACTTATGTCCAGCAAGAAAAGGAATATTGAAAAGACTTTGGGAGACCGGGCATGGTGGTGCACGCCTTTAATCCTAGCACTTGGGAGAAACAGGTAGGAGGATCGCTGTGAGCTCAAGGCCACCCTGAGACTACATAGTGAATTCCAGGTCAGCCTGAGCTAGAGTGAGACCCTATCTTGAAAAAATAAAACAAAAAAAGAAGAAGAAGAAAGAAAAGGCTATGGGAGATGGTAGTGATATTGTAGGAAGACCTCTCTGGTGGCACAGTACAGTGGTCTGGAGATAAGTAGCAGGACTGGAGGTGAGAAGGAGATACATAGGTTTGTATATATCAGGCCATGATGAGGACCTATACTGAGTCAGCTAAAGCAGGGTCAGGGGAAGCTGAGTACAGGGATGAGACTCACAGAGCAATCTGGAAAATGTAGCCCAGGACCTGGGGTCAGGATTGTCTGAGGACAGGAAAAGACAGAAGGAGATTTTGATGGAAAGGTTAGGAAAGCAATGATGGAAAGCACTATCAAACTTCATAGCATTTATACTCATGAAAACACACAACAGAAATGGGTATATGAAGAACTTTTTATATTAACTCACCTCAGAATCACAGCTGCTAAAGCTGACAACAGCAGAATTCTTATCCACATCAAGTAAATCTATTGGAACATCACTCTACAGGCAATATTTAAAAACATAAAGGAAAAATTCAGATGGAAAAACCTAAGAATGACATAAAATGCTCTAAGATTTCCCCTTAGTTCTAGTCCATCTTCATCCTTAAATCCACAAGTGTGAATGCTTTTAACTTATATTTGATAGTTTATGCTTCTTTCCTGTTTTTTTTTTATATTTTATTTTTATTTATTTAACAGAGAAAGAGGGAGAGAGAGAGAATGTGTGTGCCAGGGCCACCAGCCACTGCAAACGAACTTCAGATGTGTGTGTCCCCTTGTGCATCTGCCTAACGTGGGTCCTGGGGAATCGAACCTGGGTCCTTTGGCTTTGCAGGCAAATGCCTTAACTGCTAAGCCATCCCCTAGCCCTCTTGTTCTGTTTTGAAAGAGGGTGTCACTATGCAATACATGCTGGCATTGAACTACATCCTTCTCCTTCAGCCTCTTGAGTATTGGGATTGTAGACATGTGCTACCACATCTAGTTAATAGTTCATACTTTTTAGAAGGAACCATGTAAGCCAGATGCACAAGGTTGTGCATGCATCTGGAGTTCTTTTGCAGTGGTGAGATGCCCTGGTGCACCCATTCTCTCTCTTCCTCGCTCTGACTCTTTCTCTCTCTCTCAAATAAATAAAAATAAAAATATTTTTTTACAAAAACTATTGAGCAACTAAGCTGTACTGTAAACTGCCATCTTAGTATTTAGATATTCAAAGCAAGTTCCAGCACTGGAGAGGTAACTTAGCGGTTAAAAGTGCTTGCTTGCAAAGCCTGCTGGCCTGGATTTGATTCCTCAGTACCCACATAAAGCCAGATGCACAAAACTGTGTATATATCTGGAGTCTGTCTGCAGTGATAAGAGGCCCTGGAATGCCCATTTTCTTTCTCTCTTCTTGCAAATAAATTTAATTTTTTTTTTTTTTTTTTTTTTTGGCTTTTCAAGGTAGGGTCTTGTTCTAGCCCAGGCTGACCTGGAATTAACTATTTAGTCTCAGGGTGGCCTCAAACTCATAGCGATCCTCCTACCTCTGCCTCCCAAGTGCTGGGATTAAAGGTGTGTGCCCACCACACCCGGCAATAAAAATATATTTTTTAAAGTTCTACAAAGGGTATTAAGTAATGATTTTTTTTTCTTTTTCATTCCCTCCCACTGTTCTTTCATTTTTTGAGATAGACTCTCATTCTGTAGCCCAGGCTGGTCTGGAACTCACTATGTAGCCCAAGCTAGCTTCAAACTATCAATCCTCCAGATGCTCTAATGACAGGCAAGAATCACACACTCACACAAGCATGGCCATAGGAAATTATTACTCTTACTCTTTTCCTAAAACTAGAGTTAATAAATCTTTTGTATGATTATCAAGTATAGGAGAAATAAAAAGTAAAGATATAACATAAATAACCTGTGAGTAAACTAGCAAGCTAGGAAGCTAGCAGATGATTAAGAAGCCCTAAACTTTTAAATTACTGTCTAAAATTAAAAGGCTTTCACTAATGATAAATGTATCTGACTGATCTACAAAAACAGATTCAGGAAGCCGGGCATGGTGGCACATGCCTTTAATCCCAGCACTGGGGAGGCAGAGGTAGGAGGATCGCCATGAGTTCGAGGCCACCCTGAGACTACAGAGTGAATTCCAGGTCAGCCTGGGCTATAGCGAAACCCTACCTCGAAAAACCAAAAAAAAAAAAAAAAAAAAAAAAAAAAAAAAAAAAAGATTTAGCCATAAACCTAAGAAATTAGGCATTCTGCTTACCTGTATTAAGACATTATCTATTGCAGTCTGCACCTCTAAGATAAGGCTGTAGCTGGCATCATCTTTGTTCAGTGTGAACTTGTCATTTATGCTAAATGAAGGAACAGATGATTTTGCTTTGCTGGACTGAGAAAACTGTTGATGGTTCTCTCTTTCCTGCAGTACCTTATACTGCAGATGCTCCAGCTCACTCCTACAGGAAACACACAACCTTGTCACCCATAAGCAAACATTGGAGATCCTTCCATTGTGCACAAAATTTTGAGACAGTTCCTTCTATAAAATGCGTTTTCATTAGTTGAGCTAGAACTTCTACAACTGACCAAATGATTCCACCTCATTTATCACTGATAAATTATAACATCTACTCAGCTCCACAGCAGCAATATTAGTATAGTGTTATCAAGGCAAGTTTAAAATCAACTCCAATACACTGACATGGTAACAGCTATATACAGCATTAATCACAAGAGAAATTAATACTGAAACCACAACATATTCAATGAGAAGAACTAAATGTATGAAGCCAATAAGCATATACCTTTCCAAAAGACATTAGGGCAGACACACAAAATAAGGTATTAGCATTTTGGGAACTACAAAGATAATCATGAATCTATGGCCCAGTTTATGTTCTAGCAAATGTTCTGATTCTGTATGAACATTGCTACAAGTCATTCTGGTTCCAGCAAAAAGCAACATGCAAATGAAGTAAACAGTAATTGGGACAGAAAAACATGAAGTGTAGTTAGCTTAATTTAGAGGAAGTCTGGGGAGAAGCCTAGATAGGATGTATACAATAAGAAAAGGAAAACATTCATTCACCCAAGAAACAATTACTAATACAATACCACATATTTTACCAAGTGTTGCATGCGCAGAATGAATAAAACTATGTAAACTTCTAACAGAGCTTATAAACTCAAGAAGGGGAAGACTTTGTTATAAATAAAAGGTACTGTACGGAGGACTAGAGAGTGTTCATTAACTCTACTTGGTATACTTCTTTTTCAAAATTTATTATTTTGTGGGGAGAGGCATATATGGGCACTGGCATGCCAGGGTCTCTTGCTGCTGCAAATGAATGCATGTGGGGCTTTCTGCGGGTAGTTGGGGAATTGAATCCAGGATGATAGGCTTTGCAATCAAGAGCCTTTAACCACTGAACCATCTCCCCAGACCTTCTACTTAATGTTTTGTTTTTGTTTTTGTTTTTGTTTTTCAAGGTAGGGTCTCACTCTAACCCAAGCTGACCTGGAATTCACTATGCAGTCTTAGGGTGGCCTTGAACTCAGTGATCCTCCTACCTCTGCCTCTTGAGTGCTGGGATTAAAAGCATACACCATCACACCTGGCTATTTAGTATTCTTATTGCATGAACTATGGTATCCAGAATGAATATGGCATACTAGTGTGTGTAATCACTGCAGCTTGCACTTTTAGTGGCCTTTACAGTCAGGCCCATGCAATTAGTAATTATGGCATTTTCTACCTTAAAGTTTTTAGAGTTTTCAACTACCACCAAAAAGGACAATCCTCACTACACTCAAGTTAACACATATGAAGTTAACAGGAGGCTGGGAAGATGGCTCAGTTGTTAAAGTTGCTTAGTTGGCAAGCCATGCACATAAGCCGGATGCAAAGAGTGGTGCCTCTGGTGTTCTTTGCAGCAGGGAAGAGGCCTTGGTATACACACAAATAAATAAAATTTTTAAAAAGGGATGCAGGGCGCAAGTGGTTAAGGCACTTGCCTGAGAAGCCTAAGGACCCAGGTTCGATTCCCCAGGACCAATGTAAGTCAGATGCTCAGGGAGGCACATGCATTTGGAGTTTGTTTGCAGTGGCTGGAGGCCCTGGAGTGCCCATTCTCTCTCTTTGGGGAAAAAAAATTGTTTCAGCAACCCCTGCATCTTCATTGTATAAGAAATCTTATATAAGTTGGGACCCTTTTCATAGGACATGTCAAATTGAGCATGCTGTGAAAGCAATCCCAGCATCTAAGGAACTCGACATTTTTCAGGACTAGTAAGAAAACTTAGCAGCCAAAGTTACAGATCAATAAGGATCACAGTGAACAACAGAGTCAATGAGAAATCTAGCTACTGATGTCATCTTCCTTCTTATGTCTGTGAAAAACAAAACTAAAATATTGTAACTATCTACAACTAAGTAAATTATAATTTTGATCTAACAAAAAAAAAGTCATCAAGAATAATGCATAGGATGGGCTAAGGAAATGACTTTCCTGCAAAGCCTGCTTGCCCAGGTTCAATTCCCCAGTACCCACATAAAGCCAGATATACAAAGTGGCACATACATCTAGAGTTTGTTTGCAAATTCATTTATTTGTAAGCAGAGAGTGATAGAAGAGAAGCAGAGATGGAGAGAAAGCATGAATGGGTACATCAGGATATTTAGCCACTGCAAATGAAGTCCAGATGCATGTGCCACTACACATCTGGCTTTATGTGGATACTGGGGAAATGAACCAGGTAGTTAGGTTTTGCAGGCAAGCACCTTAGCAGCTGAGCCATCTCTCCAGTCCTAATTTTATTTTTTTTAAAGAATAAAGCCGGTAGATAATAAAGATGTGGTACATCTACACAATGGAGTTCTATTCAGTGGTAAAGAAAAATGAAATTATGAAATTTGCAGGGAAATGGATGGATCTGGACAGGATTATACTAAGCAAAATGACCCAGGCCCAGAAAGCCAAACGTTACATGTTCTCTCTCATATGTGGATCCTAGCTACAAATGTATAGACTTGTGTGTGATCTGGAACCAAAAATCAGTAGCGGAACCCATAAGCTAGAAAAAGGCTATAAGGGAGGGAGGAGAGGGAAGGTCTTAAGGGGATAGTATTGTACGTGTGTAAGTAGAAGAACAGATTACAGGGAGGGGAAAGACCTAAGCGAGGTCAGGGGAAGAAATTGTATAAAAGAAAGGTGGGGGTTCAATTAAAATTCAAGATATTCTGAATGAGACATATGAAAATCTACTGTCTTGAATAATGGCACACCCAGAAGCCATAGATTGTTACTAGAAAATTTTCAGTGCCAGTGACAGGATACCTTCCAGTGAGTTGTTGGCCAGGGAGATCCCTGTTGCCTCCAAAACATTATAAGCTATTGCCAAGGCCCTTGGTTTCCCATGAGAAAGAGATGGTAAGACCCTTCTTGCTGAAGACTTCACATGCCTCACTGTCAAAGTCACTGAGAAATCAAGCTGGTGTTGAGCAGAAAACCTTCTCCCTATAGCCCAGCCAACTGAAAGCTGGAAAAAGCTGCACTTTATGCGGTCTTATGGGAAACAGAAGTCATCAGCAATGAAAACAGTGGACACCGGAAACCTCAAGTTTGGCCAGACAGGCCAAATGACTGAACGAGTGCAATAGTGGCATGTCTGCTCTGGGGGAAACCAACTGCTCTCTAACTGGACTGAAGGCCCACTCTATGGGAGGGAATACATGCCTGGTACTGAAAACCTAATCAAAAGCCTATGGCAGGGGAGGTATGAACCTTAGGGGTATAAAGCCTGCTCTTGTCTGGATAAATGCATATATTACTCTCACCAAACTTCCCTGAAAGCACTACACTTAATGTTCATACTCATATGTTAATGCTAATCTCACTTCTGGTTAGAGAAGCTTCTCTTGTCAGATGGCGATGACCACTGGGATGACCCAAAAGGAAACATAGTGCTGAGAAAAAGGGACGGAGGAGTGTCCATCACTAAAACATCTCACACCCTCCAAGGCTCAGGGTCCACTGCAGAAGAGGTGGCGGAAAGAATGTAAGAGCCAAAGGAAGTACCATTCCTTATATACAACTGTCCAGACAGAATTTGGCCTTGAGATCCAAGACCTTGCAGTGCCTAGCAATACCCACACAAGACCCTCATAATAGGAGAAAAAGATGACATCAAATTAAAAGAGAGACTAATGGAGAGAGGGAGGGGATATGATGGAGAGCAGAGTTATGAAGGGGAAAGTGGGGGAAGGGAAGAGAGGGAAATACCATGGTTTGTTGTCTGTAAGTATAGAAGTTGTCAATAAACATATCTATTTAAAAAAAAAAAATAAAGCTGGGCTTGATGGTGCACACCTTTAATCCCAGGAAGGCAGAGGTAGGAGGGTTGCTGTGAGTTCAAGGCCACCTTGTGACTACATACTGAATTCCAGGGTCAGCCTGGGCTAGAGTGAAACCCTACCTCACCCCCCCCCCCAAAAATAATAATAATGCCTAGGCTGGACATGGAAGAACACACCTATAATCACAGCAATCTGGAAGTGAAGGCAAGATCAGGAGTTCAAGTAGTTCACTCTTAACTATAGAGTGAGTTTGAAGCCAGCTTTGGCTACCTGAGACCTCACCTTCAAAAACCAAAAACAGGTGCTTTGGCTATATCTCAGATGGTAGAGTACTTGCCTAGCATGCACAAAGCCCTACGTTCAATTCCTAGCAATCCATAAAACTAGAAATGGTGGTGAGTGCATGCCTGTAATCATAAAGGCAAGAGGACCAGAGGTCAAAGGCCATCCTCATTTCTACACCAAGTTCAAGGCCAGCCAGGGATATATGAGTTTCAAAAATAAATAAATAAATAAATAAATAGAAGAATGCAGGTGTGCTTCAAACTCCAAAATATGACTAAACTTTATCTTTGCAAGGTGACAAAAGTATGACTCCTGAAAAATGAATATAGCAAGTGTTTCTATGAGTAATAAAACAGACAACCAAATACTTTTATGAGATGAATAAAGTAAAGAAAAAAAATCAGATGTTACCGTAAAGACGCAATTTTATTCTGCATTTCCTGACTAATTTTTAGTCCTTCTCCTGGCCCACTTTCCTTATGCGTAGGCTCCGTTGTCAGACCTGTAACCCAGCCTGTAGAGAGGAATCACAATCAAACATGACTTAGTGGTTTATGTCAAAGTGTATAGCAGAAACCCCAATTATACTTCCCTTTGCCCACCAATCTCAACCGAATATGCTTTGATGAAAGGTATTTTTCAATTCTTAAAAACTTTAGTTTTCAAGTGTGGCATAAGTCAGCACATTCTAGCAAGTTCAAAAGCAGCTGAAGGAGCCTGCTTGCCGGATGGCTTGGGTTTGATTCCCCATAAGCACATAAAGCTGGAGCAGAAAATGGTGCATGTATCTATATCTTGTTAGCCATGGCAAGAAGTCTATGTATTTTCTCTCTCATACAAATAAATTAATAAAAGTAATTTTAAAAAACAGCTGAAAAATAAAAATTTCCTATCATATAAATTACTTTCATGGGAATTTAACTTGACTATTTTGAGAATATAAAAACCAACTCTTCAAAAGAAGTTTTCACAAAAACATGTAGGCCATAATACCCTTTAAATTTCAGTAACTACTAAACCAAAGAATGTTATTTTATGTACACAGGTACTAGAAACATCCAAAGTACTATTCAATAAGTTCTTCTCCTCTCACTTGTTTTTAGTATTGGAGATCCAACCCAGGGCCCCACACATATGCAAGGCAAATTTTCTACCACTGAGCTAAGTCCTTATTTCTAAACCAATATAGTTTATAATGATGAGGGGAAGAGTGGCTACTAATAATATTTATTTAAAAATTAATCAACAAAATAAATTTATTAAATTTAGAGTATTGTTATTCTTCAGCTATTGATTATCATTTACCTGAATATGTAGACAGCACAATTTCATCATAGCCATCTTTTCCTACACAACCACCTTGGATCGATGTGATACTTTCAGATAACATCTAAAATAAAGACCAACCATGTCATTAGTATCTAAAAATTTTAAAGGTCTGTTAAAATAAACCACAAAACTTAACTTCCTGTCTCCAGACATTGAACACATATTTACTGAATGTTTATTCTGTGCAGACAATGAGATTAAAATAACAAAATCCAGAAAATCCCAGTATTTTAATATATATATATATATATATATGTTTTTGCAAGCAAAGAGAAACAGAGAGAGAATGGGCACACCAGGACATAGTGCCACTGCAAACAAACTCCAGATGTATGTACCACTTTGTGCATAGGACTTAGGTGGGTACTGGGGAATCACACCTGGGTCCTTAGGCTTTGCAGGTAAGTGCTTTAACCACTGAGATACCTCCCCAGCCCAAAATTCCAGTATTTTTAAATTTTGGAAAGATCTGAAATGACTGTACCACTCAGCAGTAAAACCACATATTAAACAAAAATAATTTATTTATTAAAAAGATCTTGCATAAGACAAAACAGCCAGTAAATTTAGTCTGGTATATGAATTTGAAGTTTTCTCCAGAGTTTTTGTTGTTGTTTTGTTTTGTTTTGTTTTTAGGTAGAGTGACTGGGAGCTCACTCAGAAGCCCAGACACCCTTCTACCTCTGTTTACCAATTACTGGGATTATGAGTATGAGCCATCATAAGTAGTTTTTCAGATCAACAAACTATGCAGCTCCCTGTACATTTTTACATTAATTTCTAGATTTTCACTATAACTTTAAATAGTTACAAAGAATTAATTTTCAAGTTGTAAATATTATTACTTTAAAATAAAATTTTTTGTTACAACTTTTAATCATACCCAATGAATCTAAGTATCAGGACAATTTTAAATATATACCACTAATTTTTAAAATGGAGAAATAGGGCTGGAGAGATGGCTAAGCAGTTAAGGTACCTGCCTGCAAAGCCTAAGAACCCGGATTTGACTCTCCAGAACACACATAAGCCAGATGCACGTGGTGGCGCATACATCTGGAGTTCATTTGCTGTGGCTGGAGGCCCTGCCACACCCATTCATTCATTCATTCATTCATATTCTCTCTCTCTCTCTCTTGCTGGAGGCCCTGGCATACCCATTTTCTCTCTCTCTCTATTAAATAAACAAATAGTTTTTTCAATGGAGAAATAAATCCCTTTTTAATACTTTGAAATGTGACACTGTTTGTGGTGGTCTGAATTTGATGTCCCCCCTAAACTCATATGTGTTGAATGCTTGGTACCCAGCTGATAGCAATTTAGGAGGTGGAGCCTTGTTGGAGGAAGTGAGTTGTCGGGTGTAGGTTTAGGGGTCCTATAGCCAGCCCTCCTTTGCTAGAGCCTAGCTCATTCTCCTGCTGCTGTTGTTCATCTGCTGTGGCAGATGTGATATCCAGCCTCTACTCTACCGTCTTTCCCCTGCCATCATGATACTTCCCCTTGAGTCTGTTAGCCAAAATAAACAACTTTCCTCCCATCAGCTATTTTTGGTTGGGTGCTTTATCCCAGCAATGAGAAGGTAACTACAACACTGTTACTTTTTCTCTTTGAACTTAAAAATATATATATTTGTTTATTTATTTACAAGCAGAGAGAGAATGAGAGAGGGAATGGGCATGCCAGGGACTCTTGTCATTGCAAATGAATTTCAGATGCATGTGCCACTTTGTGCATATGGCTTTATGTGGGTACTGGGAATTGAACCCTGGACATAAGGCTTTGCAAGCAAGCACTTTAACCACTGAGGCATTTTTATGTTTATTCCACTCCCCTACATGCTTTTATTCTAATGTAATGTACTTAATATGTATCCTAACAAAATGTAATATACTCGTATGGAATTTGTTTATACCACTCTATAACCAAAAACAAAAATAAGCTGAAATTATCTTCCATGAAACAAAGTGGCCATGTCACTCATGACCTCATAGTGGCTGAGGCCACCTACACATGACCTGTGCAATAGGACATGAAAATAGGACAGGAACTAGCTTAAAAAAGAAAAGATTCAGTGCAGGGGGAAGAAAGGAGAGGATAAAGGAGGGTGGTGGGAGAGGCTTATTATCATGGTATAATGTATATATGTATGGAGGCTGTCAAATTCTATCATTATAATTAAAAGAACATTCTATTATTATAATTATTAGTATTATTTCTCTTATCAAGACAAATATAAAAGTAAAATTCTTTATGGAAGCTCTCAATAAAAAGTTTCTTTTAAGTAAAATTCTGTAGGATATGTGTATTGTGAGATGAATGATACTTTGTTACTGAATTATTAATGTACTACAAACTAATATTGATAGAATGAGATTGACTTTAACATGAGTTCTACTGATTTTCATTTTCTCAGATTTAAGCTAGAAAAGCAGTTCCTATGTCATTAGAAAACAGAAGACATATCTGTGGACATAGGATTTCTTGGGCCAGATGTGGGTAAGCATATAAATGCTATGTTATTACTGAGGTTTAGGGTAGAAGTTGAAGAACAGACTTGAGGTCTAAGGAAAGATTCCCAAGGGCTAATAAGAAAAAGCAGATAATCAACAAAGTATAATTATATACTTTTGAGTCTGAACTATTACTTGAATCAGCAGCAAGATAGCTTTTATACTAAGATGAACAAATTTGGATTAAATCTACATCAAATAAACTCAAATGTATAACAGTTTAACTTCAATATTGTCTCTTTAGCATATTTTGTGGAGTTTTATTATTTTTTCAAAATTTTACTTATTTCCATGTGCATGTGTATGTGGTGTGCACATGCATATATGGGCCTGCCAGGGCCTCTTGCCACTGCAGATGAATGCCAGATGTTTTCTCCACTTTCTGCATCTGGCTGATGTGGGGTGGCTGGGAACTTGAACCCAGACAGCAGACTTTGCAAGCAAATACCTTTAACCACTTAGCCATCTTCCCAGCCCAACTTTCTTCTTAAAACAGCCTCACAGTATACTCTCTGAGCTAGCATGGAGAAACTCTGGAACAGAACACAGCCAGCGCCAACTTAAATGTCCAACCCTAATACATACTTACTCACAGGAATAGCTTATCCCCAAGGCTATCTGTTAGTGGTATTAAGGGGGTAGAAACTTACTCAAACTACACTGTTTAGAGGAAGAGAACTTTGAAAAATAATAAGGTCATTAAGGTAGAGCCCCATGATTAGATCCTGGGGTCTTCAAAAGAAAACACGAACACATGCATGACATATATCTGGCCATGTGACACTCTGTAATGAGAGAACTCTGTCAGCAAGAAAACCATCACCAAATGAAGCCCATAGTTCTTCCACCTTCAGAACCATAAGCCAAACATTTCTTTATAGGTATCCTATCCTCAGTGCTTTTACGACAGTAACCCAAAATAGACTAACACACCATTTTATGAAGAAGACTCTAAGTATACAATGGAATAGCAATACACTATTCAGTCATAACAAGAATGAGCTCCTGTCTTTGGTAGCAACATAGATGAAACTAGAACCCACTTTGTTAAATGAAATAAATCAGGCACAGAAAGACAAGTACCAATGCTCTCACTTGTACGTGGAATGTACAGTGTTGATCTCATAGAACAGTAGAATGGTAGTTACTACAGCTGGGAAGAGTAGGAAAAATTAGAGACAATGGAGAAAGGCTGGTCCATGAGTATTAATTTAATGTTAAAGTAGGAAGTTCTGGTATTTTAATTATAACAAGAGAAAAAAGCTCTTGCAATTGAACAGTAGACTATAGGTAGCAGTTATGTACCACATAGCTCAAAAGGCTAGATGAAAATAGTTGTAATGTTTTTACTATAAAGAACGATAAATGAGGGCTGGAGATGGCTTAGTGGTTAAGGCATTTGCCTGCAAAGCCAAAGAATCCCAGTTCGACTCTCCAGGAACCATGTAAGCCAGATGCACAAAGGGGCGCATGCATCTGGAATTCATTTGCAGTGACTGGAGGCCCTGGCATGCCCATTCTCTCTCTCTCTCTCTCTCTCTCTCTCTCTGTCTCTCCCTCTCTCAAATAAATAAATAAAATGATAAATGAAGGCTGGTGATATGGCTCAGCAGTTAAAGGCGCTTGCTTGCATAGTCTGGTGTCCCAAATTCTATACCCCAGTACCCATGTAAAGCCAGATGCACAAAGTTGCACATGCAGCTGGAGTTCATCTGCAGCAGCAAGAGATACTGACATGCCCATCCTTTCTCTCTCTCCTCACAAATAAAAATTTAAAAAAAAAATTAAAAGTCACACACTTTTAGTCCCAGTACTGGGAGGCTCAGGTAGGAGGATTGCTATGATTTGAGGCTAGCCTGGGCTACAGAGTGAGATCCTGCCTCAAAAAACAAAAAAATGAGTGAAATATGTTTAACCTCATTTGAACATTGTATACTGTACACATGTATCAAACATCATATAGCTCATTCATATCTACAATTTTCTTTTTCTTTTTGCTGGTTTTTTTTCCTTTTTTTCTTTCTTTTCCTTTCCTTTCCTTTTCTCTTCCTTCCTTTCTTTTTATTTTTATTTATTTATTTATTTATTTTTGGCTTCTTCTCCCCTAGGCAGCTTTGGTGTGGTTCCTATGCTGCCATCTTAACTAGAAGTCTCCATATGTACAATTTTCTATAAATTTTTTTTTTTTTTTTTTGTGTGTGTGTGTGTGTGTGTGTGTGTGAATGGGTATGCCAGAGGCTCTTTCTGCTGCAAATGAATGCCAGGCTGGCCTTATGTGAGTGGTTGGAGAATTGAACCCAGGCTGGCAGGCTTTCCAAATGTCTTTAAAGCTAAGCCATTATTCCAGGCCCCTCATATGTAGTTTTCCGTATATCAGAAAAATAACTTAATAACATAAAAACACAGGGCTGAAGAAATGGTTTAGCGGTTAAGGTGCTTGCCTGCAAAACCTAAGGACCCAGGTTCGATTCCCCAAGACCCACATAAGCCAGATGCACAAGGTGGTACATGCATCCAGAGTTCGTTTGCCGTGGCTAGAAGCCCTGGTTCATTCACTCTCTATCTGCCTTTCTCTCAAAATAAATAAATAAAAATATTTTAAAAAGTAAAAGACTCAATTTATGCCACAATGCATGTTTATTGTTATGCTTTACCTTGGTTTAGAGGCTTAACTGCATTTCTGAACTAAAATTATTACCTAGTATGTTTTCTTTCATAGCTGGTCCTTTACTGTCTAAAACTGTTATTTATGTCTCTTGCTTAGAGGTATTTCTTATAATGTCCTAACAATATGAAGTTTATGCATACACTCTCACTACTTTAAAATAATGATCTTACTTATAATACCCAAATGTGTAAATGCTACTTCTATAAGGTGCTGTTATGCATTATAAAAACTAAGGCAAGCCAGGCATGGTGGCGCACGCCTTTAAGCCTTTAACCTCAGTACTCGGGAGACAGAGGTAGGAGGATTGCCTTGAGTTCAAGGCTACCCTGAGACTACACAGTGAATTCCAGGTTAACCTGAGCTAGAGTGAGACCCTACCTCAGAAAACAAAATTCAAAAAAAAACCTAAGGCAAAATTTTTAAAATTTAAGAGCTATACTGCAAAAGTAATTTATTATCCACCCTATGGGCAGCCTAGATAGGATTTTGAGAACACCAGAAGAGCAATATTTAATCTATCTATCCATCTATCTGGCTAACTAACTGGTGATATGGGGGGGGGGTTGAACCTAGGGCTTAATGCCATATTATAGAAAAGCACTCTATACCCCAGTACTCAGTCCTCTTTTGCTTTTAGTTTTGAGATAGGGTTCCACTAAGTTGCCCAGGCTGCCCTAGAACAGTATCATAAGCAAACCTTAGATTTGTTATCCCCTTGCCTCAGCCACTTGAGTGGAACTTAGAGGCCTCACCACCAGGTCTGGATACAATTGCAGTATTTAAAAAGCACAAAGATTTTTACTATGTTTTCATTTAATAAAATTCAAACCATCAGCCATCTCTATAATAACTTGACAAATATTAGGCCTTGTTTTTTTTTTTTTTTTTTTGGTTTTTGTTTTCTTTGGTTGTTGTGCTGGGGATGGAACCTACATGCTTGGCAAATGACCCACCACGGAACTGCCATCCTGAGCCCAAACAAAGTTTTTCTAAATTAACTTACCTGATCAAATCGTATGACAGGCTCATTTGCATTATCAAAACTATACACCTCCACCATTCCATCATCTCTTCCAACAAGGAAATCTTTAACCCCATCACCCACAATATCAAAGCTGTCCATGCACAAGATACCTGGGTGGGGGGGGGAGTAAGTAATAAGTGAGAAAACTGATAGCTGCAGTTAAGTACATATCACATACAAAAGAAAATGTTACACAGTTGCTTAGAATCAGGAGGAATAAAGAGCAACTTTGTATGCAATCAGATGCTTTTCTCTTTTCCATCCACATTCATCTCTATGCACAGCTTGGTTTTGTCTTCTACATGATGATGGCCCCAAATTTAAAACTCTTCAGCTTTGGTTGAACATAGAGCTCCAGACTTGTATGTTCAGTTTGGTGTCTTCCTGTATACATCAGAACCTCAAACTTTTCATAACCCAAACAAAGTTCCTTATTATCTTTATACCACACTCCATCAATACCGCTCCATCGCATTATCCTCTATTGTAAGCTTATACCAACAACTTGCGCAGGTGAAAAAGTCTAAATTTCATCTCTGATTCCTTTCTTCTCACTACCCATATCAAACTGACTAGCAAAATTTATCTGCTCTGCCTCCACAATATATACTGAATTGCTTTCCAGCTAGAACTAGGCTGGAATAGGATAGTTTGGACTATGACAAATCTTATTAACTATAACTACAGATTCTAAGTGGGCTCCATGTTTCCAATTTTGACTTGCTTGATCCAAAATCCATTCGCCAAACAACATATTTTGCTCTTTTTAGTGAATTAGAGCATGCCCCCTGATACAATTCTCCAAAGACTTCCCACTGCACTTTAGTTACAATTAAAGCTCTTCTAAGGACCTACGCAGCTTGGCTCTACTCCACTTCTCTGACTTCACCTCACTCAATCACACTGGTCCTCCTACCATTCCTCAATGAATCAAGTTACTCAAATCCTCAAATCCTTTGCATGCATTCTTTTCTACTCCTGGAACACTGGTTTTCCCTAAATTTTTATATCTTTTTTTTTCTTGCCAGGCCTCAGCTACAAAGTGAATTCCAGGTCAGCTTAAACTAGAGAGAGAGAGAGAGACCCTACCTTGAAAAAAAAAAAAAAAACTTGTTCAGGAAATAAATGACTATATGAATAAATATTCTGTATATGTAAATAGCTATCTCACTACCTACCAAGTAGGGTATAAATTCTTAGAAAAGTATAAATTCTGGGTTGGAGAGAAGGCTTAGTGGTTAAGGCACTTAAGAACTCATGCTCGAATCTCCAGGTCCCATATAACCAGATGCATAGTGACACAAGCGTGCAATATTGTACATATGCCATAAAGGGGTGTGGAGTTTGTTCACAGCAGCTGAAGGCCCTGGCACACCCATTCTCTCTCTCTTTCTCTACCTCTTTCTCTCTCTCTCTCAAAATAAATAAAAACATAAAAATTATAAATTCTTTAGAAAATAAGAATATTCCCCAAACCACTGTACTTCTTTGCATCCTATTAAGCTCACTGATACCAATTAATTCCCTACCTAAGACAACTAAACAATGGAATGTTCAACTATAAAATTCTATCCCAAATTAGTAGTAACATTTCTTCAAGTAATGTCTATAGTATAATATACCTTATAAATAAGTAGTTGATAAATCAGAAATGGTTCTATGAATTGTTAAGTCTGATATACAATACAAATAAAAAACGAGGGGCTGGATAAATGGCTCAGTGGTTAAAGGCACGTGCTTTCAAAGCCTGATGGCAAGCTGGGCATGGTGGCGCACGCCTTTAATCCCAGCACTCGGGAGGCAGAGGTAGGAGGATCGCCGTGAGTTCGAGGCCACCCTGAGACTCCATAGTGAATTCCAGGTCAGCCTGGGCTAGAGTGAGACCCTACCTCGAAAAACAAAACAAAACAAAACAAAAAAACCAAAATCAAAGCCTGATGGCCTCAGTTTGACTCCCCACTATTCACATAAAATCAGATGCACAAAGTATCACGTGTGATTGGAGGTCATTTGCAGTAGTAGGAGGCCCTGGCACAACCATACTCACTTTCTCTGTGTCTCATTCTGTTTCTCTCATATAAATAAATATATTGAAAAAAAGGACTATCTTTTAAAAATGTGTTACATAATCTGTGTTACTAAATACTGAAATTTCAGAATGTTAGCTGCATCAAGCATACCTCCCCTTTTTCTGTCATTTCGAATTTCCCATTTATGTACTGGTTTGGATGTTGTAATCTGAATAAGCCCAAGCTTCCCATCTGACGTTCCAAATAAAAGGTCTTCTCCCGAGTCACCTAGTTAAAATTAAAGTGAACATATGAACAGTAACTGTTTAAAATATTTTCATGTAAAAATCTCACTTGCTGTTACACAAAAATAAAAAATTCAATTTTGGGAAATTGTTACATATTCACAAATTTGCACAGCCATCAGAGGAAAGCCTACTACTCCCCACCACTTAAATCTCAAAATGAAGAAGTTCAGTAGCTCATGACTGTGAGCATGCAAGCATCTCAACTTGAGTATGTTCTGTTGATAAGCTCCTTTTTATCACTTAATATTTTTTGTAGATACACAGTTGACAGTGAAAACTGAAGTCTGATTACCACCATCTCCATTGTGTAGGGCCAAGATAGTAGGTGGGCCAGGGACTTCAATTTCATACATCACATCAGATCCCTAAAGGAGAACAAGAATTTAAGAGCTGAAACGAAACAAAAAATTTAAGATGACATTCATAGGTAACATCAATATTAAAATATAGCACTCTTAGCATTTAGAATAAAACTGCTGAAACAATAGGTCAAGAATATCAACTTGTACTTGTTAATAATTTCGAATATATTAACACATTTAAAAACAAATATATAAGAATATAACAATGTAAATGTCGCCAGGTTTAGTGGCACACACCTTTAATCTCAGCACTCAGGAGGCGGAGGTAGGAGGATCGCAATGAATTCAAGGCCATCCTGAGACTACATAGTGAATTCCAGGTCAGCCTAGGCTAGAGTGAGACCCTACCTTGAAAAACTAATATATATATAAATGTCAAGGAGTTTTAATTTCTTTATATGTTTATTTGAGAGAGAGAATGAGAAAGAGAGAATGAGAAAGAGAGAATGAGAAAGAGAGAATGGATGGGCACACCAGGGCTTCTTACCACTACAAACGAACTCCAAACACACGTGCCATTTTGTGTATCTGGCTTTACATGGGTACTGGGGAATTGAACCCAGGCCAACAGGTTTTGCACCAAGCACCTTTAACCACTGAGCAGTCTTTCCAGCCTGACTTCTAATTTTTATTAAAATTTAAAATGTTGTTTGCTTAAAAATTGGCATTGGTAAATTCCTTTCAAAATGCTCCAAGAACAAGTTGTTCTGTCTTCCAGTGCTAACTAGAGGGTTTCATTTAGAATACATTCAAAAATTTGAGTAGATTCCAAGTTACTTCCTAATGAAAATTCTAGCTTTTCTTTTTGGCAATTCCCAAACACACTCCAGTTAGAAGCAGAATCGCCTATTTACACAGGAAAACAAAGGTTGGGGGGGTGGCTTAATGGTTATAGAAACTTGCTTGCAAAGACTGTCTGCCAGGGTTCAATTCCTCAGTGCCCAGAGAAAGCCAGATGCACAAAGTGGCACATGTGTCTGGAGTTCACAGGGGCAAGAAGCCCTGGTATGCTCATCTTTCCCCCACCCCCACTCTCTCTCTCAAATAAATTTTAACTTTTTTTTAAAAGTCAAGATCTAGCCGGGCGTGGTGGTGCACGCCTTTAATCCCAGCACTCAGGAGGCAGAGGTAGGAGGATCGCCATGAGTTTGAGGCCACCCTGAGACTCCATAGTGAATTCCAGGTCAGCCTGGGCTAGAGTGACACCCTACCTCAAAAACAACAACAACAACAAAAAAAGTCAAGATCTTTTACTTGTCATTTTTTGTCCATTTTGCTACTTATAGCACAATTTAAAATAGTAACAGCAGGGTTGAAGATATAGCTCAGCAGTTAAAGGTACTGTTTACAAAACCTTAAAGCCTGGATTCAATACCCCAGTACCTCACATAGCCAAATGCACAAAGGGGCATACGAATCTGGAATTTGTTTGCAGTGGCAAGAGACCCTGGCAATCCCACTTCCCCCACCCCACCCGTCCTCACAAATAAATGTATTTTAGAAAATCAATAGAAAGTATATCACATCAATTTTGTTAAAAAAATTTTAACATATTTTTACCTCTTATTTGTCATTTTACAGGTATCATATTAAAAAAAAAAAAAACTAAATTGTCCAAGAGGCATGCCCTTGGAAATGGACTGCCCTTAAAAGCAGATGGGAATAAAGGACCAGTGGCAATGGAAGGAAAGAGTTCATCAGCTCCTTACTCTCCACAAATCCCTTGTGATACTTTATAAAATTTTTATTTGTTTGTTTACTTTGCAGAGAGAGAGAGAGAGAGAGAGAGAGAGAGAGAGAGAGAGAGAGAGAGAATGGGTGCGCCAGGGCCTCCAGCCACTGCAAAAGAATTCCAGATGTGTGCACCCCCTTGTGCATCTGGCTAATGTGGGTCCTGGGGAATCAAACCTGGGTCCTTTGGCTTTGCAGGCAAACACCTTAACCACTAAGCCATCCCTCCAGCCCTAATACTTTAAAAAAATACTTTAGTTATTTGAGAGAGGCAAGGGCAGTAGAGAGAATGGGCACACCAGGGCCTCTAGCCATTGCAAATGAACTCTAGATGCAAAGCGCCCCCTTGTGCATCTGGCTTTACGTGGATACTGGGGAATTGAACCTGAGTCCTTTGGCTCTGCAGGCAAGTGCCTTAACCACTAAGCCATCTCCAGCCCCTTTGTGATACTTTTCAACCATAAGATAATGGATCTTGGAGTGGGGGGAGATGGATCAGAGGTTAAAGGCACTTGCCTGCAAAGCCACATGGCCTGGGTTCAATTCTTCAGTACCCATGTACAGCCAGGTGTACAAAGTGGTGTATGAACCTGAAGTTCTTTTGCAGGGGCAAAGAAGCCCTGGTATACCCATTCTCTCTCATTCTCCCCTTGCAAATAAATTTTTAAAAAATTTAATAAAGATTACAAGGCTGGAGAGATGGCTCAGTGGTTAAGGCACTTGCCTTCAAAGCCCAAGGACCCAGGTTTGACTCCCCAGAACTCACATAAGCCAGATGTACCAGGTGACACAAGAGTGCAAGGCTGCACATGTACACAAGGTGGCACATTTGTCTGGAGTACATTTGTAGTGGCTAAGTCCCTGGTGCACCAATTCTCTCTCTCTCTCTCTCACTTTATCTCATAATTTTTTTTAAAAAAAAAGATTATGAATCTTTTCTTATAAAACAGAGAATCATAGCATTCAGCCGGCTCAATGTCTTTTTTGCCTAATTGCCTAGCCCACTGCTGGTAAAGCTAATTTCCTGGAACATTCAATACTAGAAAATACAGGCTAAGAGAAAAATTAATCAATCATAACTCTAAAATGAACTCTAGGGTAGTGAGAAGGAAGGAGCCACCAAATTAGTGTATTTTTTCCTGCAATAGAGGAGCTAACATCAAGAAATGGCCATCTGGCTATGGAATTCCAGGGTGAGATTACCTGTGGTAGCAGGGAATTCATAGCTCAACCTCATCAACTGAACCACCTATTATCAGTCTAAATTCCCAACCCCATTAATCTACCAGTTACTTGCTATTTAACCTTTAAGGGTCCTAGAGTATGCGTGAGAGAGACAGTTTTACTGAAAGCCATTCTCAAGAAGACATTGTGGTAACTATGGTCATTAATAACAGTGATCTGAACTAGCTGTTCTTGCCAGCCATGTTTTTTTTTTTTTTTTTTACTTGAAATATAAGGATAACAAGATGGTTTTACCCTCTATTGCTCATTTATTTAACCAACAAATATTTACTGAGGTACTTTATGTCATAAATACTAAACACTAATCACTTTAGACTATCCAATTTCTTCCTTTAATTTGAATTGTTGAGCCAGGGATGGTGGTGCATGCCATTAATCCCAGCACTTGGGAGGCAGAGGTAAGAGGATCCCTTGAGTTCGAGGCCACCCTGAGGCTACATAGTGAATTCCAGGTCAGCCTGGACTAGAGTGAGACCCTACCGTGTAAAAAACAAAAACAAGCAAACAAAAAAAGTTTAATTTGAAGCCAGGCGTGGTGGCGTACGCCTTTAATCCCAGCACTTGGGAGGCAGAGGTAGGAGGATCACCATGAGTTCAAGGCCACCCTGAGATTACATAGTAAATTCTGGGTCAGCCTGAGCTAGAGTGAAACCCTACCTCAAAAAAAACAAAACAAAAAAAAAAAAAAAAAAAAGGTTTAATTCAAATTGTTGGGGAAGAGAAGAGTGAGAAGAGGGAAAAAAAAGGAGGAAATGCTGGCAATAGTCTTCTATAGTAAAATACTCTCATTTCACTAGAGGCATAAGACATCCTTTCTCATTTATATGTATCTCTAAAAATTTTTGATCCTATGGGCATGGATAATGGTGCAGTGAGAAGCCATATATTGTTATTAGAAAAATTTCATACAATAGCTAGGAAATAGAATGAGCCTAGATGTCCATCAGCTGATGAGCAGATAATGAAGATGTGGCACATTTACACAATGGAGTTCTACTCAGCAATAAAGAAAAATGAGGTTATGAAATTTGCAGGAAAATGGATGGATCTGGAAAGCCAAACATCCCATGTTCTCTCTCATATGTGGATCCTAGCTACAAATGGTTGGACTTCTTTGTGAATAGGAATAAAACTCAGTAGCAGAGGCAAGCTAGAAAGGGGATATAAAGGGAATAGAAAGGGAAGGAGGGGGGACTTAATAGGATGGTATTATATATATATGTAAGTAGAAGAACAGATTAATGGGGGTGAAAAGGCCTAAATGAGGTCAGGGAAGAGATTGACTAAAGGAAAGGTAGAGGGAAGGCTAATCAAAATCTAAGAGGTAGCTGGGCGTGGTGGCGCACGCCTTTAATCCTAGCACTCAGGAGGTAGAGGGTAGGAGGATTGCCATGAGTTTGAGGCCACCCTGAGACTCCATAGTGAATTCCAGGCCAGCCTGGGCTAGAGTGAAACCCTACCTTGAAAAACCAAAACAAACAAAAAAATCCAAGAGGATATAAATAAGTCATATGGATACCTACTTTTTTGAACAATGGAACAATCAGAAGCCATAGACTGTTACTAGAAAACTTTCAGTGACAGGGAAGGGATGCCTTCCAGTGAGTTGTTGGCCAGGGAGGTCCCTGATACCTCCAAAACATTACAGGCCATTGCCAAGGCCCTCGGTTTCCTACCAGGAATAGATGGTAAGACCCTATTGGTAAAGACTCCACATACTTGAGCTGCAAGGTCACTGAGAAATCCTGCTGGAGCTGAGCTGAAAATCTCCTTCATGTAGACCAGCTGACAGAAAGCTGGAAGAAGCCATTCTGCATGCAGTTCAATGGGAGAGCAAGAAATCACCAGTGAAGGTACTCAACAGTGGACACTACAAGCCTTATATTTGGCCAGCCAGGCCAAATGAGCCAACGGTTCCAATAGTGGCATGTCTGTTATGGGGGAAACTAACCACTCTCTAATTGGACTACAGGTCTGCTCCACGGGAGGGAATACATCCCTGATTCTGAAAACCTACAACAGAGGTAGTCATAAGCCCTAGGGGTGTAGTGTCTGCTGCTGTCTGGCTAAATGTATATAGTATGCTCACCAAACTGCCCAGTAAGCACTTCTCTTAATGTTCATACCCATATATTAATGCTACTCTCACTTTTGGTTAGAGAAGCTTCTCTTTTCAGATGGCAGTGACCTTGGGATGACTCAGAAGGCACCATGGTGCTGAGAAGAAGTGACAGAGGAGTGCTCAGCACTGAAATATCTCTATCACAACTTCCAAGGCTCAGGGTCCATTGCGGAAGAGGTGGCAAAAAGAATGTAAGAGCCAAAGGAAGGGTAGGACTCCTTACAATGCGCTCCTCCATGGACAAAATGGCCTGGATATCCATGACCTCACAGGGCCTGGCACTATCTACATAAGACCCCATAACAGGAGGAAAAGATCATGACATCAAAATAAGAGAGAGTGTGATTGAGAGGGGGAGGGGATATGATGGAGAACAGGGTTTCAAAGGAGAAAGTGGGGGGAGGGAGGGGAAAACCATGGGATATTATGGAAGTTGTCAGTAAAAAAAAATAAATAAATACAATTTAAAAAATAAAATAAAAATGAAAAATTTCAGTGATGGGGTGGGATACCTCCCAATGAATTTGTTGTTGGCAAGGGAGGCCCCTGATGACCCCAAAACCTTACAGGCCATTGCCAAGGCTGTGGGTTATCCACCAGAACTAGATGAGAGACCCTACTGCTGAAGACTCAACATGCTTGGGTTGCAGGTCACTGAGAATCAAGGTAGAGTTGAGCTAGAACTCTTGTCCATGTTGACTACTTACCAGGATGCTGGAAAGAGCTATGAGAAAAGTCATCAACAGCTTTAGCCTGCAGTGGACCCTGCAAGTCTTATGGCTGGCCAGCTAGGCCAAAATGTGCCAACTAGTACCATAGTCTGTTACAAAGGAAACCAACTGCTTTCTGATTTTCTGGAGGCTCACTCCATGGGAAGGAATTCATGCTCGGTACTGAAAACCTAGTGAAAAACCTATGGCTGGGTAAGTTAGAAACCCTAGTGGGGAAACTACAACTGCTGTCTGGCTAAATGCATATAGTATGCATACCAAACTACCCTCTAAACACTTATGCCCACATATTAATACTACTCTCACTTTTGGCTAGAGAAGCTTTTCTTCTCAGATGGCAGTGACCACTGGAGTGACTCAAAGGTCACCACAGTGCTAAGAAATGACAGTGGAGTGTTCAGCACTGAGGCATTTCTATCACACCCTCCAAGGCTCAGGGTCCATTGCAGAATAAAAGGTGGAAAGAATATAAAAGCTAAAGGAAGGGTAGTACTGCTTACACTGCTGCCTTCCAGGCACAAAATGGCCTTGATGTTTATGACCTCAGTGTTTGACAATACCTACATATGACCTTCATAATAAGAAGAAACAATGATGACATCACAATAGAAGAGAGACTAATTGGGAAGAGGAATGGATTCAATGGAGGGTGGATTTGAGAGGGGAAAAATGGAAATGATGCGTGGGAAGTATCATGGTTTCTTATCTATACTTATGGAAGCTGTCAACAAAAAGTTTAAAAAACCTTTCGAAAGATCTCAAAGCATTTGCTACAAGTAAAAATACTTTATCAATAAAGTGTAATTTTTCACCTAAAACAGGACAATTAATATAGTAATCACTACAGTAGCATTATCTCAAGTAAACAACATTTATTATTTATTTACCTAAATTATGAAAAATTATAAAAATGCAAAGAATAGTAACCTGCAAAACTCTGAGCACCCTGTCCTGGCAGGCCAGCACTGGTGTAATGCAAGGTATTTTTTCCACTGGAAGGCAAATAACATCATTGATTTTGTCCCCAGAAAGGTAATAATGCTGGTCTTTGCAGTCACAGTAATGATTATAGATGTAATTTGCACTGAGAAAGAGGTCAGAGCCAGATATGTGCCTGAGAACATAAGAAAGTAATTTAAGACATCCATATTTTAAAAAAATAAGTACAAGTAATCTTGAATTTTTTTCAGGGATGAAAACAAAAGTTTATTTACAGTTTATTATCACTTAATCACAGACACAGAAAACACAATTCTTTTTCATTTCCCCTACTTTATTTCTAGCCTTTAAAAAAATGTTTTTCTTTTTTTTTTTTTTTTTGTTTGTTTATGAGGCAGGGTCTTGCTGTAGCCAGGCTGACCTGGAATTCACTGTGTAGTCTCAGGCTGGCCTCGAACTCATAGCAATCCTTCCTACCTTTGTCTCCTGAGTGCTGGGACTAAAGGCATGTGCCATAACACCTGACACAAAAAATTTATTTTTACTTACTAGGGGAGTGATGTGCACACATGACACTGCAAACAAATGCCAGGCACTTGTGTCACTTTTAGTATCTGGTTTTATGAGGGTGCTAGTGAATGGAATACAGGTTGACAGGCTTCATAAGAAAGCACCTTTAACCTTTAATGGCTGAGTCATCTCCCCAGCTTGCCTGTTTTTTTTTTTTTTGTTGTTGTTGTTGTTTTTTTTTTTTTTTCTGAGACTGACTCATGTAACCCAGAATGACCTTGAATTTACTATGTAGTCAGAGATGCCCTTGAGCTCCAGATCCTCCTGTCTCCAACTCCCAAGTGCAGAGATTACAGGTGTGGGCCACCATCTTTAATTTCTATTCTTCTGATAAAACACTTTTGATTCTGAAAGCAAAAATTGAAAGAAAATAAAAACTAAGCTTAGAAAAACTAAAAACAATGATGTCAATTGTGTCTATCTGAAAATATTAAGCTGACCTGCAATTCACTATGTAGCTCAGACTGGCCTCAAACTCAGTGATCCTCCTACCTCGGCCCCACAAAAAGAAACTTCAAACATGTGCTATGTGCCGAGCACTGTCCTAAGTAACTGATGTGTATGATGCAACAAATCCTCATAGGGACTGTTAGCCTTACGCTAATGGCTAATAACAAGAGTGGATTGCAACTCAGCTAGTTTTCAGTGCCAGAGTTAGCACCCTTATGACCATACTAAATTGCCAGGAAAAGTATCTGAAGGGAAGTTAAACTAAATGAAATAAAGAAAGATGTTTTCATTAGAAATTAATCTTGAAAGCCGGGCATGGTGGCATACTCCCTTAATCCCAGCACTTGGATGGCAGAGGTAGGAGGATCACCGAGAGTTTGAGGCCACCCTGAGACTAGATAGTGAATTCCAGGTCAGCCTGAGCTAGAATGAGACCCTACCTCAGAAAAAAAAAAAAAAAAAAAAGTCTTGAAAATAAGTTCATTTCAAATTGTGATTAATAAAGTTTAGTTAATAATCACAACAATGTTGTCATTCTTAGGTTGGATCCAGGTTGTTTTTCTTGATAGAAACTCAACTTTCTTTTTTTCAAGGTAGGGTCTCATTCTAGCCCAGCTCAGGCTGGCTTCAAACTCACAGCAATCCTCCTCCTTCTGCCTCCCAAGTGCTGGGATTAAAGGCATGTACCACCACACCTGGCAAAACTGAACTTTTTTGGTTAAAAAAAATACATATATTAAAAATACTGCCGGGCGTGGTGGCACACGCCTTTAATCACAGCACTTGGGAGGCAGAGGTAGGAGGATCACCGTGAGTTCGAGGCAACCCTGAGACTCCATAGTGAATTTCAGGTCAGCCTGGGCTAGAGTGAGACCCTACCTCGAAAAACCAAAAAAAAAAAAAAAAAAAAAAACTACTCAGAAAAACGAGGAAACTTGCCAGGCTCGGAGGTGCATGCCTTTAATCCCAGCACTCAGGAATTGAGATAGGAAGATTGCTGTGAGTTCAAGACCAGCCTGCAACTACAGGCCAGCTGGGCAGAATGAAACCTTACCTCAAAAAAAAAAAAAAAAAAAAAAAAAAAAAAAAAAGCTGGGCGTGGTAGCACTGGGGAGGCAGAGGTAGGAGGATCACCCTGGGTTCGAGGCCACTCTGAGGCTACATAGAGAGCTCCAGGTCAGACTGGGCTAGAGTGAGACCCTACCTTGATAAACCAAAATATATAGGAGGAAACTCCTTATCTTCCTCATACCTTATCCATACACTTCTCTGAATGAAGGAGTATTTTAATAATAAACTATTCTGATTTAGCATTCCAGTTTTCACTGGCTGTTATCTACGATAGCACTTCAAATATGCTCCATTCTTAAACCACATGAAATATTTTCTATCCTTACAGTTCAACTCTTATTTCACCAAGCCCAAGTTTTAAGGCCCACATGTCAGGAGAAATGCTGTACAAGGTGTCATCTATGCACTGTTTAGAAGAGGCTCCCAAACCAAGGCTGTGGCCTGTGCACCTGTTTCAAAGGGAAAGCTTTGAAGAAAAAACAAGCACTCCTGGTTACTCTGTTTCAGTGAAGTGTTAATTGGGGCATCAATTGTTTAAGCTTCCTAGGAGGTCTTCCTAAGTATCAAGTTTAAGAAACTGGATTATAGAGACCTAATTCTTCATTAGTTAATTACAAGATATAACTTTCTTAAGTAGAGTGGGAAAGAAAGACAGTTTGGGTGGAAATACTCTGCTGGGGTGAAGAAAGCTTTACCTTAAGATCATAGGCGTTTGCTGGTAAATCCCAGTACCAGAATTGGGTCTCCCCACCACAGTGAGCTATTGGTCAAAGCCTCCCCAGAAATGCAGGCCACTGCCAACAGGCCATAGTCACAGGATATTGAGAAATCAAACTGGAACTGAGACGGAACCCATTGCCTTGCTGGCTAGCTGTCATCATGCTAGAAAGCACTTTGTGAGGTGCTGGGGCATAAGTCATCAACAATGTGAAAAACAGTAGATACTGCAAGCTAGATAATCAACTAGCCAGGTAAAATGTACCTACCAATACAATAGTGGAACATAAGTTATGGAGGTAATCAAGTGCTCTCTGACTGGATATGAGACCCATTCAGTGGAAAGGAATTCATGCCTGGTACTGACAACCAAGTAGAAAGCCTATGGCTTGGAAGGTAATAGTCCTTAGAAGGAAACTTCTACTGTTCTTTGGCCAAAAAAAGAGGTTATACCCATCACAAAGTTTTCTAAATATGTATGTTTATCCCCTTTGATCCGTGCTACTCTCACTCTCAATTAGAGTGTCTCCTTTGTATAGGTGGTGGTGAATACCAAGGGAGACTCAGGACCCATCAAAATGACAAGAGAAATCTGAGTGCCTAGCACTGGACAAGTCATCTCTATCATATCCACAGGGCCCAGGAAACATTACTGACGAAGTGGCTGAGTAAATAAGAGTGTTGCTCTGATAGCCAGAGAACCTTCTCCATGGAGATGGCAGTAGACACTGAGGAGGCTCAAAATTCACCAAAGCAGATGAGAGGCTGCTGAGAACTCAACACTCAAGGAAAGAGGTCCCTATATATCTGCAGAGTTGTTTTGTTTTGTTTTTGTTTTTTTAACTTCATAAACTTCTAATACACCCTCCAAGGTTCAGGAAACCTTGTGGAAAAGGAGGCAGAAATAATTTAAGACTTACAGGTTGGGAGGGAACTTCCAACTCATGGCAATCATCCTGTCTCAACCTACAAGTGCTAGGATTATAGCCTAGCATGAGCTACCACACTCTGCTGATGGTCTTTTTGTTTTTCTTCCAAATTTTTATTAACAACTTCCATGATTATAAAAAAATACCCCATGGTAATACCCTCCTACCCCCCCCCCCACTTTCCCCTTTGAAACTCCATTCTCCATCATACCCCCCTCCCCATCTCAATTGGTCTCTCTTTTAATTTTGATGTCATGATCTTTTCCTCCTCTTATGATGTTCTTGTGCAGGTAGTATCAGGCACTGTGAGGCCATGGATATCCAGGTCAGGTCAGACTTTTAATATAGTGTTGCTACCTCAAAATCACAACTGCCAAAGACACCCAAGGAACAGGAACCTATGTATATGGAGTTTTTCACTTTTAAAAACCTGTTTTATTGATTTATTAATTTGAGAGAGAGAGAGAGAAAGAGGTAGAAAGAGAATGGGCATGCCAGGGTCTCTAGCCACTGCAAACAGAATCCAGACACATGTGTCACCTTGTGCATCTGGCTTATGTGGGTAATGGGAATTTGGTCCTTAGGCTTTGCAGGCAAGCACCTTAATCACTAAGCCATCTCTCCAGCCCAGTTTTTCACATTTTTTTAGCTTCTTATGCATTGACCATGGATCATGAATCACAACTAAACTAGGCAGTCAAAACTGAATGTATACTACAACTGTATACTTCAAAATAGCTAATAGGACTTAGAATGTTCACAGCATAAAGAAATAATTAGTCTGAGGTGACAGGTATGCTAATTAATTACTCTGATCTGGTCACTACTCAGAATATACATGTATTGAAATGTCACTCTGTATACTCAAATAAAATACTGTGCTAATGGGCTGGAGAGATGGCTTAGTAGTTAAGGTACTTGCCCATGAACCCTAAAGACCCATGTTCAACTCTCTAAGTCCCATATAAGCCAGTTGCACAAGGTGATAAGAGTGCACAAGGTCACACATGCGGACAAGGTGGCACATGCATCTGGAATTCAACTGCAGTGGTTGGAGGCCCTGGCATGCCAATTCTCTTTGTGTCTCATAAAAAGCAAAAAACAATGTGTGGATATGTGTGCATGCATACTTCTATATGTGTATATCTGCTATACAAAATGTGTCTTTTTTTTAAGGTTTAGAGAGACTTTATTAGATTAGGAAAAGGAAAGAGAAGAAAGTACACAGAATTCCTGCCATGAGGGAGGTGAGAAGGTTAAAGCATACCCTGTGACCCAAATTGGGGTTATTTATACATTCTACATGTGGTATTTTTTAAAAACATTTTAGCAGCCAATCAATTTTGTATTGATTCTACATTAAATTTAGTTTATGACTAATAAAATACCTTTAGCTAATTTTATTTCCCAGAAATGTAGGATTTAATCAGATGTTCTATACAGACCCAAAACATTATATTTGTAATATTTATTAAAAAAAAAGAACAATTAACATACATAGCTTTAATGCTTTCCGTGAGGTTTGTTTCAAAAGAAAGAAACTGCTTTCCTCTCTTTGTGAAGCCTCTAATCTCAGATCCTGCAGCAATAAAAATTTTCTCCTGAGGTGTGTTAAGAACCCCTCCTAGCTCCAGCCTCGCAATCTTTTGCCCTGGTAAAGTCTTGAACACGGCCTGGAAAACCAATCAGGGAAAAAGGTAAGTGTACAAGTTATTTTATTGCAAGCATTTTCCCTTTACCATAAACATTCAAAATATTAACAATTTAGTTTCTATTGTCTGTATTTTAGGAAAACTTTAATTAGGAATATTCAATAAGCAGTTCATCTGTCTTTCAGAAAACTTCTCTTTCTTAAAAAACAAACTGCACTCACCACTGCGTCTCCTTTCTTCATGGCAAAACATGTAACGACCCCATCTTGATCTCCAACAACCACCTATAATAGATGGATGAGTCTAAGTTTACTATTTCTGGAAAAAAAAGTTTATCACTATGGCTTTAGATTCCATAATGCACTGATCTCTAAGAAGCTATATCAAGTTTAAGGGTAGTATTGAATAGGAAGAAAAGAGTCGTAATTATTTGAAAAAGCTACCTAAACATCTTTCCCTATTTTCAACTACAGATCTATGTAAGCTGGATTTTTTTTTCACCTATTTCAAGCAAACCAACTGATCACAACAGACTGAATTCAAAAAACAGATACAAGAATTCATTTGCCTTTGCTTATGCCAGACATTAAATAATTTGTAAAAATGTAACAATATCAACATTATTTAATTTTTTTTTCTCCTTTAGGGGCTGAAGAGGTAAATGACAATCAGAAATCTGTTGATCTCTTGGAATTCTTAAGATGTCAGACTTCCCTCATATATTTAAATACCCTATTTGTAAGAATTGCCTTTGTTGGGCTGGAAAGATGGCTCAGTGGTTAAGGCGCTTGCCTGCAAAGCCTAAGGACCCAGGTTGAATTCCCCAGTACCCACGTAAAGCCAGATACACAAAGTGACTCATGTGTCTAGAATTTATTTGTAGGTGCTGGAGGCCCTGGCATACCCATTCTCTCTCTCTCGCTCGCTCACTCACTCATTCTGTATCTCTCTGCTTACAAATAAATAAAAGTAAATAAATAAATAAAAATAGTTTTAAAATGACTGCTTTTCTTGAAAATACAGAAAATGTAGTCAAGGTTTTTTATAAAGTTTTTAAAAGTTCATTTATTGAGAAAAAATAAATCTTGATTCATCGTGATAAAATATTAATATATCAGGATAATATATTGATTTTGCTACTATTAAAATACTATGCTAATCTGCTACAACATTATAATTGGTTTATCAAAATCATAGGATCATAATTTATCTTAAAAGTCTTAAAAGTGATGCATGCATCTGGAGTTCATGTGCAGTGGCAAAAGGCCCCGGCACATCATTCTCTCTCTCTCAATCTCTCTCTCAAATAAATACATAAAAATACTTAATTATATAATAAAATATAGATACAAACATAAAAATCAATGACTTAAAAATGTGACATAGTTTAAGTCAGGCATGGTGGTACATGCCTATACCCCCTTGGGAGGCTGAGATAGGAGGATCAGGAGTTCAAAGCCAGTCTTGGTTATGAGCGTGAGAGAAAATTTGTTTAAAGGCAGGATTGTCTCTATGTTCTGCTATATTTTATACTTCTTTTTACATGTCTACAGTCTGAAACACAGAATAAACTATTACCAGAATGGAGTGTGAGTCTTTGATTATCTGCTTGACTGTTCTGTTTCTGTAGTTCTAGGAACTGACTCCAAGGTCTTATGCATAGCCCACAAATGTTTTACCAGTAAGCTACATCCCCAGCCCAAGACACAGGGTTTCCAACATTTGCTTACATGATTTACTAATAACGCATAATTTTAATGTCAGGCTGGAGAGATGGCTTAGCAGTTAAGCGCTTGCCTGTGAAGCCTAAGGACCCCAGTTCGAGGCTCTAGTCCCCAGGACCCACATTAGCCAGATGCACAAGGGGGTGCACACGTCTGGAGTTCGTTTGCGTGGCTGGGGGCCCTGGCACACCCATTCTCTCTCTCTCTCTCTCTGCCTGTTTCTCTCTGTCTGTCGCTCTCAAATAAATAAATAAAAATAAACAAAAAAATTTAAAAATAATTTTAATGTCTAAGAAAATAACTATCTGTAAATGTCCAGTAATATTCCAACTCTGTTCAAATACAAAGAAATTTATCACCATTTTAATATTAGCATTTTTTTATGTAAGCCTCTTCTGCCAGAGCAAGGGGAAAATGGAGAAATCATTGTCTACAGCACCTTTTGTGTACCTCTTTGTCTTGAGGCAGGAAGCAGCTTCAAAGTCTTCTGAGAGGTCACTCCCACCTAAGGAAATAGACCAGCCAACTGAGAATATTTTCTGACACATTGGAATTTGAAGTTACAAAAATAACAAACAAACAAACAAACAAAACAAAACACCTGGCTGGAGACATGGCTCAGCAATTAAAGGCACATGTTTACAAAGCCTACTAACCTGTGGTTCAATTCCCCAGAACCCACTTAAAGCCAGATGCACAATGTGGTACATGCATCTGGAGTTCATTTGTACCGCAGCCTGATGAGCCGGAGGCCCTAGCAAGCCCATTTTCGTTCATTCTCTCTCTCTCTCTCATGAGTAAATATTCTTTTGTTGTTGTTGCTGTTGGGGGGGTGGTTTGAGGTAGGGTCTTGCTTTAGTCCAGGCTAACCTGGAATTCACTCGGTAGTCTCAGGGTGGCCTTGAACTCATGGTGATCCTCCTACTTCTGCCTCCCAAGAGCTGGGATTAAAGGCATGTGCCACCACGCCCAGCTAATGAGGAAATATTCTTAAAAAACAAATTTTAAAAAACAGTTCAGGGCTAGAAAGATAGCTCAGCGGTTAAAATTGAAAAATGAAAAGCCTAATGGCCTAAATTTGTTTCCCTAGATCCAACATAAAGCAAAATGCACAAAGTGGCTTATGAATCTGGAATTCATCTGTAGTAGCAAAAGGCCCTAGTGTGCCTATTCTCTATCATTCCCTTTTTCTCTCTATGTGTGTGTCTGTCTGCTTGCTAATAATAAAACATGTATTTTTTAAAAGTTCAAATCATTGTGAGCCATTTTTACTGAGTGATGTAACTATCAATGATGAACTTACTTTCTGATGAAATGTCGCAAAAGTCAGAATATAGCAACCAACCCAAAAAAATAAAATTCATCATATCAACTTAACTTGTGATGCCCAAAGTAATTATATGACATTCCTGATAAGGTATTTTAGAAGTCCTTCCCAATTTCATATGACTTAAGTAATTTTTGAAAATATTTTATTTTATCTACTTGAACAAGAGAGAAGAAGAGCAAGCGCAAATGGGCATGCCAGGACCTCCAGCCACTGTAAACAAACTCCAGATGCATGCTTCACCTTGTGGATCTGGCTTACATGGGTACTGGGGAATCAAACCTGAGTCCTTAGGCTTCGCAGGCAAAGGCCTTAACTGCTAAGCCATCTCTCCAGCCCCAATTTTTTTAAATGATTAAAAATCTTTGAAAATAGATTAGCTACTGAAAATACAATGTAGGAATTCCTGTTAAGATGGCGACGTAGTAGCCATGCCAAAGGAGCCCAAGGGGAAAAATAGGCAGAAAAATACCACAATACACTCTTCTACTAAAATGTGAAGGTATATGAGGAATTATTAACCACAGCAGAGAAGCAGAAGAGACCTAGAGCTTCTAGCAGCAATAGAAGCAGGCAGAATTGGCTCCCTGACTGCAGTGCCAGTCCCAGTCACTGTCCTGGTCTGTGGGAAAAGCTATGCTGCACCAGCTCTGGCCTCAGTAAAAGGAGCAGAACCCAGGTAGGGGACTCTCCAATCATATCAGTCTCCTTGCAAAGTCAAAAACCTGAAGGAGAAGACAGCAGGGACCAGCTGAGTGGCTCCTGAGGAAAAGGAAGAGGACCACAGGGACCAACTACACAGCTCCAGTACAACTTCAGGCACCCTCCACAGCCTCCCCTTCTCCAAGTGTGGCAATCACTGGAGACCTGAGAAAAGGAGATCAGCCGCATAGTACCAAGCACAGGAGATCAGAGAAAAAGATCCACCAATCCAGCCAGTCCAGCAGAGCATACAATGCAATAAAGAGGGACCCAAGAGGGCACACAGTATAGGTGAGACCAAAGTCATCCCAAAAGGTAAGGGCCTACTTACACCAGGTCAATACCTGCCCCAAAGCCTAGGATATAGACCTGCATTGGAAGTGCTAATCACACTTGCCACGTCAGGGCAGGTTATGTATTAGATTTGACTGATGGTTGGCTTTGCCATTCTTTATATATTTTTTTAATATTTAATTAATTTATTTGAGAGAAAGAGAATGGGGGTGCCAGGGCCTCTAGCCACTGCAAACAAACTCCAGACGCATATGGCCCCTTGTGCATCTGGCTTACGTGGGACCTGGAGAATCGAACCAGGGGCCTTAGGCTTCTCAGGCAAGCATCTTAACTGCTAAACCATTGTTCCAGGCCCTGGCTTTGCCATTCTTAAATAAGCTGTGTTTTGGGGTTGTCTTAGTTGCTACCTGATTTATAATGTAGCCTTTGTCATCTTGGGGACAGGATCTCACTAGGCCCAGGGTGACCTGGAACCCTTTATAAACCAGAAATCTCAGCGTCTCAGTTGACAGGATTAAAGGTATGGGGCAAGACACATCCTTAGGGACTCTGACTTTGTTACATTATCTGTTTTAATACCCACTTACGGTGGTTTGATTCAGGTATCCCCCATAAACTTAGGTATTCAGAATGCTAGGTTTCCAGCTGATGACAATTTTGGAATTAAAGCCTCCTGGAAGTAGTATATCATTGGGGGCAGGCTTGTGGGTGTTATAGCCAGCTTTCTTTTGCAAGTATTTGGCACATATTCCTGTTGCTGTTGTCCAGCTGATGTTGGCTAGGAGGTGATATCCACCCTCTACTCATATCATCACTTCTCCCTGTCTTCATGGAGCTTCCCCTTGAGTCTATAGGCCAAAATAAACCTTTGTTCCCACAAGCTGCTCTTGGTCAGGTGTTTTCTGTCAGCAATGTGAACCTGACTACATCAGTAAAGTTGGTACCAAGAAGTGGGATCATTACTGCTAGAAACCTGACTGCTAGAAACCTAACTGCATGGCTTTTGGAGCTGATTTTCAAGAAGAATGTGGAAGGATTTGGAACACTGGCCTAAGAGACACCTTGTAGTGCTGTAAGTACAGCTTGATGGACCATTATGGTCCTGGTAAAAGTTAAAAGACCTGAATGTAGTAAGAACAATGGACTGTAGGGTTTGGCTTATGAGGGTAAGAAAGAGCTCTGCCTAGACTGGGCTAGGAACAATTTGTGTGAAAGGCTTGCTGTTATGCCCTGTCCTGAGAACTTGTGAAGGGTTGCATTGCATAGAAATGGACTGATGTGAACAGAGGGATATGGCACAGAAAAAAATGAAATTCTTCAGCCCAAACTGCTGCTTGTTCAGCTGCAATCGTATGAGAGAGTACAATTGAGACTGGGCCAGCTGACCTGCAGGAAGAATGAAGACTCTTTTGAAGGGGCCCAGATGCTGAAGGAGTATCCTATTCTTCAAAGTCTGTTTGGTTTCCCCCTGAATCAACAAACTGGCACCCCACCTGGTATTATGGACAGAAAGAAATGCAGGAAAGAGAGGGTCATTAAATTTGCAACACAGCAATATGTTTTGGAAACAGTCATGGGCAATGTGAAGGTTTGCTGGATGCCTACATGGAGACCCAATCAAGACATGAGGATGGACCGTGGATTGTAGTGGAGACCCAATGGAGATGCCAGATCCATGAGACAGCTGCTAAGGAGAGCTGCCAGCCCCAAATGAAGTTTTCCAGGACTGTGAGTAGCCTGCTGGAGGGGTGGAATTGGAATATAAGAGACTTGTTGTTGGTTAGAATTATCAGACGTGAAGATCTGTCATTCACTAGAGTTCTTGGACTTGAAGCTACAGAGTTTGATTTGCCCTGGTTGTTTTAAATCTTGTATTGACTGTATTCTTTGCTATACCCAATGCTATCTTTTGCAGTATGAATGTTACTCTGTGCTATTTGTTTTTTTTTGTGTGTGTGTGTTATGGTTCAGTTAAAAGATCTCGGACTATGGGAATGTTTGAATATCATTGGGATTGATAAAAACTATAAGGACTTTTAAAGTTAGACAGAATGCATTGCATTTTACATCATGCATGGTTATCAGTTCATGGGGGCCAGAGGAAGAATGGGGTGGTTTCATTCAGGGGTCCGCCATAAACTTAGGTGTTCTGAATGTCATGTCCCCAGCTGATGGCAATTTGGGAATTAAAGCCTCCTGGAGGCCACGAGTCTTGTTAAGGGCAGGCTTATGGTTGTTACAACCAGCTTCTTCTTGCAAGTGTTTGGCACACTCTCCTGTTGCTCTTGTTCATCTGATGTTGCCCAAGAGGTGATGTCCACCCTCTGCTCATGCCATCATTTTCCTCTGCCATCATGGAGCTTCCCTTTGAGTCTGTAAGCCAAAATAAACCTTTTTTCCCACAAGCTGCTCTTGGTCAGGCATTTTCTGCCAGCAATGCAAACCTGGTTGCAAAACCACCCTTACATAAACACTCCATGCTGATTTTGATTGTATATATTGCTCAGTTGACTTTTTGAATTTGCCTGTATTTTGCTCCACCCAGCCTGCCTACTAGAATATTTGCATAGCAGGCAAACCCAATACCTACGGTCACTTTAGTCAGCTGTTACTTTGGGAGTAATGTAAGATCCACACCTGGCAACTTAAGCTCCCATGCTAAAGATATATAATGTTAGATTTATATGTCTAAGAATACTCCAGATAATTAGAAAACCCAAGCATTAAGTTAACCCAAGGTGCAAAAATTCTCTAATTATAATACAAGAAACACAAAACATCAAGATGATAAGTCCACCAAAAATTATATATCCATCAGAAATGACCTCCAGTGAGACCGATTTAGATAAAATGCCTGACAGAGATATCAAAAGGATGATTATAATCATGTTCAAAGAAATCAAAGAAGAAAACAAACTCCTAAAGGAGAACACAGGAAGCAATATAATGAAATAAGGAGGTGACTACTAGACAGAAGTAAAAAAATAGAAACACTGAAGAAAAGGGCTGGAGAGATGGTTTAGTGGTTAAGGCACTTGCCTGCCAAGCATAAGGACCCAGGTTCAATTTCCCAGTACCCACATAAGCCAGAAGCACAAGGTGGCACATGTGTCTGGAGTTCTTTTGCAATGGCTGGAGGCCAGGGAGGTCCCTGATGCCCCAAAAACAGTATAGGCCATTGCCGAGGCCCTTGGTTTCCCACCAGGAATAGATGGTAAGACCCTATTGCTGAAGACTCCACATGCCCATTCTTTCTATTGCCTCTTCCTCTCTTTCTTTCTCTCTCTCTCTCCCCCTCACTTAAATAAATAAATAAATAAATAATTTAATTTAAAAAATGCTGAATCATAAATGCTGGCGAGGATGTGGAAAAAGAGGAACCCTTCTACACTGTTGGTGGGAATGCAATCTGGTCCAGCCATTGTGGAAATCAGTGTGGAGGTTCCTAAGACAGCTAAAAATTGATCTACCATATGACCCAGCTATAGCACTCCTAGGCATATATCCTAAGGACTCATCCCATTTCCTTAGAAGTACATGCTCAACCATGTTTATTCCTGCTCAATTCATAATAGCTGGGAAATGGAACCAGCCTAGATGTCCCTCAACTGATGAGTGGATAATGAAGATGTGGCACATTTATACAATGGAGTTCTACTCAGCGGTAAAGAAAAATGAAGTTATGAAATTTGCAGGAAAATGGATGGATCTGGAAAGGATTATACTAAGTGAGGTAACCCAAGCCCAGAAAGCCAAGCGCCACATGTTTTCCGTCATATGTGGATCCTAGCTACAGATGATTGGACTTCTGTGTGAGAGGGAAAAAACTCAGTAGCAGAGGCCAGTAAGTTAAAAAGGAGATATAAAGGGAAGAGAAAGGAAGGGAGGAGGGTACTTAATAGGTTGATATTATATATACGTAAGTAGAAGAATAGATTAATGGGGGTGAAAAGGCCCAAAGTGAGGTCAGGGGAAGAGATTGGGTAAAGGAAAGGTGGAGGGAGAGCTAATCAAAATCTAAGAGGATGCAAATAAATCATATGGAATCCTCCGGTTTTGGACAATGGAACACTCAGGAGCCATAGATCATTGTTAGAAAATTTTCAGTGCCAGGGATGGGATACCTTCCAGTGAGTTGTTGGCCAGGGAGGTCCCTGATGCCCCCAAAACATTATAGGCCATTGCCGAGGCCCTTGGTTTCCCACCAGGAATAGATGGTAAAACCCTATTGCTGAAGACTCCACATACTTGGGTGGCAAGGCTGCTGAGAAATCCTGCTGGAACTGAGCTGATAACCTCCTCCATGTAGACCAGCTGACAGAAAGCTGGAAGAAGCCATTCTACATTTAGTTCAATGGGAGAAAGAGATACCACCAGAGAAGATAATCAACAGTGGACACTGCAAGCCTTATAATTGGCCAGCCAGGCCAAATGAGCCAATGGGTGCAATAGTGGCACATCTGTCACGGTGGAAACCAACTGCCCTCCAATTGGACTGGAGGCCCGCTCCATGGGGGGGAATACATCCCTGATACTGAAAACTTAAAACAGGGGTAGTCATGAGCCCTAGGGGTGTAACATCTGCTGATGTCTGGAAAAATGTATATAACTATGCTTATCAAACTGCCCAGTAAGCACTTCTCTTAATATTTATACCCTTATATTAACGCTACTCTCACTTTGGGTAGAGAATCTTCTCTTTTCAGATGGCAGTGACCTTCGGATGACTCAGAAGGTATCATAGTGCTGGAAAGAAGTGACTGGAGTACTGAGTAACATCTCAATCACACCTTCCAAGGCTCGGGGTCTATTGTGTAAGAGGTGGCGGAAAGAATGTAAGAGCCAAAGGAAGGGTAGGACTCCTTACAATATCCTCCCTCCAGACATAAAATGGCCAGGATATCCATGACCTACACAAGACCATCATAAGAGGAGGAAAAGATCTTAACATCAAAATGAAAGAGAGACTGATTGAGATGGGGAGGGGATATGATAGAGAATGGAATTTCAAAGGGAAAAGTGGGGGAAGGGAGGGTAGCACCATGAGATATTTTTTATAATCATGGAAAAATGTTAATAAAAATTAAGAAAAAAAATGCTGAAGAAAATCCAATCAGAAATACTAGAAATGAAAAACGCAGTAAGTCATAAAAAAAAAAAAAAAAAAAAACTCTGTAGAAAGTCTCACCAAAACAATGGAGGAAGGAGCCGGGCATGGTGGTACACACCTTTAATCCCAGCACTCGGGAGACAGAGGTAGGAGGATCACCATGAATTTGAGGCCACTCTCAGACTACATAGTGAATTCCAGGTCAGCCTGAGTTAGAGTGAAACCCTACTTCGAATAACCATTGGGGGGGGGGGGGGAAGAATGGATGAAGGAGAGAACAGAATATCTAAACTAGAATACCAGGTGACAGATCTAATACAGTCCAACAAAGAGAAAGACAAACTAATAGGAAGGTATGAATGGGAATTTCAAGACATTCAGGACATTATGAATTCAGGATCTAGTAGGAGAAGAATTTCACTCCAAAGGGACAGTAGATGTTTTCCACAAAATCATAGAAGAAAATTTCCCCCAAACTGGCAAAGAGATGCCAATACAGATACAGGAAGCCTTTAAAACACCAAACAGACAAAACCAGGAAAGAACCTCTCCTCACCATATTATAATTAAACTGCTAAACACACAACCAAAGAAAATGTATTGAAAGCAGTTAGAATGAAACATCACTTATAAAGGCAAGCCCATCAGAATAACAGATTACTCAACACAAATTTAAGAGCCAGAAGGGCTTGGAATGATGTATTCCAAGTTCTCAAAGATAACAACTGTCAACCAAGATTACTTTATCCAGCAAAGCCATCCATCCAAATTAACAGAAAAATAAAGGCATTCCAAAACAAAAACAGGCTAAGATATGTCCACTAAGCCAGCTCTACAGAAAATACCTGAAGGGATCCTTCACAGTGAAGAGAAAAGAAAGCAACATACATGAAGAAACAAGAAAAAATAAACCATACTCAATTAATAGTTAATACAAGAGAGTAAAGGGAAAAACATGAAGCACTACAAAACAAGAAGAATGGCAAGAATAAATATATACCTTACAGTAATGACACTTAATATCAATGGCTTCAGTGCCCCAACCAAAAGACACAGGCTTGCAAACTAGATTAAAAGGCGGGATCCTTCTGTTTGTTGCCTCCAAAAAACTGACCTCTCCATAAAAGCAGACACTATGGGCTGGAGAGATGGCTTAGCAGTTAAGCGCTTGCCTGTGAAGCCTAAGGACCCGGTGCAAGGCTCAATTCCGGAGGACCCACGTTAGCAAGATGCACAAGGGGGCGCATGCATCTGGAGTTCATTTGCAGTGGCTGGAAGTCCTGGGGTGCCCATTCTCTCTCTCCCTCTCCCCCTCTCTCTCTCTCTCTCTGTTGCTCTCAAATAAATCAAAACAAACAAACAAACAAAAAAGCAGACACTATCTTAAGGTGAAAGGATGGAAATGGAATTTCAAGAAAATGGGCCTATAAGTCAATGTTGCTATCCTAATATCTGACAGGATAGACTTCAAACCAACATTGTTTAGGAAAGGTAAAGAAGGGCACTTAATATGATTAATGGGGAAAAACTTCAAGCTTTCTACTAAAATCAGGAACAAGACAAGGGTGTCCACTGTCCCCACTTTTATTTAATATAGTACTTGAAGTCTTAGCTATAGCAATAAGGCAAGAGACACATAAAAGGGATACAAATTGGAAATTATTTTTAGATATGATTCTATACATAAAGGACCTTAAAGACTCCACCAGCAAACTGTTAGAGCTGATAAGCACTTTCAGCAATCTAGCAGGATACAAATTAAGCACACAGGAATCAGTAGCCTTCCTATGTAATAACACCAAAATGCTGAGGATAAAATCAGGGAATCATTCCTATTAATAATTGCCTAAAAAATAAATAAAATACCTTGGGATAAACCTAACCAAGGAAGTAAAAGATCTCTACAATGAAAGCTTTAAAACATTCAAGAGAAAAATTGCACAAGACACTAGGAGATAGAAAGACATTCCATGATCTTGGATTAGAAGAATCAATATTGTGAAAATATCAATCTTACTAAAAGCAACATACACATTTAATGTAATCCTCATCAAAATACCAATGGCATTCTTCATGGAAATAGAAAATATAACCCTAAATTCATTTAGAAGAAAAAAAAAACACGTCAAATAGCCAAAACAGTTTTGAGCAATAAAAATAAAGCTGGCAATATCACTGTTCTTAACTTGAAGCTATATTACAGAGCCATAGTAACAAAACAGCATGGTACTGTAGATGAATGGAACAGAACAGAGGACCTTGATGTAAACCCCAGCAGCTACAGCCATCTGATTTTTGACAAAACATGGCAAAAAATATTCATTGATGAAAAGACACCCTCTTTAACAAATGGTGCTGGGAAAACTGCATATGTATATGTAGAAGAATGAAAGTAGACCCTTATCTTTGGATCAAAGACCTTAATATCAGGCCTGAAACTATGAAACCGCTAGAGAAAAAGGAGGGAACGGGCTGGGGAGATGTCTTAGCAGTTAAGGAGCTTGCTTGTGAAGTCTAAGGACCCATGTTCTACTCTCCAGAACCCATGTTAGCCATATGTACAAAGGTAAGGTAAGCACAAGGTCACACATGCCCAGTAGGTGGCCAAAGCATCTAGAGTTCAATTGCAGTGCATGCCAATTCTCTCTCTCCCTCTCTCTCTCTAAAAATAAATTTTTAAAATTTTTATTTAGTTATTTGACAGAGAGAAAGAGGGGGAGAGGGAAGGACAAAGAAAGAGAGAAAGAGGGCCTCCAGCCACTGTAAACAAACTCCAGATGCATTTGGGTAACGTGGGTCCTGGGAAATCAACCCTGGGTCCTTTGCTTTTATAGGCAAACACCTTAACCACTAAGGCGTCCCTCCAGCCCCCCCCCCTCTTTTTTTTTTTTTTGGTTTTTCAAGATAGGGTCTCACTCTAGTCCAGGCTGACCTGGAATTCACTATGTAGTCTCAAGGTGGCCTCGAACTCACAGTGAGCCTCCTACCTCTGCCTCCCGAGTGCTGAGATTAAAAGCATGTGTCACTACACCTGGCCTAAATTAAGGTTTGTTTATTAATTTATTTATTTGAGAGAAAGAGAAGGAGTCAGATGGAGATAAAAAGACAACGACAGAATGGGCATGCTAGGGCCTCCGCCCACTGCAAACGAACTCCAGACACATATGCCACCTTGTGCATCTGGCTTACGCGGGTCCCGGGGAAACAAACCAGGGCCCTTAGGCTTCACAGGTAAATGCCTTAACCGCTAAGCCATCTCTCCAGCCCTAAAATAATTTTTTTTTTTAAGTTTTCCGAGGTAGGGTCTTGCGCTAGCTCAGGCTGACCTGGAATTCACTCTATAGTCTCAGGGTGGCCTCGAACTCATGGCAATCCTCCTACCTCTGCCTCCCGAGTGCTGGGATTAAAGGCGTGCGCCACCACGCCCGGCCTACAATAAAATTTTTAAAAAGAGGGCTTGAGGGATGGCATAGTGGTTAAGGCATTTGCCTGCAAAGCCAAGGGTCCCCAGTTCAATTCCCCAGGACCCACGTTAGCCAGATACACAAGGGAGCGCATGTGCCTGGAGTTTGTTTGCAGTGGCTGGAGGCCCTGGCTCACCCATTGTCTCTCCCTCTTTCTCTGTCAAAAAAATAAATAAATATTTTTTTAAAAAACTTAAAAAAAGAAAAAAGTAGGGCAAACAATTCAATATATTGGCATAGGCAACAACTTTCTCAATATAACCCCAATTGCTCAGGAAATAAAACCACTCATCAACCACTGGGACCTCATGAAATTACAAAGCTTTTGCATAGCAAAGGACACTGTAAATAGAGCAACCTACATAATGGGAAAAAATCCTTGCCAGCTATACATCTGACACAGGATTAATATCCAGGATACACAAAGAACTCACAAAAATAATAATAAGAAATCAAACAACTCAATTAAAAAAAATGGGCTATGGAACTAGAGAGTTCTCAAAAGAAAAAAATACAGATGGCATACAAACATCTAAAAAAAGGTTCTACATCCTTAGCCATAAGGGAAATGCAAACTAAAACTACTTTGAGATTCCATCTCACGTCTGTCAGAATGGCTATCATCAAGAAAACAAATGACAGTAAATGCTGGTGAGGATGCAGAAAAAGAGGAACCCTTCTGCACGGTTGGGAATGTAAATGGGTACAGCAATTGTAGAAATCAGTGTGGAGGTTCCTGAGACAGCTAAAAACAGATTTACCATATGAACCAGCTATACCACTCCTAGGCATATATCCTAAGGGCTCTTCTCACTACCTTAGAGATACAACCATGTTTATTGCCATGTTTATTCACAATAGTTAGGAAATGGAACCAGCCTAGATGTTCCTCAACTGATGAATGGGTAACGAAGATGTGGTACATTTATAAAATGGAGTTCTATTCAGTGGCAAGGAAAAATGAAATTTGCAGGGAAATGGCTGGATCTGGAAAGGATTATACTAAGTGAGGTAATCCAGGCCCAGAAAGCCAAATTCTGCGTGTTCTCACTCATATGTGGACCCTAGCTACAAATGTTTAGACTTGTATGTGAGGTGGAATAAAAATCAATAGCAGAGGCCAGTAAGCTAGAAAGGAGCTTTAAAGGAGTGAGGAGAGGGGAGGACTTAAAGAGATGGTACTATATATATGTAAGTAGATTAACAGATTACTGGGGTGGAATGGCCTAAGTGAGGTCAGGGGAAGAGACTGAGTGAAGGAAAGGTGGGGGAGGGTTAATTAAAATTTAAGATGTTATGAATAAGCCATATAATAACCTACTTCTTTGGATAATGGCGTACCCAGAAGCCATAGATTGTTACTAGAAAATTTTCAATGCCAGAGATGGTGCGCTGTTCGCCAGGGAGGTCCCTGATGCCCAAAACATTACAGCTCACTGCAGAGGCTCTTGGTTTCCCACCAGACATAGATGGTAAGAACTTATTGCTGAAGACTCCACCACTTTGGCTGCAAGGTCACTGAGAAATCAACCTGGAGCTGAGCTAAGATGAAAACCTCCCTGTTGACCAGCTGATAGAAAGCTGGAAAAAGCTATGCTACATACAGCCCTATAGAAGAGAGAGGTCATCTGCAGTGATAAACAACAGTGGACACTGTAAGCCTTAGGTTTGGCCAACCAGGCCAAATGACCCAATGGATGCAATAGTGGTATGTCTGTTATGGGGAAACCAACAGCTCTCTAATTGGACTGGAGGCCTGCTCCAAAGGAGGGAATACATACCTGGTACTAAAAACCTAGTGAAAAGCCTATAGCGGGGGAGGTCACAAGCCCTAGCTAAATGCATATATTATGCTCACTAAACAGCCCTATAAGTACTTTTCTTAATGTTCATACCCATATATTAATGCTAGTTTTACTTTTGGTTAGATAAGCTTCTCTTTTCAGATGCTAGTGACCACTGGGATAACTCAAAAGGCACCATAGTGCTGAAAAGAAATGACAGAGGAGGGTTCAGCACTGAGACATCTCTATCATACCTTCCAAGGCTCAAGGTCCACTGCAGAAGAGGTGGTAGAAAGAATGTAAGAGCCAAAGGAAGAAGGGTAGGATTGCTTACAATGCAATCTTCCAGACACAATTTTGTCTCAATATCCATGACCTCACAGTGCCTAGTACAACCTACATAAGACCCTCATAATAAGAGAAGATGATGACATCAAAATAAAAGAGAAACTGATTGAGAGGGGGAGGGGATATGATGAAGAGTGGATTTGTGAAAGGGAAAGTGAGGGAAAGGAGGGAAGTATCATGGTTTATTGTTTATAATTATGGAAGTTTTCAATAAAAGAAAGAAAATACAATATGGGGGGGGGGGGCTGGAGAGATGGCTTAGCAAGTAAGGCACTTGCCTGTGAAGCCCAAGGACCCAGGTTCTACTCCCCAGAACCCATGTAAGCTGGATGCACAAGGTGGTGCATGCACACAAGGTGGTGCATGCATCTGGAGTTAACTGCAGTGGCTAGATGCCCTGGTGTGCCAATTCTCTTCTCTCTCTCTCATAAACATGTGTGTGTGTGTGTGTGTGTGTGTGTGTGTGTGTGTATAATACAGTATAGAGGGCCGGAGAGATGGCTTAGCAGTTAAGCGCTTGCCTGTGAAGCCTAAGGACCCTGGTTCAAGGCTCGATTCCCCAGGACCCACATTAGCCAGATGCACAAGGGGGCGCATGCGTCTGGAGTTCTTTTGCAGTGGCTGGAGGCCCTGGCATGCCCATTCTCTCTCTCTCTCTCTCTCTCTCTCTCTCTCTCTGTCTCTTTTTCTCTGTCTGTCCCTGTCAAATAAATAAATAAAAATAAATTTTAAAAAATACAGTATAGATGATGCAGAGACAGAGGACCTGTGTTCCATCCACAGTACCCATGTAAAATGCCAGGCCTGGGTTCATGCCTGTAATCCCATAGCAGGAGAGGCAGGAGCAGAAGGAGTTCTAGAGCTCAGTGGTCAACCATTGTAGCCTAGTTGCTGAGCTTCAAGCCAATGAAAGACATTCCCCTCTCCTGGCAAAAAAAATAAAATAAAATAAAAAAAGACAGAAAGAAAGTAAGTTAAAGATGGACAGCATTTCTAAGGAATGACATCTGAAATTGTTCTGGCCTCCATACATACACGCATACACATACACACACACACACACGCACACACACCCATAAAAAACACAGCATAGATTTTTGTTGAAATATCAAGCATGCTGACAGTGAAAACACCCAAAGATTATTTTACAAAAGATATAGCATCATGTGGCTTGTTCAGCAGGGAACTGTCAGAAGAGGCATATGGTTGAGAAGGACGGCCCTAGTGGGAATGAAGTTGAATAAAACCTATCATGGAAGAATCTGCATATATACACATAAGATTTTATTCTGTATATTTGGGAGTAGTACTCAGATTTTAAGCAATCTGTTTATATTGCCTTTTTAATAATCTACTTTTTTAATCAATCTGTCAAATGATAGAAGAATGGCTTGGAGGAAGTTGAACTGGAGGTTGTATGTCCAGTCAAGAGACTATTTCAAATATCTCACAAACCAAGAGGGTCATAGAGATGGGGACAAATGTGACAGATGCAAGGAGACCAGGTGTAATAATTGGCTGGGTATGGAACACATTAAGGTGAAGTACCTGGAAGTAACTCCTAGGCAAACTGGCTAGGCAAAGTAGCCACGGAAACTGGGATAAGGCTGAAAGAAGTCAATTCACAGAAAGGACAATGAGACTGAATCAAACAGCTACAGTAGTTTGAGCACCTGAATTTCATTTGCACTGGTAATGTTTTGTGAAAACCGAGTGTTCACTAGTGCTAACCTCCAGGAACACAGTGTCTGCTCAGCACAGGGATGGGACCTGGCTGGTGGGTCCGGCTGACAGAAGGGCCGCTCCAGGTGGGGCCAGGCCCTCGAGCGGCAGGGCGGTCCCGTTCCCAGCCCGGGGGAAAGCAGCGGAGCGAGAGCGGCCTCCGCCTCGGCCTCCGCTCAGGGCGCCCGACCACGCTCCAGGCGTCCCGGCCCGGCACGCGCTCGCCCCGCCGGGTTTACCTGTAAATAATCAGCTCGGTTTAAGGTCAGATCCATGATGGCCGCGCGGAGGGGCCCGGGCAGGAGGCGCGGACTAGAACAACTCCAACTCTCGCCCACGTCCCCTCAAACAGCAGCCCAGCTGGCGCGTCTCCCTCAAAGAGGATCAACGGGCGTCAAGGACGCTGCGCCAGTGACGACACGACCCACGTGACGGCCCGCGGCGCCCCCAGGGGTCGCTCCGTTTCCCTCCCCCCCCCAACCCCGCGAACCGCCCCTACAGCCTGCTCCAATCAGAGACGCGGACACGGCTTGGGCTCCACCCCGCTGCCCGGAGGGGCGGGAGACGCGGGACCCAGCGAGTGCTGGAGTAGCTGGGGAACCCGGGAGAAGAAAGCCTAGCCTGTGGCACTGCACAGGCTCCCACAGAGGAACCGTCTTCCATTCTAGGCGGCGGCATACAATTGGCTCTATTATCACTTTACAAAGCTCTTAAAAATTGAGGAACGAGACCCTACCTCGCAAAAAGAAAAGAAAAGAAAATATAGGGTCTGGGAGATGGCTCAATGAGTTAACAAGCAAGCATAAAGACCTGAGTAGTGGGATCCGTCTAGCACTCACGTGAATGCAGCAGGGCAGACGAGGACCCTCCTTGTAATCCCCAGCGCTGGAGTGGGAGGCTGAAATGGGATCCCAGGGAGCCGACTAACTAAACTAGTGAGTTCTGGGTTCAAGTGTGAACTCAAATAGAGTGGAAGACCACGGAGGAACACATCCAACGTCAACCTCTGGCCTCCACACGCACTTGCACAAGCATCCACCACGCACATACGAACACAAAGAGAAAGGATTGCAGGGATCAGCACTGTATAGTTACCTATCCACTCCCCACACTAATAGTACCAGACTGCATCCAATCTCTTGCTACCTGTTATTTTTAAGTGTATAAGAAAATTTGGAGCAAATTTAGCAAGTGGTACTTTTTAATGCTTAGTTGCAATGTGGAATCTGGACTTCATTGTATCACATTCTTCTGCAAAATTGTAGTTGTTACTATCAGAAAAGTCTTGAAAAATTGGAAAGTTGTTAAACTCAAATTTTGAGTGTATGACTTCCAAAATTCTATACTTGACACATTAGATTCATTGGCAAAAGATATTTTTTCATTGAATCAATAGGTTCCCTTTTTTTTAAAATAGGTTCTCTTTTTAAGTTCATAAAAGACATACACCAAATATCCAAGTCTAAATAATCATAATTTTTCAATAATGCCTTTGAATATTTTTTAATTGTGGGGGGGGGGTGTAGAATCACAGAAAGTTGAGCTACCAGGTTGGTGCTTTTTCTGGAGACAGTGAATGTAATTTTTTAAAATTGTTTGTTTGTTTATTTATTTATTTGAGAGCGAAAAGAAGGAGGCAAAGAGAGAGAGAATGGGCGCGCCAGAGCTTCCAGCCTCTGTAAACGAACTCCAGATGCGTGCGCCCCCTTGCGCATCTGGCTAACGTGGGTCCTGGGGAATTGAGCCTCGAACGGGGGTCCTTAGGCTTCACAGGGAAGAGCTTAACCGCTAAGCCATCTCTCCAGCCCGTGAATGTAATTTTGTATGCAGTGTTTTATGCAAACTTCCTGTGTCATCAGATATTGTCTTTATTTTTTAATTTTTTTTTTCTAGATAGGGTCTTACTCTAGCCCAGGCTGACCTGGAACTCACTATGTAGTCTCAGGATGACCTTGAACTCGTGGTGATCTTCCTACCTCTGCCTCTCAAGTGCTGGGATTAAAGGCGTGAGCCACCACATCCAGCTTCTTTTTTAAATATTTTATCCATTTTGTTTTTAAGGGGAAAGAGAGAGAGAGAGAGAGAGAGAGAGAGAGAGAGAGAGAGAGGAAGGGCCAGAGCCTCTTGTTACTGCAAACAAATTCCAGATATATGTGTATCTGGCTTTACAAGAATACTGAGGATTGAACCCAGGCTAGCAGGTTTTGCAAGTAAGCACCTTTTAACTGTTGAGCCATATCTCCAGCCCTTGTAATTTTTTTTAAAGACAGAAATGAGAGCTCTGCATCTGAAAATGTGACTGAGTGGTTAAAGGTGCTTACTTGCAAAGCTTGCCAGCCCCAGCTAAATTCTCCAGCACACACATAAAGCCAGGTGCACAAAGTAACACACATGTCTGGTGTCGTTTGAAAAAGCAAGAAATCCTGGGGCACCCATCCCTCAATATCTCTCTGCTCACAAATAAAAATACTTTTTTAACTGGCAAAATGATTCCAACACACAACATCATTTACATCAAGGACTGACAATGCATGCCTGTAATCCCAGCTACTCAGAATACAGAAGCAGATAGGATCAGAAATTAAGATCCTTTGCAGCATGGTAAGGCAATACTTCAAAAAACAAAACGTAAATTTAGAAATTAACACCCATTTATGGATAAAATACCACCTCTGAACAAGTAGTTTTTCACCAACCCTCACTGCTGAGTAGACCGACTTTTCTGAGTTTTATCTCAAAAAGCATGAATTTTTCTTGTGTGTGTGTGTTTTCCCCCTCTCTTTCTCTTCTTTCAATGGCAGCAGAAATTTTAAGAATGCTTCATCTGACACTTTGAGCTTTTCCATTTTTATGTTTCCAGTTCGAGCTCCTAATTTGGCAATTTCTATCTCTCGTTCTTATGAAAAATGCTCTCACTCTCAGGAATATCTTTCTCTATTTTCCTTAATAAAATCTACTTTTATTTCCTAAAAACAAACTCTGAACAAATCAGTGAAAGAAAGAACATGCCAATGTAATAAAAGCTACATAAGACAAACCCCCAACCAATATCATACTAAAAGAGGAAAATCTGCAAGTATTTCTCTGAGATCTAGAACAAGATAAGGATGCCAATTTTTGCCACTCTTATTCAGCGTAGTACTGGAATTGACAGCAACAAGGAAGAGAAGAAATAAAGGCATACAAATAGAAAAAGAAGTCAAATTACCTGTTTGTAGATGATATGATCTATACATAGAAAAACCTAAAGATTCCACAAACAGAGTATTACAACTACTTAATGGGGCTGGGGAGATGGTTTAGAAGTTAAAGGTGCTTACTTGCAAAGCATTGCAGCCCAGGTTTGATTCCCCAGTGTCCAAGTAAAGCCAGATGCACAAAGTTGTATATATGTTTGGAGTTCATTTCTAGCAGCAGGAGGGCCCAGCATGCCCATACTAACTCACTCTTTCTATCTTTCTCTCTCCCTCAAATAAATAAAAATATTTTAAAAATTATTTTTAAAACATAAATGAATTCAATAATACTGTACTGTTATGAATTCAAAGTACAGAAAAAAATCAGTTTTTTATCACCAATAATGAACTTTCTAAAAAAGAAATGATGAAAGTGATCCAGTTACAACAGCAACCCAAAACATAATAAAATGAAATGACTAGTAATAAATTTTACTAGGTTTTTACTAAGGATGTGAGAACAACTGGTGAAAGAATCTAGGGTGAGGATGACACACACACACAAATGGAATGACCCCATCCCCATGTGCTTGAACTGGAAAATTCATATTATTAAAATGTCCATACTACTTATGTATACATTCAGTGCAATCCCATCAAATGCCAATGACATTTATTCTAGAACTAGAGAAAAGTCCAAAACTTTATATGGAAATACAAAAGACTTCAAATGCTAAAACAAAATTGAGCAAAAGAAACAATGCTGGAAGTATAATACCTGATGTCAAAATAGCCCACAGTGCTATAGTAACAAAGTTAACATAGTACTGGCCTAAAATCTTCCAAAGAATGGAACAGAATAAAGAGCTCAGAAATAAATCCAAGCATCTATAATTGATGATCAACAAAGGTGTCATAACCTAACATTAGAGAAAAGACACCTCCTCAATAAATGGTCCTGAGAAAACTGCATGTCCACGTGCACCTGAATGAAAGCTGATTCCCATCTCTCAACCACCTCTAAATCAACTCAAAATAGGTCAAAGACATGAATGTAATACCAGAAACTGTAAAACTACAGGGAAAAAATTTAAAGGGAAACACTTCAAGAGTTTAATACAAATGAAAAAGGAAAAAAGAAAAATGCAGTTCAAACCCACAATAAGAAACCATCTCATCCCGGTCAGAATAGCTATTATGAAAACAGCAAAAATTGGGCATTACAGGCTCACCACTTGGGAGACTGCAGCAGGGGGACTGCCACATGTACAAGTAACCTGGGCTACATAGAGAGTTCCAGACCAGCCTGGATTAGAGTGAGGCCCTGTCTCAAGAAAACAAAACAAACAAACATAAAAAAAAATCAAATGCTGGTGAAGATGTAAAAAACAAAGAATCCATAGGCTGTTGGTTGGAATGTAAATCAGCACAACTGTGGAGAATCATATTGCAGCACTTCAAAAAACTAACTCTACCAAGTGACCCCACTGTGCCTCTTCTGGGTACATCCATAGCACTCATGTTTATTGCAGTCCTGCTCACAACAGTCAAAACACAGACTAACCTAGGTGTTCACCAATGGGTAAATATGTATGTATGCACAATAGGAAGTTATTCAGCCATAAGAAAGAATGAGCTCCTGCCCTTCACAGTAACATGAGTGGAAGAGGAGACGTATGTTAAGGGAAATAACCCAGATATTGTGTCATATGCATATGTGAAGAATTCTACCTGGTGAATAGTAAAGGCTAAGAAGGGTGGGAAGGTGGAAGGTTACAAAATGGGTGTCAGCACAGATAAGAGGAGTTGGGTCTAGTTTTCTACACCACAGTAAGGTGACTATAATTCTCAGTGTGATGGTTCATCTCTATTGTCAACTTGATTGGATCTAGAGTCACCTACGAGACTGTCTCTTAAAAAAAAAAAAAATACCTGAGACCTGGGCGTGGTGGCACACACCTTTAATCCTAGCACTTGGGAGGCAGAGGTAGGAGGATTGCCTTGAGTTCAAGAGACTCATAGTGAATTCCAGGTCAGCCTGGACTACAGCAAAACCCTACCTCAAAAAAAAAAAAAAAAAAAAAAAAAAAAAAGACTGGAAAAGAGGAAAGAGAGGGCAAAAAAGGAAGATGAAGACACAGAAAATGGTATCCTTGCCATCTTGAATGATGTCATCAGCCTCTCCCTACTTAACTCCTCCCCCCGCACACCTCTGTGATCCCAAGAACCAGAAATCTAATACAGCCTAACCTTGCTCTATTAGGGACCAGGGATGAATGATTTGTCCCAGGCCACATGACAATTTCATGGCCTCAGGTCTTTGTAGGCACTGTTCATAAGGCAGTTTACCTTCTCATTTACAAAAATAAAATTTACTTTGGTTTATGTATTTGAAATATAATGTTCATTATTGGATAAGATTGTTATCCTGCATTGTATTAAATTTACTTTTAATAATCACAAAAATATTTGCCATTTTGATTTTTATTATTTCTCTCTCTCCCTCTGTGTGTGTATGTGTGTGTGTGTGTGTGTGTGTGTGTGTGTGAAGATAGGATCTTCATGGGCTGGAGAGATTGCTTAGTGGTTAAGGTACTTGTCTGCAAAGCCAAAGGACTTCCGTTCAGTTCCCCAGGACCCACATTAGCCAGATGCACAAGGTGGCGCATGCATCTGGAGGTCGTTTGCAGTAAGCTGGAGGCCCTGGCACACCCATTCTCTCCCTCTCTCTCTGTCTCTCCTCTCTCTTTCTTTCTCTCTGCCTCGTTCTCTCTCTCAAATAAATAAAAATAAAAATATATAAAGATAGGATCTTATGGAGCCCACACTGCCTTCATCAATTTGAACTCTTAATGCTCTTGCCTCCGCATCCCACATGCTGGGATTATAGGTGTGTGACACCATACCCAGATTTTGAAATTTTTATAGGGAACAGATTTTTTTGAAGACACTAAATACCATTTTCATATTCTTTATTTTAAATCTATAAAAAGTAAGATTCTCAAAAGAATTTCATCTGCTGGATGTGGTGGCATACACCTATAATTTCAACATTGGAGAGGCTGAGGTAGGAGGACTACCATAAGTTTGAGACCAGCTTAGGCTACAGAGTGAGTTCCAGGTCAGCCTGGGCTAGAGTGAGACCCTGCCTAAAAAAAAAAAAAAAAAGAATTTCATCTAGTCAAGGTTCTCATCAATTTTTTTTTTTTCGAGGTAGGGTCTCATTCTGGTCCAGGCTGACCTGGAATTAATTATGTAGTCTCAGGGTGGCCTCAAACTCACAGCAATCCTCCTACCTCTGCCTCCCAAGTGCTGGAATTAAAGGCGTGCACCACCACGCCCGGCTCTCAGCAATTTTTAACAGCAGCTGGACTCAGGGGTACAGGCTTGTAATCTTAGGTACTCAGAAAGCTACGGAAGGAAGACTGAAAGTTCAAGGTTATTCTGGTTAAATTCACAATATCTGTCTTAAAATAAAAAGTAAAAGGAAGGCTGAAGACATAGCTCAGACCATTTGCCAGTGTCTATGAAACCTCGGGTTCAGTCTCCAATACCTCAAAACACCTTATACATCAATCCTTTACAAAATATCAAACTTTTTTATTTTTCATTTTTTGGTTTTTCGAGGTAGGGTTTCACTCTAGCTCAGGCTGACCTGGAATTAACTATGTAGTCTCAGGGTGGCCTCGACCTCACGGTGATCCTCCTACCTCTGCCTCCCGAGTGCTGGGATTAAAGGCGTGCGCCACCATGTCCAGCTTTTACAAAATATCAAACTTTTAAGATGATGACATCAAATTAAAAGAGAAACTAATAGAGAGAGGAAAGGGATATGACAGAGACCAGAGTTATGAAGGGAAAAGTGGGGGAGGGGAGGGAAATACCATGGTTTGTTGTCTGTAAGTATAGAAGTTGTCTATATATATATATATATATATATATATATATATATATATATATATATATATAATGGTGTACTCACTCTATATGTGTGTGTGTGTGTATATATATATATATGCATCTGGCTTACACGGGTCCTGGGAAATTGAACCTGTATCCTTAGGCTTTGCAGACAAGCACCTTAACTGCTAAGCCATCTCTACATTCCATCTCTTTATTATTATTATCATTCTTTAAATATTTTATTTTTATTTTTTTATTTAACAGAGAAAGAGGGAGAGAGAGAGAATGGGCACGCCAGGGCCTCCAGCCACTGCAAATGAACTCCAGACGCATGCACCCCCTTGTGCATCTGGCTAACGTGGGTCCTGGGGAATCGAACCTGGGTCATTTGGCTTTGCAGGCAAATGCCTTAACCGCTAAGCCATCCCTCCAGCCCTGTCATTGGGTTTTTCAAGGTACAGTGTCACTTTAGCCCAGGCTGACCTGGATTCACAATGTAGTCTCAGGCTGTCCTCCTAATCATAGCGATCCTCTTAGCCTCCTGAGTGCTGGGATTAAAGGTGTGCCTGGCTTCTTTCTTATTTTTTAAAAATATTTTTTATTTATTTGTGAGAAACACAGGGGGAGAGACAGTATGCGAATGCCAGGGCCTTTTGCCAGTGCAAACCAACTCTGGATGCATGTGCCATTTTGTGCACTGGCTTTATGTGGATACTAGGGAACTGAATCCACGCTATCAGACTTTGCAAGAAATTGCTTTAACCATGAATCCATCTCTCAAGCTCAGGTATGCTCTAGTTTGTTTGAGGCAGGGTCTTACCATAGCCTAAACTGACCTGGAACTATTTACTCTGTAGCCCAGGATGTTTTGACCTCAAGCATTGGAATGAAAGGCTGAGCCACAATGCCCTGTGAAAACTGTATGATTAAGGAGAAATTTGGATGTTGACTTCTTTTCTGTTTCTATAATGAGGACAGAATGAAGAACAGGAAAAAGGAAAATAAGTCAGAGATGTTACAAAGAAGGCCATGGAACTACAACAATCTACTAATTATGTAAATTTCATTTTCAGGTCAAGGTGGTTTAGGTTCAATATAAAAACTCTGCATTGTCCTCTCCCTCCTCTCTTCTGCAGTGACCTGTCCTCCATCTTTTTCTGGCACTGTGCTGTCGTCCCCTCTCCTCTGACTGTCCTGTCGCATATCCTTCTATGACTCTCCTGTACCCTCTCATTCTCTGCCTGTGGTATCCCCTCTACTTCTCTGAGTGTCCTGTCTACTTGTCCATCTCTGACTGTTCTGTCCCCTATGCTTCTATGACTGTCCTGTCCCCTCTCATTCTCTGTGGTATCCTCTCTCCATCTGACTGTCCTGTAACCCAATTCTACTCTGCACTGTCCTGTCCCTCTCTCTTCTCTGCACTGCCCGGTCCCCCTCTCCTTCTCTTCACTATCCTGTAACCTCTCCTTCTGTGACTGTCCTGTCCCACTCTCCTCCTCTGACTGTTCTGTCCCCTCTCCTTCTCTGACTGTCCTGTCCCTCTCCTTCTCTGACGGTCATGTCCACTCCCCTTCTCTAACAGTCCTGTCCTCCTCCTACTCTGACTATCCTGTTCCCCTGCCCTTCTCTGACTGTCCTGTCCCCCTCTCCTTCTCTGATTATACAGGCCCTCTTCTTCTCTGACTGTCCTATCCAGCTTTCCTTCTCTGAATGTCCTGCCCCATCTCCTTCCCTGTCCTGTCCCTACTCTTTCTCTCACTGTCCTTTCCCCTCTCCTATCACTGTCCTATCCCCCTGTCCTTCTCTAACTAACCTGTCACCCTTGACTCTCTACACTGTCATGTACAACAAACCTCTGACTGTCCTGTACCCTCTACTTCACTGCACTGTCCTGTCTCTGCCAGTCCTTCTCTAACTGTCCCCCTCTCCTCTGCACTGTCCTGCCTCTCCTTCTCTGACTGTCCCGGCCCCAAATCCTTCTCTAACTGTGCTGTCCCCTCTCCTTCTCTGACTCACCTGTACCCCTCTCCTACTCTACACTGTCCTGTCCCATTCTCTTGTCTGCACTGCCCTGTACCCCTCTCCTTCTTGTACTATCCTGTATTCTCTCCTTCTGTGACTGTTCTGTCCCCTTTCCTTCTCTGACTGTAATTTCTCCTTCTCTGATGGTCCTGTCCCCCTCTCCTTCTCTGACTGTCCTGCCCCCTTTCCTTCTCTGACTTTCCTGGCCCTCTCCTTCTCTGACTGTCCTGGGCCCCTCTTCTTCTCTGACTTTCCTGTCCCCTCTCTTCCTCTGAGTGTCATGGCCCTATCCTTCTGACTGTCCTCTCCCTTCTCCTTCTCTGATTGTCCCCTCTTCTTCTTTAACTGTCCTGCTCCTCCTGTCCTTCTATGATGGTCCAGTCCCCTCTCCTCCTCTGACTGTGCCCCTCTCCTTCTCTGCACTGTCTTCTCTGTCTCTCCTTCTCTGACTGTCCTGTCCCTTCTCCTTCTGATTGTCCCCTCTCCTCTCACTCACATATCCTCCTCTTCTTCTCTGACTGTCCTATCTGCTCTCATTCTCTGACTGTCCTGTACCCTCTTCATATCTGACTGTCCTGTCATACTCTATTTCTTTGACTGTCCTGTCCCCCTCTCCTTCTCTGATTGTCCTGTCTCATTCTTCTCTGAGTGGACTGTCCCCTCTCCTACCCTGACTGCCCAGGCCCTCTCCTTTTCTGACTGTCCTGTCTCCTCTCCTTATCTGACTGTCCTGTACCCTCTCCATATCTCACTGTCCTATCATGCTCTATTTCTTTGACTGTCCTGTCCCCCTCTCCTTCTCTGATTGTCCTGTCTCATTCTTCTCTGACTGGACTGCCCCCTATCCTACCCTGACTGCCCAGGCCCTCTCCTTTTCTGACTGTCTTGTCCCCCTCTTCTTCTCTGCCTGTCTGTCCTCCTCTCCTTCTCTAACTGTCCTGTCCTCTTTTCCTTCTCTGCACTTTCTGTCCCTCTCCTCTTATTGTCCTGCTCCCCTTTCCTTCTCTGACTGGCCTGTCCCCCTCTCCTTCTCTGACTGCCCTGTCCCCCTCTCCTTCTCTGCACTTTCTGTCCCTCTCTCCTTCTCTGACTGTCCTGACCCCCCTCCTTCTCTGCACTGTCTGTACCCCTCTCCTTCTCTGACTTTCCTGTCCCCTTTCCTTCTCTGTCTTTTCTCTCCTCTTCCTCAAGACCTACTTCCTAGAAGATGGCTGTGTCAACAGTGAGTATGTTGTGCAAGACTGACCCAGAAGAGCTCCCTTTATCCCCCCCCCCAAAGGCTTAATTAATCTTCACCTTGACCTTCTATCTTAGGGTGGATCCCCAGACACAAAATCTTATGGGGAGGGAGCTGGAGCTATGGCTTAGTTGTTAAAGGCATTTGTTTGCAAGCCTCATGGCCTGGATTTGATTCCCTAGTACCTATGTAAAGCCACATTCAAAAAATGGTCCATGCATCTGAAATTTGTGAGCAGTAGCAAGAGGCCCTGGAGCACTACTCTCATTCTCATTCTCTTTTGTTCTCACCCTGCAAATAAATAAAAATATTTTTTTAAAACCCTAACAAGGTTTAGACACAGTGATCCCTAGAGTAAATCTCCCAGGAGAAAGAGGTAAAGACAGAGAATAACTTAAAACAATTTCACCTCAGCTTAAATCTGGTTTCAGTCTCATCCCTTCTGAAACTCTACTGGATCCAGGATTGGAACAGAAGATTGACTCAACCTTGATATGAAGGGCAGCCATTTGTGCCCACATCAATTAGCTGTGGAGAAGGCAACCAGGGCAAGGCTGCTTCCCTTCTGCAGAGGGAGGTCTCTGAACTCTTCTCTGTTATCTGGGAGGTAGGTACTTAGGTCTGGGCAAGGGTTCAGGGCAGGGTAAGAACAGCATCTACCACATTAAAGACAAATACTATTAGCATAGAATGAAAAGTGATGAAATATCCTAAAATGATAGCCAAAAAATGTATAGAGTCCTTTTGTTAACTGTCCAAAAGTAGGAATTAATATAATATATTAATATAAAAATTATAGGGGCTGGAGAGGTGGTTCAATGGCTAAGAGTGCTTCTTGTAAGTCTGCCTGAGTTTGATTCAGCTGGGCATGGCCACATCCACATCCATAACCCCAGTCTTGTGGGGTGCAGAACAGGAAAATCACTGGGGTTTATGAAAAGGACAAACTTTGGAATCATTGAGGACTTTGTTTCAAGGAAACATATGGATAAGGGATGGAAGGGGGCACCTCACATTTCCCTCTGCAAGCATCCACATGTGCATACACTACACTACAGTACACTACACACACACACATACACACACACACACTTTACAGAACTAATCTGTAAAGGAAGTTCTATTTGATGTTCTTTGTCTTCATGTGTAGAAAGCCTTTCTATGTGATAGTAAGAGTGTTGTTATTTTGTTCATTGGTTTAGAAGTCTAATAAAAGCACACGAGCTGTGATCACAGTTTGTATCCCAATAAGACTTTGACCAGAACAGACTGGAAAGACTCAAGATGCTAAACATAAAACTCCATGGGAGATTTAAATCTAACTGGCTATAAAAATTCTTTGAGTGTTTTGAAACCTACTGGTTTGGCGCCCTTGCCTATGGAAGTTGCAGACATTGTGTATATGACCTGTGTTAAGTTCTGTTATATAAGGAGTCCAACACAGCTATATCACAATCTACTTTGCATGGCAAGAACTAAAATCCTTTCATAAGAAAAAAGATGTCAGTCATGATCAGCACTGATAGCAAGAGCTGCCTGCAAAGGAGCAGAGGCACAGCTCGTGAAGCACAGCCTACCTCCCCACAGCCATGGCTCTTTCCTATTTCTTCCTAGAGCCCAAAACTAGAGTGGAGCAGACAGGCAGGACAAAAATTCATATGTTGATATCTTATTAAGCATTAGAAGATTATAACAAAATAATAATCCACTATTACCCCCATTTAAAAATAAAACTTGCCCTTTGAGACATACCTGTAAATTGAGCCAATGTGAATTATGTTTCATTGTATGTATATTACATTTCTTTTTCTATTAGGGAAGCTTATGCTTTCCTGATAATGGGTGCTCTTTTAAGGTGTATATATGGTAGTTTACAGTGTTCTAAATTTGGAAAGACTTTTATAAAATAAAACTTACTTAAATTTTGATGTTTCTAGTCCTTTATTTAAATAATGGATTTGTTGTTAAAATGTGAATATAATTTGAATGTAATTAAAAAGATGTTTTAAAGAAATGAACTTTAGATATTCTTATTAAATGAAATTCTATTAAATTATTCCCATCTTGTGACAAAAAAACCAACTTCTCCACTGACTACATTCACATGACTAAACAACACACAAATGTAAGGCAGAAAGAAAACAAATACATATTTTAGAAAAATCTTTAATGTGTTGCTTTGAACAATGCTATGAAACTTTAACACATAGTGTATATGTATATTCTATTAGCTCATTTCATTTTGTTAAATTCTTCACTTGGGTTTCAAAGGTTTTAGGATTATCAGTGACATCTAAAAGTCTCAGAAAATCTCACCAAGTCATTGTTGGTTATAAAATTTCTTTAGTTTCTATAAAATAAAAATCTTTTCAACACTTGGTTAAGAGAAAGTATGCTATATAACAATGGTCTTTCATCTATACTTGGATTTACTGGCTGTTCCTTTTAGTTGGTTTTAATGACATTTACTGAGCACCTCCTATGTACCAGGCACTGCATTAAATGCCAGAAACACAAAGATGAGAATGACTCAGTCTCTGTCCCCAAGGAGTTAATGGTCTCTTGAAGGCCAACAAGTAGTGCAACAACATAGAATATACTCTAAAGTGACAAAATGTCAGTTACTTAATATTGGGCTTTAAAATACAATGGTATGTCATTGTTTGTAATATTGAGGCCAACAATTAAAATGCATCTTCATGTGTTGAAAATCATTCGGATCTAAGCTTGTAAAGATTCACAGGATGAAGGTAGTTAATGCTGAAATTTACACTACAGTTTCAAGTATTTCATACTTAAGAATATTATTGCCCATGTTTGTGCCATAGTCAGAATCATGGCTGCAAGTTTCTGCCTCATTCACACCTCAGCACGCTGGGATTCAGTTTCTCACTGAGTTTATGAATTAGGATGGCTAATTCCTCAGTTGCTTGGCTCTTGTCCTCCAAAAGTTCATAACGAAGACTGGAGATATCTTGCTTGATTTCTTTTAATTCACCTGTATTTGTATTTAAAATATATATATATATAATTGGTGATTTAATTTTCATATTTAGAAAAAGAACAAAGTGAAATCCATATGATATGAAAACATTTGCTTCACAAAGCTGCCAATATAAACATTTCAAAAATTTCCTTTAAGAGATTAAAGAAATGTCTTCCTTGAAAATTCATACTGAACTCTTTAAAAATAGTCCAGCTATATATATAATACTAAAACTGTACCAAGTAGTACTTTTGTCAGTTTAGCTCAAATTCACACCCTCTTGCAGGTCAGGCAAGCAGCCTGCCAGGGGGTTACACCCAGCCCAGGCTTACCTTGTCTACAATATTGCCTGTAAGGTGAGGCAAATGATTAACATGCATTTTTCATGTCAGGAAACAGTAAAATCTAATATCCCATTGTTAGACACAGGCAGTCCCTGTATTTCCCTCAGACATAGGGTTGACACCTACATCCAGTTGCTTTTATCAAATGAAACCCTAGCAAAACTAAAAAGTAACACTAAAAGTAAATTGATTTAATGTAACATATAAATTGAAAGTCAGATTTAAAGGAGGGAAAGAAGCCGAGTGGTGGTGCATGCCATTAATTCCAGCACTGGGGAGGATCACTGTGAGAGTTCAAGGCCATCTTGAGACTATGTAGTGAATTCCAGGTAAGCCTGGGCTAAAGTGAGACCCTACCTAGAAAACCAAAATGATAAAAAAATAAAGCAGGGAAAGAAGTATTTATTAGGGAAGGTCATGATGATTATGGTCTATCTACAGAGGATCAGGGTGTAGGAAACAGGGAGGAGACATGGGACACACCTCAACAAGGACTCCACACTCCAAGAGAATAGCAGTGCTTGGATGTTACAACCCAGCTTCTCCCACAACTTGACCTGCCAGTGAGCTATCTAGACTAAAATTAAAAACTAGGTTGCCTGCTCCTGCCTTCTCATGGGTAGGAGCTCTCTACTCTCTCCTCTTTCCTTTTCTTACTTCTGGGCTTCCAAAACCTCCTTTTGTTTTCTTGGGCAAGAGCTATGTCTTTCTTTCCTTAAATTCCTCTTCTCTTAAAGCTCTTCCTCCTAAAGCTCTAAGCTATAATAAAATCTTTTTGAACCTTAAAAAGTTAATTAAAAATAAAAAAATCTGGGCATGGTGGTACACACCTTTAATCCCAGAACTTGGGAGGCAGAGGTAGGAGGACTGCCATGAGTTCGAGGCCACTTTGAAACTACATAGTGAATTCCAAGTCAGACTGAGCTAGAGTGATAACCTACCTCACAAAAACCAAAATGATAATAATAATAATAAAGTAGGTTGCTTTTGATACAGGGTCTACTTGACTAGCCTGGTACTCACTATGTAGCCCAGGCTGGCCTTGAACTTGCAGCAGTCCTGCCTTGCCTCTCAAGTGCCAGGATTACCAGTATATACCACCGTGACTTATACTCTTGCCTTTAACGGAAGTGTTTGTAAGTCTAGACAGATGCCCTACCTTGACAACACCTTGGAAAATAGACACAGAATACACTACTGACTACCTCATGTAAGAAAAGTTAACCCCATGTGGTCACACATGATGGTAATCCCAGCACTCAGGAGGTAGAGGTAGGAGGATTGTCACGAGTTCAAGGCTACCCTGAAACTACATAGTGAATTCCAGATCAGCCTGGGCAAGAATGACACCTGACCTCGAAAAACCAAAAAATAAAATAAAACAACAGATTCTACAATATCTACAACGATGCAGTCTTTGTCACTCTGAATGGGAAGAAATTACTTCTGATCAACATTTCATTTATTTTTTATTTTTGGTTTTTCGTGGTAGGGTCTCACTCTAGCTTAGGCTGACCTGGAATTCACTCTGTAGTCTCAGGATGGCCTTGAACTCTCAGTGATCTTCCTACCTCTGCCTCCCGACTGCTGGGATTAAAGACATGCGCCACCACGCCTGGCTTCTGGTCAACATTTTAAATAGCAACTTATTTTAAAAGATGTAGTTAGGCTGGGTGTAGTGGCACATGCCCTTATCCCAGCACTTGGTAGGCAGGACAGCCTGGGCTAGAGTGAGACCTACCTCGAAAAACCAAAAAAGAAAAAAAAAAAAGATGGAGTTTTAATGAAGTAAGGTAAGAGTCTTCTGTCAATCTTGGAGGAATGTGAACTGCAAACTGGGATTGGATTTTTTTTTTCACTTTTATAAGCCTTTATTGTTTTCATACGTAGTAATTTATCAATCACACAAGGTCATGACAAGTAAAGCACACAAACATTAAGTTTCTTTTTTTTTCTTTTTTTTTTTTCCCTAATGTGCAACCCACTTCAGTGCCAGCAGCCTACAAGGAGAGGCCAGGCAATGGTTCGGGCCACAGTTTGCTCTGGCATGGGACACTATGACAGGACCAGGGGTACGGACCTGCCATAAATCCAAATCCATGCCCTGGGATTGGATTTTTAAAGTGCCCTCCACTGTATTTTCCAGTTAGGTTAGTTGTTAAGAAAGATGTTTCTCAATTGAAGATGCTTACCTTCATTAACTTCATCATTTTCTTTGTCTACTTGTGCTTTCAAAACATACCGCTTTATAAGTCTTTTCATTATTTGCTATTGGGCAAAAAGAAATGATATGTCAACAATGGTACAAGAAGTACTCATGACTATGCTGCAGAATCCTACAATGACTGCCAATAACTCAGAGGAGAGAACTTTATGTAACTATTTTGAAAGAATTACACAGATTTTAAGATTTAACTTTTTTTTTAAACTTTTTTTGGGGGGAGAGTGGTTCCAAGGTAGGGTTTTGCTCTAGCCCAGGCTGACCAGGAATTTATTATGTAGTCTCAGGGTAGCCTTGAACTCACGGTGATCCTCCATCTGCCTCCTAAGTGCTGGGATTGAAGGCATGCACCACCATGCCTGGCTCTTTTTTTTTTTTTAACTGTCTACTGGAATCCATAAACATGTTCTTTTATTTTTAATCTTTTAAAAAAAGTTTTCAACAATGGTTCAATAATTCACTGGAAGCAACGAATGTTTTCTCTTTAAGGTATATCAACAGTACATTTTCACCATAGGCATGACCTTATTTCTTATTACTTGGAAAAATATATGAGTATAGTTTCAATGGAGAAGATTTGGAATGACAGGAAACAAAAAAGAAAATAAAATCACTGATAACCCTAGGTCCAAAAGAAACTACTGTTGTTATTCAGGCATATGTCATTCTAGTATTTTCCTTCTAATTTTCTCTCTCTATATATATACATACACACATACACATATATAATTATTAATGTGTTATATTTAGTGTTTCCTGGATACCATATATTCTATTGTACTGCACACTTTCCCTTCATAGCAATATATATTGTGACTATTTTTTACAATCTAAATAAATGCTGTAACAGGATAATTGCTTATATTCATAGGGAGAAAATGAAAGTTTGATTCGTACCTCATACCATGGATTAAAAAAAGTTAATTCCAACTGGGCATGGTGGCGCATGCCTTTAATCCTAACACTGGGGAGGCAGTAGGAGGATTGCTCTGAGTTCAAGGCCAGCCTGAGATTCCATAGTGAATTCCAGGTCAGCCTGGGCTACAGTGAGACCCTACCTCGAAAAAAAAAAAAAAAGTTAATTCCAGGGAGCTAGAGAGATGGCTTAGCAGTTAAGGCACCTACCTACTAAGCCAAAGGACCTAGGTTCAATTCCCAGGACCCATGTAAGCCAGATGTGTAAGGTGGCACATGCATCTGGAGTTCGTTTGCAGTGGTTGGAGGCCCTGGCACACCCACTCTCTCTCTCTGTCTCTCTCTCAAATAAATAAAAATAAAATAGTTTTTAAAAAGTTAATTTCAGTTGACCTTCCTTGAGAAAGACAAAGCTCTTGAATCCTTTAACAGAAAGTGTAGTGCTAAGCATGGTGGCTCACACCTTTCGAAAGGCTGAGGTAAGAAGATAATTATGAGCTTGAGGCCAGCCTGGGCTTCAGAGTAAGCTCTAGCTTAGCCTGAGCTAGAGTGAAACACTGTTTCAAAACAAACAAGCAAACAAGAAAGAAATCAAACGAAAATATATTTACTTCAGTCTAGAGATATTTTTTTAAATAAGAGCTCTTATTAGAATAGAAAATTGATAAATCTAACTTCATTCTGATTTAGAAGGTCTGCTTATTACAAAGAAAGTAGAAAGGGAGGCCAAAAACTAGAAAATAATCTTAGTAATTGCTATAACCGACAAGTAATTTGAACTCCAATTAAGAAAAATTCACTGGGCCTGGTGACACACGCCTTTAATCCTAGCATTTGGAAAGCAGAGGTAGGAGGATTGCTGTGAGTTCAAGGCCAACCTGAGACTACATAGTGAATTTCAGGTCAGCCTGGGCTAGAGCAAGACCCTATATCAAAGAGAGAGAGAGAGAGAGAGAGAGAGAGAGAGAGAAATCGGGCGTGGTAGTGTACATCATTAGTCCCAGCCCTTGGGAGGCAGAGGTAGAAGGATCTCTGTGAGCTCAAGGCCACCCTGAGACTACATAGTGAATTCCAGGTCAGCCTGGGCTAGACTCTACTTCAAAAACAAAAACAAGGGGCTGGAGAGATGGCTTAGCAGTTAAACTCTTACCTATGAAGCCTAAGGACCCCGGTTCAAGGCTCTATTCCCCAGGACCCATGTAAGCCAGATGCACAATGTGGCACATGCATTTGGAGTTTGTTTGCAGTGGCTTGAGGCCCTGGTGCACCCATTCTCTCTCTGTCTCTGCCTCTTTCTCTCTCTGCCGGTTGCTCTCAAGTCAATAAATAAATATAAACAAACAAACCAAAGAACCAACAACAAGCCTTTAATCCCTGAGCTGCATGGGAGACCTAGTCTCAAAAAGAGCAAAAAAAAAGTTGGTGTGGTGGTGCACGCCTTTAATCCCAGCATTTAGGAGCAGAGGTAGGAGAATTGCTATTGAGTTTGAGGCCACCCTGAGACTACATAGTGAATTCCAGGTCAGCCACAGCTAGAGTGAAACCCTACCTCGCAAAACCGAAAAAAAAAAAAAAAAAAAATTCAAGTAGCCACTGTTTAAATGGGCAAACGACAACAAGCATCTCAGAAGTGGAAACATGAATTGTAACAAGCTAAGGGAATAACTTCAAGTTCTTTTCTTCGGGAGATACAAATTATGACAAAAGGGAGATACAATTTTATATCTAATAAAGGGAACACACAATATATAAACTTGATAATATTAACTGTTGGGATGAATACTGTATTGTCATGAGTGCAAACAGACCAGTCACTTTGAAAACAGTAACAACACTGATGAACATTCACCTCCGTTCATAGCCCAAAAAATTGCACAAGTGACCATGAGATGTTACAACAGAGTTTATAAGTACTGTTGTCTTAAGTAGCAAGAAATGGAAAATCTAGAGAGATATCAGCAGGACAGATCATGGTATATTCTACAAAGTACGGTTACTGTGTTCATTAGTAAGATTAATGAACCATATACAAATATGGGTGAATCTTAGCATAATATTGAAGGAAATTTTTCAGTTGTAAAAGACTTCACAGAACATGAAACTATTTTTGTAAACCTCAGGAAAATCTGTATTATATTTTAGGAATTTTTATGTTTGTAATAAATCTGTCTGGAAAGAAAAAAAATAGCACCCAAGACACTAAAACTTCAGGATGGCAAATACCTCTTAGGGGGAGGCAAAAGTGTGGGAGGGGAGGAGAGGCAATGGACTGAGAATGCTCGTAGGTGGCTTCGTGGGCTCATGAACATGCTTCATCATTTGGTGTGCGCTACATATATTCCTGTGCATGTATCAAACATCACATTTAAGATATCACATAAGCTAGGAAAAGTGGGGTTAAAGAGGCCCAAACTAGTTGGGTGTGGTGGCACACACCTTTAATCCCAGCATTTGGGAGGCAGAAGTAGGAGGATCATCATGAATTTGAGGCCATCCTGAGACTACATAGTGAATTCCAGGTCAGCCTGGGATAGAGTGAGACCTCACTTCAGGGGAAAAAAAAAAAAAAAAAAAAAAAGGCCCAAACTAAAATGCTATCACAGTGGGAATAAAAATAAACTTCAATTTTAAGAGAGTAGAAATTATGAATCAAAGTGGGCCATGCGATGCTGAGGTAAGTAGAAAGGGGGCAACTAGGATAACGTACTGTCTGGACAACAGAATAACAACTCAAGCCCATGCATTTCACCAGCCACAGTAAAATATAAATCCTATTGAGATACATGGACTCTAGATCTAGGACAGACACTACTGGTTAGGTCTTAAACTCACTAATTTAGTCACTGTATATTTAGTAAGAGCAAGTTTTATGGACGCCCTGCATCAAGTGCTTGGAATACAATGATGAACGCAGTCCCTGGCCAGTGAAGCTTCACATCTAAACAGCAACTCAATGTGACAGGTGAATTTATCAAGATCTGGCGTTTTGTTTCATTTTACATTGCTGGGGTTGGAACTCAAAGCCTCACTCATGTTAAGCAATCACTCCATCACTAAACTAAACCCTTGCCTGAGGGGATTGATTGAGATTACAGTGAAGGCAGATTCTTCTAGAAAGAAAATATAATGTTATACGAATGAATTAAAACAGCTTGAAAAGCAATAATAAAATCAGTGGGAAACAAAAGCTTATTCAATAAGCAGTGCTGAGACAATGGACTATCTTTACACCCTGCTGGTGGGAATGCAAACTGGAGTAGCCACTGTGGAAGCCAGAGTAGAAGTTCCTCAAGAGACTAAAAAGAGAACTAGCATATGACCCTGGGTATATACGTTAAGGGCCCTAAGCCAGCACACTTACTGAGATACCTGCACACTATTCATAATAGCTAGCAAATGGAACCATCACAGCTGTTTATCAAGAAATGAATGGGCAAAGAAAATGTAGCACATATTTATGATGGAATTTTATCCAGCCATAAAGAAAAATGACATCATGACATCTGCAGGAAAATGGACCCAATTGGACATATTACGTTAATTTCTACTTTATATAAACCTTTAGGAATTACCTAGATTTGTTGGTATGCATCTGTAAATCACTGTTTAAGGAGAATACTGTGACTTTACAGTGTAGGTAGGTTATGCATTTTGCTTGTGCAAAGTATGGAAAATCCAGACCTTGATCCTCATTACACCTTATAAGCTAGGAGCTAAAGATTTGTTGAAACAAATAACTAGAACCTCTTCTGCACTGCAGAGCAAGGTCTAAATGTCACATCCAATATCAAAACTGTGTGTGTGTGTGTGTGTGTGTGTGTGTGTGTTTTGAGGCAGGGTCTCTCTCCAGCTGACCTGGAACTCACTCTGTAGCCCAGGCTGGCCTCAAACTGACAGTGATCCTAGTACCTCAGCTTCTCAAGTGCTGATATTAAAGGTGTGTGCCACCATGCCTGGCAAAATGCAAAATATTTTAAAGTCATATGGATGAAACACCTGCACCTTCATCTGGAACATGGATTGCATGGAAGAACAACCTGGAGAAGATAACACTGCTTATTCTAATGTACTGCATCTTCCAAATGTTCTTTCAAAATTTTAGCAAAATTTTGGTTTCAACACTGCACAAAGAATCCTTTTTGCTGGACTTAGGTGTCAGAGACCTGTAATCAAAACTGCTAAGGAGGCTAAGCAGTAAGATCCCAAGTTCAAGGACTACCTGGGCAACAAAGTGAGTTTCGGGCCAGACTGAGCAATGTATTGAGACCCTGACTCAAAATAAGCACCCCTCCCCTCAAAAGGAGGCTGAATATAGCTCAGTGGCCAGGTGCTTGCCCAGCATGCACTCGGTCCTGGGTTCAATACCCAGGACTGAAAAAAAAAAGCAAGAGTGAAGGAGTTGTACTCTGATCACTGATCTCTAAAGTCCCCTCTAACATCCTATTTTTTCTGTTCTGTAGTGTCCTCATAGTATATCTGAAGGGTATGCTACCATATACACATGCATAGTAACATGGGAAGGAACAAACATCAAATAAAGAGAAATGGCTAATGCATGCTTACCTGATAACGTGTTGGCTGATTGAGAATGCTGTTAAAACTGTGTGATTCAAAAACTCTTGAGTTAGACTGAGTGAAGAGGTTTAACTAGGAAAAAATACAATTAACCTAGTAAATTAGAATACATTAATTTAGAATCAGAAATATAGCCAATTTTATTCTCCTGCATAACACTTCTGAGGAATTTGAGTTTTATAAAGGGTTTAATGTATCTCCAAAGGGGTGAGAAACATGTTCACAGTCATCATGTGTTGGCATGATGTACTGTAACAGACCTGTTCATTAGGAATGTATTTTAGGGGCTAGAGAGATGGTTCAATAGTTAAGGTGCTTGCCTGCAAAGGCTAAGGACCTGAGTTCCAGTCCCTGGTACCCATATAAAGCCAAATGTGCAAAGTGGTGCATGTGTCTGCAGTTTATTTGTAGTGGCAAAAGGCCCTGGTGCACGTATACTCTCTCTCTCTCTCTCTCTTTGTCAAATAAATAAAATTTAAAGAAAGAATGTATTTTGGAATGTGGCTCCTACTTGTAATTTTTCATGGGGACCTAGTATATTTATCAAAATGTACTAATGACATCTAGACTTCTCGGTACCTTTGAAGCAGTTTGACATATGACTGAGCCCAAGTTCTTCTGCCAGACTTGAGCAGAAACATGCAGACAGGTTTGGGTGATTCTGCTTGTATTGTGTAGCCATAAAACATGAGCAAAATAACACCTCATCACAAGCATCTTGCCTTATATTGAGCAAGGATCCAAAGTTTAGACAGAATTTGGCTTAAGAACTGGGGCTTTAGTCTCTCTCTCCTTTTTTTCTCATTAGGCCTTGAATTCAATTTTGAGCAGGCAGAAGCCAGAGGAACACCCAAGGCCTTGTCCACATTTTACCCATCCTGGCAAGTGGCCACCTGTAAGATGTGGTTCAAAATTAGGGCCCCATCTATCCAGAAAGTTATACTCTCCCTGCCTTAATCATTCAGGAGGTGTGGGAGGCCTGGGTGGAGGGAGGTAGCTGGACAGGCCAGGACTTTATTGCTATGGTGCTAGTAGAATAATGGCTAACAAAGTTAATTTTCCCTCTGCCAATAGGAGTCAGTATATGACTGCTGAATGATATATAGCTGTCTAGGTTAGCAGGGAAGGTTGATTAAGCCCCTTCCTCTCTACTAAAAAAACAAGAAAGAAAGAAGAAAGAAAGAAAGAAAGAAAGAAAGAAAGGAAGGAAGGAAGGGAGGGAGGGAGGAAGGAAAAGGGGAAGGGAGGGAGGGAAGGGAGGGAATTTCTTTAACTTTTCACTGAATTAAAGCTACTAATAATGTTTGCATCTATGAGTAAGATTAAACTGGTTTAACCAGGAAGCACGCCTCGAACCCTGGAACCCTAGCTACTTGAGGAGGCTCAGGTAGGACGACTGCAAGTTCAAGGCCAGTCTTCACAACTTAATGAGCTAGGAAAAGACTAGATGATAAAGCAAGGCCTCCTTCTGTTTTGAGCACCTTCTCTGAGGATGCTGCTGCCATGTCAATGGTGCAACACAGCAGGAGTGGCACTTTGAGAGGAGTGCTCAGACTCACACTTCTGTGAGCAAGCTGTCCACTAGAAATGCTCTTCTCATCCTGGCTGTGGTATCCCTCAGCTACACTATGATAGCATCAAGAGAGAAAGCCAGGCGTGGTGGCACATGCCTTTAATCCCAGCACTCGGGAGACAGCAGCAGGAGGATTGTTGAGAGTTTGAGGCCACCCCGAGACTACATAGTGAATTCCAGGTCAGCAAGACCCTACCTCAAAAACACTGAAAATAAAAATAATGATAAAAAAGAGTTGAGCCCATGAATTCTGTTGCCTACTGAAAGAAAAAACTTCAAGGTACATTCTATAAAGTGCAAAAGCTATTTGGTTCCCATCCTTGAAATGCTTCCTTTTTAATAACAAAGCCAGGGCTAGAGAGATGGCTTAGTGGTTAAGGTACTTGCCTGCATAGCCAAAGGACCCAGGTTTGGGCTGGAGAGATAGCTTAGCAGTTAAGGTGCTTGCCTGTAAAGCCTAAGAACACATGTTCGAATCTCTAGATTCCCACATAAGCCAGACGCACAGTGACAGAAATGCATAAGGTCACACATGCACACAAGGGGCCACACACATCTGGAGTTCAACTGCAGTGGCTGAAGGCCCTGGCATGCCCATTTTTCTCTCTCTCTTTCTCAAATAAATTAAAAAAAATTAAAAAACAAAACAAAAAGCCAAATGATCCAGGTTCAATTCCCCAGGACCCATGTAAACCATATGCACAGGTGGCTCATGCATCTGGAGTTCCTTTGCAGTAGCTAGAGGCCCTGGTGTGCCTATTCTCTCTCTCTCTCAAATAAATAAACATTAAAAAAATAATAAAGTCTCAATAGAAAGTACTCTCAATAGCACAGGAGTTGCCCACGATGACAACTAGAGACTGGGCCCTCTCAGGAGTCAGCTACTAAACTTTACCAGTTGACTGAAATAATGGATGTCAACAGTTTACCAGTATTGCATGTAAAAGTGGGCCATAAGGAAAAAAGTCAGCTACTGGGTAGCAACCAAAGGAATTCCCCACCTACCCTGCAGTGGGCGCTGGTTAGCTCCAGTGAGTTACTTAAGTGGCTTCAGGTACCTTATCTATAAAATAGGAGTAATGATACCCAAGTCACAGTGTTGCATGGTTCAAATGCACAGCAAAGCATTTCATGAACTGTGGTAAGGGAGGACATTTGATATTTGTCAAGTATGGAACTTTACACATCTCATTTGCTCCTCACAGTAGCCCTGTGGGGTTTCCTCTCTTTCAGGTGAGGCAGTTAAAGCTCAAGAGGGGTAAGGTGGTTTCTTCTGTGTTACTTGCTAGTGAGTCAGAGCCAGAACTCAGACCTGGACCTAACACCGAGGCTGTCTTCTCACTATACTTGCAAGGTGTTAATTTTAACTGTGGCGTGTGACAGCCAGTCTCTGCTGTGGAGCCTAGAAGCCCAGCTCTTATACCTGTAAGAATAAAAGACAGATTTAAATGACCACTTTACTATTTGATGTTGGGGAATCAAAGTGAGGACTTTGCATATACTAGGAAGCACTCTACCACTGAACTACATCCCCAGCACAAGGTCACCTTCTTTTCCAGAGCTTTTACAAACCCTGAAAACACACCTCTACATTAAAAATTAAGAAATTAAGCTGTTTTGTTTTCTTCCAGCTTCCATTGAGAAAAAGTATTTACCTCTGCTCAGGCAGGCCTATGTTTTACAGAAGTGGTATGGTTACCTGTGAGCCTCTAGAATATTACAGCTACAGATCATTTTCACATTTTTTTAAAGCAGAGCCTCACTCTGTATCCCAAGCTGGCCTAAAACTCACATGTGGCTCAGGCTGGCCTGGAACTTGGGATATTCCTGTCTAGGTCTCCCATGGGCTGGAATTCCAGACATGAACCACTGTACTAGGCTCCATTTTCACATTGGCAGACAAACTTATATTTGAACCTCACATGTGGTATTTGTTTCCTTCTGTTATTTGAAGTCTTCCCCAATCTTTACATGTCTTACATCGATTCTATGAATATTAACTTCATATTAATAAAATGTCATCATGAAACTTACCATCCTTGTTAAGATGTGACTTAACTGGGTCAGCTCAAGGGCAGTCCATTTTCACTTATTCATATGACAATATTTCTGCTATCTGAGGATGCATTGGGCTTGTGTCAATGACATGCAACTAAAGGAAAGAAGACCCAGTAAAGAGCCTCTCCAAAGATGAAGAGTATGGTGGTAGGGTACATGTACCATGGGGCTGAAACTATTTAACTTCAGAATCTCAGCTGAGAAGCAGGGATACATGCATACACATACACATGCATACACACACACACACACAGAGCAGTTTTTTTGCGTTTTTTTTTTTTTTGTTTTTTTTTTTTTTTTTTTTTGAGGTAAGGTCTCACTCTGGCCCTGGCTGACCTGGAATTCACTATGTAGTCTCAGGGTGGCCTTAAACCCATAGTGATCCTCCTACCTCTGCCTCCCAAGTGCTGGGATTAAAGGCGTGTGCCACCACGCCTGGCTACACAGAGCAGTTTTTGATGGTGATCTTTTTGTTTAACAAGTTAAAGAAGCTTTTTGTCTGCTTGTTTTCATCATGGCAGTTCACACAAGGTGCTGACCCACAGCAGGGCATAGACTAAATGACTTTTGGAAAGATTACAAAACAGTAAGCATTAGTCTATGGAAGACCATGGAGTGGATAGTTACTGCCATCATCTTCTAAGTTCACTTATGGACATTATTGAATGAACATCAAAAGCCAAGAAGAAAGAGACAAAACACTTATTTGGAGGTTTTTAATACCTACCCTGGACTTTGAGTTACCCATTCCCAATTCCAGATCTTTCTGCAGCCTTCTCCTTCTGCATTTGGGAAAGTTCATGATTCGCATGATGAGATACACAAATGATTTTGGACTAGGAACCAGGCTGAAGGGTGGAGGCAATGTTTTCCCATCATCAAAATAGGATAACCAAAGTTTTGAACGTGCAAACTTCCATTCTACATCACTGTCATCCTATCAAAAATACATCCATTTATAAATTAGTTACCAAATTTTAAATATTCTAGTAACTGATACAAGTTTTTAAAGCATGTGTGTGTGGGTGATGTGCATGTGTGTATGTTCACATGTGTATGCAGATGCATGTGCACATGTGCTCATGCAGAGGCCAGAAGCTGATCGTTGGGTATCTTACTCTATCACTTTCTACTTTACTTATTGAGACAGGGTCTCTCATATGAACCCAGTAGTCTAGCTAGCAATCTTGCCTTGGGGATCCCCTGTTTCTGCCCCCAAAGTGCTGGGACGACAGATGGACATTTACATGAGTGCTAGAGATCTGAACTCTGATCCACATGCACTTTTATCTACTGCATCATCTCCCCAGCGCCCTTGATGTAAGTTCTTAAAATGAATGCCTTAAAAAATTGTATTTATTTATTTGATAGAGGGAGTGAAAGAGAGAGGCAGAGAGAAAGATGATGGGTGTGCCAGGGCCTCTAGCCACTGCAAACAAACTCCAGATGCATGTGCCATCTTGTGCATCTGTCTTTATGTGGGTACTGGGGAATTGAGCTAGGGTCCTTAGACTTTGCACCACTGAGTCATCTCTCCGACACTGAATATCTTCTTAAAATAAGTAACTTATACATATTTTTAAACTTATATACTTATATTTATTACACAAAATCCCTACATGTCTATATACTTTTACATAATACTTTTAATACTTTATATTACTGTTATGATACTCCAGCTCTTTCTCTTCCATATAACTTTGTGTGTATTCACTAAAATGTAATCAGAATTTCATATCCTTCACCCCAAGATAAGACAAAAAGGCAAGAAAAACTCACAGATAGATAAAAACATTAATTGCTACCTGGTGTAGTGGTACATGCTTTTAATTCTTGGAAGGCAGAGGTAGGAGAAATGCCAAGAATTTGAGATCAGCCTAGAACTACATAAGTGAATTCCAGGTCAGCCTGGGTTAGAATGAGACCCTACCTCAAAAAAAAATATTAATTGCTTCCTATAAACCCACCTCTATCACTTTTTTTATGTTCAACATTAGCTCTCACTCCCTACAGTCCTCTCTCTTCTCTTAGACCCATCTAAACCAGGTTGTTGATACTGTGTTGATATTCAAAAGACAAAAGACAGCTTGGTATTTAGACTTTTTTTTTTTTTTTGCTTAGTTCATTTTGTTATTTTTTCTAATATTTTATTTATTTATTTGCAAGCAAAGAGATACAAACACACAGAGATAGAGAGAAAAAGAGACAGAATTGGTGAACCAGGGCCTCTAGGCACTGCAAACAAACTCCAGATGTATATGCCACCTTGTGCATCTGGCTAGCGTAGGTGCTGGAGAATAGAACCCAGGTTGTTATGCTTTACAGATATGCGCCTCAACAGCTGAGCAATCTCTCCAGCCCTTGTTACTTTTCTCAAAGAGAATTTCATACTGTTCATACTGTAGCCTAGCATGGTCTGGAAAACACTAGGGGTTCAACTTGTGCTGATCCCTCTGCCTCTCATATTCTGAGATTACAGGTATGTGCCACTATGTCCAGCTTGATCATTTACATTTTCAAGTGTGTGTCTTCAAATGTCAGATATGTTTCCAAGTGGCCTGGACTAGACTTCCATATCCCTCTATCCTTTGTACTCCCTATGGGTACAACTATCCTCACTGATATGGGGCAGGGAGTGACAACATAGGTAGAAGTGCTAGCACAGCAGGGTGGCAAGAGGATGGAGACATGGAATGATGACACAGGTAGAAGATACTATCAGAATAGGATGACAAGGGGGCTGGAAAGATGGCTCAGTGGGTAACATGCTTACCTCACAAGCATGAGGCTCTGAGCTCAATTCCCAATACCCACACAGAAATGCTAGGCATGGTGTGCAATCCCAACTCTAGGGACATAAATAAAGGCAGGCTCTTGGTGTCACTAGCCAGCCAGTCTTCCTTAAATGGTGAGCTCCAGGTCAATGAGAGGCCTTTTCTCAAAAAAGGTGGATGGTGGGGCTAGAGAGATGGCTTAGTGGTTAGGCACTTGCCTGTGAAGTCTAAAGACCCTAGTTCGATGCTCAATTCCCCAGCACCCATATAAGCCAAATGCACAAGGTGGCGTATGCATCTGGAGTTGGTTTTCAGTGGCTGAAGGCCCTGGTGCGCCCATTCTCTCTCTCTTTCTCTGTCTGTCGCTCTCAAATGAATAAATAAAAAATAAATAAAAAAACCTTTAAAAAAGGTGGATGGTCACTGAGGGTGACACCCAAGATTGTCTTCTGGTGTTCATACATATATGCACCCACACAAGGATACATGCACGCACATATACATACACATAAAAATTGGGTGTCAATGAGAGAGTCAGTGAACAGAAAACAAACTTACCTCAATTTCTTGATATGAGCTATTAATCATAGCAATTAGCATGTTGAGTAAAACCACCACCATAGTTACATTGTATATTCCATAAAGAACATATCCAATATTCTCTATGAACTTGTGATCATATTTGAGCACAACAGAAGTCACTTCAGACAACCCAAATATTGACCAAAACAAAGTCTTGAAGCTTTCTTCTACTCTGTTGAGAAATAAAACACAAGTAATGAACAGTTTCTAGTATTAAAAAGCCAAAGCAGAAAACAAGCCAGAATCCAATACTACCAGAGGGCTGGGGGCTTGGTTTGGTGACTAAAAGCATTGTGCAATCCTGTCTATAAGTTTGGATCCCCAAAACCCTCATAAAGCTGGATGCAAGTAGCAAATGGATCTGTAATCCCAACATGTCCATGGCAAGGGGAAACAGAGTCAGAAGAACCCGATGCTCACGGCCAGCTAGTCTAATGTTCATTACAGTGACAACAACAAACCATGTCTCAAACAAATGGAGGACTGACACCAAGTTTGTCTCTGACGTCTATGTGCATGCTATAGCATGTATGTGCCCATACATATACACAAAACCAAAAAAATGCCATCCTCATAAACTCCTTGTAACTGATCAAAATTCTAAGAGTATAATTATTTTGCTGTATTAATTTTTTTTAATTTTAGGTTTCTGGAAAAACTTATTTATTTGCATGCATGTGTGCATTGCTGGGATTCCAGGTACATGCCACCATGCCCATGCCCAGCTTATGCTTAGCTTTGCAGTAACTGATGCCAATGACTAGTTTTTCTGAAATTACCATTAAATAAAAAATCATGGCCAGGCGTGGTGGTGCATGCCTTAATCCCAGCACTCAGGAGGTAGAGGTATGAGGATCATCGAGAGTTCAAGGCCTCCCTGAGACTACACAGTGAATTACAGGTCAGCCTGGACTAGAGTGAAACCCTACTTTGAAACCCCCCTCCAAAAAAAAGATAATAATCTTGAAGTATTTGAAAGAGACCATGAGAACTATAGAGAACAGACTGAGGATCAGGTTTGAGGGCAAGGCTATTCACTACAGATATCTTCCTGTTTGAATGTTTTGTCACAAGAGCAGCCACCCCTTGTTATTTGTGGGGAATTGGCTCCAGGAGTCCCAAGGGAATCAAAATGTGTGGAAACTTAACAAAATACCTTAAATAACATAGTGTAGTATTCACAAACCACCAGTACATAGCTTCCTGTGTTATCTAAACCATCACCTGGTTACTTAATACCAGATACAATGGAAATGCTGTAAAAATGGTTGTTATCCTTTATTATTTAGGGACAAATGGTAAGAAAAAGTGCATGTTCACTACAGATACAACTTGTTTATTTTAATATGTGTGTCCATGTTTGTAAATGTGTGGAGACCAGAGGACAACCTTGGATGTTGTTCCTCAAGAATGCCACCTACTTTTTAGAGATAGTGTCTCCATTACCCTGAAGCTTACCAATTAGATGAGACTAGTTGGCCAATTAGTCCCAGGGATCTACTTGTTTCCCCCACCCCAGCACTGTGATTAGAAGCACTTTCCACTATACTTAGCATTTTTTCATAGTTTCTGTGGATTGAACTCAGGTCTTCATACATGTGAGGCAAATGCTTTATTAAGCTGTCTTCCTCAGGCCCCACAACTTTTTAAAGAATATTTCTGATGTGTGGTTGACTGATTCTGCAAATGTAGTATGCACAGATCCTGAGGGCCCACTTTCCTGCCTCCCTAGAAATCTTACTTAGCTGAGAGAGAAGAAGAGGCTACAGAGTGAAAGGTTCCTTAATTTATAAAATCTGCTCTCTAATCTTTCCATTATAATGAGTATGCAGGCCCTCGCCAGTCTAACTGCCTACATTTGTTCCTCACATGACTTTGATCAACATACCTTTGGCTGGTTCTATCATATGATTAATCAAGAGGTAATTGCTGATCTGTGAACTGGATAAAGAATCTTTAAACATAAGCTGGGTGTGGTGACCCACGCCTTTAATCCCAGCACTCAGGAGGCAGAGGTAGGAGGATCACCATGAGTTTGAGGCCACCCTGAGACTACATAGTCATAGTGAATTCCAGGTCAGCCTGGGCTAGAGCGAAACCCTACCTGAGGGGGGGAAAAAAAAGAATCTTTAAACAGATTTTTTTTTAAGAAAATAACTTATAAAAAATACGTTGGGGCTGGAAAGATGACTTAGTGGTTAAGGCATTTGGCTACAAAGCTAAATGACCTGGATTTGATTCCCTAGTACCCAAATAAAGCCAGATGCACAAAGTGGCGTGTGCATTTGGTGTTTGTTTGTTTGCAGTGGCTAGAGACCCTGGTGCACCCATAGACTACTTGCAAATAAATAAATTAAAAAAGTAATTTCACAACAAATGCTATTCATTCACTCAACAAATATTGATCGATCTATTTGCAACTATGTCAGCATCTACTATATCCTAGAAATTTTGCTACACTCTGAGGATAGAAAGTTGAGTAGAAAGGATTCTATTTCTATAGAGTTATCCTGTTACGAAGCATTCCTGTGTGACATTAAAGCACAGATGCTGACAGAAGGCTAGGAAAAAACCCTAGTTTCAGTTTCTGAGTTTATTCAACCACATTACAGCACAGCTCTGCTCCTTCCTTTTGCTCCTTTGCAACCTTCCTGCCCAGAATATCACCTTTCCTGGGCTATGTGGAGGGAATGTGTGGGGAAAATGGGATACTAAAATGGAGAGGATACTGCAATTCTGAGCTCCTACTGTGGAAAAGAGGCTTTATATAACTAGTCTTACATAACTCTCACCACATGTATATTTAAAACCTATCATGCTTATTTTAAAGATAAGGAAAATGACACTGAGGAATGTCCAGTAATTTAACCAAAGGGCACTGTTAGAAAATAGCAGATATGGCATTAAATTCCTGGTCTGTTAGATTTTCTAGCCCACATTCTTTCCACTACACCACACGGCCACACCCATACTACCCTCCAAGGAGTAGGGGAAAGAAAATGTAATGTATGTGCACCAAATGGGGTCAAACAGATTTTTTGAAATTTACAATAAAGAGTGTCTGGGAGCTGCGGAGATGCTCAGTTGTTTAAGGCATTTGCCATGCAAATGTGAAGATCCCCAGAACCCATGTAAATGCTAGGCATGGTGGTACATGTCTGTGATGCCAGCACTGGGGAGGTGAAGACAAGCAGGTCCCCACGACAAGGTGGCCAAGTAGACTAGCTGACTCAGTGAGCTTTAAATAAAAATAAAAATAAAAAAAGTGAAGCGTGATAGAGAGAGACACCCAATGTCAACCTCTAGCCTCCACACACATGCAGCCACATGCATACAAACATTCATACAGCACATTCACATACATGTACAAAAAAATAAAATAAATAAAAATAAAGTGGGGCTGGAGAGATTTCTCAGTGGTTAAAGCATTTGCCTGCAAAGCCCAAGGACCAGAATTTGATTCCCCAGTACCCACATAAAGCCAGATGCACAAGGTGGCGCACATGTCTGGAGCTCATTTGCAGTGGCTAGAGGTCCTGGTACGCCCATCCTCTCTCCCTCTCCCTCTTTCTCTCCCTCACAGCCTCTCAAATATATAAATGAAATAAAATGAGTAGTAGGTCTCTTTCATTTTTAAGAGTTATTTAAAAATTAATTCAGAACCAGTTAGATGTCTTCAAGGGCTTGATATTATACTTTAGTCTAATGGGAACTTATTGAATATGTGTTGGCTTCCAATTGTAGCATTATAGGGAACAAAGGGAAAAGGTGGTTTATGATATCCCTGCCTGTTATGACTGAGACACAAAGGGCTGATTTCATCTCCATGACAACCAGACACTCATTGGTGAAAAAGAACCTCACTGTCAGGGGTATATTTCCATGCTGGGGGAATATGACAAAGATAATAACTATCAGGGCTGGAGAGATGGCTTAGCAGTTAAGCGCTTGCCTGTGAAGCCTAAGGACCCCAGTTCGAGGCTCAATTCCCCAGGACCCACGTTAGCCAGATGCACAAGGGGGCGCACGCATCTGGAGTTCGTTTACAGAGGCAGGAAGCTCTGGCGCGCCCATTCTCTCTCTCTCTCTCTCTCTCTCTCTCTCTCTCTCTCTCGGCCTCCTTCTCTCTGTCACTCTCAAATAAATAAATGAACAAAAAAAATTTTTAAAAAAAAGATAATAACTATCAGAGGTTAATCAAGGAAAACATCAGGGAGGAGGTGAATCTTCAAGGCAGAAATCAGCATAACCAAGAGATGAAACTAGTATTCTCTTTAGAGGGGCTGTGAAACATTTAGCTATCCTTTTATCTTACCCCACTCCTTGTACTGATTAATAATAAAGACCCTAAAATAGAAGATGATGCTTCATTTTTAATATGTAGTACTGAGATAAAATGATGAGACTAAATGTTCTACATAATGTAAGAGACATCTAGATTTAGACATCGGTTGTGCCATTCTCTAAAACAGCCCATTTTGCATGGGATTTTTCTAGATTCTGCACTGAATTCTTACTGAACTAAAAAATTGATCCATGGAGCTATTCCTGCAAACACTGCTTCTATGGGTTTATTTTTCTGCTCTTGAAAACACCTTTATTAGAACAACTGAATTTTCCCTTTGCTTCATGTAGTCTTGTTATAATTTCTTAAAAACATTATTTATTTGACAGACACAGACAGAGATTGAATGGATATGGGTATACTAGGGCCTTTTGCTCCTCAAACAATTCCAGATGCATATACCACTTTTCATGTCTGGCTTTACGTAGGTACTGGGGAATTGAACCCAGGCTTTTAGTCTTTGTAAGCAAGTGCCTTTGACCTCTGAGCCATCTCTCTGGCCCAACTTGTTATAAGTTTTAAACATGTTTTTATTTATTTCCAAGTAGACAGACAGAGAAAGAAAGAAAGAAAGAAAGAAAGAAAGAAAGGAAAGAGAGAGAGAATGGGCACACCAGGGCCTGTTGCTACTGCAAACAAACCCCAGATTCACGTGCATCTGGCTTTATGTGGGCACTGGGGAATTTAACCTGAGCCAGCAGGTTTTATAAGCAAGCATCTTTAACCACTGATCCATCTTCCCAGCCCCTAGACTTGTTATTATTCTTTATATAATTTTAGTAAGATTCTTACTTACGTAGTAAAAGCAGGATTTACTTTGGCCCCAAGGTAGTAAGAATAAAGTATGAACATGCCAATCATAAAGGCCAGAAACACCATAATAAAGAGAACCATAAACTTGAATATGTCCTTCACGGTCCTTCCAAGAGAGATCTGCAAGGGGCCAAAGCTTTCATTTGCAGGAAGGATGTATGCGATCCGTGAGAAGCTGAGCACCACAGCTATGGCATAGAGGCCTTCAGATATGATCTGAGGATCGGAAGGGAGCCATTTATCTCTAGCTAGAAAAGGTGAGAAAGAGATTAAAAAATGGAGTTTCCTAATTATTACTAACTATACAAAGTAAATACTTTAAATAGGGTCTATCAAGTAAGTAGTGGTTCTTATCTCAATTGGAACTACTCTAGATTTTTAAAAAAATACTTAATTAAATTTATTTATTTATTAGAGAGCAAGAAAGAGGCAGAGAAAGAGAGAGAGATAGAGATAGAGAGAGAGAGAGAGAGAGGAGAGCGAGGGAGAGAATGGGTGTACCAGGGCTTAAAACCACTGCAAATGAACTCCAGATGCATGTGCCACCTTGTACATCTGCCTTATATGGGTCTGGGGAATTGAACCTGGGCTCTTAGGCTTTGCAGACAAGTGCCTGAACTGCTAAGCCATCTCTCTAGCCCTGGAACTATTCTAGATCTAGAACTTCCCAGATACTTTTTTTTTTTTTTAAGGTAGGGTTTCACTCCAGCCCAGCTTGACCTGTAATTTGCTATGTAGTCTCAGACTGGCCTCAAACTCACAGTGATCCTCCTACCTCAAACTCCCTAGTGCTGGGATTAAAGGTGTGTGCCACTACTCCTGGTTTGTTTTAAATATTTAACAGTAAACGTCTGTATGACTTTCAATGGATAAAACACTATCATCAAGATACTAAAATGGCTTTACATGATGTAGAAAGAGAATATAAAATGCCAAAAAATAGAGATTAGTATGCTTCATGGACACAGGGTGTCTAGGATGATGAACAATGGGTTAATATCCACTGTCCCTTAGGCATTAGCCTTATTGGTTGGTTATTTTCTTTCTATAGGTAAAGCTGGACTAACACTTCATTTTCTTATTTGCAAATAGATCTATCTAACAATTAATGCAAGTAAAATGTCAAGCAGCAAGGAAAGAGAATGCCACTGAGTCACAATGGTGCTGGCAACATGAGAGCTGGGTTGTATAACTTATCCCTAAAGAATAAAATGCCAGGAAGGGCATGGTGGCACATGCCTTTAGTTCCAGCACTCAGAAAGCTGAGGTAGGAAGATCATTGAGCTGGAGGCTAACCTGGGCCTACACAGTGAGTTCCAGATGAGCTTGGGTTAGAATGAGACCCTGCCTCAAAAAAAAAAAAAAAAACAATAAAAAGAAAGGAATGAAAGAATAGGATAGGATGAATAGAATAGAATAGAATAGAATAGAATAGAATAGAATAGAATAGAATAGAATAGAATAGAATAGAATAGAATAGAATAGAATATAGGATAGGATAGGATAGGATAGGATAGGATAGGATAGGATAGGATAGGATAGAATAGAATGCCAGGAAGTTGAACATGTTGGATATAGATTGGGAGTGGGGTCCCTTAGCAGCCTTTTAAAGTTTCTTCTAAATATGACAGGTCAGTGAAACACTATGTAATTAACTTCAATGCAAACTGGCCTATTTCCAAAATGGACCACTGTAAACATTTGCAACAACAAACTTAACATTTGCTGAGAGTTTACTGTATGTCAGACACTGTATTTAATGACCCTGTAGAGTCAATGTCATCCTCTTTGTATAAAAGAAAAAACTAAGACTTAGAAAAGTTAAAAACTTAATTAAAATCATAAATCTGGGAAGCAGGAAAGCCTGAGTTCAAAAATTTCCCTTCAGCCAAAGTCACTAAATACATAGGAATAAATTTAAATGCATAGGTTATGGGAATAGTCAAGATTATATGTCACATAAAAACATTCCTTAATTATAAGGGGTGACCAACAGCTCCATTAAAATTCTTGCTTAACAATAATAGAAATTATGCTTAAAATTTTGTGCATTGTAAAATTATATATTCTGGAGTGGGAGTCCAGCCTTCCTCAGAAATGCTAACATTTGTTGGACTCCTCAAAACCTTAAGCCCTAACTACACTTTGTAAGAGTCTTCTTCACAACCATAATACATCTATACTCTGCCTTACCTTCTAATCTATAAAATGAGTTGCAGACAGTCATTTAGTTAACTAATAATTATTTGTGCTATTGGGGATTAAACCTAGGGTCTAGTACATGCTAGGAAAGCACTAAGCAATATCCCAGCTATTCTTATTTTTCTATTCTGTTCTGTTCTTTTGTTTGGGACTGAATCTCACTAAGTTGCCCAGCTTGGCCTCAAGCTTACTATGTAGCCTAAGCCAGCCTTGAACTGACGTCCTCAGCGGCTGGTGTTGTTACAGATCTGTCCTTCAGACCTGACTAATATAAAACTATATGAATTTGTTAATTGTGGCTCCTTAATACTGGATTGAGCTGCATAAGGAATGTGCCAGTGTCTTTTTGCCTGGATGCTCCTGCCACATGAAAGGCCTAACATCCTCCTCAATCTTCCTGCTGGGTTTCCAGAGATTATCTCCTTATATGTACTTTAACACCACATCCTGCCTCTGCTGAATTGTCACTCAAGGTGCCTGTACAGAGGTCCCAGTACCTTTTAGCATAACATGCCCCTGAGAATTTAGTTCTACAGAATCCAGAGTTCATACCTTCCTCACTGACCATAAATATTCCATACATTTCTCATGCTAAACACACAGTTGCCTGTTAACCTGAGGTTTGCCTTTCTACAGTTTCAGTGACTCATGGTCAGTTGTGGTCTGAACATATTAAATAGCAAGACGAGAATTAACAATTCAGAGTTTTAAACTGTTCAGTTTTCTGGTATCTTGATAAAATCTTATAAGAACTGGCTCAACCCTTCACAGGACACAAATCACCCTCTGTCCAAAGTATCCACATGGTATAATCTACCATCCCATTAGTGACTGAGTGCAGACTCTCAAGTTGACCATCTCTATATGGCAGTGTACGTGCTCAAGAAACCTTGATTCACTTAATACTGGGCCCAAAGTATAAGATAAGTGATGCTGCCAATTTTATCAAAGTGTATTATTATGATTTTTACTAGTAAATGTTATTAATCACTCACCATGCTTAATTTGAAAATCAAACTTTATTATAAGTATGCATTTATATATGGGGTAAAACATATTATATGCAGATTTTGGAACACATTTCCCAGGGATGTGGGGGCAACTATGTCTTAACTGGCTCTCCTTCCAAAATGCCCTTCTTGAAATGTGAAAGGACACCAAGGCTGATACTCACCGTAGGTAAAATACTGAACCTCGGGTGGGAGGGTCACTTCAGCGAGGTCACTCTCTTGGACATAGCTGTCCACGTACTGCTGAGCTTTTGTTGCCTGCAAGAAAGCCAGGAACCGGGCCGTGAAAGCAGCAATGAAGATAGAGAGCATCCCGAAGTCCAGCACATTCCACAGCTGCACAATGTATTCTCTGGGTCCTTCCAGCCAGAGCTCCTTGCACTCAGACCACATCATTCCTGCGCAATAAGCCCAGAGTGCAGGTTAGTTTTTACAGCTGAGACAGAGAAGCCAATGCTCTGTCCTCCATCAGGCCATGCAGAAAAGGTCTAACTGTGCAAACATAAGGCTCTGGCAAAGTTGAGTGGGAGAAGCAGCTTCCACTCAGGGACTGATTCACTCGACCAAGTTAGAAGTTAGAAAACATGGTTCTACATGTGGTACCAGAAATGTCACTAACTCAAACAAGGAATGTGTGTAGGTAGCAGGCACAGAAAGGAAGACGGGACAAAAGCAAGGAAGCGTCAGCAATCTAAGAATGTTGCTTTATGAGATTTTTGGAGGCTAGGATAGGAAAAGAGGGTTCCTATGAAATCAAAGTGGTTGGTTAGTTCAAATCACAGTATTCAAGAAGCAAATAAGTCCCCAAATGAGGCCCTGTAGACATCTAATAAAAGCCATTGCCAGGTTACTGTGGAATACTCACTTGCTCTCTTGCCTCATGTTCACTGCCTGTAATGGAGGTGAGGAACACAATCTGGGAGAGACCCAATTCTTAAGGAGGAGGCCCTACCAATGAAGAAGCAAAGCAGAAAATTCCACTTGGAAAGGACAAAATATTCCAGCTCCTCAAACTGCCCTGACTCTGTACAGGGAAATGAAGAATTTTTCAAAGAAATGTAATGGCTCAAAATAAGATTCACAAGACAATGACTTGTCTCAGGTTGAGGCCATGAGATGAATAAGGAAGAACTAACCAATTAATGCAGGAAAAGAAGACACCAAGAAAAACCAAGGACAGAACAGAGCATGCAAGAACAACTTTGGGTTAGAAAGCAATGCACAAATTGGTTCCAACTTCCATTTCCTGGGATGGAGCAAAAGTAACTGTTTTCTCATATTACTTGATTACTGTGAAGTAGCAAACATTCCAAAACTGGAATCTGAGACTAAATCAATATACAGGTCTTTAGGCACAAGTGTTTCAATTATATGATCACCATAGGGAATGCCATTTAAAAACACATTTTTTCAGTTGTTGAAGTTAGATTTCTGAAACATGGCAAGTTTGTAATTAGGCTCATGTTAATAATACAATGAATTTAGTGTTAAGGTAAATCTTTAGCATGACTTATTATCAAATTATTCAATTATTTTGCTATTTATCTTATGATGATGATGATGTTCTTAGAGTAAAATGCTTTTAGTAGAAAATGATGATTATTTACTTATTTATGGGTAGAAGTTAGGGTACTTAATAAAAGGCTTACCAAGAACCCAAACCATAATTAGCATTTCCGTCCATGTGAACTGGGTGGTTTTCACCCTGAAGATCTGCTTAGGGTAGTCGATGACCGTGATGTTTGGCAGTGTGCTGATGCCTTCAAACCTGTCTGAGGCGTTGAACACAAGCAGGCCCAGGAAGATGATGAAGGAGGCTGCATGCGCCACAAACTTCATGAAAGGGCTTCTCAAGATTTTCCCCAGCTGAAACATGACAGATGGGGCAGGAGGAGGCAGGGGGCAGAGGGAGAAAGAAGGAAGAAGGAGAAAAGGAGGGTGAGATTATACCTAATATGGCTTCTACTTGGGACAATCACTATGTAAAATGACAGATGATATAGATAGATGGATGGATATATAGGTGAATGGATAGATGAGAGGTAACAGATGATAAATAAAAGGGGAACTGTTTCTGTTTTTGAAGAGGTTCCTCTAAAAACAATTTCACAAATCTTCAAAATTCAGTTGCTAACTGTCCAGTCTGCCATGGACTATGTAGCACTGGTTGATGCCCTCTCAGAAACCTGAGGGCTGGTGTTGGGTTTTGCTCTTTCTTTTACATGAAAGACTATACAAAGACAAAGTTTTTCAGGCCTGGAAAAAGAAACTTCAATTTGGCATGTGCGACTCTTTCTTGCTTTGTGAATGAAATGCTATGGTGTTTGTAGACTCACCTAGCAAGTACATTAAAAAAATTAAAATATAAAATTACTACAGTAGAAGCATATTTTAGTTCTTCTTTCAATTTTTTTTGTTGTTATTTTTGAGGTGGGGTTTCACTCTAGCCCAGGCTGACCTGGAATTCACTATGTAGTATCAGGGTGGCCTTGAACTCAAGGCAATTCTCCTACCTCTGCTTCTCAAGTGTTGGGATTAAAGGCGTGTGCCACCATGCCTGGCTTTAGTTCTTCTTTCTAAATAGCCCAGAATCATTACAACTTGTATCATGATTTTTGCAAATATTTTATTTATTTATTTGAGAGGGAGGAAGAGGAATACACACACACACACACACACACAGAGAGAGAGAGAGAGAGAGAGAGAGAGAAATGGGTGCACCAGGGCCTCCAGCCACTGCAAACAAACTCTAGACACATGTGCTACCTCATGCGCCTGGCTTACACAGGTACTGGGGAATCAAACATGGTTCCATAGGCTTCACAGGCAAGCACCTCTTTAAAAAGGTGATTATTATTTTAAAGTGATTATTTTAAGCTGATTTCTCGAACATTTCCTATGACACACTGTCATTCAAAATCCCATGTTCTAAGTCAATCAATCAATCAATAAAAAAACAAAAACAAAACCATGTTCTGGGGCTGCAGAGATGGATCAGTGGGTTCAACAGCAATGGTTGTGTGTGTGATTAAACATGGGTTTAATCCCTGGCACCTACATAAAGAGTTGAGGAAGGCCATTCATGCCTGTGATGCCAGAGCTGAGAGGAGAGAGACAGGAGAATCACTGGGGCTCACTGATCAGCCAGTCTAACTGAGAAAAGAAAAAGGAGGCTTCAGGTTCAGTAAGACACTGAGTCTCAAAAAAATAAAATAAAATAAGGCAGAAGAGTGATAGATAAGGACATCTGACATCCTCTTTGTCCTCTAATACATGTGCAACACACACACATACACACACACACGTCCCATGTTCTGGTAGAAATGAAAAAACAATTGCACTTGTTCCCAGGGCTTCTAAAGCCCAAGAATTAGGTACATTTAGTATATTTATCAAACATATTCCATTTTACACACTCAGTGTCTGCTTTTAACTCAACCTGTGGTCTTTCAGGTTCACAATTAAAAGACTAACTTCAAACAAATCAAGAATCTTAATATGATGTCAACAAATGACCAAACATCTGACATGAATGCAAACAAATGCCACATCTTTCATACTAGACACAGCAAAATAAACAACACAGTTCCACACCATCTGACACACAGTGGCAAAGAGGGCATGTGGTGGCTCTTATCCAACACACATGTGACTTGCTGGGCACTGCCAGTCTGCTTTTCATAAAGGTTGACCTTTTTTTTTTTAATTATCTTTTTATTTGCAAGCAGAGAGAGAGACAGATATGTAGAGACACAGAGAATGGGTGTGCCAGGGCCTCTAGACACTGCAACGAACCCCAGATACATTTGTCACTTTGTGCATCTGGCTTTATGTGGATACTGGGGAATCTAACTCAAGTTATTAGTTTTTGCAGGCAAGTGTCTTAGCCACTGAGCCATCTCTCCAGCCCAAGGTTGCTCTTTTAAAACTTCAAATGAGATGGAAAGAAATCTCCACACTGATCTTTAAAATGGGACATACTTGGGAATTCTTTTTCTGATGGTATAGTCCTAGGGGTTCAACCCAGAGCCATATGCTCTGTGTGTGATCACTGAACCACATCCCATATGATAGGTTTTAAAATAAAGGAAAGTTCATCACATTGCTGTAGCTGTACTTTTAAAAACAAAGACAAGAAAAATAAATAAATAAAGGCAAGAAAAAACAGAGTGGATTCAAAGGTGCTGAGGTCAACCCAAACAGCATTCTCAGTGAATCACTTGTGTTAAAAGCTGCCTAAGAAGCAAACCCTTCGAAACTTCATTTCCACTAGAACTGAAAACTGTGCCTGGGTTATGACATCTGCCTCAGTGCAGGCAATGTTTCAGTTATGTCTTGTATTTAAAGAATCATAGTTTCTCCATAGTATATAATAAAGAAGTTAGTCATCAAATGATCAAAATGACAAACTTTCTGCTTAAATCGCAGGGGAAGGGCTCAACAAGGAAGTGAGGTGGATGAACATTCTCATAGTGCCTGCAGAGCTTGATGTGCAGGTAAGACTACTGAGCCCTGGGGGAATGGTAGATTTCCAGGGTCATTTGTAAGTGACCTTGACTCATTTTGCCAGAAACTGCCTCTGATTTACACAAAACCAGATTTCAGAATATCAAAACAGGGTTAAAGGACCTGAGAGCAGCTCCTTTCTGGTGGTGCCCTTGGTCAGCCTAATACAGACTCCATCAGCAGATTCATATTCCCTTTCACATCTTATTTAAGGGACTTTTGTTTGTTTGTTTTTCGAGGCAGGGTCTCACTCTAGTCCAGACTGACCTGGAATTCACTATGTAGTCTCAGGATGGCCTCAAACTCACAGCAATCCTTCTACCTCTGCCTCTCTAGTGCTGGGATTAAAAGCATGCACCCAACACCCAGCTTGTTTAGGGGATGTTAAAACATAAGCCAACTAGCTCTAGATAGGCAGGCTAAGATAAGAGAGGTGCTGAAGAGGCTGATCAAGGCAAAACTAAGCAGAGTGAAAAACTCAAACCCTTAACCCATCTATTTTAGAACTCTCTGAAAGAATAAATAGCAGAACATTACACATACATACTTGAAGTCTGGAAAACATAGGCTGTTTTTAGTTTATGTCATACGCTCACCCTAGGTCTTCAGATGAGCTCCCAAGTTTGCTCTAGTGTGTGTGTGTGTGGGGGGGGGTGTATGAGTATATGCAACATGCATGCAAGTGCTTGTCATGTGTAGGGGGCTATAAGGACGACATCACATGTAGTTCCTCAGGTACCATTCACCTTTTTAGAGACAAGATCTCTCACTGGTCTGGCATTTGCCAAGTAGATGAGACCGGTTATCCAGGGAGCCCCAGGGGCTGCCTATTTCCACCTCCTCAGCACTGGGTTATAGGCATGCTCCATCATGCCTGGCTTTTATTTTACATGGGTTCTGGGGATCAAACTCATGTCCTCATGTTTACAAACAAGTACTTTACTGACTGAGCTGTCCCTCCAGCCCATGTTAACCATTTTTTGGTCCTACTTCATTATAGGTGTCTACTTCCTTTTCCTTCTGCCCACCAGCCTAGGCCACATATTGCTTATTACACTGTCAACAGCATCAGCGAATGCTGTGTCACTCCAGCCACTTTCAGTCTTTCTGTCTACCATGGGTATTTTACCTTAAAAGCCCAAGCCTTTCATGCCTGCAAATGTGATCCATCCTATTTATTCCCAATCCTTTCATTCCTTCTATTAAAAATCAGAATCTGTGCATCTTGAGTCAGTTAACATGCACAGTAAGTAAGATAGCCTAAAGCTTAGCTTTTGCTTTTTCCCACCAAAGATACACATCACACCAAACACAGAGGGAAGGCAGAGAAGGCCAGTACCCTGCTACAAGGTGCAATCCAGTAGCCAATGGCAAGGAATGGAAGGCCTAAGGCCACAACCAGCACAACCAGACACTTGATTGCTATGGTCTGTTCCCGCAGGCCAGAGAGATTCTCATACCAGATGGTCAAAAGCTGCTGCTGGCAGTTGGGGTGAGCCACAAACTGTTGGGAGTAGAGAAAGGGAGAAGGGTTAGCATTCTGTCAATGGTGGCTACAGCACGCATGCACATTCTCAGCAGTCACGTCATCATCTGTGTTAAGCCTCTTAATCAGCTTTTTGTTTTCTCCAGAAGTCAACATTGTTTTAAAATAAATTTTCAGGCTGGGCATGGTGACGCATGCCTTTAATCCCAGTACTTGGGAGGCAGAGGTAGGAGGATCACCGTGAGTTTGAGGCCAACCTGAGACTACATAGTGAATTCCAGGTCAGCCTCAACTAGAGTGAAACTCTACCTCGAAAAGTTAAAATAAATAAATAAATAAAATAAAAATAAATTAAGATAAAATAATTTTTTGGTTATATGTATACATGTTAATAACCTCTTATGTCTTTCCTCCACTTTTCAAGATTGCTTCCGAACTAATCGGGAGAAGTGAAAAGCAGAAGGGAAAGATGATGTTGTCCTTAATCAGTCCTTTCTGATACAAGCTTTGAAAAAGTCACTGTGTATCCTATGGAGTCTGGGTAACATCTGATTTCCTTTGTGAAAATGGGCTTACTTGTGTTCAGTTAAGTAGTGTGGGGGTAGCAGGTGTTTTGTTTTGTTTTTGTTTTTTGTTTTGGCTTATTGTTGACTATAGATAAAAGAAGAAAATTATTAAATTTTATGAGCAACCTCTAAACATGCATGAAAAGCTCTGCACAATGGTCATTGGACCAGTAGGTGGTATGTGGGCTCCACACTTCAGTGCTTTCAGGAACTACAGCAGATGCCCTTCCCTCCACTCTCAGGAACCACCACATAGCACAAGAACATAAGCACTTCTATCAGCAGCAGGCTTTTGTAGTTGTTGTTTCTTTTTGTTTGTTGATCAGTTTCTTGTCTTTTTGCTTTTTTGAGACAGGGTTGTACACTGTAGGCCAGGCTGGCCTAGAACTCACTATGCAGCTCAGACTGGACTTTGATTCAAAATCTTCCAGCCTCACACTGTGTGCTGGGATTGATAAGAGTATGCACCTCTATGTCCAGCACAGTGGTTTTAATAACTATAATTCTAATCCAACAAAAAGGAACAGAACAGAGTATATTTATTTCAATTCTACCATGATTTTTTAAATTTTCATTTTTTTAAATCATTTGCCTGCATCATTTATATGGAATAAGATTTCTGTCAGGTACATGAGCCACCCTGTGCATTCTGCTTTATGTGGGTACTGGGGAACTGAACCTTGTACTTGCCTGCAAAGCCAAAGAACCCAGGTTTGATTCCCTAGAACCTATGTAAGCCAGATACACAAGGTAGCACATGTGTCTAGAGTTCTTTTACAGCAGCTAGAGGACTTGGTGTATCCATTATCTTTCTCTCTATCTGCCTCTCTCTCTCTCTCTCTCTCTCTCTCAAATAAGTACATTAATTAAATATTTTTTTAAAAGGTATCTTCAGGCTGGGTGTGGTAGCATATGCTTTTAATCCCAGCACTGGGGAGGCAGAGGTAGGAGGATCTCTGTGAGTTCAAGGCCAGCCTGGGATTACATAGTGAATTCCAGGTCAGCCTGGGCTAGAGCAAGACCCTACCTTAACCACCCCCCCTAAAGACCTCCCAAAAGGTATCTTCAATAAAATAAAATAAAAATATCAAAGTATCACTGTCTTCTAAAAAACAAAATAAATACCAACAATGAACCCATTAGGAAGTGTCCCTGAGGCTATATATAGGTACTCCTGTCAGAAGGTTCCTTGTTCCTTGAATTCTATTTAATGATCTTAATAATGCTCACTATCATGCCACTCAGCTATTACTTATTAATGACTCACAGGGAAACAAACAGTTTTGCACTTAATGGGCTGGAGTTTCCCACAAGCAATGCTACTTAAGATAAATTGAGGCTTACCTGCCAGGGTAAACAGTGAAGGCACAAAGTCCCTCGCACCCACACTCCAGCCCTATGAGGCCACCTGGAGAACCTGGTGATTCACTGACAGAAGTGGTGACAATACATTTATAATTAAGCTTGAAATATTTAACTGAATTATTTGCAACATTAACCAACAGTGCTTGAGAGGTCTAAAGTAGCACAAAGATATAATCTCTTCTTGTTAGATGATTCATATGAAAACAACATAGACCAAGTTCACATTTTGAAATCCTAACCTGCAATGTGTTGGCTTTAGAAGGTGGGACTTTGGGATGTGCCTGGGTGCTGAGTATGGAACTCTCTTTAAGGGATTGGTACCCTTGTGAAATTGACTCCAGGAGGCTGTTATGGCCTCAAGCTTCCAGCATCCACAGCTGTGAGAAATGCATATCTGTTGTTTGTAAATCACCCAGACTATGCAACTGCCTAAGAAATGCTTTGCTGAAACTTCTTTTTTTTTAAAAAACAATATTTTTATTTATTTGACAAAGACAGAGAGAGAGAGAGAGAGAGAGAGAGAGAGAGAGAGAGAGAGAAAGAGAGAGAATGGGCATACCAGGGCCTCCAGTCACTGCAAATGAACTCCAGACATGTGCACCCCCTTGTGCATCTGGCCAATGTGGGTCCTGGGGAATGGAACCTGGGTCCTCTAAGCCATCCCTCCAGCCCTGAAACTTCCTTTTGATTCAGTTATAAAAAAATCCCATCGCAGCTCATTTCAAAGTGTAGATTAGATCTTTAGAAGTCAAGATTTTGTCACTCTTCCAAGGTTCTAGCTTACCTTCCTTCCTTTTTTCTTCCTCTCTCCCTTCCTTCCTTTCTCCCTCCTTCTCTCCCCCTTCCCTTTCTGTCTCTTCCTCCCTTCCATTTTTCCTTCTTTCCTTCCATCCCTTTTTTTTTGTTTTTGTTTTTTTTAAGAAGCAGAGACTCACCATGGCCTTAAACTTGGGATCCTCTTGCCCAGTCTCCTGACTATTTGGGATTAAAGACATGTGTGCCACCATGCCTTGCAAGGTTTGGATTTTAAAAAGTGTTTCACATACCAACACTGTCATTATTTGACCTCATAATAACATCTGTATATATAATCTATCTTGAAGAATTTCTGGGTCTATGTAAAATTTCCTAGGATTCTTATAGAGAACTCCAAATTTCTACTTCGGCCCTGTGCTATATTTACATCATTTCCTTCTTGCTTCACACTTTCCTTTATAGATCCTAAATGTCTCTTATTTATTCATCATTTATTGAAAATGTCATAAATTCCTACAATCAACCAGGCCCTGCATTGAGCACTTGGCAGAAGAAGCTAAAAACGGAAGTATTGGTATTGTCATAAGCAGTCATTTGTTTAACCACTGAGCCTTCTCTCAAGCCCAGATTCCATAAGCAGTCATTTCCCCGGGTTACACAGTAAGCTGTCAATAGATGCAATGTAAGCTATTATAATGGAAACTTGAATTCTCTATGCTTGTCAAGATAATAAGAATTTGGGCTGGAGAGATGGCTTAGCGGTTAAGCACTTGCCTATGAAGCCTGAGGACCCTGGTTTGAGGTTCGATTTCCCAGGACCCACGTTAGCCAGATGCACAAGGTGGTGCACGCGTCTGGAGTTCGTTTGCAGTGGCTGGAGGACCTGGTGCACCCATTCTCTGTCTCTCTCTCTCTCTCTCTGTCGCTCTCAAATAAATAAATAAAAATAATTTTTAAAAAAAGATAATAAGACTTTAAGCCTGGGTATATTGGCTCAATCCTATATGTAATTCCAGCCCTTGGGAAGCTATGGCAGGAAGATCACAAGTTCAAAGCCACTACATTAGTGAAACCTCATCTCTAAAAGCAAATAAACAAAAACAAACAAACAAACAAACAAAAGAACCAAACAAGTCTGCCCACATGTGCTAACACATGGTTATAACCTCAGCCCTCAGAAGGCTGAGGGAATAGAATCAGGAGTCTGAGGCCAGCCTCAGCTACATGAGACCCTGCTTCAAACAAATACATAAAACAACTTAAAATAAAATGCAGTCATTGTCATCTGAATGTTGCTGTTAGTGTCTTGGAATCTGGAGGCTCTACATTTGTGAGAAATTGTACAAAGCTCTGGAAATTTCAGGACTCAAGCTTTAAAAATTTTTTTTCACCATTGTTTGAAATTTTTTTTTCAAGGTAGGGTCTCACTCTAGCCCAGGCTGACCTGGAATTCACTATGAAGTCTCAGGCTGGCCTCGAACTCACAGCGATCCTCCTACCTCTGTCTCCCAAATGCTGGGCTTAATAGCATGTGCCACACTTGGCCTAGCTTCAAATGTTTAGAATTGTATGTGAGTTGAAATAAAAGTCAGTAATAGAGGCCAGGAGGCTAAAAATGGGACTATGAGGGAAGGAGGAGAGGGAATGGCCTAAGCGGAGAGCATAATAGATATGTAAGTAGAGGGGCAAAATAGTGGGGATGAAGTGGTCTAACTGGTGTCAAGGAAGGGGATAGAGGAGATGACAGAGTGAGAGGAGGGTTAATTAAAATTGAAGATGTTACGAATTAGCTATATGAGAATCTATTTATTTGCTAGGTAAATTCTACATTTAAAAAAGAGAGAGTTTTAAGCTGGAGAGATAGCTTAGTGGTTAAGATGCTTGCCTGCAAAGCCTAAGGACCAAGGTTGAATTCCCCAGTACCCATGTAAGCCAGATGCACATGGTGGCACATGCATCTGGACTTCCAGGGGCTAGAGGCTAGAAGGGTAGTGGAGGAGTGTTCAGCACTAAATGAGACATCTCTATCACACCTTCTAAGGCTCAGAAATCATAGTGACAGAAAGAATGAAAGTGTCAAAGGAAGGGGTGGACTGTTTTGCAATATTGTCTTTTAGATACAAAGTTATTGTGGTATTTCTGACCTCACAATGGCTGATGCTACATACACAGACCTGCACAGAAGGGAAAAAAATGACATCAAAATAGAAGAGAGACTAGTTGGAAAGAAGAAGGGATTCAGTGGAGGGGGAATTTTTAGGGGTGAATAGACAGGGTTGTGGGAGGAGATTGTGATCATGTTATATTGTTATATGGAAGTGGTCAATAAAATTTAAATAACAAAACAAGAGACATCAGAGTTGTATCTTAAATTACTCTCTGGTGATTGTTTGCTTACTGTGAGCCACATCCAAAGTTCCAGTGATTCCAGCGTGATAGAGATCTTTAAGAAGTGACTGCAGCTGACGGGCAGCATTCATCAGTATTTCCAGCTTGTTGGAAGGCTGAGACAGGAGATCTTTTCAGCCTAGGAGTTCAAGGCAACTTGGGCAATTTGGTAAGATCTTGGCTTTTAAAAATACCAAAAATGGGGCTGGAAAGATCGCTTAGTGGTTAAGGTGTCTGCCTGCAAAGCCAAAGGACCCAGGTATCTAGAGTTCGTTTGCAGTAGCTGCATGCCTTAACAGGCCTATTCTCTCTCCTACTCTCTCTCTCAAATAAATAAATAAAAATTAAAAAAGAAAAAACAATAGCCAGGTGTGGTGGCACAAGCATTGGGCATGGTGGCTCACCACTATACTTTAATCACATGAGGCTGATGTAGGAGTTCACTGTGAGTTCTTGGCCAGGCTCGGACAACAGAGTGTGTTCCAGATCAGCCTGACTAGAGTGAGACCCTGCATCAAACCAACCAGCCAACCGAAGACTTAAGAGATAACTTGGCCATCATTGAAGGGGTAAATCCCTTCATAAAAGTCTTCACAAAGTTCAGCAAGTTTGCTATTCCCACTTCTGTCAGGTGAGGACAATTTCACTCCTCTGGGTCTCAAGGGTGTCAGGGCATGCCCTCTCCAGACAGCAGACCCTGCTGGTTCCTTGACCTTGACCTCAACAACATGCAGAACTGGAAGAAGGAACATGTCCCTATTACTGTGATTCAGGGCTGCCAGTGTTCTGTTACAGCAGTGCACAGAAACAAAGGCACCGCTCTTTCTTAGGTTTTAAGCATTTTTATTTGTTTTTGTTGTTGTTTTGTTTTGTTTCTTGAGGTAATGTCTCTCCATAGTCCAGGCTGAATTCACTATGTAGTCTCAGGTTGGCCTAGAACTTATAGCAATCCTCCTACCTTTGACTCCCACAAGTGCTGTGATTAAAGGTGTGCATCACCACACCCAGCAACATTTTCATTTGCATATATGCATGTGTGGTGTGTGTGTATCCATATGTATGTGGGAACACATTTGTGTAGGTGCATGTGTACGTGGAGTCCAAAAGTCAACATTGGGTGTCTTCTTCAGTCATTCTCCACCTTATTTTTTAATTTTTTTGTTTGTTTTTTCCAGGTAGGGTCTTACTATAGCCCAGGCTGACCTGGAATTCACTATATAGTCTCAGGGTGGCTTTGAACTCACAGAACTCACAACAATCCTCCTACCTCAGCCTCCTGTCCACCTTAGTTTCTGAGACAGTTTCACAGGGAACCCAGAGCACATGGATTCAGCAAGACTGGCTGTCGAGCAAGCCCCAGGGATCTTTCTGTCTCTGCCTCTCTGGCACTAGGATTATAGGTGCGCCACCACACCTAGCTCTTTTTTTTGTGGGTGCTGGAGATCCAAACTTAGGTCCTCATGCTTGGGTGACAGTTGAGCCATCTCCTCAGGCTTTAAACTTTTTTATTTTTGAGACATTGTCTCACTCTGTAGACCAGGCTAACTTAGAACACATGCCAATCTTTCTATCTTAATGATTCTGGGCTTAGATATGAGGTACCATGCCCCCAAGAAAAGAAATATTAATGTTTGGCTCTTTTCCTCCCTCTGGGCTAATATTATTTATGGTACTAATTACATCTATATAGAGGTTGTATAACTTCAAAGTCCTCATCAGAATCAACCCTTCAAACATGGCACATGTGTGGTATTGACACTGATCCTTGAGACCTGCACCACACACAGCCAACTCTCACTGCAAGCTAAGCACTAGCCTGAATCATGGTGCCTGCATTTTACCTGTTATACTTTAAGATTCAGCTTAACAGGCCTGTATCCCACATCACTTATTCTACTCTCTTATTTGAGATAATTACCCTATCTGTTGGTTCCTTTAAATCCACACAAACAGATTTTCCTCAACAACTTAAAATACTAATACAAATACATAAAGGGCATTCTTACAAAAAAAAAAAAAAGATTTTTGCAGTGGCAGTATCATAGCCAATGAGGGTTATCTGAGGTGTGATTATTGCTAATAGAAAAAAAAAAAAAAGAAAGCAATACAATGTGAGGAAGCAAGGGCAAAAGGTTTAATCCCTCAGGAGATGAGTTTTGCTCTTCCCAGTAACTCCAAAATAGGACAGTGACATTTATCTCCTAAAACCACTTTACTTCCTAGAAAAGCTCTGATGCCGCCACACGTTCATGGCCAGCCATATAAGATTTGTGTGTTAAGCAGGGCGTGGTGGCCTTTAATCACAGCACTCCGGAGGCAGAGGTAGAGGATTGCTATGAGTTCGAGGCCACCCTGAGACTCCATAGTGAATTCCAGGTCAGCCTGGGCTAGAGTGAGACCCTACCTCAGAAAACCAAAAAAAAAAAAAAAAAAGATTTGTGTGTTGTCTCTTGACTTCAGTGAACCAGCAAATTGAAGTCATTACAAAAATAATACCTTCAGCCGGGCGTGGTGGCGCACGCCTTTAATCCCACCACTTGGGAGGCAGAGGTAGGAGGATCGCCCTGAGTTCAAGGCCACCCTGAGACCCCATAGTGAATTCCAGGTCAGCCTGGGCTAGAGTGAGAGTCTACCTGGAAAAAACAAAAAAAAAAAAAATAATAATAATAATAATAATACCTTCGTATGAAGCCTTCTGATTTGAAGAGAGAATGCTTTACACATAAGAACATTTAAGTTTTTCTTTTCTTAAAAAAATTATGTATTTACTAGAGAGAGGAAGGGGGAAGAAAGAGACAGAGGGAGAGAATGGGCATGCCAGGGCCTCTTGCCACTGCAACCAAACTCTAGACACATGCGCCACTTTGTGTATCTGGCTTTATGTGGGTACTGGAGAATTGAACCCAGGCCATTAGGCTTTGTAAGCAAGTTCCTTTATCTGCTGAGCCATCTCTCAAGCCTCATTTTAATTTTTCAGTGAAACAAAACTACTACAGGGTTACAGAACTTTTTTTTTTTTTTTTTTTTGGTCAGACAATTAATAAATGGTAAGCTGAACCACCAATCAGAGCAGGTTATGCAAAACAACCGAATAAGATTACACTTAAAAAACACATCACACGGGACTGGAGAGATGGCCCAGTGGCTAAGGACCTTAACAACCTAGGTTCAATCCCCTAGTACCCACATAAAGCCAGATGCACACAGTGGCACATGTATCTGGAGTTCGTTTGCAGAGGCTGGAGACCCTGGTATACCCATTCTTTCTCTGCCCTCCACCACTCTCTCTGCAAATAAATAAAAAAATATTCTAAAAAAATGTCATACTGTCATTTTATCAAATCAACTTTCAAAAGAACTGTCTTGATGGAATTACTGTAATTCAAGAGCTTGGTAGGGACACTCTGTTCTTGTTTGTAATGATACTATTCGTCACATGTATCCCAAATCTACGCAACTCATCATTCTTCCTGTGCACTGCTCAGGCATTGGGCCTCCCCATACCTCCAGAAGCACCATCTGTGGAGAACTGTGTCCAAGCTGCTGCAGATCTCTTTTTATATTACTTTTCTGTAGTTAAACCTAATCCTGTTCTGAACAAAATGGAGCACAGGGAGGAAAACTCAGGAATAAACCCAGGCTCACAGATTCACCAGTCTACCAAGTCCCAGTACCTTCTGTCAAGAAATTTCTTAGAACAGACAGCTCACCATGAAGTAGTACGGGGTAGGGGCACTGAAGATCAGCTTCATACCACAGAACAGTACAAAGGTACAGTTAGAATTAGAACTCAGACTTTCTGGGGCTCAAATCTACTCCTGATAGAAAAGATGTAGGCAGGGGCTGGAGAGATGGCATAGTGGTTAAGGCACTTGCCTATGAAACCTATAGACCCAGGTTTGACTCCCCAGTACCAACAGAAGCCAGATGCACAGGATGGCACATGCATCTGGAGTTTGGTTGCAATGGCTAGAGGCCTTAGTGTGGCCATTCTCTCTCTATTTGCCTCTCTTTCTCTATCTCAAAGAAGAAAGAAAGAGAGAGAGAGAGAGAGAGAAAGGAGGGAGGGAGGGAGGGAAGGAGGGAAGGAGAGAAGGAAGGAGGGAAGGGAGGAAGGAAGGAAGGAGAGAGAAAGAAAAGATATAACTTTTTGTTCTTTGATCATTTGAGAGCTAGAAATAGTATTTGTACATTAGTGTTTGTTTATGTGTTTGGGGGATAGGATTGAGACAGAGTGTTAATATGTATCCCAAACTTGCCTGGGACTGGTGGTCCTCCTGCCTCAGCCTCTGAATTATGGGATTACATGCGTACACTACCACACCCAGCTAATATTCATTTATTACTAGAGGATTTGAAATGTTTTTTAAAAAATTTTTTTGGTTCATTTTTATTTATTTATTTGAGAGCGACAGAGAAAGAGGCAGAGAGAGAGAGAGAGAGAATGGGCGTGCCAGGGCCTCCAGCCACTGCAAACAAACTCCAGACACGTGCGCCCCCTTGTGCATCTGGCTAAAGTGGGTCCTGGGGAATTGAGCCTCAAACCAGGGTCCTTAGGCTTCACAGGCAAGCAATTAACCGCTAAGCCATCTCTCCAGCCCAGATTTGAAATGTTTAAATATTGTTGCAGTTACTTTCTTTTTGCCAGGACAAACACCCAACCAGAAGAAGTTGTTACAGTTTCCAGGTGAAGCTTATGGGGGCAGAAGCTGGCTTACTTCATCATACATCCACTGACTCTCAATAGTAAGGACTAAACTTAGTATCAGCCAGTGACACAACCCCTCCATCAGGACTCTGGAGATTATGTAGAAAGTTATCTTAATCAAAAATACCTAAGGCTATGGGGGACATTTACATTTAAACCACCACAAATATGTGAGCCATTTTGAATTTTTTTTTTCTTTGAATTACCTTTTCAACTTCTTTATTTTTGATAGACCTCTATAAATCTGAACTTTGGATATGAAGAACACCAGACCTCTGTAAGTTATAATTGAGGTAAACATATTCTCCTTCATGTTCTTGTTCATACAGAAGTTTCGAGTAGTAGATTGTCAAAATTGTTTATACTTTTGTTTTGAAATTTCTTCTGCTATTAACTAGCAAGTTCTTTCCTGCATAAACATTAAATTCATGAACATATGGGTTTTCTTTTCCTGGTCTTTTTTGTTTTCATTTTATGATTTATCGTCACTGAGCTCTGTAGGGACTAGGTAGAACTCTTGGTTTGATTTTGGGGGGCTTAAGCCCTAGGACCTTAGCCCAGGTAGAAGTCAATGGACTTGAGGTCAGAGTTGAGAGTAGTCCTGAGCAGGTGGCAGAAGAAAGACTGAATCCTGTATGGGGTTTAGATATCTTACCATTCTATAGATAATTTTGGTGGTAGAATTATGGATTTATTTGCATACACATGACTTCAGTGTTATTGTGGAGGTGGGGGGATTTCCACAAGATACAAAGTTATCTTGGAACCCAGTGGACTGCCTATTGTATAGACCACCTCCGAATCACAATGGGCAGATGCATTATCATGAATAGCAGTTTTTTATAGGGACCAGAAATGAGATACTCGGAAAGGAAGCAGCAAGATTAACTGGGGATTTTTTTTCTCTTGCTAGAATGAAGACAGGTAGATGATGAGTGAAAATGAATGAATTCTTTAAGAAGAAGAAAGGAAGAATGGGGACATTATTGGGAATTCTGAAATAGAATTCTTTTTTGTTCAATTTTTTTTTTTTTTGTGATAAGCTCTCATGTAGCCCAGACTGGCCTTGAACTTTTGATCTTCCAAAATGCTGGATATGTGCCACCACACCTGACAAAGAGAATTCTTATATGCACTTATTAAATGAAGATTCTAAGACTATTGTAAAATTTCTTTATGGTACAAACAAACCAGATGTGCTTACAAAGCCCTAAACCTTCTTTCAGTTCTAAATATATTACATTGTTTCCTGGTAGCTGATTGATAGCAAATTTATTATTAATGGCACCTCATACATTGTAACCTGTACATGAATTTGTTTAAAATGAAGTAAGGCATTCATTTTACAAGGCAGTCTGGTTAAAACAGCACATCTGTAAACAGTTGTCTCTGCTAATATGACACTTTCAAAGCAATGATAAAAAGCCTGTGACAATAGAAATCAATTCTCTCCTTTACAGTGCCAAGGAGAAGAGATGCGTCCTGCAAAACCTGTGTATCAGACAGCTTCAGGTTCACTGAGATGAACTTCCAGACCAGGCACAGTTATGGAGGAAGGGATATTTATTGAAGCTTAAAGATCCAGGGGAAGTTCCATAAATGGCAGAGGAAGCTGGTCTGCCTTCACAGGACCAAGCAGAGAGAGAGAGAAGCACAAGCCTGAAGCCAAAAGCCACAGCACACTTCAGGAACTCCTGCTAGGCACACTTTGCATATCTTTAGATTGAAATCTGAAACCCACCACCACACCTTAAGATCCACCCAGTGACACTGCCTCCAGCCAGATGGCTAAAGATGCAAACTACAAACAAATAAACAACTGAATATATTGGGGGCCATCTATTCTATTCAAACCACCACAACCTGGAAGAATACAACTGGAATGTTTCCCAAAAATGGTTTACTATCAATCTTTTTTTTTTTTTCTCCTGCCACTCCTATGATTACGCATTTACTAGTGTTCCTTGCCTAAGTACCTGCCTGATGAGTCGGTTGTTTTGTCTTCTGATACTAAGGACAAGGACCAGTACAAGGAAATCATCTGGTGATTCTACTTGCTTAAGAGTCATTATTCAAGTTTGAATTATTACACTTTTTTTTGTTTTGTTTTGTTTTGTTTTTTTTTAGGTAGGATCTCACTCTAGCCCAGGATGACCTGGAATTCACTATGTAGTCTCAGGGTGGTCTTGAACTCATGGCAATCCACCTACCTCTGCCTCCTGAGTGCTGGGATTAAAGACATGTGCCACCACGCCCAGCATAAGTTTGAATTTTTATAACATGGAAATGTTATTAGCTAATACTTAGTGAATTATGCTTGCTTGTGCTACTTTACATGCATTATCTCATGTCATTTTCAAACAATTGTTATTGTCCCACCTTACTAACAAGCAGACCAGGACTTAGATGACAGGCTATGCTTACTCAAGGAGCCCATGGTGACATTAGCGCTTGAACCCTTGCAGGCTGGCTCTCCTACTATCTATTCTCTTAAATATCAGGACATTGTGCAGGAAGGACAGAAGTCTTGGCTGTTATTGGCTGACCAAGTCATAAAACCAAATACACTTCTGATAATAGTTCCCTATTTGTGATTTGTTAGCTTTTCTAAGGTACAAACACATACAAATTCATATAGCATGAATAACTGTCAGGCTCCAGATAACAGTGATGCTGACCATATGAAAAAGTTTAATAGTAATTTCATGGATGATTTAATAGTTTGATAAAAATTAACAAATGAAAAAAACAGAAAAGTTTTCTGTAGTAATCAGAATAAAATTAATGCTGATCTCTACTCATGGCACTGGGATGAACCACCTCCATGACTGTGGGACCCAGACATGTCATTGCAGCTTGGCAAATCTCAGAGTTCTTGCATAATGGAAATTTCATCATTTATCTTACTTATTTTATGGGTAAAATATAGGTTTTCTGCAAGGATCAACATGAGAATGAATGTCATGGTACCTGACAAAATGAATACAAGTAGCAGATATCATTATAATTATGATTTTGTTTAGTTCTGAGAAAGGGTCTCATGTACTAAAGCTGGCCTCAAACTCATTATGTAATCAAGGCTGGCCTCAAACTTACTATGTGTCCACCTCCCAAGTGCTAAGATGACAGCCATGTGACATGAGGAAGAATATAAAATTAAAGGTATTTGGGCTGGGAAAATGGCTTAATGGTTAAGGTGTTTGCCTGTGAAGCCTAAGGACCCCAGTTCGATTCTCCAAGACCCACATAAGCCAGATGCACAAGGGGGCATGTGCATCTGGAGTTTGTTTGCAGTGGCTACAGGCCCTAATGTGCCCATTCTCTCTTTCCATCTGCCTCTCTCTCTTACAAATAAATAAATAAAATATTAAAAATATTAAAGGTATTTGAATTGACAGTTTCCAGAGTATATTTGCTTATCATACTCCATTTGAATCCCACCAAACTCCTGAGATACATAAGAGATAGCATACTCCTATTATATGAGGAAACAATTCATGAGTTGTCAAAAGACTATAATGGACAATAACTAGAAAGTATCAAAACTTAGCAACATTTAACTTACAAGTTTACCATGACTCTTCACTCAGTCTCTGCATTTATTCTTATTACTTCTCTCTGGGTGTGTGTATACGCATGTGCATGCTTGCCACGGCATGCATGTGGAGGTCAAAGGACACCTTTGGAGTGTTAATCCTCACCTTCCATCTTGTTTGAGATAGACTCTTTTGTTCACTGTTGGGTACATTGGCTAGCTGGTCCATGAGCTTCCAGGATTCTCCTGGCTCCACCTCCTATCCTGGAGCATTCACACTGAGATTACAGATACCTGTGCCACTGTGTCTGGTTTATACATGGGCCCTGGGGATCCAAATTTTGTGTTTTTTTTTTTTTTTCAAGGTAGGGTCTCACTCTTGCCCAGGCTGACCTGGAATTCATTATGGCGTCTCAGGGTGGCCTCGAACTCACGGCAATCCTCCTACCTCTACCTCCCGAGTGCTGGGATTAAAGGCGTGCGCCACCAAGCCTGGCTGGGATTCAAATTCTGGCCATCAGGCTTGCAAGTGTTTTAAATCACTGTGCCATCTCCCCAGGACCTCTAATGATTCCTAAAGTGTCCCCTGAATTGTAACACCAGCTTTCTATGTCCATGGATAGGAGTGGCCCACTCACCTTTTTGACTTCATACTTAATGGCGAGTTTGACACGACTCAACGAAGCTTTGTGCCGATGCATCTCCAGAGGCTCAGTGGATTCCAGATCTCCATTCAGAATGGCCTCCACCTCTTCTGAGTCACGGCAAAGATCAAGTACACCCACTACAAAGTCTTTGCACTGCATAGAGAGCTTCCTGTAGTCATTCTAAAACAGAAAGTTTCATGTTTAATACAAAGAATTTCTTGAATTTGATGACAAGTGTTTGGGTAGGGGACAGAATATAAAACTGTGTTCTGCCTCTGGGTAGAAAGATGGAGAGACCCTTCTGTATACAAGACAGGTGGAGTCAGATATGCATGGATACCTTCTCTTGTCCCCACTAAGTTCTCCTCTGCAACCCACCCATCTGGATGAGTGCTCTGAAGATGGTAGAAACATGATCTCGTATGTGTGATAACAATGTCAAATTCATAGAAAAGAAGAATACAGGTTAGGAGGTAGGGAAGGGATGAAGAGGTATTGGTCATAAGTATCAAGTTTCAGTTTATACAAGAGGAATAAAGTTTTGAAATCTGTGGCATATACAATGAATATAGTTACAATGCATTTTAAATTCCAAAAATGATAAGTGTAAATTTCAAATGTCACACCACAAAAAATAACTGAGGTATTAGATATGCTAATTTGCTTGATGTAACCACTGCACATTGTACACTTGTACAAAACACTAAATGGGGGGGCTTGCCCAGTGGTTAAAGGTTATTGCTTGCAAAGCCTACCAGCTTGTGTTCAATTCTCAAGCCAAATACATGAGGTGGAAGTAAAAAGTGGCACAAGCATCTTCTGTTTGTTTGTAGCAGCCACTCAGTTTTGGTGTATCCATGTACACACACACACACATACACACACACAAATAAATGCAAATTTAAAAAGCACTACATCGTATCCATAAGCAAATTCAATGACTATTTATCAGTTACAATTTTTTTTTTTTTTTTTTTGGTTTTTCGAGGTAGGGTCTCACTCTAGCCCAGGCTGACCTGGAATTCACTATGGAGTCTCAGGGTGGCCTCGAACTCACGGCGATCCTCCTACCTCTGCCTCCCGAGTGCTGGGATTAAAGGCGTGCGCCACCACGCCCGGCTGTCAGTTACAAATTTTAGATGGAGATGCAGCTCAATGTTATAGTGCTTGCCTAGTATGTATGCAGCTCTGAATTCAATTCCCAGCACTACAAAAGTAAAATAAACAAACATTTTGGGGTGTTTACCCTTGAAACAGAGTTTCACCATATATGGTTTAGAACCCACTAAGTATCCCAGGCTAGCCTTAACTTGAAATCCTCTTGCCTCAACCTACAGAGTGCTGAGATTACAGCCTATTAAAATAAAAATTTAAATTTGCTCCAAAAAGACAGATGTGGTGGCTCAAGGCTGTAATCCCAGAACTGGGGAGGCCGAGACCATAGGATTATCATGAGTTCAAGGCAAGCCTGGGCTATATTAGTGAGTTTTAGGCCAGCCTAGGCACAATGTGAGACCATGTCTCAAAAAATAAAAAAAAAAAAAAAAAAAAACAAAAAGCAAGAAATTTGCTTCAGAAAAAAAAAGTTGTATGCACACAAGTAATATGTTTGGATTAAGAAACATTGGCTAAGTCTAATGACAGCATATCAAAGAGCTTTATCTCCTTTGACAAACAATAGTTATTTTAATGCTAAAACAAGACCACTTCTATAATGGAAATTTTTCTAAACTGGCGGTCTGACACAGAAGAACACTCTATGTGGAAACAAGCCTAGTATCTAACCCCTTGCTGTGCAGTACAGACCTCATACCAGCAGCAGCACAGGGAATGAACTAGGAAAGCAAATTCTTAGACTCTGTCCCAGAAGTTCCAAAGCAGAAACTGAGGAAGGAGCCAGCAATTGGTGGTGAATCACTTTTTCAGCTGCTTCTGATAGAAGTCATTGTTTGAGAATGACTGTTGGATAACTAAGGAGTGGAACAGACCTACCCATCTACATGGAGAGTTTCTTCCCAGGTTTGTGGAAGCGCTAGCTAGCATCTTTCCCTGCAGAGCTGGAAGAAGAGAAATGGCTGATGATACGTAATTGAATTCTCCAGGGTTACAGAATATCAATACCTGAGAAAAAGTTTCCACTGGAACTAACACCTTGCTAAAAATAATCAGTGAATCTTTAATTCCATTTGCATATTTGTTTGGTATGATGGGCTATTGGTAGTCTTCCCTGATTACCTGCTGAATGGAACTTTATTTTTAGCCTATTAGTTCCAGTTAAGGTGCCAATGACTATCTCCTGGGAAAGTGTTTTACTTTTGGAAACCCTAGTTAAAACTCAATGACTTTCAAAAAGTCTAGTACCTCAAGAAAGTTAAACCACGCACTGGGTATAATTCTAGCTCTCAGGAGTCTGAGGCCAGCCTGGGCTACATAGTGAGATCCTATCTCAAAAAAAAATTCAAAAAAGTTAGCCATGTAATAATTTAATTTAGCACACTTGAGGAAAACAGAGTCCTTCATTCTAATGTGTTCTGGGACACTGTAGCTATATAACCAAGTGATACTTCATACAGTGGAATTATTGGGCTTCCAAAGGAGTGTACTTTAAAAGAAGACATGAGGAATTCCAATGTTTGTCCCTTAAATAACTAATTTGATTTGGTGGGAAAAAACACATGACCAACTAAAATAAGCATGAAGAGGAGAGAGACTCTGAAAGACTAGTTTCCATTTCAGGTATCAGAAATTCAGATAAAAAACAGTTACAGTTAATCTTTTTCCCACATAAGGGAACAGAGAGAATGAATAAAACCTCAATCTCCACTCAAGTTGGTACTGTGACTAATAAAATAAATAAAATGTTCAGTCTCTAATTTCTTTGCAGAGGGTCAGTTAAATCTGCTTCCATCTGCCTCCCATTCCTGAAAGGCTAGTGGAATGTTTTACTATAACAGACAGAAGTGTAAATCCATGTTGTTTCCACAAAAAGCTCCCTTTTTGATAGTTTTCTAGGTGAAATTGCCTCATGTAATTCTTCAGCTCATACTGTTCTGTAAGATTTGTTACAACATAGGTTGGCCATTTTTCAACTTATCAGAATTAGAAGAGACTTCCTATACTTTGAAGAAAGTCTGGTACTCACTTCTGAAGTACTACCTGAATAGTGCTTGATTATCTTTGAAAATTACATTCTAGAAATTGTCCAGCTTAATTTAAATAAATCTAGAACATTTCACATGGACTGAAAGATCTATCAAGAAACAAACAAAAATGGTAATCATATAATTGTAAAGACAATGCTTTGTTTCCATAACAATGCAAATATTTCCTGCTGGAAGATGTCTGTTGCCCACTTGCAGAAAACAGAGGTGGACATAATGATAAGTTGTTTTTATTGGCTTTTTGTTTTGTTTTTGTTTTTCGAGGTCGATTCTCACTCTAGCCCAGGCTGACCTGGAATTCACTATGTAATCTCAGGGTGGCCTTGAACTCATGGAGATCCTCCTACCTCTGCCTCCCAAGTGCTGGGATTAAAGGCGTGTGCCACCACACCGGGCGGCTTTTTGCTTTTTTTACATTAGATTTCTTTACGTTGCCCAGAAGGATATGAATTCCTGGGCTTAAGTAATCCTCAAGCCTCAGTTTCTTAAGTAGCCTGAACTATAGGCATGTGCATAGTGTTCAGGGAAAAGAAATCCCTGCCTAATGATTCCTTTGTTGCTAAAGTATGTGTGAGGTCCTGTCTCATGTGGCTTCATAGCTCAAACCCAGCAAACTGAGGCACTAAATAGCTCTCAATTTAGTTTTGTTGATTGGTCTTCATAGCATCTCTTTTCTATGACTCTTCACAATTAACAGGTAGGCCAGAACTCAAAGCCTGATGATCTGCTCAACCCTGAGGAAGAAAGTGGTGGTTTGAATGTAAAGTGTTACCTATAGCCTCAAGTGTTTGTAATTAAGCCTCATACTTGATCCCCAGCTGGTGGACACTTTGGGAGGTAGGGCCTTTCTGAAGGAGGGATGTCACTGGAGTCAGAACTCGTGGTTTATTAGTCCAGTCCTACTGAGTGTTTGCAGCTAGCTCATTCTCTCTTCTTCCACCCAGCTGTGTGCTCCTCCCATGCTTTCCATACCACAATGAAACTTCCCCTTGAAGCTACCTCCAAGGTCTGAGTTCCTTGCACAGTCAATGTGTGGGTGGGCACAGCGGTCTGGAGTGAGTAGGCCAGACCCATATCTGCACTCCTCCCACCGCCCAGGTCTGAGTTCCTTGCACATCAGTGTGTGGGCAGCCACTGCCCTCTGGAGTGAGTAGACCAGACCCCTGTATCTGGGCTGCTCCCACCTCCCCAGTCTAGGTTGCCTGCACTGGTCTATGTCCTGGAGGGCTCCGCACTAAGTAGGCCAGATACCAGTTCCCTTACTCCTTCTAGTCCCTTGGACCAGTAGGTTCCATTGTGTCTTGCTTGGGGAGGCCTGGCCCCTGTGTGCACTGTGGAATCAGGCCTTTTGCTCTGGTATCCTGACTGGCCAATAGGTAACCAACATCCCTGTTCACCTGAGTCAGAGGGTGAACGGGCCAAAGGACACAAACTTGCTTCCTCCTCAATAAAACAGTCTTCCTAAAATGCATAGACAATGCAAAAAAGCCAATGAAAGTCAGAAAATGGAGAAATCTCCACCAAGGATGCCTAGTCCTACTATGGAAGCCTCCAATGAGAGATCATAGAGAAATCAACAGAAATTCATTCCCAAAATGAAAACTCAACAACCAATGAGACCCTGATTTAAAAAAAAAAAATCACTGAACTTGAAGCAAACTATCAAAGAACCAACAATTGTATCAATGAAATTGAACAAAATTGTCTTCTAGAGCGTTCAGCTTTTGACAGTAAGCTTAAATTGATGGAAGAAAATGTTAGAACCCTCCAAAGAGGTATGAATAAATTGAGGGTAAGTCAAGAAATGGAAGACCTCAACAACATGTTGATTAAGCCTAATGAAGACTTGATCAAATGGAAGAATGAACTCTAAGAAGCATCAAGAAAATCAGATTTCAAATTGAAATTATACCTCAAAAAAGAGATGGACATTATACAAAACAATACAACAGAAAACAAAAATCAAATAGAATTTATGAAAACCTTTCTAGAACCACTCACTAACAGAGTTACTCATATGGACCTCTGACCTGGAAGATAAGACAGAAGAAATTGATTGGGAGGCCAAAAACCTTGCTAAGTTCAAAAAAAACCAAGTGAACAGAATACAAGGGAACTGTGGGACACTTTGAAATGACCAAACATCCAGATCATGGGTATACCAGAAGGACAGGAAATCCAGACCAGAGGCATAGAAAACATACTCAACAAAATTATTGAAGAAAATTTTCTGAATCTTGCAAAACAGAGGCCCATCCAGATACAAGAAGACCACAGAACACCAAACAGGCAGTACCAAAGAAGAAAACTCTCCAAGACACATCATAGATAAAACCCTTAACAATGAAAACAAAGACAGAGTGTTAAAAGCAACAAAAGAGAAGCAATTCACAACATACAAAGGCAATCCCATTAGAATAACATCATATCTCTCAATGGAAATCCTGAAAGCCAGAAGGGCCTGGAATGGAACACTTCAAAGTCTGAAAACCTGTGGCTTCCAACCCAAGGTACTTTACCCAGCAAAAGTATCCCTCATAATAGATGGTGAAAGAAAAACTTTCTATGAAAAAAGTCAACTCTATAATTACATGAACACAAAACCAAATGTACAGAGAATACTTGAGGGAATACTCCACATAGAACAGTAAAACAACCAATCTGAGGAGCCAACAAGAAGATCACAATAATCAGAATAGACCAGGCTCAAAATAGTACATAACACAAGCAAGCATCCAACCCCATAAAACACCTCACCATGGCAGGGATTAATTAAAACAGTAATAACCTTAAATATTAATGGTCTTAACCCACCCATCAAAAGACTATCAGGATGGATCAAAAAACTGGACCCTTCTATCTGCTATCTTTAAGAAACCCACCTCACCACTAAAGATACACATCTCCTCAGGGTGAAAGGTTAGAAAATAATATTCCAAGTAGATGGAAATAAAAAAAAAAAAACAAGTGGGCATTGCTATGTTAATATCTGATATAACAGACTTCAAACCAAAAGTAATCAAAAAGGGCAAAGAAGACAGGCATGGTGGCGCACGCCTTTAATCCCAGCACTCGGGAGGTAGAGGTAGGAGGATTGCCGTGAGTTCAAGGGCACCCTGAGACTCTGTAGTGAACTCCAGGCCAGCCTGGGCTAGAGTGAAACCCTACCTTGAAAAACCAAAAACCAAAAAAAAAAAAAAAAAAAAGGACAAAGGCCACTTTTTACTCATCAAGAGAATGATCCAACATGAGCACATCACAATCATAAATATATATGCCCCAAACACATGGGCACCACAGTTTATAAAACAAAATCTATTTGACAATAAAATAAACACCATCATATTTGGAGACTCCAATACTCTACTATTATCAATAGACAGATCATTCAAGCAGAAAATCAACAAGGAAATAATAGAGCTCAACAATATCATAGATCAACTAGACCTAAAGGATATTTACAGGACTTTCCACCCCTAACTCTACAGAATACACATTCTTTTCAGCAGCCCATGGTCTTCTCAAAAATTGATCATATATAAGGCCATAAAGCATGCCTTCATAAAGTCAGGAAAATTGAAGTAACTTCCTGCACCATGTCAGATCACAATGCTTTAAAGCTAGAAATTAACAACAAGAGACACATCAAGAACTCCACCAACTCCTGGAGACTAAACAACACACTTTTAAACAATGAATGGATCACAGAAGAAATCAAAAAAGATATTGTAAAATTCCTAGATTTTAATGATAATGAAAACACAACCTACTAAAACTATAGGACTCAATGAAGAGAGTCATAGGGGGAAAAATTCATAGCCCTAAATGCCTTTATTACAAAGACAGAGAGATCACAAATCAATAACCTGACTGTCCACCTAGAGGTGCTGGAAAAACAAGAAGTATCCAACCCAAAGAGCTCCAGACGGAAGATTAGAGCAGAAATTAATGAATTGGAAACTAGGAAAATAATTTAAAAAAAATCAATGAAATGAAGAGCTGGTTCTTTGAAAAAATAAACAAGATTGACAAAACTCTGGGCAAAATGATCAAGCACAAAAAAGAGAAGTCTCAAATTAACAAAATCAGAAATGAAAAAAGGAGACATCAATGAAATGGAAGAATCGTCAGGGCATACTTCCAAAATCTCTACTCCACAAAATTAAATAATCTGGAAGAAATGATGAAGTCCTAGACATATACCTCTTACCAAAACTAAACTAAGAGCAGATTAATCTCCTAAACAAACCTATCATCACATCCATGGAGTTTGAAAAGGTAATCAAAAACCTCCCCCAAAAGAGAAGTCCAGAACTGGATGGCTTCTCAGCTGAATTCTATCAAACCTTCATAGAAGAACTGAAACCAGTATTTCTCAAACTATTCTGCATAATCAGAGACCAGGGAATCCTCCCTGACTCCTTTTATGAAGGTAGCATTACCCTAATGCCAAAACCAGACAGAGATGCAATAAGGAAAGAAAATCATAGGCCTATATCTCTAATGAACTTAGATGCAAAGATTTTGAACAAAATCCTTGCAAACCAAATTCAACAACATCAAAAGCATTATCCACCTTGATCAAGTAGGCTTCATTCTAGGGATGCAGGGATGGTTTAATATACAGAAATCAGTCAACGTAATACACCACAAAAATAACCTGAACCATAAGAATCACATGATCATCTCAACTGATACAGAGAAGGCCTTGACAAAATACAACACCACTTCATGATCAAAACACTAGAAAGAATAGGCATGGAGGGTTTATATCTCAACACAACAAAAGCTCCTAAAGCCCAAATAATTTTTAGTGGGGAAAACCTCAAGGAGTTCCCACTGAGATTGGGAACAAGACAGGGGTGCCCACTCTCACCACTGCTCTTCAACATAGTACTAGAAGTACTATCCCAAGTAATATAAGACAGGAGAAAGAAAGAAAAAGGGATTCAAATTGGAAAGGAAGAAGTCAAGTTAGCCGTATTGACAGATAACATGATCCTATACATAAGTGGCCCAAAAGTCTCCATCTCAAAACTTCTAAAGGTGAAAAATTCCTTCAGCAAAGTGGCAGGATACAAAATCAATGCAAAAAATCAGTAGCTGGGGCTGGGAAAATGGCTTAGCAGTTAAGGAGTTTGCCTGTGAAGCCTAAACGCCCTGGTTCAATTCCCTAGGACCCACGTAAGCCAGATGCACAGGAGGCACATTTGTCTGGAGTTCGTTTGCAGTGGCTGGAGGCCCTGGAGCGCCCATTCTCTCTCTCTCTTTCTCAAATAAACAAAGAAATAAAATATTTAAAAAATCAGTAGCCTTTCTATATGCAAAGGACAAATATACAGAGAAAGAAATCAGTGAGACTGTCCCATTTTCAATAGCAACAAAAAAATTAAATACCTTGGAATAATACTAAAAAAGGATGTGAAGGAACTATATAATGAAAACATAAAAACACTCAAGAAAAAAATAGAGGAGGACTTAAGAAGACAGAAGGACCTCCCATGTTCCTAGACAGGTAGAATTAATATTGTGAAAATGGCAATTCTACCAAAAGCAATAGAGAGATTTAATGTAATACCAATAAAAATTCCAGCATCATTCTTCACTGAGACTGAAAAAATGATCTCAAAATTTATATGGAATGGCAGAAGGCCTCAGATATCCAAATATATCCTCGGCAAAAGAAACACCTCTTGTGGTATCACCCTACCTGATCTAAAGCTATATTACAAAGCCAAAATGACAAAAACAGCATGATATTGGAATAAAAACAGAAACATAAACCAATGGAATAGAATTGAAGACCCAGACTTTAGGGCAAGCAATTACAGCTGCTTGATCTTTGACAAAGGAGCCAATAATGTAGACTGGAGAAAAGACAGCATCTTCAACAAATGGTACTGGACAAATTGGATGATCATATGTAGAAAAATGAAAATAGACCCACTCATTTCATCATACACAAAAATCAAGTCCAAATGGATTAAACACCTCAATATAAGACCTGAAACTCTTCAACTACTGGAAGAAAAAAATAGGTAGCACTCTCCACGATATAGAACTGGGAAAAGACTTCCTGAAAAAACCCCAGTAGCCAAGGAAATTAAACAAGCACTCAACCAATGGAATCTCATGAAGCTAAAAAGCTTTTGCACAAACAAACATACCATAAGCAGAGTCAATAGTTTACCCACAGAATGGGAGAAAATCTTTGCTAGGTATACCACTGACAGAAGCCTCGTATCTAGAATCTACAAAGAACTCTAAAAACTAAACAAAAAAAAAAAAAATCAAATAACCCACTCCAAAAGTGGGGCAGAGAACTAAATAGGGAGTTCTCAGAGGAAGAATTACAAATGGTTAACATACACTTAAGAAAATGTTCACCATCCCTAACCATTAAGGAAATGCAAATTAAACTACGAGATTCCACCTTACCCATAAGGATAGCAAACATTAAAAAATCAAATGAGAACAAATGTTGGTGAGGCTGTGGAGAATTAGGAACCCTCATTCACTGTTGGTGGGAATGTAAGCTGGTACAACCACTGTGGAAATCAATTTGGAGACTCCTGAAAAGGATGAATACGGACTTACCAGCAAACCCTGTTATTCCCTTGCTGGGCATTTACCCTAAAAGCTCCACATCTCAGTTCAGTAATATTTGCTCAACCATGTTTATAGCTGCTCAATTCATAATAGCTAAAAACTGGAATCAACCCAGGTGCCCATCATTGGATGGATGGATAACCAAGATGTGGTATATCTACACGATGGAATTCTACTCAGCAGTAAGAAAAAATGACACATTGAAATTTGTAGAAAAATGGTCAAATTTGGAACAGATCATTTTAAGTGAACTCACACAATCACAGAAAGACAATCATCGCATGATCTCACTCATTTATAGTTCCTAACCTGGATCAGCCCAAGTTGCTGACATAACTGAATAGCATCTTGAGGCTTGGACAATGGGGAGGGAAGGGCTTAGGGGAAGGGAAAGGGCGGGGGTGTGTGTGACACAAAATCTGAACCCAAATTGAACTGGTACCACAGAATCCTGTATCCTGGAAATCAGACTAAAAGGTGGAGCCCTCAAGCAAACCTTAGAGGGAGCATCTGAATTGAAGGGCCCTGGAAAGAGTGAGATGAAACCTAACCTCAAATTTCTCCTGGTTTTTTTTTTTTTCTTCTCTGGCTTTTTCTTTTTCTTTTCCCTTGGCGTTAGCCTGTAATTCCCTGTACCAGGATGTGGTCTACATCCACAATGAGCTGTTGATCAGAGAGACCTACTAGATCTCCCAAAACAAACAAGACAGACTTCTGTTAGTGTACTTGATTACCCACCAGAGGTTAATGGTAAGACACCAAACACTGTTGGCACGGACCATGGAGAGACCTGGTTAGAATCCAGAGGAGAGTCAGTCCTCACATAATTAGCCCATCTAGTACTGGAAGGTGCTACATGAACTACCAGGGGAAAGTGGCCAACATCTGTCCAAGCAATTCAAAGTCTAAGCAACTCAGAAGCAAACAACCTGACGTGATGCTCACACAAGTGGAATAGTGGCACACAGCCATGGTGGGTAACCAACTGCTCTTGGATTGGCTAACAGATCTGCTTAGTGGAAAGGAAACCACACCTGAAACTGGGAAACAAGTCAGAATCATGTCCAGATAATGATTCTGCTTTCCATTGTCAAGCTCCCATTAACCTTAGACTATAATAGTGTCTACACTCTTAATTCTCTCTAAGTTTATAATGGTTATCCATTTAACTGACGCTGACTTTATTCTCTGCTGGAGAATCTGCTTCCCTTTTTGAGATGGGAACTGGACTTGAGGAGATAAATGACCCAGGACACTCCACCACAGTCCCAGCTGAAACCACAGAGGAATTGGGGAAATGAGCAAGAATGCTGCTCTCTTAGTTAAGCTGATATCAGCACAAGGGTGATGGAGAAAGATACTGAGGACACTCAATACCTACCAAACCAGACATCTAGATGCTCCTAAATGCCCATCACTGAAGTAGACTTAAAATGCTCCCAGCATGGCTGAGGGAATTTTCCAAAAAAGGAGGCAGAGGGATTGTTGGAACCACAAGTTGGGACATTCTGCACAGAGACATTGCCTCTCCCCCATAACTGACTGCTGCCCCCATAATGCATGACCCACAATCCCCATGGGGTTGACCTGCATCTCCAATGAGGAAGGCCTCTTCAGAAAAGAGGTCAGAAGGAAGGAAAGGATGGTACCAACATGTGATGTTTACATACAAAATATGTCCATATCTAATCATAAAAATAAAAATAAAGTCTAAAAAAAAGGAAACTTCCCCTCTAAGCTATAAGCTGGAAATAAGACCTTTCCTTCCGTAAGTTGCTTTGATTTGGGTGTTCTGTCCTAGCAATGAGAAAATAACTACTACAGGGAGCTGGAAAGAGGGTTAAGTGGTTAAGACACTTGCCTGTGAAGCCTAAGGACCCAGCTTCAATTCCCCAATACCCACATAAGCCAGATACACAGGTGGTACATGTGTCTGGAGTTCATTTGCAGTGGCTAGAGGTGCTGGCACATTCTCTCTCTCTCTCTCTCTCTCTCTCTCTCTCTCTCTCTCCCTCCCTCCCTCCCTCCTTCCCTCCCTCCCTCCCTCCCTCCCTCTCTACTTTTTCCCTCTCTCTAATAAATAAATAACATACAAAAAATGCCAAGGGAATGCATTAACTTCATAAAATGCCACAAATGGTCATTCCTATTTTTTTATTTTTTACAAAGTAATTACTACAAAGAACATTGGAAGTTTAGTTTCATCAAACCTGACCATACACTTATGGCTTAATCTCCATTCTGATCCCTTTTTTAATCTAATGAGGAAAATTTGAGTTAAAATCTAAGCAAGCATGGGGTTGTCACGCCTTTTCTCTAACAGCAAGAGAAGCAGGACAGAGTAGTGGAAAAGCAGGAACCTGAAGTCAAACTTCCTGCACCCGAACAATGCTTACATTTACTTATTAGTTATACAGTCTGAGGAATTTCCTCAGCCTTTAGTAGCATCAGCACTACATACTGAGAGCAGGCGTGGTGTGTACTACGTAGCGCAGCAGTACTTCAGTGTCATCAGGAACCTCTAGGACTGTTTTACATAGAAGTAGCAAGAGTGGGCATCTGTGTCTTGTTTCCAATTTGAAGGGAAAGGTTCAACATTTTTCTGATGAATTTGATGTTATACATTGACTTGTTGTATATGATACTTATTACATTTGATCATATGGTTTCGATACTCCCTCCTGTTAATGTGGTATAACACTTTTGGAGGGTGGGGTTGCCTATATATCTTGCATCCAAGAGATAAATTGCACTTGGTCATGGTGATGGTGGATGTTTGTTTTGGTATATCATTGAATTCTATTTGCTACGATTTTTTACATCTATGTGCATTAGGAATACTGGACTATATTTTTTTTCTAACTAGAAGCTTCCTGGAATTTCTTCCTGCTATAGATACTATCTCTCTTTGGATCATATTCATTTTGTTTTTTGTTTAGAGCTCTACCACGATATGAATGGAAACTGCTTTTCTACTTTAAGTTGAGGGAAATTGAGGTACAGGGAAAGCAGATGGTTTTGTTCTTTGTTTTATTTCATTACAAAAAAAAATTATGACATACAGTAAGACCCTATTGCTAAAGATACCACATGGCTGGGCTACAGGACACTGAGAAATTAAAATGGAGCTGAGCTGTAAGCCTCCCTGTTGACTAGCTGTCATGATGCTAGAAAATGCTATGCAGACTATTGAGGGAGAAAAGTTATCAACAATTGCAACCAGCATTGGACCCTGCAAGCTTCACAGCTGGTCAGCCAGGTCAAATGTGCCAACTGGTGCAATAGTGGCATGTCTTTTATGGGAGAAACCAACTGCTCTCTGATGGGATTTGAAGCTCACTCAAACCCAATCAGAAATTCCCAATCAAAGGGAATTCATGCTTGGTACTGAAAATCTAATTAAAAACCAATGGGGAGGGGGGCTGGAGAGATGGCTTAACAGTTAAGGCACATGCCTGCGAAGCCTAAGGATCCAGGTTTGATTCTCTGGGTCCCACGTAAGCCAGATGCACAAGGTGGCACATGCATCTGGAGTTCATTTGCAGTGGCTAGAGGCCCTGGCACAGCCATTCTCTCCATCTCAAATAAATAAATACATAAATAAATATAATGAAAAAATACACCAATGGGGGCTGAAGAGATGGCTTAGTGTTTAAAGGTACTTGATTGCAAAGTCTGATGGTCTAAGTTCCATTCCCCAGTACCCACATAAAGCCAGATGTACAAAGTGGCTCATGCATCTGAAGTTCATTTTCAGTGGCAAGAAATCCTGGTGTGCTCATTTTCTCCCTCTCTCTCTCTTTGCAAATAAATAAATAAAATATTTAAAAATTAAAATCAAAAAGCCTGTGGTTTGAGAGATCATAGGCCCTAGATGAGAAGCTACCACTATGTTTGGTTAAATGCACATATTATGTTCACCAAGTTGCCCTCTAAATATTTGTTTATGCCGACACATTAATGCTACTCTCACATTTGAGTAGAGAAGGTTCCTTTTCAGATGGGGAGGACTCAAAATTCAAAGTGCTGAGAAGTGATAGTGGAGTGTTCAACACTAAAAAAGACATCTCTGTCACACTCTCTAGGATTCAAGGACCATTATGGAAGACATGGTAGAAAGAATGTGAGAGCCAAAGGAAGAAGAGGAGTGCTTTAGAATACTGTCTTCCAGACCAAAGTGGCTGTGGAATTAATTCATAACCTCACAGTGGCTGAACCTACCTACATATGACTTGCATAATAGGAAGGCAAAAAGAAAAAAGGTTGCATCAAAATAGAACAGGAAAGAAGAAAGGATTAAGTAGAGGGGGAATATGGGAGAGGAACAAAGAAGGGTAGTGGGAGTGGATTATGATCATGGTACATTGTGTACATGTATAGAGGTATTAAAAATGTTTTAAAAAATTACATTACCATCTCCCCAGTTAAACTCAGGAAATTTCAATTGTGGTCTCTAGGCTTAATAAATGGCTAACTTCCTTGCCATTGACAAATGGATGATTAGAACTGAATCCATCCATCCAACATTCTGTTTCTCAGAATATCTACAGACAGCATTTGCACATCCAAACTACTTCTTTAATAACCTGTCAGTGGCCTGTCCTCTATTAATTCATCTACATCTCTGTCCTCAGATGCTCAGCCTCTTCAGACAGTGACCTTCATCTGCTCTCTGTGCTCCCCAAGGAGCTGTGGAGAATGCAGAGGCTGAGAATCAAGTATCCACATGAGGCCATTTGAGGGCAAGAAGCTTGATATTACAAGCCATGGCTAGGCATCTTCAAAAAGGGAAAATCCCTCTGCTTTACCAGGGAGTAGCACATTATCTATTTTTTCATTTCAAGGCCAGTACTTTGAGCTCAGAGTCTCTCTGGGAACGAATATAGTGAACAAATACCACAAAACAGGGCAAAATTAGGTTACCTGATTTCCTCAGAAACGAGCTTCATTTCCTGGTCCAGAACACAGAGTTTCTGGACCAGGGCTGAGAAAGCACGATTTTCTCATCTGTCTAGAGCGCTGACTGATGGATAGTAGTGTGGGATGAAAGAGGAAATGGCAGACAGAATACGAAAGAAAAGACCACCAAGGATAGCTAAGTACAGCTGGGGAAGAAGAGGCACAACCAATAAGCTGAAACTGCAGCTTCTGAAGAACCATCCTAATGTGGCTCTCAGAGCAACACTACTCAAAGGCTTGCCATACAAGCCAGAGAGGGACCTGGGAGATACAGTTTTGTATATTCTCAGGTATCTGATAGCTTGGTGTCTGTCTGGAGAGCTTGTGAGTTTGTGTGTGTTTTTTCCTCTTTTGCTTCTTGTGGTATGTTCCCACCTTTGTAAGGTTTTCAGAGTCAACGAGATTATAAGTAGTATTAATATGGATTTAGCTGGCTTCAGGGGAAAACTATGAATAACAAATTCTCTTACCATCACTTCACAGAGATGACTTTTCTCTGTAGAACTGCAAACATTGCCATCTTTAGTAAATTATTAAACATAATCTTAGAAAATGTTCCCTTTTACAAAATTTCCTTTGCAGACTTTCAATATATGTCAAATAAAGTAAGTAAAAGTAAGTGTTACATGACCTATGACATAAGTGGAAAATAAACAAATTCTAAATTTACTACTGTCTCAAAAATAAAAAGTGATGTTAAAAGTATTTTTTCAGAGGTATTTTGCCCAGCTACTTTTCAATTGTCTCTAGCCAGACTGAAGTTTTAGATCTGGTCCACTTGAGTTCCATTTAAATTTGTTTTCATCAAGTCCAAAGAAATAATTATTTCCAAATATCATAATTTTTTTTTCTTTTTTTTCTGAGGTAGGGTCTCACTTTAGCCCAGGCTGACCTGGAATTCACTATGTAGTCTCAGGGTGGCCTCAAATTCACAGCGATCCTCCTACCTCTGCCCCCCTAGTCCTGGGATTAAAGGCATGTGCTACCACACTTGACCCAAATATCACTTTTTTGTTTTGCATCTGGCTTTATGTGGGTGCTGGGGAATTAAACCCAGGGATTACAGACTTGCAAACAAGCACCTTTAACCACTAAGTCATCTCACCAGCCCCTAAAAAAATCTTCAAAGGATAGAAATAGAAAAACATTTACAATAAATATGTGTAGCTTTTGTATTAGAAAAAAAAAACTGAATCGACTAACAACATTATTATAGTAAAGCCAGATCTCTGCTAGGACACTATGATGGCTGAGGAATACCTAGTGAATTTGGTATAGATGAAAAGGGAAAAAACTATTTTCATGTAGTGCAAGGTTTTCCTTAGCCTAAATTATATTACTAGTTTGACTTGAACAAATCTTACTTAACTATGAAAACCTATGTTGAGATTGAAACACAGAATAATCACTTTTGCAGGGTGGTGATGTATACTTTTAATTCCAGCACTAGGGAGGCTGAGGTAGGAGGACTGTCATAAATTTGAGCCTGGGACTACAAAGTGAGTTCCAGGTCAGCCTGGGCTAGAATGATACCCTGCTTAAAAAACAAACAAAAAAAGAATATAATTCCTTCTGTTATCTTACCTCATAATACTTAGCCAAAAAGATTAACTGAAAACAAACCAAGGAACTGGCTGGTTTTTGCAGCCATCTTCTTAAGAGGAAGATGGGACAGCAGAGCCTGCTGAAACAGGGGCAGGTTTTACCAGAACAAAATACATTTTTGCTCTGTATTTAATAGCTAGAAACATTCAGAATGAGAGTTTGTGGCAATGGAATGAAAATTGAAAATGGCCTATTATTAATACAGAATTCTTGTAAAATAATACTGCTTGACTGGAAATGATATCTAGAAAAAAGTTAGTCATTATAAACAACAACAACAACAATAAAAACAGAAAAAAGTTCACTAAAAAAAAAATCATTGAAGCAAACTATTTTTCCGCTCTGTGTTTCTGGGGTGACTCAACAGCTATACTGGATCCCCATTCCAAATACACATTTGTGGAATTCAAGATGACACATGAGTCAATGAGGTGATTGGTGCTGTAAACAAATTCTAGAGACATGTGCCACTTTGTATAACTGGCTTTACATAGGTCCTGGGTAATCAAATCCAGGCTGGCAGGCTTTACAAGCAAAGTTATCTCCCCAGTCCTGAAATGACTTTAATAGTGTTGTTTGAGCCCTTTATTATTATTATTTTAAATTTTTATTTATTTATTTGTTGGAGACAGAGAGAGGGAGATAGAGAGAGAATGTGAGAATGGGCACACCAGGGCCTCTAGCCACTGCAAACGAACTTCAGACGCATGTGCCACCACGTGCATCTGGCTTATGTAGGACCTGGCAACTCAAACTGGGGCCCTTAGGCTTTGCAGGCATGTGCCTTAACCGCTAAGCCATCTCTCCAGCCTTTTATTTGAGTTTTGATTTTAAAAGAACATACAAAGGCTTGAGCTAACTCTACTCAGTTAATACAGTGCTTGCCTAGCATGCATGAGGCCCTGGGTTCAATCCCCAATACTGTATAAAATGGGCACAGTGGCATATGCCTATAATCCAAGCACTCAGGAGATGAAGTAAATTCAAGGTCATTCTTTGTTACATACATAGGATACCTGACACTTTGTCTCAAAACAAGCAAATAGCATCCCTTCCCCCTACCCCCCCCCCAAAATAATGCTAAAACAAAACAATTAGTGAGAAGAAAGAGCACCCATTGCTACCACAGACCAACACTATTGCACCTCCAGGGTCACACCTCTTGAGGAATAAAGAAAACTTGGCTTCTTCTGTAAGGGGTGACACCATTCAACAAAATAAAGAATCTGGGAAGGGGGGTGTAGCAGACAGTTTCAGGTTTGCTGAGATGAACTTCCAGACCAGGCACAGTTATGGAGGAAGGGGTTTATTGAAGTTTACAGATCCAGGGGAAGTTCCATAATGGCAGAAAAAGCTGGCCTGCCTTTACAGGACCAAACAGAGAGAGAGAGAGAGAGAAGCACAAGCCTAAAAGTCAAAAAGCCACAGCACACTTCAGGAACTCCAGCTAGGCACACTTTGCATATCTTTAGATGGAAATCTGAAACACACCACCACACCTAAAGATCCACCCAGTGACATTGCCTCCAGCCAGGTGGCTGCAGATGCAAACTACAAACAAACAACTGAATATATTGGGGGCCATCTATTCTATTCAAACCACCACAGGGGGATCACACCAGGTTCTTCCTTTTGCCAAAAAAAGAAGATAAAAGTCCTGGGTTTTGTGAAAATTTACCTAGAACACAGAGTGCCCTCCATTATTACAGCTCTCCGATCCAGCATGTTAATCTCCAAAGCAAGCTTGTCACAGCACTGTTCCAGAGAGGGGAAACCATTAACACAATCTTTCATGATTAAAATTCACTGGGCAGCTCAGTATGATGTGAATGCCATAACCTCAGTACTGGGAAGATTGAGGCAGGAGGACTGGTGTAATTTCAAGGCCATTATGAGCAACACAGTGAGTTTGATGCCAGCCTGAGATACTAAGACAGAGAGAAACTGGGCATGGTGGTACACGACTGTAACCCTAGTAGTACTCAGGAGGCTGAGGCAAGAGGATTTAGGTGAATCGAAGGGCAACCCAAGTTACAAAGAGACCTTGTCTTAAAAGCAAGCAGCCAAACTGGATGTAGTGGTTCATACCTATAATCCCAGTTCTCAGGAGGCTGAGATAGGTGAATCCCTGAGTTTGAGACCAACCTAAGGCTACAGTATGTGTACCAGGTCAGCCTGGGCTACAGTGAGATCCTGCCTCAATAAATAAATAAATAAATAAATAATAAAGTTGGGGCTGGAGAGATGGCTCAGCTCTGAAGTACTTGCTTTTAACCAGTATCCACTTAAAGCCAGATGCACAAAGTGGCGCATGTGTCTGGAGTTCATTTGCAAAAGGCTCCGGTGTACCCATAATCTCACTCTCTCTCTCTTCTTTTCTCTCACAAACAATAATTGAATGAATGAATGAATAAATATTTAAAAAGTGAAAACTGAGCCAAGCATGGTAGCACACGTCTTTAATCTTAGCACTCGGGAGGCAGAGGTAGGAGGGTCACTGTGAGTTCGAGGCCAGCCTGAGACTATATAGTGGATTTCCAAGTCAGCCTGGGCTAGAGCGAGACCCTAGCTCAAAAAAAAGGGGGGGGGGATTAAGAAGCAACCAACCATCAGCAAACTTTAAAGGCACCAGGCAGAGCGGACTTGTGTATGCTAACGTGGAGGCTTACCTTGAACTCTTTCTCTATATTAGCCAGCTTGGCCAACTCATTGCTGAGTTCCAGGGCCGTGAGCACCGGGTCCTCGCTGGACAAGGATAGGTAGGCGGGGCTGGCCAGCCCCTTGTAGGCATTGATCCTGGAGCGTGAGTGGCTGAAGGCATCCAGCCGCTGCTTCTCGGCGCAGTCCGCACAGCGGCAGAAGTAGTCGTGCGGCCGCTCGATGCGCGCGCCCTTGAGTAGCAGCAGGTGCACCACCTCATACTTGAGGCAGTGTGCAGCCAGGATGATGGGCGTGATGTCGGGCGAGAAGCGCGTGCCGTCCTCGTCGTAGGCGTAGAAGTCGTCGTCACGCAGCTCCTGCTCGCAGGGACTCAGCGTCAGGCGCCGGCTGGCCGCGAAGCCCGGGTGGCCTAGGATGGCCTCCACGATGCGCACGTAGCCCTTGCTGATAGCCAGTAGCAGCGCGTCGCCGATGCGTGCCAGGTTCTCTTTCTTCAGCAGCAGCTCGGTCACCTCCAGGTGCTCATTGCCCACCGCCAGCTGCAGCGCGTTCTGGCCCATGTAGTCCACGCAGTTCACGTTCAGCGTGCGCGACTCCTCCAGCATCTTGCGCACCACGGGGATGTTGCCATACTCCGCAGCGTCCAGGAAGCGCTCCTCCTCGGCCGTGAGGCTGGGCCCGCGCGCACCGAACATGAAGGCCGGGCCGCGCACTGCCTGGCGCCGGCCCTTGTCGCGCATCCCCGCCACTCGCCTCCGGGAAGGGCTGCTCTCCGAGGACCTGGTCAGCGGGGCAACAACACAGCAGTGGAACCTCGGGGTATAGCAAAAGACAGCTGCAAATCTGAGGCCTGGGGATGGCTGGGTCAGATGCTAAAACACGCCAACTACCCCTCACCTAACATGGGTGCAGAAAGAGGCCTTTCCTTTCAGCAGCTCAGACACTTCTGAAAAGGGCATTTAGATGGAACAATAAAACAATTTCCACGCACCTACCCTTCCTGGTAAGGGTGGTGGATTCATTCAAGGTACCTGGGAATGTAGCTAAGTGGTAGAACACATCTAACACGTGTAAGGCCTTGGCTTCAATCCCAGTACACAAAAATCACAAAGAAAGGTCTTGGAAGTAGTGGTTACTGGGTACTTACTACCAAAGCTCCAGTCTGCTATACTGAAAGGAAGTTAATTTTTTCAAAAAGTAGAACAAAACCTTCTTAAGTTGTTACATAGTTTTAACTAAAAATCACGCACAGACGCTTGGCAATATATCATCTCGATCCCTTAGTTTTACCCTTTTCTCTTAAGGAGGCTCTCTCATCTACCAATTATTTTTCCACAGAATCCATTTTCCCATGACTTAGACAGAGATTTAGCAAATACAAAACTTGAGCATCAACCTAGATTTACTTACTGAAAATAACTTTGTAATAAGGAGTTGATTAATTACTAATATTACATATTTGCCTTTTGAACTGAAAGAGTGGTTTGACCGGGTTGTAAAATTACTAGAATTACTCTGAAGAAAATACTTGGTACTAGTGTATCCAGAACAACGTGCCCTTGAAAGCCTAACATTAGCCACATGAGCTGAGATCTAACTGTATTTAAGGTTACGCTGAAAATTGGATGTTTACAGTGATTTCAGCTCACATCTTAACTTTTGTAATTTCACTTCCTTCTTGCTCTTTATCCCACTTGTAAACCAGTAAATTATAGCCCAGTGTGGTGGCCCATGCCTATAATCCCAGCACTCAGAAAGCCAGGGCAGTAGGGTTTGCAAGTTCAAGGCTGGACTGGGCATCTTGGTTAACTCTGTCTCAAATAAAAAACATTAAAAAGAGATAGGGAGGGAGGCTGGAGAGATGGCTTAGCAGTTAATGTGCATGCCTGTGAAGCCTAAGGACCCATGTTTGACCCTCCAGATCCCACATTAGCCAAACACACAAAGGTGAGGAAGCCCAAGGTCACACATGCCCACTAGGTGGCACAAGCATCTGGCGTTTGATGTGGCAGAGGCCCTGGCCAATTCTCTTACCTCTCTCTTTGTTTCTCTCTCTCTCTAAAAAAAGGGGTGGGGGGCTGGCGATATAACTGAGTTGTAAAGTGTTCACCTAGCATGCATGAGGGCCTAGGTGCAATTACAGTTCTATAGAAACAATAAACAAACAGGATAGAAATTGCCAGATTTTTCTCATGCACTTAAGAATAGAAAGCTTTGTAGACTTTCTGAGCCTCTGAAAAAATGATGCAAAACAAATTATGTAATTTTCATTATCTGTTGCCAACAGACTTTACAAATAGAGTATGTTTGTGGAATTCTAATTTACACTCAAATGGTTTCTCTTTGGAAAATAAACCAATTAAAGAGTTACATCTCAATGAAAGAGCCTTTCAATTTGAGTTACCTGTAAAGAAAACTACAAAGGCTGGAGAGATGGCTTAGCAGTTAAGGTGCTTGCTTGTGAAGCCTAAGAACCCAGGTTTGATTCTCCAGGTCCAACGTGCACAAGGTGGCACATACATCTGGAGTTCGTTTGTAGTGGCTAGAGGCCTTGGCATGCCCATTCTCTCTCTCTCTCTCTTTCTCTCCCTCTCTCTGTCTCTAATTAAAAAAAAAAAAAAAGAGGGGGCTGGGAAAATGGCTTAGCGATTAAGGCATTTGCCTGTGAAGCCTAAGGACCCCAGTTCAATTCCCCAGGACCCATGTAAGCCAGATGCACAAGAGGGCACATGCATGTGGTGTTTGTTTGCAATGGCTAGAGGTCATGGTGTGCCTGTTCTCTCTTTCTTTCTATCTGCCTCTCTCTCTCTCTCTCTCTCTCGTGCATGCAAATAAATGAATAAAATATTTTTAAAAAATAAAATAAACCAAAAGAAAGAAAACTACAAAAAAATTCTCACAAGAGATCAATTTGAAAATCATAAAAAATGACCATTTCATGATTTTTTTTCTTGGTATTTTAAGTTGTTTTGTGATCTTAAAGAATCCACATATCCATCATCAAAGTTACTTTTTATTTTGTTTTGTTTGATGAGAGCAACTAAACTTTATTCACATTCATTATTAATCTCATTTACAGTGCAATTTTATTACCTAGAGTCTTCATGGTGAATCTTAGTATTTTAATATTTTAATATTTCTTCTTTCAGAGCCTCTGCCTCCACAATGTCTGTCCAGACTGAAAGTTTGATTTTGGTACTATGCACACAAGTCACTTCCATTCTGTCTTTAAAAGATCCCAACAGTAGGCGGGCGTGGTGGCGCATGCCTTTAATCCCAGCACTTGGGAGGCAGAGGTAGGAGGATCACCGTGAGTTCGAGGCCACCCTGAGACTCCACAGTGAATTCCAGGTCAGCCTGAGCTTGAGTGAGACCCTACCTCGAAAAACCAAAAAAGAAAAAGAAAAAAGAAAAAAAGATCCCAACAGTGATTCAAGTGTGAGGACTAATTATACTGCCATTTCAAAATAAAGGCACTACCTGCGTGCCATTTCTCTTTCATGGGGGAATTCACAACAGGTGAGCCCTTTCACTTTCCTTACAGCACTAAAATAAGCTCCACTCATCTGAACTGATGTAAATGGTTTTAGTCAGCATTCATGTCATCCACAAATCCATAAGGGCTCAACACCAGATGGCCTTGTTCAATGTCATGTCAACATAAGAAACAAGGAAGGAATGAGGGTGAGTAGAGATGATAATGGACCCAGCAATGCCAACATGGAAATTATTTTCCCATGATTTGCATGCTTCAAATCCAGTGGATCTCTGTGGGAGTGCACTGGAATACCACCGATGGAAATACATGCTCTGTGAGAGCTGTGTTTGAGCTTGCTCACTAGCACTAATGTGAACCACTGGCAGAATCTATGATGGACTGATCTCTCTCCTTCCTGGCTTCCTGATGGAGCCCTTGTCCCAGATGTGAGTGTATTTGGATATGAGGGTCTGCAGAAGATAGGCTTAGTGGAGATCATGAGGTCCTCTCACATTCCCCACATGAGAACACATGGAGAAAGCAGTTATCTGTAAGGTGAAAAGAGCCTTCACCAGAGCTTGAAGGTGTTGACACCCTGACCTCTGATTCCCAGGCTTGAAACTGTGAGGAAACAAAATTTCCATGTTGAAGACACAGTAGTGGTTTCTTATAGCAGCCAGAGTTGACTAAGACACATACATTTTAATAGACTTTTTTTCATGCTTGGTGGAGTCTTTGCATCTGTATAAATACTTGAGCAGATGAAAAGTTCTTTCTGAAAACTGTTTTGGTACATCCATTGGTAACCTTCTGCTCTATTCCATTCAGAAGCTGAGAGACCAAATGTAACCATTTTAAGTAAAAAGGCCCAGGCCTGACTTAGATAGAGAACTGGCTGGCTAATGTGCAGACCTTTTGCTTCTGTAAACTTTGCTTGCTTGCTCAATTGCTGCCTTTCCCCCTAAAGAAACTGAGGAATCGCCACTTCAAGGACAATGGAGATTACTTCATCTGCCTGGAGTGCCCCTAGCTCCTGCCCCCAACTTTGCCCCCTGAAACCCCAAGCCATTCAGAACTGCTTAAATCAACCAATCATGTATCTATCCCCTACTTCTTTGTTCGAATTCCTATATGAACCCCTTCCCCCAAAAGAAAGGGGCTCTCTCCCTCACTATCGCTGTACCAGACTGTGTGGACAGAGCCCAGGCCTAGGCTTGCAATAAAGAAACCTGTTGCTTTTACATTCGAGTGTCTTGGCTTCTGTGGCGGTTCTCTGAGTGACTCCTGGGTGCCTGGGGGTCTTGACTCCTGGTCAGGGGTCTTGGCACAACAAAGCAAGAATACAAATGACACCCCTGGTTGTCATAATTTTGCCAGCAGGTCATCTGACCTCTAACAGTATTTCTTAAAGTATGACCCTACCTGCTTCTGGAGCACCTGGCATGTGCTCAGTGTGCAGATTTGTAGCCTCATTCCAAATGAACTAAATCAGTTTCCCTGGGGCAGGGCCCTAGGATATATATTTTAAATGAGATTCCTTGGCAATTTCTTTTTTTAAAATAATTTTAAAAATTTATTTGAGTTAGAGAGAGAGAGAGAGAGAGAGAGACAGAGGGCGCGCGCGAGGGCCGCCAGCCGCTGCAAATGAATTCCAGACGCATCTGGTTAATGTGGGTCCTGGGGAATTGAACCTGGGTCCTTTGGCTTTGCAGGCAAGTGCCTTACCTGCTAAGCCATTCCTCTAGCCCGGCACTTTATATTAATAACAAAATCAGGGACTGTAACAAATTAAAACAGTGGAACTATGTCTTGGATCAATGACCCCAGGTTTTGATGCCTTTGAGAACTTGTCACATTGTCCCTGACAAAAGTTAAGTTGAAATGACACATTTGAGCAGTACAGGCTAAGGGACCCTGCATTCATTTAGGTTTTTTTTTTTTTTTTTTTTTTTTTTTTTTTTTTTTTGTCTGATTTCTATTTAAAATTTGGTCTCCAGGAGGCAGCTGCTGTACATAAGGAGCCTTCACTGTGACCAGTTAATGTCATGATCTTGAACTAAGGAGTTGAAGATACTGTCTATTATGGCTTCACTGAGCCTTTTTATAAGGATTCAAGTGTTAAAGTCAAGTCACTCTTGTGTGCTATCAAGATGTCTCGCTTTTCTAGATAAGTTTTTGTCTTTTAACCTATATTCCATGTGTTTTAAGTTATTTTTTAAGCAGAGTATTAACAAATATCTATCTCTTTTGTGTCACTATTGAATATATCTCTTATTACTAAGGTCATGACTTACTATTATCCATGGAATACATTCATAGCCTGCCCCACCCTGCCTAACTAAACTCTTTGTCTAGTTTCAGGCTCACTCGTCACCATCACATAAACCCATTATTTTTCTTGAAAACTCCTGTACTGCCAAGGGTATTTTCTAAAAATGTGTTAGCTACTCTTCTCTTTTGCCTTTCCAAATATAAGATAGTTGCCCTTATTGACTCAAAACCTCTTCTGCCATAGTGGGATGCATTATAGAAAAAGGTCAAGGCAAAATTCTGACTTTTGCAAGAAAAATCAGAATTTTGCAAGTAGAGTTTAGGAAGAGGAAGTCGATAGCAGACTCTTTATCTCTCACTTATTCTGAAGGGCCTCGTCACAGAGTGCTCTTGTCACACAGATAGGGTAGCTCTTCCACTTTCCTCTCCAAAGCATGATGCTTAGTGTCTTCAGAGAAGAAAGAAATAATAGTAGGGAAGTACAAGTGGTGACATGGATTCAACAAGATGGGGAAGCACTGAAGCCTGGATTCCTACCAGGCTTTATTTTATGTGAAGATGTGGGACAGTGTAGACTGCTTATGTAGTGGATGGTGCTGGCTGGGTCAGAGCTTTCTCCTGCTACACCTATCTCCTGGGTGGCGTGCACTCTGCAATTGAAGTTGGGGAACATGCACCAAGGGCTGAGGGGACCACTGGTGCTGGGAACTAGATTGAGTTTGCTTCACCAGCTACTTCTGCCTCTGTGGTAAGGGAGCCCAGCTGTAACTCAACATGCCAGGGAGTACTTTTGGCTTCCTAATAAAGTCACCTCAGCCAAATTCAAATTACTTCTAATGACAAGAAGCACCTAAGTAGTCAAGGAACATGTCCAGAGATCAGAAGTCAGAGGGCACCAATTGTTTCTCCTCCAGAGACACCTACATGACCCTCCCCAATGTCCACAGTAGGGCACAGGAAGAGGCAGCTTCTAGAGACCCTGAGCAGTTTTATGCAATTGAGAGTGTTGAATGGCATCCATAAAGACCATCATTACAGCATCAAACTCAGATGAAGGGGACCCACCTCTCAGTGTCTTATCTAGTGTATAAGCAGGGCATAGACATACATTGGAGACTGAAGGAAAGACTAAGTAAACAAAAGGAAAAACAGGGAAACCCTGTCCTAGTTGAGAAAATCACTATGATAACATAGAACAGGCCTTCCTCTCTCTCTCTCTCTCTCTCTCTCTCTCTCTCTCTCTCTCTTTTTTAAGGTGGGGTCTCACTCTAGCTTGTGCTGACCTGGAATTCACTATGTAGTCTCAGTCTCAAGGTGGCCTCAAACTCATGGGGATCCTCCTATCTCTGCCTCCCAAGTGCTGGGATTAAAGGCGTGCACCACCCCACCCAGCTAGGTCCTCTCTTTTTGACAGCTCACATAACTGCTTTTACTGATTGCTTAATTCTCTTACCGAATAAGTATCTGTTTAGTAAGCAAACAAAACAAAAACATAAAAACTAATTTAAACCTCAGATTGGATCGTTGGCTGTAGTTTCTCTCCTACTCAGCTGGTGAGAGGCTTGGGAAAAGTCAGCATTTTTTATAAAGAACAGGAACTGCACACAGCTGTAAATCCAAGTTGTTGTGAGTGTCTGGATATCAATATCCTACACTTGCTTCTGGGACTTTCCTCTTGTTTCCATCCCTAAACACATTCTCTTTTAAAAAAGCATTTTAGGGCTGGAGAGATGGCTTAGCAGTTAAGCGCTTGCCTGTGAAGCCTAAGGACCCTGATTCAAGGCTCGATTCCCCAGGACCCACGTTAGCCAGGTGCACAAGGGGGCGCACGCATCTGGAGTTCGTTTGCAGTGGCTGGAGGCTCTGGCGCACCCATTCTCTCTCTCTCTCTCTCTGCCTCTTTCTCTCTCTGTCTGTCACTCTCAAATAAATAAATAAAAATAAACAAAATTAAAAAACCATTTTATTTATTTATTTATTAATTTATGAGCGGGAAGGAGGGATGGAGAGAAGGAGAGAGAATGGGCACACCAGGGCCTCCAGCCACTGCAAACAAACTCCAGACACATGTGCCACCTTGTGTATCTGACTTACGTAGGTACTAGGGAATTGAACTTGGGTCCTTAGGCTTTGCAGACAAGTACCACTAAGCCATCTCTCCAGCCCCCGAACATACTCTTAATTGTTCTTTACCAGTTTGATGCTTCTTGCCTTCTGTGGTCCAGCTCATGTCATAACGCTAGACAGAGGGGTAAGGTCACAGTATAACCCTACACAGGGGCTAAGTTTCACAAACTAGAGCCTATATGACAAGCAAGATCCTGTTTGTTCTACAATGTGAGGTCTTCAAACCCTCTCTGTGACCCTTCTTGGCCACAGGAGCCTGAACTTTTGTCACATGCATAGCTGTTCATCAATTGAGGTCATTTTATTTCTCTCCATGATTTCTGTCACTTTGATCTCATCTGGTGACACTCAGGTCCTCAAGTTTGTCTGTGGGAAAGTGTTTCATGCTTATTTTAAACCTCTTAGGCCATCTCTATAGGACCTAGTAGAGTGCAGTCTATGTTTAAAGGCACTCACTAGTTGATATTAATTCTGCAGATAAAAAGACCATTAGAATGCTAAGTTCCTAGAAATCACAGAGGGGTAAAGCATTAGAAAATCAAAGCTTGGAGGTCTTCTCCCAGGCTCTCTCTACTTACCACACTGTCTCCAGGGAATAAAAAAATAAACAACAGGGTGAAAACTGAAATCTTACTAATAAATTATATGCCTAGCCTATGTGTTGGAATATTTTGATTCTACAAAGAACAGCTTCTAAAATGGCTCTCTGGTTTGAATCCCGGGCTCCCTGACACTGTCTCTCAGTGACAACTGAACATTATTAGTCACCTCAAATGCTATATTAAAATGAGGAAAAGGATTAGTTCATGTAACAAGCAGCAAACAAAGTGGCATCAGTGTGAACTACAACACTAACACCCAAAATGTGTTGACAGGTCAGTTCACCAAACTGAAGACAGGGACTAAACCAGCTGGACAAAATCCAGTCCCTTGTGTTGTGAAGGTCAAGAAGACCAGAAGGAGCCAAGATCAGAAATGCTAGCTGAGGTATTTGGGATGGTGAAGTGAAATGAATATTGCAGGCCCTTTCAAAGGATAAGAAATGGACAGCTCCATAGACTCCCAGCAAGTCATTAAAAATATGTATCTCTTTATGTATTCTTGGAAGGGAAGAAGTGGTATGGGCCACTCTAAACTTCAGTAGCCCCTAAGCACACCAGGAGCAAGGCTGGAGGAAGGCAGCTATCATTAAACTGTCTAGTGTGGTGTCTTAGGTTACCTCGTCCCTAGTACACCACCACCTTTTGCTAAGCCCACATTTACCTATATATACATCTATAGTTCCTCAGACCACTGTCACCATAACAATGAAACCAGCATGAGTAGAGAAGATATTGTATTTAAGGAAGAGGAAGGCATAGCTTTCTAAAGATCCTCATGCCACAAAACTTAAAATGTAGAGATTCTCGCACTTACAAGCCTAGAATGATAGTCAAGTATCTATAGAGATGGGCTTCTTGAGTCTCTTCTGGTCTCATATTCAGAATTCTTAATGAACAATCAACCTGTTAGGTCTATGTTAACTTTGACACTTGCCCTAATAACCATCAGGGATAAGATGCTATTACATGAGGGAAGAGGGAAGAGGGAAGAGGGAAGCTTGGGCCTCCTAATCCTTTACTTTCCCTTTATCCTTCTGGGGAAAGCATGAACACTGCTTTCCAGATTCCTAGTGACCAAAGCCAAAGCAAGCAAAATAACACTAAGTAGGAACAAGAGAGTCTGGCATTGCAGCCTGACTCTTGGTAATACTTCATAATATGTGTGCCCAGCACAGTATTTGCCAAGAGCAATCTAGAATATACATATTTATGTTTCCAGGAATATATTTCATGTCTAACTCCATTAACCAACTACTGTATTGCTTTGTGTTTGTCCATTTTTATGCCTGACTCTTAAGGACATAATGTCCCTAAGAGCAGGAACAGACTCTCTCTATCAGTATACAGTGGAGAATATCTGTTGAGGAATGCATGTGCAGGTGGCTCCAATACCAATACTCAGACTGCAGATCTAAGGAAGAGACAATGCTCCCTCTGTTCAAACAGCATCTTGGTCACATATTGTCATATGTAGACACAGCAATAATTTTTTGTTTTTTACAAAACAAAGAATTCCTAAAAGTTTGGATATTTCATATTTTCACTTCTCTTTTTCTCAGTCCTTGAAATTGAACCTAGGATCTTATGCATGCCAAGCAAGTAGTCGTAGCTACATCCTCCTCAGCCCTTAATTTTTTTAAATTTTGACACAGGGTTTCACTCTGTAACCAAAGGAGGCTTTGAACTTTTGATGCTACTGCTTCAGTCTTCTGAGTAGATGAAATACTTCCAATAACCTGTCAATGCAGTCCAAGAAAGTGGTTTATTTACTTATTTTTGAGGCAAGCCCAACAGACTGCTTAAGGTAGGGTCTCATTCTAGCTTAGGCTGACCTGGAATTCACTGTGTAGTCTCAGGGTGGCCTCAAGGCAATCCTCTTACCTCTGCCTCCCAAGTGCTGAGATTAAAGGCGTGTGCCACCATGTCCTGCTATTTATTTATTTATTTATTTATTTATTTATTTATTTATTTGCAAGCAGCAAGAGACAGCAAGAGGAAAACACAGACAAAGAACGGACACGCAAACAAACTTCAGATGTATGTGCTAGTTTGTGCATATGGCTTTATGTGGGCACTGGGGAATGGAACCCAGGTCATTAGGCTTTGCAGGCAAGAGCCTTAATCACTGACCCATCTCTTCAACCCCCCAAGAAAGTGTTTATAAGAAAAAAAGCTGTATAATTTTAATAAAATGAAATAGAAGGCTTTGCAATACTAATACCAAGCAGAATATTTCACAGTACTACGAAAAATAAGGATATTGTTTCTGTTACTAGTAGTTCCCTATCTCTTCATCCAAATTCTATAAGTCTAGTGTAAACAGTGATAATTCCTTTCCCCTCAGCTGATCTTTATCTGCCATAATTCTTGCTACTTTCTATATACCACTTTCATTATCATAATCATTATGTTACAGTAGACTCTGGGCCCTTTTGGCTTTCATCATATCATGAATCAGCTCTAAATTAGAGCCATTTCCTCTTTCTGAAACACCTTTAAAATCATGAAGTATACTTCTTTAGAGCATTTCTTTACGCAAATAAAATCATCTGTTTCCTTTCCCAAAACTTTACTGACTGAAGGAAGAAAAGATTACATTATGTAAGTGATGGCTGTTTTCCTTATCACTTCATGTCTGAACATTAAATGTTAATACATATTCCAATAAAAACGGATATCTTGAACATAGTAATGAAAGTTAATAACCAGACATTAAAAGAATAGAAGCAATATTTTTTTTTCAATCAACTTTTCAAGTACAGATTTCTGCTTAGTCACATTCAATTTTGGTTATGCCCCAGAGATATTTCATGAATTCTAAGTCTCTTGATTTTTGGATTTACATAAAAATTGTCTTGTCATGATATTCTCAGGACAAATAAGGGATACATATTAAAATTAATAACCTGTACTGGTTAATTAATAATCAAATTTACCTCCCCAAAAAATTCATTTTCACAATGTCTTTTGAAACTATTTTTTATTATTTCAAAAGAATAAGAGACAAAAAAATTGAAAGATCATATAAATTCATTCTGTAATTGTTTAAGAATTGAAACAAAGGCTAGAGAGATGGCTAGGTGGTTAAAGGCACTTGCTTGTAAAGCCTGATTGCCTGGGTTCAATTCCCCAGTGCCCATGTAAAGTCAGATGAGCTAAGTGATACATGCATCTGGAATTCGTTTGCAGTGGCAAGAGGTCCTAGAACGACCATTCTTTCTGTCTCTCTCTTGCAAATAAATAAATAAATAAATAAAAGAATTGAGATAGGATGAATTCAAATAATAAAAAACTACTGTCTCAAAATAAGCCCGTATTTTTCTTTTTTTTTTCCTTTTCTTAATACTACACTTTTATTTGCACGTCTGGGGAAGGAACACCAGGGCCTCTCACCACTGAAAATGAACGCCAGATGCTTTTACCACTTTTTGCGTCTGACAGATTCAACCCTGAAGCCCGTATTTTTCTATGTAAATATATCAGTCACTATCAATTACTGATCATTCACATCTAATGTTATTAGATGCAAGGAATTACCTTTCTTTTATGACCATGCACATCTGAACTCCAAAGTCAGAGGTTTACAGATGCTTGCTCCTACTTCACCCTGCAACTACCTTTCAGCAAAGAATTCACACACATCAACTTGTACAAAATACTAAAAACTTTAGAGATGCAACAGACAGTATAAAATTAGCACTGTCAAGGTATCTTCTTAACAGGTCACACATTTGTGGACATTTCAATCTCTAAATTTAAAAATATTTGGGACCAAATATATATTATTATCTATAATTGGAATAGTGAGAAGAAAATGGGAGAACTTTCTGTTTGTTGTTTTCTTTGACAGTCCCTGTCCTATGTAGCACAGACTGCCCTCAAACTCACAGCAATCCTTTTGCCTCAGCCTCCCAAAAGCTTGTATTACAGGCAGGAGCCACCACCTGGCTTAATTTGTTCATTCGTTTGTGCCTGACTGCCTGCCTTCCCTCCTTCCTTCCAGAGAGAAAAATTTGGTGCTCCGGGGACTATTGCTGCTAGAGCTGATGAACTTCAGATATATGCAGCGTTTTGTGTATTTGACTTTACGTGGATACTGGAGAAGTTGAACTTGGTCCATCAGGCTTTACAAACAAGCACTTTTGACCGCTGAGCATCTCTCCAGCCCGTATTGTCTTCTTAATAAGAGTTTTTGACTTGATAATTGTAGGCACATTTCCATGACCTAGATGCTAAATTAAAGTCAGAGTGCTATAATGGGCCTAATTTCATAATGTCACTGCTGAGTCCCTTATGCCCAAGTGTGAAGCCAGCCACCTTCCAGTCCATAATTGAGACCTCCTGTCCACAGCCAGATTCCCTGGTGTTCACTCTGCTCAGGGCTGTGATCTGGTTCTTTACTCAGAACACTACTGTCCTATGTTGAGAGCAGTGTGGCGTGTACTCAGAAGCCAGAGCCCCTTCTCAGATGCCCAGTTAACAGCACTTCACTGCAAGGCAAGCAAACTTCCACCACAAGAGGAGGCTCAATCCCAGATAGGACGTACAAGGCTCCTTCCCACAAAAGGCATAGGAGCAGCCGGGCGTGATGGCACATGCCTTTAATTCAAGCACTTGGGAGGCAGAGGTAGGAGGATCACTGTGAGCTCGAGGCCATCCTGAGGCTACATGGTAAATTCCAGGTCAGCCTGGGCTAGAGTGAGACCCTACCTTGAAAAGCAAAAAAAAAAAAAAAAAAAAAAAAAAAAAGGCACAGGAGCTACTGAATAGTAGTACTCTTCTTTAGTGGCATCTGCCACGGTGTTTTGCTGCTTACTGTACACTGGAATTAGGGTTTGTGGTATATTGTAGACAGAGGAAAAGCTTAAAGATTAAGAACAATTTTAATGGACAAAGAGAGACCCAGACAGAAAAAGATATTTGCTCTTTCACCATGGGAATAAAAACGGCATCTTAACCCAGTCCAGAACTAGGGCCTCTTAACCTCTGAGATGCTGAGGAGATGCTCCAAGCGGTGTTCTGCAGGTCATTTGTGCCTTCAGAGCCTTTCTCTTACCTCTTTTTCTTACAAGCTTCCTCAAGTTGATTAGCCATCAGCAGCCAAATTACAATGATGATTTAATTGGATCTCATAAATGAAGTAATACTAATTAATAGTTTCCTGCATTGTTCCTCCCTAGAGTAAATGCATTTTAAAATGTCTTTGAGGTTGAGGGAAATGCTCTAGTCAAAGGAGGCCATGATGCAAACAGCACACAGCTCTGGGAACCTAGAGGCTTTGGCTGGCCTGGGGTTGCTGTGAAGTAGCTCTCCACTTGCAACTTCAGTTCCCTGAGGTGGAAAACAAAGTATGGGACCTGATGCAACCGTTTCAATTCAAACTGCAATTATTCTTCAAAACTGTCTGTGTTTGTCATATGTAGATATGTACTAAGTTCTATAATGATTCGGGATGGGAACTCCAGAGGACGTTATTACACTGTGGAGACTATTATCTATTCATTTAATATAATCCATGAGTGAAAACACTCTTCCTTTAGTAATTCTGATTCTGTTAGGCTCGACAGATAGCTCAGTTAGTAAAGTACTTGCCTCACAAGCACGAGGGCCCAAGGTTAAGTCCCAGCAGCATCTACATACAAATGCTGGTTGTGGTGGTACTGGGGAGATAGAGACAAGAGGATCCTTGGGGCTCACTGCCTAATTGGTGAGCAATGCCACAGAAGGTCTGGAAATGGAAGGCAAAAGAAATTCTAGAAAAGTGACATAAGGCTGGAGACTAAACTAAGGGAACTGCTGAAGTCTATATAAGGAGTATGTAGAAACACTCCCCTCGACCCCAACCTCCCAAGTGATATAGTCAAGTGACAACCTTTGTACTCTCCTATGAGAAAGAGGGAATGTAGAATCTCTTAGTTATAGAGGCACAGATGCTATAAATGTGAGGAGATCAGAGCAGACACTAAACTCACCAGGGATCCCACCAACTTCCACAATGCCAATAGCCAGCTTTATAATTTTTCAATTCCTCCTTTTCCAGGAAATATTATTGTTTTTAGATAGCACATCTCTGAACTAGGAAAAGTAATACTACAAAAGCTATAGTAACTCCCAAGATAAGAAAGAGGTCTTAGAAATTAAAACTTTAGTGGCTAGAATTTATGAGTATAGTTAAACATGTGCTTAGTATACATGAGGCCCTGGCTTTAATCCCCAGCACCCCCCAATGTGTGTTGGGGGGGACTTAAATGGAAAAAAAAATCAGTGAAAGAGTTGGAAGATAGAATCAAAGAAATTTCTCAGAAAGAAAAATCATTAAAGGCAAGGATTGGAAGACAGAAAAGAAGAGACTTGAAAAGTAGGGATCAGTCCAGGAAGTCTAACATCTAAATAATGGGAATTCAAGAAAGAAAGCAGACGATAAGGAAAGAATTAAGATAAGAAACCTTCTCAGACAAAAGAACATAAATTTCACATTCAAAAGATTCACCAAGATCAAGGAATGAAAAAAAGATCCACCCCAAAGCATAGCTTCAGGATAGCATGGATGAAGAGGCCATTCTTTTTTTTTTTTTTTTTTTGAAGAGGCCATTCTAAAAGCTTCCCAAAGAAAGAAAAAAATTTAAAGACTATGTACAAAGTCATATAAGTCCAGACAGGTCATGTTGATGAAAATATACATAGTTGAAGATTATAGAAGGTTTAGCTAAAGAAGCAAAGATGGGATATGACAAATACTTGAAAAAATACTCAAAAAGAGCAAAGGTAATTATTTTAAAATGTAGCTGTATTACATTACTTGTTGGCAGTAAATGTGGTGCAAGGTTTTAATGATGACCTTAAGAAAGATATCTGGCAGAAACTGTAACAAACCATGTGGAGGATATGGAGAGATTAAGTATAAATGAGGAAAATCCTCACTCAAAATTTTTGATAAAACCTACATTGTTGCCCAAGACATGACAGCACATAGAGGATTGACAGCAGAATGCAGAAGACAGGAGGAAAGGGAGAAGGGACTAGGCAACAACTGGGGCTTGCTGATCTTAAAAGCTTTTCTGCTTTCTCACATTCAAAGCTGCATTTGTGTATTACTTTGACATTGTAAAAGTCTAATCTAAAACCAACAAAGATGACAACTCTGTATTACAGTATAGTGCAACTGTGACTCTGGAGAATAAAACTGGTTATACAATGAAAAGTTTCAGACTATTAACATCATCAAGTTTAATGTCACACTCAGCTGTTTCGGGGGAATTAAACTACCTTGTGATGAATCCTTCCTTTCCTTAATAAAACCAGTCAACTTGTCACTGCAAAATCAACTGTTACTTGGAGAATTTCTGAGTTCTCTAGGGATAGGAAAGAGGTGTTACTTCCACTTAGATGCCTGAGCCAACACATACAACACTATTCTTAATCCCACAGTTAAACAAAGCCAAGAAACCAACATTCAACTAGATTCCCTGGGCTGTGAAGCACTGAGTATTGCCTTTGGCTCCCTTCTCATAGCACTGAGCATTGACCTGCTCAGTAACTTCCAAAAAATTATTTATTGGGCACCAAATTCTTCATTTGCCAAATTATGGCAATGAAAAAACCTTGCTTTGAGAAGACACCAGTTTAGAGAATTCCTGCTGGAGCTGAGCTGAAAATCTCCTCCATGTAGACCAGCTGACAGAAAGCTGGAAAAAGCTATGCTGCATGTAGTTCAATGGGAGGAAGAGAAATCACCAGGGAAGATACGCAACAGTGAACACTGCAAGCCTTAAATCTGGCCAGCTGGCCAAATGAGCCAACGGGTGTAATAGTGGTAGGTCTGTCATGGGGGAAACCAATCACTCTTTAATTGGACTGGAGGCCTGCTCCATGGGAGGGAATACATCCCTGATACTGAAAACTTACAACAGGGGTAGTAGTCATGAGCCCTAGGGGTGTAACGTCTGCTGCTTTCTGGCTAAATGTATATACTAGACTCACCAAACTGCCCAGTAATGACTTCTCTTAATGTCTATACCCATATATTAAAGCTACTCTCACTTTTGGTTAGAGAAGCTTCTCTTTTCAAATGGCAGTGACCTTGGGATGACTCAGAAGGCACCATGGTGCTGAGAAGTGACAGAGGAGTGCTCAGCACTGAAATATCTCTAGCACACCTTCCAAGGCTCAGGGTCCATTGCAGAAGAGGTGGCAGAAAGAATATAAGAGCCAAAGGAAGGGTAGGACTCCTTACAACAGGCTCCTCCATATACAAAATGGCCTGGATATCCATGGCCTCACAGGGCCTGACACTATCTACATAAGACCATCATAATCGGAGGAAAAGATCATGACATCAAAATAAAAGAGAGACTGATTGGGAGGGGGAGGGGATATGATGGAGAGTGGGGCTTCAAAGGGGAAAGTGGGGAGATGGAGGGAATTACCATGGGACATTGTTTATAATTATGGAAGTTGTCAACAAAAAGTAAATAAAAATAAAAAAAGAAGATAACAGTTTAAAGGACAACAGGAAGTATGACACAAACGCAAATTGCTGTTTGATTTGGACTGATCTTTGTCCACACTTCCTCCTCTGAAGATAAACTCCAGAATCACCTATCTAGAATCTTCTTTAGCTAAGGAACACACTGTCGAGAAATAGGATGACTCTGGAAATCGCTGTAAATATTACATAGATTTATTTTGTTCTTGCTGAATGTAGTCTCTTGCTCACTTGGGTTTTGGCCACCTGTGTGTCCGCTCTTCCCTTTTTTTAGAATTCTCCTTTAGGCAGCCTTAAAGGCACCTCCTTCTCCCTTTTCTTTTCCATCTAAACTGAAGTTTTCCCCTCAACAAACTAACTTAGGTTCCCCTCTGTGGTTCTCTTCATAGTCCTTCTTTGGACAATCCCATATGAGCTATATGCTTCTAAGTAATTCCCTTCAGACAGTGAGCTATGAATTCTTCTAAGCACCGCCTCCTTCTCCAACATCAGCTGGGAAATTAGAATCTTCTCCCTGCTTTTTTCTACAGTGCTGTCACACAGTCCTAGTCATTTTGGTTAAAAAAAACAAAAAACAAAAAACCTTCCTGCTTCTTTTAAGCCCTTCATAGATAGCATGCTGAAAATCCCCTAGGTTTCATTTGTGTATTCTCTTCTAGTCTCTCCTTTTCATCCCACAAATGCTGCTTTGTAACAGAACCTAGCACTGATAGCTCCAACAACCTAATACGTCCCTTTGCACTCATCAATTGCCACTTCAATCAATCCTGCTCAGAGTGGCTTTGGTCAATCTGCTGCTGCTTTTACACAATGAACGGTTCCCTCTTGCCACGGCCTGCCTGGCATTTCATGGGTAACGAGAGAGAGGGCTTCAATTAAGTACCCTTTCTCTCTCTTATCAGAACAATCCTTCAAGGTCCATAATGACTTCCTTAATGTCTCCACAACCTAATATTCCTTCTTCCTTTGCACTTGGCTCCTCACAGCTCTATCTCTGTGTGGGTTTGAGTAATATTCATTTAACTCATTTATGGCATTACTACCCATACCCAGCCTCCTTCCCACTCTCCCTCAGCAGTGGAAGAAAGCTGTCTTCCTCATGTTTGTGGGTTTCTGTGTCTGCATTTTGCACATGTACCTGCTCAAGAGACATCTTTGCACCAAAACTCAGAAATCAGCCTCCAGAGGCTTTCATCACAGAACAGAAACTTCTGATGACATGTTATTTGGGACTAGTTTTCAAACAACTGAGATGAAGTAGCTTTGTTTGATTCAACAGTTAAATCAAGAGTTCTATCAGAAGACAAAAACATCTCCTTACAGAAGATAACACTCTTCCACCAGTCTGTTAAAATTCCCAAGTGGAAAGATCTGGAATGTGGAACAGAAAAAATGAGCAACAGAAGTTTTTTTTTTTTTTTTTAATGTGGGATTCTTTCATGGAAACAGAATTATGAGAGAGAAGGAACAGATCTCAGGAAGGTGGGAAATGGAATGTATATAAGAAAGCAGCAGGGAGACAAACTAGGGGAAGGAAGAGAACCAATGGTGCATGGGTGACACAGAGGACAGTGTAACAACATATATGTATGAAAATGCCATGATGAAACTCATTACTTTGTATGGTAACCTAAATAGTTAATAAAAAATAAAGAGCCAGGCATGGTGGCACATGCCTTTAATCCCAGTACTCAGGAGGCAGAGGTATGAGGATGGCCATCTTGGGACTACATAGTCAATTTCAGGTCAGCCTAGGGTAGAATGAGACCCTACCTCGACCCCCCCAAAAATAAATAGTAAAGATAAAAAGGTAGAATTCTATCCTTGGGATTCTGTTGTAATTTACACTTAGCTGTGCTATCCTACTTACTGAACATGACCGTCCAGTTTGTTTTGCTAGACCATATGTATGGATCCTCCGGGTCCATACAACTTAGTTCATTTTTGAACAGTGATACAGAAACACTGCTAACCAGTAGCTTTTATTCTACTTGATACAACTGAGGAACACAATTAGTCTCTGCCACAGATATCAAGGCAGACTCTAATGTCACCAAGTGTCACCTCAAGTAAACATGAAGAGCTGTCTCCTCCCTCCAGAAACGGCATTTGTTAATGTACATCTCCTTAAAGTAACTGGTCTATAGGACTTGTTATCAGTGATCCCAGCTGACAGCAGGCCTAACACAGAACCTACTCCAGAGCTTTGTGTGACTGACCTGGAACTTTAAAACGGAGACTTCTAATCTCTATTCCACCCTTCTTTCTTAGATAAGAGTGTGGTGCCCCATTTAAGGTAACAGAAGAATTTTTAAAGACTCAAAAAATTGAACAAGTTCTTAAAAAACAATTAAAAAAGAAAAATGGGCAATTTTTGAAACCCTAGAGGGCGGAAGCCAACTAACAGCAAGGTTAAACATACACCTTCCCTCCACTTCCTGGGCCATTTCCACTGCACGCTATCAGCAGTCACTGAATCACGATGTGTCGTTCATATCAACTTAGAACCTTTCCCCCAGGGGTCTGCTCCCAACCACTTATTTATGTTTATTTTTCCTACAGACAAGGCCAACTGGGCCTTGGCACCAGCCTGACCAAGCAGGCCCAGCGCCAATCCTTGGGTCAGGCAAGCCCCGGGCCAAAGACAGCCGTGGGGCAGCAGAGGGCGCTGCAGGGCCTGGATTCCCGCACGAGAGTGGGAGTCACCTGCCCTCCCGCAGACAACACTCCCAATCCGGAAAGGAAGTCCTCCTGTCCTAAAGAATGGCCGAGTGGTGCCCCGCAGGCGCGTCGCTCTCTTCATCTCTGTATCTCCAAGCTGGCCGAGGGTTTTCAACACTGGAAACTGATAAAAAGTAGTTTTCTCACCCTTTGCAGTGAGGAAAGAAACGAGTGGGAAGAAGGGAGGAGAGGCTAGGACAGGACAAGAAAGAGAGAGGAGAGGAAAGGGCAAACAGAGCCACTGCCCCTAAGCAGTCTGGCGACACGCGCCAAGTCGCCCCAAGGCATCTCTCACCACGGCCGCCCGGAGGCCTGGGTAGGAACGCCCGTCGGGAACCCGTCCACCCATCCCTTACCCGGCACTGTGTCTCCCCTCCTAGGTCCCATCTACGCACCCCGAGGCGTTGGAGAGCGGTTCCTAAGTCTCCTCCCTGGGTTCTGCCTCCGAGTCAAGCGCGCACACGGCGGTTCCTGGCCTCCGGGGCGGCCCGGGCCCGGGTCCGAGTCCCTTCCCGCCCTGGGGATCTGCAGGCTGCCGTCGGAGGCTGCTGGCCGGCAGTGTGGGCTCGGGAGCCGGCGAGGCCGGGTCATCCAGACCTGCGCCCAGCCCACAGGAAGCGAGTCCCGGTCCCGGTCCCAGCTCCGGTCCCACCCCCCCCCCGCCCCCGGTACTCACGCGTCGAGTCCCGGGGACGGCGGTGCGCGCGGGCCGGGCGGCTCCAGCCCGCCGTTGACGCCCCTCCAGCCCCGGCGGCGGCGCTGCGGCTCCGCGTCCTCGGCCGCGCCATCCTCCTCCTCCCGCTCGGGCAAGGTCACCCTCGCTGGCTCCCGGCACTTCTTGCCCTTGGTGGACATCGCGCCCGCCGCAGCCCGAGAGCGGCGCCGCCCGCAGTCAGCAGCCGAGCCACTGCCCGTCCAGCCGCGGGAGCTGCCGCAGCCCGGACACCAGGACCGAGCGCGCGGCGGACAGCGGAGCTCGGGGCCCGCGGCCGCGAAGCCGGCTCTGCGCGCTCTGAGGGCCCCACAGCATCGCTGCAAGACTGCGGGTCCCCAGCGCGGAGGGAGGGGGAGGAGCGGGAGGAGGAGGGACCGATTCCCCAGCAGACCAGCAGGTGGTGAGCAAAGAAAACCCAGAAACTTCCACTCCCTACTCTCCTTCCAGAGACGCTGGAGCCCTTTGCATCTACAAAGCGTAACGGGGAAGGAAAAAGGAGCTGGGCTGTAATCTTCTATACGATTAATCTAGAATTCCAAAGCATCATCTATTCACTGTGTTACTCACGCCAAGAGCTGATCTGAACCTATGGGGCTGTCATGCATTTCCCCTAGCGCCCATGTACCCCACAATGATCTTTCCATGAATCCCCAAAGCATCTAACAAGAATTCTGTACTTTCCATAAAGTACTTTTTTCAGGAGAAAAAAAAAAAATTTGAGATAGCGTCTCACTTTGTAAACCAGGCTGGCACAACACTCTCTAGATGGCCCAGACTGGCCTCCAACTCACAGCAATCCTCCTGCCTCAGTCTCCCTAAGTAGTTTTCAAAATGTAAAGGATAGATTTTAAACTTCAAGGGTACTCATTCTTTGGGGAAGAAAGGATTACGGAATTTTGACCAATCTTAGGGATCAAGCAACCTAGCTACCGGGTTATTTTGTTTATTTAGTTAGTTAGGCTTTGTTTATGCAGTGGTGCTGGGAATGGAACCCATGGCCTCAGGCTTACATGGTTGAGTTACTCCTGCAGGTGTGAAAGACCTAGAGAGACTGACTAAAGTACCCCAGGCAAGTAAGCTCGGAACAGACCCAAGAGAGACTTTCTATTGCTTCAAGCAAACAGCCTTCCTGTGACTCACCTTGGAAGGATCACAAAAATACTAGACATGCTGTGAGCAGATAAAATAAGATTTATTCACTCTTAACTGTATCCAGTAACACTGTACTTCAAGGAAGAACAGTTCTTCCCAAACTCCAGCAAAACACAAGGAAATGTAGGTCCCTTTAATTTAATTCTTTAATCATAAATAAAGGGGCCTGGGATGTAACTCAGTTGGTAAAGTGATTTCCCAGCATGCCCAATGCCTGGGTTCAAGCCCCAGCACCACATTAACTAGGTGTGGTGCTGCATGGGGAGGTAGAGGCAAGAAGATCAGAAGTTCAAGGCCAGCCTCTAATACATAGCTAGTTTGAGGCACGTCTGGGCTTCATGAGACGGAGTCTCAATAAATAAATATAAATAAAGTGCTGTATATTTATCACATTGACAGTATGTGTATATTTAAGGAAGCAATGGTATTTATTTTGACATCTAGTTCGGGGAAAATAGGGACAAGTAAATATCTAATGACTTACAGCAAGAAATTGTTTTTGCTTGTTATTTCATATGAAAGTGTTAATTTCCACAAGTAAGTTACCAGATGCTTTTGATTCCACCTTTAAGTACTTCTAAAGCTGATTGCCTTCTCCACACTAGTATTACTGCCTCCTTCAGGCTCTGGCTGTCACTCCTGCTGTCCAGTCCTTCTGCAACACAAACTCTCTCCTGTAAGAGAGGCCATGCTCAAAGCAAGTCTCTCTGCAACACACCTCTTCCTAGAGAGAGACAGTGCTCAAAGCAAGTCTGATTGCGACTTTCCTCCATAGAAATCTGTGGTGGCTTCCCACGCTTTCAGATTAAAAATTCAAATGTGACAAACCCAGGTCTCTGTGTTCTGATGCTAATTCTTTAGTGTCTCCTCTCCCTTGGCCTCATTCTAAGTCCAGTAACCCTGGACTTCCTGTTCATCACCTTTCCCATGTCCTGATCCCTGCCTCTGTCTAGGTCATTTCCTGACGCTGAAAGATCTCTTTCCTTGCCCTCCTTCTATTTTTCCTGAAAACCTGGCTTAGAGGCGGCCTCCAGTCTGACAGTCCTCATCCATCCTGATGAAGTCCCCACAGTCCATGCTTATTACAGCACTGTCCACACCACAGTCTCAGCTTCAGAGCACATCACATAAGTTAACTCCTTATGTACCTGTCTTTTCTTTGAACTGAATTCCTTTTTATTTGTTTTGAGCTCCTTGGAACTTACTTTCTGTCTTTGCCATTTAGCTGAGTCCTTGATGTGCAGGACAAACTCAGTATGTATTGAATGAGTTACTGAAGTCCACATATGAAGTTCCTCATAGTATGTCAATGAGTTCATGAACTGCCCTTCAGAGGCTCCAGAGAGAAGCTCTGAGAATGTTGGAGTCCCTGAGGACTGCCAAAGCAACCCTTCAAGGATGCAGTGGCTGAAACAACAGAAATTCTCACCATCCTGGGGCCTGGAAGTCTGAGTTCAAAGCGTCAGCAGGGTTAGCTCTCCTATGTGGCTTCTCTTGGGCTTGTGGGTGGGTGCCTCTCAGGGAATCTTCACATGGCCTTCGCTTCAGGCCTGTAACCCAATCTCCTTTCTTAGAACACCACTTGAACTAGATTAGGTCTCAACTAATCACCTCATTTTACCTTTTTTGCCTCTTGGAAGACCTTATTTCCAACTATTGTCATATTCTGAGGTACTGGTCTTTAACCTATGAGGTTTGGGAGACATAATTCACCCTGTGACACACCCTGACTTGCCTGGGCCAAGAGAGTAACTCCATCAAGAGTCTAAGGTGTGGTGTCTCAGACCCATAATTTCATCACTCAGGAAGCTGAGGTATGAGGATTTCTGTGAACTCAAAGCCTACCTGGGCTACACAGTGAGTTTCAGGTCAGCCTGGGACCCTACCTGGAAAAAAAAAAAAGAGTGGGGTTAAAGTTGAAAGAGATTAAAGAAAAGAAGAGGAGATCTAAAAGAAAGTAGTTCTTAGAAGAGAGGAAGCTGGGCATGATGATGCATACCTTTAATCTCAGCACTTGGAAAGCTGAGGTAGGAGCATTGCTGTGAGTTGGAGGCCAGACTGGGACAGTAGAGTGAGCTCCAGGTCAGCCTGGGCTAGAATGAGAGAGAGAGAGCCTTCCTGGGACAAGCCAGTCTGGCCCTTTTTATTTTCTTCTGTAAAAGAGGGTCTCACTGTGTATCCATTGTTGGCTTCCACTGTACTCAGTAAGTACAAGCTTGCCTAGAGTATACTCCAAATCCGTTACTTCTTTGGAAAACCAAAAAAAAAAAAAAAAAAGAAAGAAAGAAAGAAAAAGAAATTCAAGATTCAAAATATGCAACTGTTGATGTAGGTGGTTTTCAATTAGAAGTTAGCCACTGCTGAACACTAGTTGAAGCAAGTTCAAATACAATTAATGATTAAGAAAAACCTGATTGTTTCCCCCTTCAATTTCTAATAAATTCTATTCCTTCTTTAAAATCTGTCACATATTATGGAAGGCTTCTGTTCCCTGTCCTCAGCACTTCTCTTCACTTTTCTCTCTCTCTCCTTCCCTCCCCTTCCCTCCTCTCTCCTCCCTTGCCCTCTCCTCCTTCCCTTCCCTTCCCTTCCCTTCCCTTCCCTTCCCTTCCCTCCCCTCCCCTCCCCTCCCCTTCCTTCTCTCTTTCTCTCTCTCTAGGATGCCTTTGACACATCTGCAAAGACACTGTGACAGTTAATTCATAATTAATTCATGACACCCAGCATGTAGGTTAGACTTGGTAGTTTCCTCCAGGGATCACGAGTTGGGCACAGAGAAAATGTTCCAAATAGTATGCATCTTTCTACCTTCCTAAAAATAGAAGTCCTCTCACAAATGGGCTTTGCGTTTTATATTTTCTGTTTTGTTTTTGTTTTTTGAGGTAGGGTCTCACTCTGGTCCAGGCTGACCTAGAATTCATTATGTAGTCTCAAGCTGGCCTCGAACTCATGGTGATCCTCCTACCTCTGCCTAACTGAGATTAAAGGCAGCCTTTGCTTTTTTAAAGCAGCCTTACATTATTAATTTTTTATGTGATATGTGTGTGGATTTAGGGTGCACATGCGCATGTATACACATGCATGTGGAAGCTAAAGAACAGCCTCAGCAGTTGTCCTCAAGAACATTGTCCACTTCCTTTGAGACAGTAGTTCACATATACCTGGTGCTCACTGTGTGGGCTACACTGGATGGCCAGTGAACTCCAGGGATCTGTTTCTACCTTTCCAGTGCTCACCACCACACCCAGCATTTTTATGTAGTTCTAGCTAGCAAACTTGGGCCCTTATGCTTTGAAGGCAAGCACTTTACTGACTGAGATGTCTCCCCAACCTCTTGGTTTATTAATTTTGTTAGCACTATAAGCTAATAAAATAGGAAATACTATTATGTATTACAATTGAACCCCAAAATGTCATGTGACACTCCATGTGCTTGCCTACAGTGGGGTTTGCTAGCCTGCAGTGGCCAGGATGGAACATGGAGTGTCTGGTTCCATCGTTCTTCTGCCTATTCTTACTTGAGCCAGAGTCTTTTACTGATCTCAGGGCTTGCTTTTGTTTTTTCATGAACTCCAGAGATTTTGGGGTCTCTGCTTCCCTGAAAGATTGGGGTTATGGATGCACATGGGTTGGGGGGGGGATCAAACTCAGTATCTCAGGCTTTTTGAGTCCCTCATGCTTGCACAAGAAGGAATCCTAACTACTGACTCATCTCTCCAGCCCCCTAGTACCCTAGTACCCTTTACACAGAATTTACAGTGTCCTATGAACTGTCACTAATGCTTACAATTCTCACAGACCAAGCAGTGGCCAGGCAGTTCCAAACTTAAATCATCTATTTTTGACAGTTTCTTCATGATCAAAACTTCTCAGTTTAGAACTTAAAATTTATTACAGAAATAAGTTATAAATGATGACTATATTTCCAGGACAGTTAGCTTAAGTGTATTTTAGTAGGAATTATCTAAGAGTCCCACTTATGTGGACTTAGAAAAGCTATGAGGCTGCTATAAGGGCTTTGTATTAATGTTGGCTGCCACTGTGCCTAGTATATATTAGTGGGCAATAGGTAAACTTTAGCTACCACTCATCTAAGATTGTGAAATCTAGAACAATGTATTTCTGAAGTCTGCATTCTAAAGCCAGGATCCATTCTGTCTAATTTAAACACCACTCTTTTGTTTGTTTGTTTCTTAAGTTAAAGATTTATTTTATTTTTTTTAATTTTTTTTTTTTGTTTTTATTTAGTTATTTGGGAGCAACAGACAGAAGGGAGGGAGAGAGAGAGAGAGAGAGAGAGAGAGAGAGAGAGAGAGAAATGGGCGCGCCAGGGCTTCCAGCCACTGCAAACGAACTCCAGACGTGTGCGCCCCGTTGTGCATCTGGCTAGCGTGGGTCCTGGGGAATGGAGCCTCGAACTGGGGTCCTTAGGCTTCACAGGGAAGCGCTTAACCACTAAGCCATCTCTCCAGCCCTAAAGATTTATTTTAAGAAAGTAAAGCAGGAAAGCTCTAAGCTAGGAGGGATCACAAGCAGGGGTCCACATGGGGTCTTCTTATAACCTTGGACATGTAAATTAGGTTTCCTATTGGGATGCCTTTCATTGGTTAAGTCTAAATGTATACGAGGACCTTGATTGGTTGGTGGGTCAGGGAGGAAAGAATAGACTCAGGAAATGCCTGAAAGTTAGGGATGGGATCCATGGACATGAAGGAGGAAGGATGAGTCGGACTGGAGGAGCCTTCTAGTCTCACTAAGGCAGGTTGGCACCTACATTCTTTTATGCCCTTGGCCATAACCACCTATTGCAAAAGAAGGCCACCTTGCCCTTGAACTCTTTAATCTACTCCCCCACCCCAGACCAAGATAACCCTAATAGCCATTATGGAAATAGGGCAACTTCTTCAAACTAAATAGGGTTGTAGGGCATGGCAGTTAGAGTTTCCTTGAGGGAATCTATCAAAAGGCCCAAGATAGCTGCAAGGTCACTGAGAAATAAAGCTGGAGCTAAGCTGGAAACCTCCTTGCTGTGGACCAGCTGACAGAAAGCTGGAAAAAGCTGTATTGCATGCAGCCCTATGGGAGAGAGAAGTCATCACTGGTGATAAACAGCAGTGGACACTGCAAGCCTCAAGTTTGATCAGGCCAGGCCAAATGAGCCAATGGGCATAATAGTGGCATGTCTGTTACAGTTTCACCCATAACTGCTCTCTAATTGGAATGGAGGCCTGCTCCACAGGAGGGAATGCCTGGTACTGAAAAACTAGTCAAAAGCCTATGGCAGGAGAGGTCATGAGCCCTAGGGGAGTAATGCCTGCAGTTCTCTGGCTAATTGCATATATTATGCTCACCAAACTGCCCTGTAAGTACTTCTCTTAACATTCATATCCATATGTTAATGCTACTCTCACTTTTGGTTAGGGAAGCTTCTCTTTTCAGATGGCAGTGACTACTGGGATGACTCAAAGGCACCATAGTGATGAGAAGAAGTGACAGAGGAGTGTTCAGCTGAGACATCTCTATCACACCCTCCAAGGCTCAGGGTCCATCGTGGAAGAGGGGGGTGAAAGAATGTAAGAGCCAAAGGAAGGGTAGGACTGCTTACAATGCAATCTTCCAGACACAGAATGGCTTGGATATCCATGACCTAACAGTGCCTGGTACTACCCACACAAGACCCTCATAATAGGAGAAAAAGATGATGACATCAAACTAAAAGTAAATGGACTGGAGAGATGGCTTAGCAGTTAAGGCGCTTGCCTGTGAAGCCTAAGGACTCAGGTCAGACTCCCCAGAACTTACATAAGCCAAATGTACAAGGTAACACATGTGCACCGATGGCAACATGTGCACAAGGTGGCACAAGCATCTGGATTTCATTTGCAGTGACTAAGGCCCTGGCCTGCCAATTCTCTTTCTCTCTTATAAAAAAATAAAAAATATATATATTAAAAAAGAGAGACTAATTGAGAGGGGGATGGGATATGATGGAGGGTGGATTTGTGAAGGAGAAAGTGGGGGAGGGGAGGGAATTATCATGGTTTATTGTCTATAATTATGGGAAGTTGTCGAGAAAAAAAAGAAAAAAAAGGAAGGCCCAAGATGGAAAGTTTCTCTTTTGTCTTGTGAACCAGTCCAATGTCTCATCTGTGTATAGGTCCTTTTCTTTGGTCTCTTCCTTTTCAACATTCTTTCTGCCATCTCTTTCACAGTGGCCCCTTAGTTTTGGTAAGTGTGATAGCAGTATCTCAGTGCTGAACATGCTGCTGTCTTTTCTCAGCACTTTGATGAGTTTTGGGTCTCCCCAGTAGTTACCACCATCTGAGAAGAGAAGCTTCTGCTGGGCATGGTGGCACCCGCCTTTAATCCCAGCACTCTGGAGGCAGAGGTAGGAGGATCACCGTGAGTTCAAGGCCATCCTGAGACTATATAGTGAATTCCAGGTCAGCCTGGACTGCAGTGAGACCCTACCTTGAAAAAACTAAAAAACAAAACAGAAAGAAAAGAGAAGCTTCTCTTTGTTTATCTGCCTCTTCTTCTCTCTCTCTTTCTCTTTCTCTCTCTCCTCCCCCCTCTCTCAAATAAATAAATAAATAAAATGTAAAAAAAGAGGAAAAGAAAGAGAGAGACTGGGCATGCCAGAGCTTCCAGATGCTGCAAACAAACTCCAGATTCATGCGCCACTGTGCATCTGGCTTTATGATGGTACTAGGGAATTAAACCCAGGCTGTCAGGCTTTACAAACAAGCACCTTTTACTGCTGATAAATCTTCCCAGCCTCTAATTTTAATTGTTTTGAGGAGTCTCCATACTTACTCCATAGAGGCTAGATTAGTTTATATTCCCATTGCCAGTTTATAAGGGTTCCCATTTTTGCACACCTCACCAGCATTTGTTTTTATTTTCTTAATGACTGCCATTCTGACTAGCCCCAGTACTCACTCCACGGATATCTGCCAATCATGGTAAAGAAAGGCTGCTAGACTGAGGAGGGAGTGGACAGTAGCTAAAGGGCAGAGCTGGGGGTCTGGTGAGAGACTATAGTCTGTCTCAATCTTTTAAGACAAAAGAGCAGAAATTTATCACTGCTTGGGAACAGTTCTCTAGGAGTGCCTTGCATATTGATGTATCTCTCCAGCAGACACAGTGGCTGTCTTTGTGTTGAAACACCTTTTCAAGGATGTTTGTAATGGTCCTGGGTGATGTACCTGCCTCTGGAGCAAAGCCCAAGTATACTTACTATCTAGTATAATAAATAAAATGATCTCAGCCAGGCACGGTAACTCACATCTGTAACCAAAACACTCAGGAGGCTGAGAAAGGAGGATTACCATGAGTTGGAGGCCACCCTGGGATGCATAGTTCCATATCAACTCTAGGCTAGGGAATGATACACTCTCTAAAATACAAACAAACAAAAATGCACTCCCTGAGGCCAAGGCTATTTTGACCTTATGGCCACCCCAGCTCTCACGGGTCCTCTCTTAAGGCCATTACTGCTATGCAGAGCTCCTCTGGTCCTCTTAGTATCACTATGGGAATGAGACTCAGAACTGGTACCAGTTCTGGCACTAGCTGCAGCTATGACTAATCAGCTGTCCTTTGTCTCTGGCCAGGAGCTTTGTGCCTCATGCCAGTATCCATGAAACTGTAAGTGACCACCTCATTACCTTGCAAGCAGGGTAGAACCCAGACCCTTCATAATTCTGGATGATTATTGTTATACAGATGAAAAATTTCATAGCTTTCCACAGAGCAGAAGTCCCCAAGAGTAAATGAGGTTCTTAACGAGCTTATAATAGCTTTCCCTTGTGACTGAGTGTGTTATGGAGCCATTCCTCTCTGTCTAGGCACTCTTTTGCACACTTGCTAGTACATTTGTTTAAATGTGAAATCACTACCAAAAGAATCAGTGCTGTCTACCCCATGATGGGTGTCACTGAGGTGTGCCAATTCCAAGACCACTCACTACTTTTGAAAGCTATTGTTTTTAGAGATTTGAGGGAAAATGGGGGGAGCCTTAGCAATCATTTTTTACCTCACTCAGTGTGAGTGCTCAGAAGTCAAATCTGGCCAGTGTTTATTTTTGGCAAGGTTAAAAACAACTCTACTTCATCCTAATCCCTATGATCCCTGCCAGCCCTCTTCCAAAAAATATTTAAAGGCATGTTCCTCAAAGTTATATTTGTCCTTCCTTGAGGGCAAGAGAGCATTCTAATGGTTTATAAGTGGGGAACTGGCAGATAGGTCCTCTAACTCACTTGTCAGAAAGAGAGGCTGGAAAATAGAATAATTCAGTAATTTAAGTCCTGGTGAAATAGTTGCTTATTTATTCATCTTGTTCAGGCTCAATTCTTAAGAAATATCAACAATGCCAACTAGAAAACCAAGTGTAATCCCTTCACTTCTCCTGCTCACACAGCCCTTTTGTGCCATTTTTGTTCTGTAGGAGATCTACAGCTTCTAAATGCAATCTCATTCTAAGCCCTGGGCTGCTAGCAGGGTTAGGATGAGGCTGCTGATCTCTGTATTACCAGGTTAGTATGAATCACTTCACTTTGTTTGGTTTAAAAGCACAATATCTGTTCACCACTAAAGGTGCAGATGCCTGACTTCATGAGCCCATAGGTCTAACCAGGTGTGACTCTAGGAAATAGTGGAGCTCACTTCACTTCACTTGGGATACGCAAATGACAGTTTGTCCTTTGGAGATCTCTAATCTTCATGTGTAACTCCTTTATCCTGTAACTCTTTGCTTTAGGCCAAAGTGTTAAGATAAAGCAAAAAGAAAAGTGAGAGAGAAAACTAAAAATGTCTTCTGCTTCTCCCTGTATTTACATGGAATAAATTATCTTAAAATGTATGATAATCACACAAGATGCTTGATAGTCTCCACTTAATGCAAATTTTGACTAAAAATTAAAATGACAGATATTCACTCAAATAAGACCATTTAACTCAATTGTTGATGCTTTTGATATGATATAATATCTGGAAGGACTTTAAGAAAATAAGAACAGAAGGAGGTTATACTGTGGGATGAAACATACCTTAAAGGACTTCTAGTCCCATTGTCTACAATGCTTGACTCTCTGTACTGCTCCAGCTTAACTTTCACATATATGTAGTAATATCCTTGTTACATTATAAAACGTATTAAAAATACAATTTGCTGGCTTCTACACACCTTTAAAATGCATTATGTCTTTTCTTAGAAGAGGTTTAGATGCCAGGAAAAAAACTTCACCATGTGGTGTCCATCTTAATCCACAGGTTAAGTTTGCTAGTAACTACCTTTTCTTTCTCTCTCTCTCTCTCTCTCTCTCTCTCTCTCTCTCTCTCTGTGTGTGTGTGTGTGTGTGTCTGTGTGTTTATAGATGTTCTTATGTGTGTGGATGCATGTGTATGTTTAGGTGCATTTATGTGTGATGGTCAGAGGTTGACATTGGGTGTTTTTCTCTATTGCAATCCATTATATTTACTTAAGCAAGGTCCCACTCTTGAACTCAGAGCTTACTGATTCAACTAGTCTAGCTAGTCAGCTTGCCCCAGTGGCCCTTTGTATCTGCTTCACAAATGGGATTATAGGTGGGCCAACATGCCCACTGTGTGCTGATGGTCCAAAATCAGATCCACATGCTTTACCAACTAAGCCATCTCCTTAGTCCCATAACTAGTCTTTTTCCTTGTGTTTTTTTTTTTTTTTTTTTTTTTGTGTGTGTGTGTGTTTTTAGTAACGAATTTGGTGCTCAATGGGGACTTTAAATAACATCTGTGTGGGTTCCCAAAAGATCAATAGGCAACGCCACCTGTATTGCAAGAATTGGAAATATCCAGCTGTGTATAGAACTTCTTCTGAGCTTCAATCATATTTATGAGTTGGGAAAGGAAAGAGAGGATAGTTCATAAGAATCTATGTTGGTATAAACCAGGAAGGAAAAAGGTTATATATTTGGACATGCAATAGATTTAGCCTTGACTACAAAACAAGAGAATGGTTCAAGTTGAAGCTTTGAATTTCACCGTGGTGATTTATGATGGAAAACAAGTTGTACCCATTGGACTCTGTTGGCACCTCATGAAGGTGACACTTCCACAGAGCCTACAAACAATAAAACAATGTGGAATCTATGTCAAGTAGACAATTTCTGCACACCAAAACATTTCTTAGAAATGTTATATTAGCCTTGGCTCCTAACAACAAAGAAGAAATCATTTCAGTAGGGTATTTTTGTTTGTGTTATGAGGACATTTTTCCTCATGTAACTATATAGCTAACAGCTTACAGTTCTGAAATCCCAAAGGAGGGAGAGACTTCCCATATACACATCAGCAAGGGGATGGCACACTCCCAAGACATAAATGGCTCCAATTTTCATGCAATGTCAGATTAGTGAATCACAGGTGGATTTTAACCAAAAATATACTGAAGGGCCAGTTCTACTAATAATGCCTTATTCAAAACAATCAGCTCATCTTTGGCTGGAAATATTATGCATACTATGGCCAAATACATTAAAAACAAGATGGTTCTGGAGATAATTCAGCAGCAGCCCAATATCCAGAGATGAACTAACTCAGGAGGAATAATAAAAGTGGTTCACCAGCAGCAATAACACACCAAGGATTTATGGACTAGGACAGTTAAAAAGAAAAATGAAAGAGTTTACTTGGAGTTTAACTTTTAAGAGTATTTATAAGATTTTAATCAAGACTTTAGATATGCTTTAAGATCCTAGTGTTATATAAATACAAATTATTAAACTGAGCTAAATAGAGTGGAGGAGAAGAATATCACAAGTATCCATGCTAATTAAAAATACCTAAATAGTAATGTGTCCAAGAATGAAATAATCTGAGTGAAAAAAATATAAATAGGGTGTATCATTTGAGGAGGACCCAATCAGAGTGTGAATAATGTGTCCCAGAATCTCAAATCACTACCACTACCATCAGTCACTACCACAATCAACATCACTACCATCATCATTACTACCATTGTCACCAACATCATCATGAATCATTACCACCTCTTCTACACTACCACCACCATCACCACCACTATCAATTCCACTGCCACCATCATGAATAATCATCATCATCATCACCACAATCATCATCAATAGTCATCACAATCATTATCATCATCATCATCATCATCAATAGTTATCACCATCATCACCATCACCAGCATCAGTAGTCATCACCATAATCAACAATATTCATCACCCTTATCACCATCATCAATAGTCATCAACATCTCCATCATAATCAGCAGTCATCACCATCACCATCATCAATAGTCATCACCATCACCGCCATCATCAATAGTCATCAACATCACTACCACCATCATCAATAGTCATTACCATTATCACCATCATCATCATAATCAATAGTTATCACCATCATCATCACCAATAGTCATCACCATTATCATCATTATCAATAGTCATCACCATCACCACCGTCATCATCAATAGTCATCACCATCATCATCAAGAATAGTCATCATCATCATCAATAGTCATCATCATCATCATCAACAGTCATCACCATCACCACCATCATCACTAATAGTCATCACCATCATCAATAGTCATCATCATCATCAATAATCATCACCATCACCATCATTATCAATGGTCACCATCACCAACACCAACCCCACCACCATCAGCAACATATGCTCTTTTTCTTATAGATTGCATGTAGATAAATACTTTCAGCATGACGCCCTGGACATCTAAAATAAGTCCAAATACACAAGACAATATGACCTCCCCCATCATAAACTTTCCTGCTTCAGTCTTCTCTAGATAATTTGTTTTTCTTTCATTGGTGGACTGGCCTTTGCCTCTCTCTCTAGCTTATCTCTTGCTACTCTTCTTTGTAGGCTCTTTCCTCTGCCTGGAATCTACTCCTTCAAAAAACACATCAGCTCAGCGTGGTGGTGCAGGCCTTTAATCCCAGCACTCTGGAGACAGAGATAGGAGCATCACCATGAATTCAAGGCCAGCCTGGGCTACTGAGTAAGACCCTACCTCAATAAAACAAACAAACCCACACCATCAACTCCATGCCTTTTTTAAATGCCTGCCTGGCAAGCATGTCATGCTTCAAGACTTAGAAACTTTGAAGCTTCCCTCCTCGTGATCACTTTGGCCTTTTGGATGATACCATCACTTGTACACAAACATGTGGGAGACTGGAACCAAACTACAATTGTTTATCTGAAAACAAAAGAAAACAAAATAAAAGCACATAAGTGAATATATCTTTTTAAAAATTTCAGTAAACTTGCCGGGCATGGTGGCACATGCCTTTAATCCAAGCACTTGGGAGGTAGAGGTAGTAGGATTGCCATGAGTTCAAGGCCACCCTGAGACTAGAGAGTTATTTCCAGATCAGACTGAGCTAGAATGAGCTCTAGCTCGAAAAAGCAAAAAAAGTAAAATCAATAATCTTTTTCACTTCTACTCTCCCCTCAAAATTAACCTTAGTTCAAAGCTTGGGGAATATTTCAGGCTTTTCCCCCTGATATGATTATATACTTAGTAGGCAATTTAATGTGTTTGAAAGCACAGATCCTGGAGCCAGACTGCTGGGCTCACAGTTTGTCTTATCCTATGAAATTTTCACTGACCTGATGTCCTTATACATAAAATAACAGTGATACCAGTACCTGACTGATTAATTGAAACATATATAAAACATCTATGGTGCTAGTACATCATAAATTCTATAGAATTTTTGGTAGCTTGAATCAGATGCCCCCATAAACTCATATGTTTTGAATGCTTTGTTCCCAGCTAATGGCAATTTGGGAGGTGGAGCCTTGCAGAAGGACTTTTCTTTTCTTTTCCTTTCCTTTATTTTCTTTTCTTTTCCTTTCCTTTCTTTTCTTTTATGTATTTGAGAGAGAGAGAGAGAGAGAGAGAGAGAGAGAGCGCGCATGCCAGGGCCTCCAGCCACTGCAAATGAACTCCAAATGCATGTGCCCTCTAGTACATCTGGCTTACATGGGTCCTGGAGAATTGAACTGGGATCATTTGGCTTTGCAGGCAAATGCCTTAACCACTAGACCATCTCTCCACCCCCCCAGAAGGACTTTTCTTTTTTAAAAAAATATTTTTATTTATTTATTTATTTGAGAGCAACAGACAGAGTGAGAAAGAGGCAGAGAGAGAGACACAGAGAGAATGGGCGTGCCAGGGCCTCCAACCACTGCAAACGAACTCCAGACGCCTGCGCCCCCTTGTGCATCTGGCTAATGTGGGTCCTGGGGAGTTGAGCCTCGAACCGGGGTCCTTAGGCTTCACAGGCAAGCGCTTAACCACTAAGCCATCTCTCCAGCCCCAGAAGGACTTTTCTTGTTGGAGGTGGGCTTACGGGTGTTATAGTCAGCTCCCCTTTATTAGAGTCCAGCTCATTCTCCTGCTGCTGTTGTCCACCTGCTATGGCAGAGGTGATGGCCAGCCTCTGCTCATGCCATGCTATCCCCTGCCATTATGAAGCTTCCCCCTGAGATTGTAAGACAAAATGAACAACTTTCTTCTCATCAGCTGCTTTTGGTCAGGTGCTTTATTGCAGCAGCAAGAAGGTAACTACAACAGAAGTATTTGCTGTACATATGTTTTATATGCTATATGTGTTATCCAAGCACAAGATTTTATGTTGCTTTAAATATATGTGAAATTATACTTATTTATTATTCTGCACTTGTTTTTATTTTTGCTTACTATATTTACTTTGTTTATAATGTGGGTGTCATCATCATTGATGTGTGTATAAATGTGTTGCCACATGAGTGTTTTTTAAGGAAATTTCTAAAATTTTTAAATCAAAGTATGCACATGCTTTATGGGTATTTATATACTAACATAGCATCCTATAAGGAGTGGGATTATTTACATACAGATACAGAGTCAACCAGCAGGAGTCAAACATGAGTTTAATACACATTGAGCAAGATACATCTCCCTGGGCACACGCCCTCATCAACAGGTGCCAGACTTCTGAGGTCCTGAAGAAGCTCTGTCAGCCAGCACTGCCTGCCTCAAAGGTCCCAGGATGGCTCTTATTAAGCTCCTTGTCCATGTGCTATGTACTTCACCACAGGAAAATCTGCCCCAGGCTACTGCTCATCTCCCATTATCTCTGCCCATTTCTACTTCTAGGCCATTTTGTTAGCTACTTTTCATCTCTGTGACAAAAACATGTGATGATATTTTGTTTTTGTGGCAGGTCTCAGTATCAAGCACTGGCCAACCTCAAACTTTCAGTGATCCTATCTCAGTCGCCCAACCATTGGGACTATAGGCATGAGCTACCATGCCTGGCTGACCAAAATACCTGCAAGAGCAACTCATAGGAGGAAAGTTGTTTTTGATACGGATTAGGAGCAAGGTAGCTTTTTACTGATAGGTAGTTAGCTAGGTGCTAGCCCACAGAAACACGGGTTGCCGCCTTCTTGTCCTGGCAGGACTAAAACGTGCGTATGATCCAGTCTCATCCAAGATGGCTGAAAACAAACACCTCTTAATTCCTCCTGAACAACATCAGTAGCTTTCTGCTTCTTCCTTAGTTTCACAGGCTTAACCCCCATGGGTGGGCCCTTCCTGATTAGGTGTTCCTCTTAAGCACGCCCTGCACACCACCTGAGCCTAATGATGAGGCTCATTCTAATTGGATGTCTGGTTCATGTAAATGGGCCTGAGACACATGAACCCCCTTCTTCCCTTCCTCCTTTCCCAGAGGCATCCTCCCAAGAGACAGACTTTTTCCTATGTGAGGGAGATTTTTTGGTCTCTCCTCCTCCTTCCCAGACAGGCTGGAAATGGAAAAAACAAAAACAACAACAACAAAAAACTTCTTTTAGCTTGGGTGCTTTCCTGCTGTTTTCTCTCTTAACTCTCCCTAAAATAAATCTCATAATTTACCCTTCAGTTGGTATTTTCAATTCTTTGATAATTTGGACAAGGACTCAAAGTTAAGGTTCGTGAGCCTGGGTGTCTCCTGCATCTTTATGGAGATTTAATCCTTCCCAACATTCCAATCCCACATCATTTTTATTATTTTTTTGTTCACGGTTTCAAAAGTATCAGTCTATCATGGTGGGGATAGTGAAGAGGAGCCAAGTAGCCTAGATCCTGGCACCCAGGAAGCAAAGAGAAGAGGACATAGGAAGAGACCATGGCAAGATACAAACTCCAAAGTAATAGCCTTTGCCTGTAATCCCAGCACTGAGGAGGCTGGTCCAGGAGGACCAGGCCAGCTTGGACACATAGAGTGAGACCCTATCTTAAACAAAAGAAAATATAGCCAATACCTTAGTGACCTACTTCCTCCAATTACGTTCCTTTTTACATTTCTCCACCCTCAACAATGCAAAACTATGACTCCATCAAGGGATTTGCTCATTCATTCATAGGACAGCATCCTTGGATCAAATCATCTCTGGAAACAAAACACCTTCATCAACACACTCAGGATATGACTTATGAGTCTCCCAGGCATCTTTCAATCCAATCAAGTGGACATTGAAGATTAACTACCTCCCATACAGTCTTTTTTTAAAATATATTTTTTGTTTATTTATTTATTTGAGAGAGACAGAGAAAAAGAGGTAGAGAGAGAGAGAGAGAGAGTGTGTGTGTGTGTGAGAGAGAATGGGTGTGGCAAGGCCTCTAGCCACTGCAAATGAACTCCAGACACATGTGTCTCCTTGTGAATCTGGCTTACATGGGTACTGGGGAATCGAACCGGGGTCCTTTGGCTTTGCAGGCAAGCACCTTGATCGCCAAGCCATCTTCTAGCAGGTAAACCCAACATCAAGGGTCACTTTTGTAGATACTTTGAGAGTCTTGAGAGCTACACCTAGCACCTTAAGCTCCTACTCTTAAGATATATAACATCAGATTGATTGGTACATCTAATAATACTAACTGAAGCAGCTAACTAGAAAATCCAAGCATTAAATTCATCCAAGATACAAAAATATATACATTATAACACAAGAAACACCAAAAAATCAAGAAATATAAATCCACCAAAAAGTATTAATGCATCAGAAATGATCTCCAGTGAGAATGAGTTAGAGGAAATACCTGAGAAAGATTTCAAAAGAATGATTATAAATATTCTCAAGGAAGTCAAAGAGGAAATCAAAGGAATCAAAGAAGACACAGGACACCAATTTAAAAAGAGGTCAATACAAGACATAAATAAGGAAATAGAAATAATAAAGAAAAACCAGTCAGAATTACTTGCAATGAAGAATAGGGTCAGTGAGATAAAAAAAAAAAAAAAAAACTCTGTAGAAAATCTCACCAGTAGAATGGATGAAGGAGAGGACAAAATATCTAAACTAGAAGACCAGGTGGCAGATCTACTGCAGTCCAACAAAGAGAAAGACAAACTAATAGGAAAGTATGAATGGGAATTTAAAGATATTTGGGACACTATGAAAACATCAAATGTAAGAATTCAGGGTATAGTAGAAAGAGAAGAATTTCATTTCAACAAAATCATAGAAGAAAACTTACCCCAAGTTGGGAAAGAGGTGTCAATGCAGATACAGGAAGCCTTTAGAACACCAACCAGACAAAACCTGGAAAGAACCTCTCTTCACCAGTATTATAATTAATCTACCAAACATTCAAACCAAAGAAAAAATATTGAAAGCAGTTAGAAAAATCAAGATACCTACAAAAGCAAGCCCATCAGGATCACAGCAGATTACTCAACACAAACTTTAAAAGTCAGAAGGGCTTGGAGTGATGTATTCCAAGTTCTTCAAAGCTATCCATTCAAATAGACAGAAAAACAAGGACATTCCACAATAAAAGCAGGCTAAAGGAATATTAGAAGACAAAACCAGCTCGACAGGAAATACTTGAAAGAATCCGCCATGCTGAAGAGAAAGAAAAACACACATATAAGGAACCTGGAAAAAAAAAAAAAAAACAATACTCAAATACTAGTTAACACAAGTGAGCAAAGGTAAACCCAGAAGAACCACAAAAAATGGCAAAAATAAATACACACCTTTCAATAATATCTCTTAATATCAATGGCCTCAATGCCTCAACCAAAAGATATAGGTTTGCAGACTGGGTTAAAAAGCAGGATCCTTTAATTTGCTGCCTCTAAGAAACTCACCTTTCTACAAAGATGGACACTATCTTAGGGTGAAAGGTTGGAAAACAGTGTTTTAAGCAAATGGGACTGGAAAAGAAGCAGGAGTTGTTATCCTAATATCTGACAAGGTAGACTTCAGTCCAACATTAGTTAGGAAAGATAAGGAAGGTCACATTATATTGATTAAAGGCACACTCCAACAGGAGGATATTACAATCTTAAACATATATGCACCTAACATGGGGGCTCCGAACTTCATCAAACAAACACTATTAAAACTAAGGTCACAGATAATACCAAACACAGTGGTAGTGGGGGACTTCAACACCCTACTCTCATAAATTGACAGGTCATCCCGGCAAAAAATAAACAGAGAGGCATCTGGATTAAATGAGGTCATAGAAGGAATGGACCTAACAGATATATACAGGACATTTCATCCAAATGCTGCATAATATACATTCTTTTCAGCAGCACATGGAATATTCTCTAAAATAGACCATATATTAGGACACAAAGCAAATCTTAACAAATAGAGGAAAATTGAAATAATTCCTTGCATTCTATCTGACCACAATGGAATCAAACTACAAATCAATAGCAAGAAAAGCTACAGAACATACACAAAATAATGGAAACTAAACAATACACTACTAAATGATGAGTGGGTCAATGAAAAAAATCAAGAAGGAAATAAAAAAATTCATAGAGTAAAATGATAATGAGAACACAACATACCAAAACCTTTGGGACACAATGAAGGCAGTCCTAAGAGGGAAATTTATAGCTTTAAGGGCCTATATTAAGAAATTAGAAAGGTCTCAAGTAAATGACCTAATGCTTCACCTTAAAGCCTTTGGAAAAAGAAGAACAAGGCAAACTGAAAATCAGTAGATGGGAAGAAATAATAAAGACTAGGGCAGAAATTAATGAAATAGAAACAAAAAAAAAATCCAAAGAATCAATAAAACAAAGAGTTGGTTCTTTGAGAGGATAAACAAGATTGATAAACCTTTAGCAAATCTGGCCAAAAGAAAGAGAGCAGAAACACAAATTAATAAAATTAGAGATGAAAAAGGCAACATCACAACAGATACCAGAGAAATTCAAAAAATCATAGGGGCATATTATAAAAACATATACTCCACTAAGTTTGAAAATCTGAAAGAAATAGATGATTTCCTTATATGACTTACCTAAACTAAATCAAGATGAGATTAATCACTTAAATAAACATATAACAAGTAGGGAGATCCAAGCAGCTATCAAAAATCTCCCAACTAAAAAATGTCCAGGCTCAGATTGATTCACTGGTGAATTTTACCAGACCTTCAGGGAAGAATTAACACCATTGCTTCTTAAGATTTTCCATAAAATAGAAAAATAAGGAATCCTACCAAACTCATTCTACAAAGCCAGCATCACCCTGATACCAAAACCAGGCAAAGATAGAACAAAAAAAGAAAATTATAGACCAATCTCTCTCATGAACATAGATGCAAAAATTCTCAACAAAATATTGGCAAACAGAATACAAGAATATATCAGAAAGATCATTCACCCCAACCAAGTAGACTTTGTCCCAGAGATGCAGGGATGGTTCCACATACGCAAATCGATAAATGTAATACATTATATAAATGGACTGAAGGACAAAATATCACATGATAATCTCATTAGATACAGAGAAAGCATTTAACAAAATTCAACATCCCTTCATGATAAAAGTCCTACAGAGACTGAGAATAGAAGGAACATATCTCAATATAATAAAGGCTATTTATGACAAGCCTACAACCAATGTATTACTAAATGGGGAGAAACTTGAAGCTTTCCACTAAAATTGGAACAAGACAAGGGTGTCCACTGTCCCCACTTTTATTTAATATAGTACTGGAAGTCTTAGCCATAGCAATAAGGCAAGAGACACACATAAAAGGGATACAAATTGGAAAGGAAGAGATCAAGTTATCATTATTTTCAGATGACATGATTCTAAACATAAAGGACCCTAAAGACTCTACCAGCAAACTGTTAGAGCTGATAAACACCTATAGCCATGTAGCAGGATACAAAATAAATACACAGGAATCAGTAGCCTACTTGTATGATAACACAAAACACACAAAGGTTGAAATCAGAGAATCACTCCCATTCACAATTGCATAAAAGAAAGGTACCTTGGAATAAACCTAACCAAGGAAGTCAAGGATCTCTACAATGAAAACTTTCAAACACTCAAGTGAGAAATTGGAGAAGACACTAGGAAATGGAAAAACATCCCTTGTTCTTGGATCAGAAGAATCAATATTGTGAAAATGGCAATCTTACCAAAAGCAATCTACACATTTAGTGCAATCCCCCATCAAAATTCCAAGGGCATTCTTCACAGAAATAGGAAAAACAATCCAAAAATTCATTTGGAATCAGAAAAAATTTTGAATATCTAAAACAACACTGAGCAACAAAAATAAGGCTGGTGGTATCACCATACCTAACTTTAACCTATACTACAGAGCCATAGTAACAAAAACAGCATGATACTGGCACAAAAGCAGACATGTAGATCAATGGAAAGAATAGAGGACCCAGATGTAAGTCCGGATAGCTATAGCCATCTGATATTCAATAAAAGTGCCAAAAACACTCATTGGAGAAAAGACATCCTCTTCAGCAAATGGTGCTGGGAAAACTGGATATGTGTCTGTAGAAGGATGAAAATAGATTACTCTCTCTCTCCAAGCACAAGAATTAAATCCAAATGGATTCAAGACCTTAACATCAGACCTGAAACTCTGAAACTGCTAGAGGAAAAAGTAGGGGAAACCCTTCAACATATTGGTCTTGGCAAAGAATTCCTGAATATAACCCCAATTGCTCAGGCAATAAAACCACAGATTTACCACTGGGACCTCATGAAATTCCAAAGATTTTGTACTGCAAAGGACACTGTGAATAAAGCAAAGAGGCAACCTACAGAATGGGAAAAAATCTTTGCCAGTATATCTGGGGTATACAAAGAACTCAAAAAATTAAACAATAAGAAATAAAACAAGACAATTAAAAAATGGCCTATGCAACTAAATAGAGAGTTCTCAAAAGAGGAAACACGGATGGTGCATAAGCATCTAAAAAAATGTTCTACATCCCTAGTCATCAGGGAAATGCAGATTAAAACTACGTTGAGATTCCATCTCACTCCTGTCAGATTGGCTACCATCATGAAAACAAATGTTCATAAATGCTGGCAAGGATGTGGAAAAAGAGGAACCCTTCTACACTGTTGGTGGGAATGCAATCTGGTCCAGCCATTGTGGAAATCAGTGTGGAGGTTCCTAAGAGAGCGAAAAATAGATCTACCATATGACCCAGCTATAGCACTCCTAGGCATATATCCTAAGGACTCATCTCATTACCTTAGAGAGGCTTGCTCAACCATGGTTATTGCCACTCAATTCACAATAGCTGGGAAATGGACCAGCCTAGATGTCCTTCAACTGATGAGTGGATAATGAAGATATGGCACATTTATACAATGGAGTTCTACTCAGCAGTAAAGAAAAATGAAGTTATGAAATTTGCAGGAAAATGGATGGATCTGGAAAGGATGGTACTAAGTGAGGTAACCCAGGCCCAGAAAGCCAAGCGTCACATGTTCTCTCTCATGTGTGGATCCTAGCAACAGATGATTGGACTTCTGTGTGAGTAGGAAGAAAACTCAGTAGCAAAGGCTAGTAAGCTAGAAAAGAGATATAAAGGGAAGAGAAAAGAAGGGAGGGGTACTTGATAGGATGGTACTATATATATGTAAGTAGAAGAATAGATTAATGGGGGTGAAAAGGCCAAAAATGAGGTCAGTGGAAGAGATTGAGTAAAGGAAAGTTGGAGAGAGGGCTAATCAAAATATAAGAAGACATAAATAAATCATATCAAATCCTACTTTTTTGGACAATGGAACACTCAGAAGCTGTAGATTGTTGTTAGAAAATTTTCAGTGCCAGTAATGGGGTATCTTCCAGGGAGTTGTTGGCCAGTGAGGTCCCTGATGCCCCCCAAACATTATAGGCCATTGTTGTGGCCCTTGGTTTCTCACCAGGAATAGATGTTAAGACCCTATTGCTGAAGACTTCACATACTTGTGCTGCAAGGCCACTGAGAAATCCTGCTGGAACTTAGCTGATAACCTCCTCCATGTAGACCAGCTGACAGAAAGCTGAAAGAAGCCATTCTGTATGCAGTTCAATGGGAGAAAGAGAAATCACCAGTGAAGATACTCAACAGTGGACACTGTAAGCCTTATATTTGGCCAGCCCAGCTAAATGAACTAATGGGTGCAATAGTGGCATTTCTGTTATGGTGGAAACAAACTTCCTTCTATTTGGACTGGAGGCCCACTCCATGGGAGGGAATACAGCCCTGATACTGAAAACTTAAAACAGGGGTAGTCATGAGCCCTAGCGTTGTAACATCTATTGCTGTCTGGCTCAATGTATATACTGTGCTTATCAAACTGCCCAGTAAGCACTTCTCTTAATGCTCATACTCTTATATTAATGCTACTCTCACTTTTGGTAGAGAATCTTCTCTTTTCAGATGGCAGTGACCATTGGATGACTCAGAAGGCATCATGGTGCTGGAAAGAAGTAACAGGAGTGCTCAGTACTGCAATATCTCTATCACACCTTCCAAGACTCAGGGTCTATTGTGTAAGAGGTGGCAGCAAGAATGTAAGAGCCAAAGGAAGAGTAGGACTCCTTACAACATGGTCCCCCCAGACCCAAAGTGGCCTGGATATCCATGACCTCACAGTGCCTGACACTACCTACACAAGACCATCATAATAGGAGGAAAAGATCATGACATCAAAATAAAAGAGAGTGTGATTGAGATGGGGAAGGGATATGATGGAGAATGGAGTTTCAAAGGGGAAAGTGGGGGGAGGGAGGGTATTACCATGGGATATTTTTTATAATCATGGAAGTTGTTAATAAAAACATTTTGAAAAGAAAAAAATAAATATATATATAGTGGTGGTTTGATCAGGTGTCCCCCGTAAAGTTAGGTGTTCTGAATGCTAGGTTCCCAGCTGATGGAGATTTGCAAATTAACACTTCCTGGATGCAGTGTGTTGTTGCGGGTGGGCTTATGGGTGTTATAGCCAGTTTCCCCTTGCCAGTGTTTAGCACACTCTTCTGTTGCTATTGTCCACCTTATGTTGGCCAGGGGGTGATGTCCACCCTCTGGTCATGTCATCATTTTTCTCTGCCATCATGGAGCTTCCCCCTTGAGCTTGTAAGCCAAAATAAACCTCTTTTTCCCAGGGGGGAAAAAACGTACCATGTGTATTGTATTTTTTTTTTTTTTGAGGTAGGGTCTCACTCTAGCCCAGGCTGACCTAGAATTCACTTTGGAGTCTCAAGGTGGCCTCGAACTCACAGTGATCATCCTACCTCTTCCTCCCGAGTGCTGGGATTAAAGGCATGCGCCACCACGGCTGGCTTGTAATTTTTTTTTAAAGAAAGGTATAAATTAAATAACAGGACAAGCCTAGAAGGGAAGGGTGATGAGCAGTACATGATTAATTAAATAGACATTTACTGTTGGGGGATCACTTTTAATCTTATCCAATATGAATCTAATGGGTCCATGCATGTTCATTTCCTATTTGTGTTTCACTAGTAACCTTGTCATTTTTGAATAATCCCATTCTTAGATTCAATATCTGTGGCATTTAGTAAAGCACCATTTTTTGGAGTCTCTTAGCTCTGTAATCCACTTTAGTAATATGTAAGTGCTTTACAGTATGCCTTGGTCACTTAAGCCCCTACCCTTTGTCTGCAGCTTTAATAAAGAGATAGGATGCAAAACTTCCTTACTTATGGAATTCCTCTTAGGGCTAGGAGGTGGGGGAGGAGAAATGACATCTTTTTTACTCTGAAGGTCTTTTCTCAGCCATGGAAAAGAGTTGGGTAAGCATTTACACACACGCACTAGCACTAGAACACAATGCTACATGCCAGTCAGTGAAGTGCAAAAAGAAGACGGCCAAATGATGGATTCCTAAATGTCAAATAAGGACCCTAGCTTTGATTGGTGTGGTGGTTTGATTCAGGTGTCCTCTATAAACTTAGGTGTTCTGAATGCTAGGTTCCCACCTGGTGGATATTTAGGAATTAATGCCTCCTGGAGGAAGTGTATTGTTGGGGGCGGCCTTATGGGTATTATAGCCAGTTTCCCCTTGCCACTGTTTGGCACACTCTCCTGTTGCTATGATCCACCTTATGTTGGCTAGGGGGTGATGTTCCCCCTCTGCTCATGCCATCATTTTTCCCAGCCATCGTGGAGCTTCCCCTCAAGCCTATAAGCCAAAATAAACCTCTTTTTCCCAAAAGCGGCTCTTGGTTGGGTGATTTCTACCAGCAATGCGAACCGGACTGTAACAGTAAAGTGGTACCAGGAGTGGGGTTGCTGCTGGACACATGACTGTGTGGCTTTGGCCTTTTGGAGCTAATTTTCAAGAGGAATGTGGAAGGATTTGAAACCTTGGCCTACGAGATGCCTTGCAGTGCTGGAAGTACAGCTTGATAGACTATTCTGGTCAGAGTTGAAAGGCCCGAATGCAGTAAGTACTATGGACTGTGAATTTTGGCTTATGAGGGTGAGAAAGAGCTTTGCCTGGACTGGGCTGTCAGTTTGTGTGAGAAGCTTGCTATTATGCCTGTGTCCTGAGAAGTTGTGCAGGGGTTGCTTTGTGTAGAAATGAACTGGTATGAGCAGAGGGATATGGCACAGAAAGAAAAATTTTTGGGTGAACTGATGCCCGTTCAGCTGCAACTGAGAGATTACAACCTTTGAGATTGGGCCAGCTGATCTGTGTTGGGGCAGAATGGGAAGAATGTAGACTTTTTTGAAGGGGCCTGAGTGCTCAAGGCGTGTCCTGTTCTTCAAAGTATGCTTTATTCCCCCACTGGATTAACAAATTGGCACCCTACCTGGTATTGTGGAATATAAGAAATGCATGAAAGAGAGGGTCATTGAGTTTGCAACATGGTCTTGTGTTTTGGAAATGGCCCTGGGGAGTGTGAAGCAGGTTTTGTTGGTTGCCTGCATGGAGACCCTATGGGGCCATAAGGATGAACTGTGGCTTGCAGTAGAGACCCAGTGGAGATGCTGGGACCATGAGATGGCTGCCAAGGAGAGCTGCCGGCCCCGATGAATTTTTCCAGGACTGTGAGTAGCCTAGCTGGAGAGGTGGAATTGGAATGCCAGAGACTTGTTGCTGGTTAGAATTATAGGACTTGGAGATTTGTCACTGGCTAGCGTTGTTGGACTTGAAGCTACAGAGTTTGATGTTTGCCCTGGTTGTTTTAAATCTTGTATTGGTTGAATGTTTCTTTACTATGTCCAGTGCCATCTTTTGCAGTGTGAATATTTATTCTGTGCCGTTATGGGTTTTTTGAGGTTATTTTTTTTGGTATTATGGCTCAGTTAAAAGATCGTGGACTATGGGGATGTATGAACATCATTGGAATTGATAACAACCATGGGACTTTTAAAGTTAGATGAATGCACTGCATTTTACATCATGTATGGTTATCAGTTTATGGGGGCCAGGGGCAGAATGTGGTGCTTTGATTTAGGTGTCCCCCATAAACTTAGGTGTTTTGAATGCTAGGTTCCCACCTGGTGGATATTTAGGAATTAATGCCTCCTGGAGGAAGTGTATTGTTGGGGGTGGGCTTATGGGTATAATAGCCAGTTTCCCCTTGCCACTGTTTGGCACACTCTCCTGTTGCTATGATCCACCTTATGTTGGCCAGGGGGTGATGTCCTCCTTCTGCTCATGCCATTGCTTTCCCCTGCCATCATGGAGCTTCCCCTTGAGCCTGTAAGCCAAAATAAACCTCTTTTTCCCAGAAGCTGCTCTTGGTTGGGTGATTTCTACCAGCAATGCAAACCATACTGCTACAATTGGCTTCCCTATTAACTTTTAACCATGTTTATTGATTCTTCCCATGGGAAAGAGTGGGAATAAGTTAATGTCATTCAATCTGTACATTACTTAGTGCCAATGAAAAAAATAGTAGTTTTTACCTCTAATCACAGAAAATTATGATTTAAATTTCCTTGAATATTATCTGTGGGGTGGGTAAGAATAATGATTGAACCATAATATTTCTTTATACTATATAGATTTTCACAGTTTTCTTACAGATATTCAAAACCACATGTGAGAATATGTATTTTCTCCCAGAAGGGACTTAGGCACAGGATAAATTTAAAAAGTGATGTAATAAAAGGATAACAGGGTCTTTATGATATTTCCTCATGCCTGATAAGTGAGAATGATGCAAAAATAAATATTTCCCATTGCCAGATGAATTATAGTTATCTTATTCAGAAGAGCTATGGGAAAATGTTATTTTTTTAAATGAAATTCTAATTCTTCCTCATTATTATTGAATCCCTCCCTCCATCTTCTTCCTTCTTTTCTTCCAGTAAATTACATATTAGAAAGTAGGTTTCTATAGGAGCTGCTAAAATGGGTGTGTATTTTCTCATTTACTCAACAAAAAACTTAGGAATCATTTGTGCTGGTGACAAAACAAATATAGTTACTCAAAAAAATAGTAGAGTTTTTATTAAAACAGAGCTCTTCAACAGCTTCTTTTGAAATCCAGGCACTGTGGTACACACCTGCAAACCAGCACTCAGGAGGTTCAAGGTGGGATATTCAAAGCAACCTGTCTCATAAGAGACCCTGTTTCAAAAAAATTTTATTTGAAATAAAAATAAGTATATTGTAACAAATTAATGCTTTGTCAACTAATGTTTGACTCAAAAAAAAATCATGTTTTCTCATAATATTATAAAGTCCTTTCTTTGAAATAAAATCTTTATAAAAGGATGACTTCATAACATCATACTTACTCTTACATAATTATAAGTCTAATAGATTCCTTATTTAAATGAATACAAGTCATTTACATAACATAATATGTATAGGACTGGAGAGATGAATTAGCGGTTAAGTGCTTGCCTGTGAAGCCTAAGGACCCCAGTTCGAGGCTCTATTCCCCAGGACCTATGTAAGTTAGATGCACAAAGTAGCACATGTATCTGGAGTTCGTGTGCAGTGGCTGGAGGTGCCCCCATTCTCTCTATATCTATCTGCCTCTTTCTCTCTCTGTCTATCTTTTACTCTCAAATAAATAAATAAAAACTGAAAAAAATAATATGTATATACTTGAAGCTAGAAATTCTGAAAATCAACTTATGGGATGGAATAAAGATAAATGTTCTGTGATAGAGGTTCTCTTTACTGCTTTCTAGAAGTTACTGGGCACTGTATTATTCATGTTGTATTAAGCACATTCTGAAGTGAATTTATGTGTTTTTAAATCTTAAGCTTATTTATTTATTTGCATGTATGTGTGCACATACACATGTCAGGGCCTCTTGCCACTGCAAACAAATATCAAAAGTTTGTGCCACATTTTGTGGCCAATTTATGTGGTTGGCTTGGGAATTGAACACTGGGTTGGCAAGTTTTGCAAGCAAGAGCCTTTAGACACTGAGCAATTTCCCTAGGCCCAAGTTTATGTTTTTTTTAAAAAGTAAAATGGTAGCTATTCTCACCTATGGTTGACCAACTGAATATTCTTGATGTTTTAAAATGGTTTTTTTTTTTTTTTTTACATGAACACTTCAAAGTCCTGAAGAATTTCAAAAAGAAGAAAAGAGAAGTTCTGAGATCTTTCCAAGAGTCTTCCCTGCCTCCCACAACCCTGAGAAACAGGCACAGTGCTAGAGGGCTTGGAGGACCAACACTATGGGACATGGAGTCAGAATGGGGGACTGGCTTCTCAGAGCACTATATCCAACATTCTCATTCCACAATGAGGAGAAGGAGGTAACAAGAGACAACTGACTTCCCATTCCTCTCCTTCTCTCCATTCTGATCCTTCCACTTGCCCAGTGAGAAAGCAGGTTACTCTGACCTCTCCTCCCTTTCAACCATTCTCCAACTCCTATTAATTGTGACTGAGCTGTCTCCACTCCCATCACCTTTTTCCCCATTGAGACACTCAGTATCTTCAGTCCTCATTACTGCTCTGGTTTATGAATGGTCCTTCTGGCACCCTGGGTTTAGATCTTTCTCCCAGCTCCCAGCATTTTCTGAGGCCAATATCACCTTCTATGGTCAGATTCCATTGCTATCCCAAACCCCTTAAGGGATGCCTGTTGTCCCCTGGGTATAGCCCAAGTTATTTTTCTTTTCTCTTTCATTGTTATTATTTCAATACTACAAAATGACATAGTCTTTTTTGTCATGAAGCTCACAGCCTTATTAAGAAAAATGTGCATACATTAAAAAGAACAATCTTTAAAATTATTTCACATTTATCATGATATTGGAGCTTTGTGTATTCTCTGTATACTCAGTAGCTACAAAGATTAGCATGAGATATATATTTCCTTTTGTGTAATAATTTACATAAAAAGTAGATATGAGGCTGGGGGTTGGTGTCAAAATGCCTACAATCTCTGTCAGGACGCAGAGGCAAGAAGATTTTGAGTTTAAAGCCAGACTGAGTACACAGCAAATTCTAGGCCAGCCTAGACTACATAGCTAGACCCTCTCAAAACTAATAGGAAATAAACAGATAAATGTAAAGTAAATAAAGTGGATACATATATGTATATGCATATTGTATATAACGTTATATATTATATATAATGTTATATGTTAAACAAATAATATTAAAATGAGCTGGGCATGGTGGCATACACCTTTAATCCCAGCACTTGTGAGGCAGAGGTAGGAGAATTTCTGTGAGTTCAGGACCAGCCTGAGACTATAGAGTGAGTTTCTGGTCAGCCTGGGCTAAGGTGATATACCTTACCTCGAAAATAAACAAAACAAAACAAATGAAGCTTCAGGGGTTTGGAAGATGGTTTAGTCAGTAAAACACTTGCCCTGCAAGTGAGGACTTGGGTGCTAATCCCCAGTGCTCAGGAGCTACACATGGGATCCTTGAAACAAGCTGCTTAGCTAGGCTAGCCAAATGGTGAGCTCTAAGTTCAAGTGAGAGATTCTACCTCAATAAATAAAATGGAGAGCAATTGAAGAAGAAACTCGATATCAACTTTTGGCCTCAACAAGCATGTTCACTGCTGCAGAGAACTTTTTCTGGGGACACCTGAACATACGTCTATTCACCCCAGATAGGGTATACACACATGGGCATTTGTACACATGTGTGTCCACATAGAAATGAACACACACACACACGCTTATGCAGAGGAAATAGGAAGTGTCCTTTGCCTTCCCCATACTTCCTTCCCAGAGGGTCAGATGGAGGTGCTGGACAGTGGGAGCAGAAGCTGGATGTCTGCCTTGTGGGCCAGTTAGCTTCTTGCTCACCGCTTTCAGCAAGGCTCTGATAAGCCTGTCAATGGTGCTGTTCCCAGTGTCTTGACACAGAGAAGGACTTTTGCTGTGGGAATGTCTATGGTTGTCCTTTGCTCTCAGGACAAAGTCCACCTCTTCAGCATAACCTAAAAACTAGGTTCCATTTACCTTTTCAACTTTCCATAGCTCCTCTCCTTCAAAATCAGGGTCAGCTGTACAGATTTTCTCTCAGGACTGCTACATCTACATTTCCCTCCTAAACAAAGCCAGACCTGAATGCATACCTATGCCTTAGACCACCTTTTTTTAAAAAAATTTGTAGCTGGGCATGGTGGCACACGCCTTTAACCCCAGCACTCAGGAGGCAGAGGTAGGAGGATTGCTGTGAGTTCAAGGCCACCCTGAGACTCTGTAGTGAATTCCAGGTCAGCCTGGGCTAGAGTGAGACCCTACCTCGAAAAACCAAAAAAAAAAAAAAATAAAAAATTGTTAGACTGAGTTTCACTATGTATCCCAGACTGTCCTTGAACTCACAATGTGATCCTGATCATTCTGCCTTAGCCTCCTGAGTGCTGGGACTATAAGGTGCACCACTACTTCGGGCCAGATGCTATAGAGTAGTGGATTATTGGCATAGGTCACTCTTCTACTCAGTTACAGTCTTTGAATCTTGAAAAGACTCTGTCATCATATCTGAAACAACTGACATACTACCTCATGCTATCATTTCATATTTTTTTTCCAGGTAGGATCTCACTCTAGCCCAGGCTAACCTGGAATTCACTCTGTATTCTCAGAGTGGCCTTGAACTCATGGCGATCCTCCTACCTCTGCCTCCCGAGTGCTGAGATTAAAGGCGTGCACCACTGTGCCCAGCTCATTTCAGTTTTTTTTTTAGCTTTTTAATTGAAGTGGGCCATGTATCCTGAACAATGCATGAATCACATATATATGGCTCCATGAACTTCCATGAATGAAGCTATGCTGAGTAGCATGGATCAAAGAACAGAGAATTACCCCATGACCCCACTCCACACCCCCACCCAGTCCTTTCCTCTTATTTCTGATACAATAGGTTTTGAACTTTATATAAATGGAAGCAAACAATATATGTCCTCTTTTGTGTTTGTCTGATTTTGCTCAATATTGTGCTTATGAAATTTGAAGACCTTTTTAAAATGACTAATATTGTTGTATCTAAGATTGTAATCAATGTATATGAGATGTTTTCCATATTGCCAGCTCAGAAAGAAGACAACTTTTGTAAGGCCTAAGTGAAATGCCTCTCTAGTAGACATGGTGGCTGTGTGTTCAGCTTTTTCTTCTGTCCTTGCCACCAACACCGTTTTGCTCAGATGGATCCCTTTTCCCACATAGCCTATGACTGGAGCACCTTCACCTGAGTCCAGGAGCTTCAGAAGCTCACAGGCTATGCAGCAACAGAGGGAACTGCTGGAATGAGAGTTGCTACAGCATTGGGCTAAGGTAGAAATGCCCGAGGAAGCTCTGCTGGGCTGTGCACATCATCTTTACAGGTCATTTTCACGGACTTAAGGAACAAAATGACTTAAGAGAGGTCATGAAAGAAATGGGAGTGAAGGTCACACCACCAGACAGTAAACAGAGAGTCTGTGCCTTCTGCCCTCTGAAGAGTGTGTGACCATGGGTGGCTGGGACATGAAGCACTATGTAGGGATAATCAGACCCAGAGTGTTTGTTACAAACAAGTGAATGATGAGGGTTAGGAAGTACAGAGAAGGTACTGGAAAATACCAGATCCCTTTGACATTGCTTCAAGATGTGTGAGGGCAGGAGAAAGTAGTACAGTTGTTGAAGAGATTATATCTAGATCAATAGTATTGCCTCTTCTGTAGGAGACAGAAAAATGGAATGATTTGAAACATGGCATTGAGATGGCTGAAGTTGGTCTCAAGATGATGAAAGGCAAAGATAGCAAGTGGGATACCCAATTAGAGGCAGAAGCTGGAAAACCAAGGAAAAGCATTGAGAGAGGGAATCTGGGCTGTTGGTTGACTTAGAGAGTGAGTTCCTGAAGTGCTAATAGCAGACTGGTGCCAGTCCTGCAAGGTGGAGAGGTGCATCATTTTCTCAAAATCCTGACACAGAAGTCATCTAATCATGTCACATTCCCTACATAGCCAAAAATCTTGCTAGTAGAATGATTCTCACTCTGTAGACTATTTGGGAAATATATTTGTAGCAAAATAAAGTGAACAGCAATAAAGTGTTACAAGTCAGGCATGGTGGTGCACATCTTTAATAATCCCAGCATTCCAGTGGCAGAGGTAGGAGGATCACTGTGAGTTTGAGGCCAAGGCTGTGTACCACCATGGCCTTTCAACAGGAATATAGGGGGAGCACTCAAAAAGAAGGGCCCTGGGAGGATGAGATTTAAAAAAATCTTGGCTCTGACCTGTAACTTGCAGTACCAGAAATAGTGCTACCCACATTGAACTGTTAATCAGAGAGACCTACAAGGTCCCCAAACAAGACAGGCTTCTGTCAAAGCACTTGATTACCTGCCTGAGGTAAAAGGTAAGACCCTAATGCTGAAGACACCATATGTTGCCAACATAGAACACTGAGAGACCTGGCTGGAATCTGGAAGAGAGTCAGTCCTCAGACAGTTAGCTCATATAGTACTGGAAAGCACTACATGGGCTACTGGGGGAAAGTGGCCCACAACAGTGTGAGCAAGCAGGGGCCTAAGTGACTCAGAAGCAACCAGCCTGACAAGAAGTACACACCAGTGCAGTGGTGGCACGCAGCCTTGGTAGGTAACCAATGGCTTTCTGATTGGCTAAGAGATCTACTCAGTGTAAAGGAACACATATCTAGAACTGGGAACCAGATCTGAATCCTATGGAGACAAAGATTATGCTCTCCAATGTCAAGCTCCCACTAATCTTTGGCTAAAAGAGGGTTACATCCATAAAACTCTCCCTAAATTAATAACACTAATCTAATTTAAGCTATGCTGACTTCAGCCTCCATTGGAGAAATCTGTTTTTCTTTTTCAGATGATAGTGAGGCCAGAGGAGATAAACAACCCCTTGCATCTCAGTTAAGGCTCAGGCAAAACCACAGAGGAAGTGGGGAGATGAGTAAGAGTGCTACTTCCATGGTGAACCTGACAATTAGCACCAGGGGGAAGGAGACATATGCTGAAGATACTAAACACCTACCAAAGGAGATCCAGAGGCTCCTAAGAGCTCATCACTGAAGTAGACTTAAAACACACCCACAAAGTCTCAGGGAATTTTGTGGAAGAGGGGATGAAAAGACAGGTTGGTATGTCATGCCCAGAGACATTGCCTCTCCCCTATAACTGACTGCTGCTTCCATAATGCATAACCCACAATCCCATGGGGAATACTAGCAACCCCACTGAGGAGAGCTCCTTCAGTGTAAAGGGAACAGGGAGGAGGGAACAGATGGCACCAACACATGACATCCATACAAAGTATATTCTCAATAAAAAGAGAATAACCTCAATGTTTTGTCTTCCTGGTGGAAGCCCATAAACTTTGTCATGGGGCCTAGGATCCTGACCACCTGACCATATTCATTCTAGAAGTCTCTATAAGATATTACCATGAAAATATTCTCACAAAAAAGTCTACACTGGGAAAAAATCTCAAGAAGTGATGTAATTCTAAGGCTGTTGCACTAAGAAAGCCCATTTTACTCCTAACAAATAGAAATGTCAATGGATTTTTTAGGGAAAAAATTAAGAGCAAAATATTTCTGCCCATAAGAGCTGTTTTGTTCATCCAAGTAAGGTTGAAACTAAGGTTAGAGGGAAGTCTTCATTCTGCAGATTTTAAACTCTTCACCCACTTCAGTGATGTTGGATGATGTCTGATGGAGCCCCAAGGGCATACATTCATCCTCAGGAATCTAGACAAGTTCACATGGACTTTTAAATTATGATCAAGGCCATTCAATAGATGCGTTACCCAGATTTACATTGCTTTGCCTAAACTATACTCTAGGTGTTTTATGGCAGATAGAAATAGAATAAAGATTAATCTTCAAAGGACAATCAGGGTAATGTCTGGGTGGTATTCTTTCTTTATAACAAATCCTTTCAGCACCAGAAAAGGAAAAGGGCATTGTATGAAAAGCATCAGGTAGTAGATGGTGTGCTCCAATTCATCCTTCCAACACTCATTCTGCTGTACAGGGAAGACTGGAAGTTTTCCAGAAGGAAGTAGGAATACAAAAATTCTACTTTTATTACATCACTGTTAGCAGACATGTTGGAAGCAGGTGGGTTTTGAACCAAAGGATAAAGATAACATTGTGTCTCTGGAAATTCAATCTCCCTGCCACATCCCCATTCTATGAGTTAAACAACAGTATCCTATAGAAAGGAAAAAAATGGCAACAAAACTAAGTAATTATCATGAATCTATGTTTCAAATAGAAGGAAAAAAGGCAACTACAAACCAAGTAAAATTCTCAGTCAGGACAATTGTATTTTAAATAATTAATTAATTAATTAATTAATTTTATCTTATTGGTGTCATTATGTTACCCAAACTGACCTGGAACTTCTGGGTGCAAGCAATCATCTTTCCTTAACCTCCTGATTTCTGGGACTACAGGTGCATGCTATAAGGATTAATAAGTTTGGGGGTCCCAGAGAGCATTAAATGAGTCACAGAAGTTACTAGAAAGTGCTGGCCCTGGAGCAGGCTTTAACACAACGGAAATTCTTTTGTGTTGTAAATAACTTTCCAAACCATAACCTGGTAAGGTCACCTGCAGCACAGGGACCACTGTCCTAGGCTACACAGGAACCATTGCCCCAAACCATGCAAACAGGCTATTATTAAGTACTAGTCAATCACGGGCTGAAGAAATGGATTAGTGGTTAAGGCACTTGCCTGTGAAGCCTAAGGACCCATGTTCAACTCTCCACTTAACCTAGATGCACAAAGGTGAGGCAAGCACAAAGTCGTACATGCCCACTAGGTGGCCCAAGTGTCTGGCGTTTTGATTGCAGTGGCTGAGGCTCTGGTGTGCCAATTCTATCTCTGCCTCTGCCTTTCTCTCTCTCTCTCTTTTGCTTGCGGTCTCTAAAAAATAATAAAAAATAATAAAAAACCCTAGTCAAGCCAAACCTAAGAGTCATATCAGGGAAAATAAGTCAGCAAAAGAAATAGCCCTGCTCCAATTGCATTCTTTTTTTCTTTCTTCACCCATTGTCTGGTCTGCTTGCCCCTTCCCTTTAAATATCCAGCTCAGCTGCATATGAGCTCGTCATCCTCAAATGCCCAGAAGGGGCTCACAGTCCTTGGCTACTCACTCACTTGCTTTCCAGTAAAGAACAACCTGCTCTTGAGGTCGAGTATTTTCTCTCTTTATTTCTACATCACCCTAGTTGGTTTCAGCCCTGACTCTAGCCCAACACATGGCACTATCTCTGGTTGACAATTGTCTTTAATTCAAAATACTCTCAGGAAAAAAAAAAAAAAAAACTTCATCAGAAAATAACAACACATCATTATATCCTATTAAAATAGTTAGGATTAACAGCCTTGGAGGCCATTTAGGATGGGCTTTCCCTCATTATCAGCCTTGCACTCCTCCTCTCTTTCCCTGGCAAAGGGAGGAGGGTGGAGTTATCAGAGCCTTGTTGAGGGAAAGCTACTTTCTCCTGGTCAGCAGACTAGAGTTTGAATTTTACCTCTGACCCTGGGTAGAGACGCAACATTCTACACTACCTTAAAAAAAAAAAAAAAAGATTTGAGCCAGGCGTGGTAGCGCACACCTTTAATCCCAGCACTGGGGAGGCAGAGGTAGGAGGATCGCCATGAGTTTGAAGCCACCCTGAGACTACCTAGTGAATTCCAGGTCAGCTCTGAGCTAGAGTGAGACCCTACCTCGAAAAACCAAAACCAAACCAAACCAAACCAAAACAAAACAAAACAAAAAACCCCTAAAATAATACTCATTAAAAAATTAAAATAAAAAAAATAAATAACCTCCTGAGACAGAAATGATTAATTCCAGAATCATTCTGGACTTGGTAGCTGTATCAGCTTGTTGCTGCAAAGCAAACAATCTCAAAGTTAATAGTTCAGAACAACCATTTATTTAGCTCATGATAGCAAATGAGTTGGCATTTGTGGCTGGTTTGTCCTTGGCTCAGATTTACACACGTTCTTGTGATGTCTAAGTAGCTGGTTGTCAGTAGAGACCTCTTGGCTTTCCTCCATTTGATTTCTCAGCCATCAGTAGGCTTGGCAAAGCTTGCTTATATATGGAGGCAGAGGTCCAGGATAGAAAGGGAAGTGTACAGGGTGCTTGAGGCCTAGGCTTCAAACCAGTACTCCTTCCTTCTATCTATTAACAAAACAAACAATAAAGCCAGCTTAGATACAAGCTATAGGAAATAGATTCTACATCCTGACCAAAGGTTACACAAAGTCCTGACAAAAAGACCTGGATGCTGGAGCCCATGAATCTGACAATCTACCGTACTCTAGACTATTCTAGCACTTGAAAACACTTAGGAAAAAAAAAGTGTACTTTCCCTCTTTGTTACTAGGATGTTTTATTCAGGAATGAATATTGAACTTTACTCATATCCTTTTTTTGTTTATTTTTATTTATTTATTTATTTGAGAGCTACAGACAGAGAGAAAGAGGTAGAGAAAGAGAGAGAGAGAGAGAGAGAGAGAGAATGGGTGTGCTAGGGCCTCCAGCCACTGCAAATGAACTCCAGATGCATGTGCCCCTTTGTGCATCTGGCTAACGTGGGTCCTGGGGAATCAAGCCTCAAACAGGAGTCCTTAGGTTTCATAGGCAAGCTCTTAACCACTAAGCCATCTTTCCAGCCCTCATATCCTTTTTTTTTTTTTTTTTTGAAATATGTGAGGTAATCAGGGATTAGGGTTTTCTTTTCTGATGTTAAACTTTCCACATGTGCCTGGATCGAACTTCACCTGATTGTAGTTGCTGTTCTCCTACACCAACTTATTTCTTTGCTATTGCTAAAATTTTATCTCATGAATTCTCAGTAATTTTCTTTTTGTGTGTGTGCTACATTTGCTGAAGTTTGGTATTAGAGTTATCTCTCTGCTATTTTCAGTAGATGTTGTCCCAGAGAACATTATACTTCAAATGATAAGACCTTGCTGGGTTTAAATTTCTACTCCACAATCTCTTTATCTGCTGGGAGCCAGCCCCAGCTGGAGTAAGGTCCTGGGAGGAAATGCCAAGTCTGCGGAGAAGAATGAGAGACACCAGGATTGCTGTTTCAGGTGATTCAGGCGTCTCTGCTTTCCTCAAAACTTTGTGTTTTATTTATACTACTACAGAACAAAAGCAGGCTTATTTTCCAGGAAATATCAAAACACTCAATTCTCAGCCAAAAAAAAAGGAGAAAAAATCAGCAAAGTTCTAGACAGCCTGTTTCAAACCGGAAGGCCATTCTAACTTTCTTATATATTCCTTGTAGCCAAGCTTAGCAAAGTACTTACTAACCTGTTTGATTAAAGAGTTCTATTGTTCTCTGGGTAACAAACACCAAGCAGGGCCTGATCAAGCAAGCCTTTCCATTTTCCATTCTTATTCACTACATGACCTACGTTTTCATCACAAATTCCTGTATAGGGTAGAGGTGGGTCAGTAGAGTTAGAAAACCTAAATGCATTTGCCTTAGCTCCTCGAGGTGGACTTTGGAATTTCTGGTGTTGTAATAGGAGGATCAAGTAATTCTTTTTTTCCATAACTTTGCAAAGAACTCTTTATTAGTCATATTCTTATATTTTTCTAGGGAACATAAATCTGTACAAATGGTTTTAGTTTTATTTTCTTTCAGCCCTCTTATTTCTCTACAGCAGGGAACAGTTTGAGTTTCCTTTTCTTGAAAGCCTAAAAAAGATAGAAGAGCTATTGCTGATAAAAAAACCAAACACAGGGAACTGAATGGTTTCAGCTCTATCATGAAGTTCCAACCAGGTGGAATCCTCCTCCTCGCCAGGACCATGTCAGATGGCAGGAGTGACTTTGCCTCCACCACTTATCATTTACTAGACCAATTTTTGTTCCACTAATTTTTTCAGCTTTATTTATAACTCCAAAAACATAATCTTTTTTTATTTTATTTACTTTGTTTTACAAGGTAGGGTCTCACTCTAGCCCAGGAGTTTACTCTGTATTCTCAGGGTGGCCTCTAACTCTCAGCAATCCTCCTACCTCTGCCTCCCGAGTGCTGGGATGGGATTAAAGGCATGTGCCACCATGCCCGGCTCTTTTTTATTTTTTATCTTATTACCTTTTTTTTTTTTTTTTTTTAAGAGAGCATGGGTGAGAGAGACAGAGATAGAGAGAAAATTTGTGGTCCTTGCCCTCAGTGACTGAAATTGAACTCCACATGATTGTACTACCTAGTGGGCATATGTGACCTTGTGCTTGCCTCACCTTTGTGCATCTGGCTTATGTGAAATCTGGAAAGTCCAACATGGATCCTTAGGGTTCCCAGGTTTGATTCAGGTGTCCTCCATAAAGTTAGGTGTTCTGAATGCTAAGTTCCCAGCTGATGGAGATTTGGGAATTAACACCTCTAAGAGGCAGTGTATTGTTGGGGGCAGGCTTATGGGTGTTATAGCCAGCTCCCCCTTGCTGGTGTTTGGCACACTCTCCTGTTGCTATGGTCTACTTTATGTTGGCCAGGGGGTGATGTCCATCCTCTGCCCATGCCATTGTTTTCCCCTGCCATCATGGAGCTTCCCACTCAAGCCTTTAAGCCAAAATAAATCCTTTTTTTTCCCAAAAGCTGCTCTGGGTTGGGTGATTTCTACCAGCAATGCAAACCTGATTGCAACAGTAAAGTGGTACCAAGGAGTAGGATTGCTGCTAGACACCTGACTGTGTGTGGCTTTGGCCTTTTGGAGCTTATTTTTAAGAGGAATGTGGAAGAATTTGAAACCTTGGCCTAAGAGATGTCTTGTGGTGTTGTAAGTATAGCTTGATGGACTATTCTGGTCAGAGATGAAAGACCTGAATGCAGTAAGAACTATGGACTGTGAGGTTTGGCTTATGAGGGTGAGAAAGAGCTTCGCTTGGACTGGGTTAGCTGTTTGTGTGAGAAGCTTGCTGTTATGCCCATGTCCTGAGAAGTTGTGCAGGGTTGATTTGCGTAGAAATGAACTGGTGTGAGCAAAGGGATATAGCACAGAAAAAATGAAATCTTTGGGTAAACTGCTGTCTATTTAACTGCAATTGAGAGATTACAACCTTTGAGATTGGGCCAGCTGACCTGCACTGGGGCAGAATGGGAAGAATGTAGACTCTTTTGAAGGGGCCTGAGTGCTCAAGGCGTGTCCTGTTCTTCATAGTCTGCTTTATTCCCCCCGTGGATTAACAAATTGGCACCCAACCTGGTATTGTGGAGTATGAGAAATGCAGGAAAGAGAGGGTCATTGAGTTTGCAACATGGTCTTGGGTTTGGGAAATGCCATGGGCAGTGTGAAACAGGTTTGCTGGATGTCTGCATGGAGACCCCATGGGGCCATTAGGATGAACAGTGGGTTGCAATGGAGACCCAGAGGAGATGCTGGGACCATGAGATGGCTGCTAAGGAAAGCTGCCAGCTGTGGATGAAGTTTTCCAGGACTATGAATAGCCTAGCTGGAGGGGCAGAATTGGAATACCAGAGATTTGTTGCTGGTTAGAATTATCAGACTTGGAGATTTGTCATGGCTAGAATTGTTGGACTTGGAGCTACAGAGTTTGATGTTTGCCTTGTTTAAATCTTGTATTGGTTGAGTATTTCTTTGTTATGTCCAATGCCATCTTTTGCAGTGTGAATGATTATTCTGTGCCACTATGGATTTTTTTGAGGTTATTTTTTGGTATTATGGCTCAGTTAAAAGATCTTGGATTATGGGGATGTTTGAACATCATCAAGGTTGATAAAAACTATGGGGACTTTTAAAGATGGACAGAATGCATTGTATTTCATATCATGTATGGTTATCTATTTATGGGGGCTGGGGGCAGAATATGGTGGTTTGATTCAGGTGTCCCCCATAAAATTATGTCTTCTGAAAGTTAGGTTCCCAGCTGATGGAGATTTGGGAATTAACACCTCCAGGAGGTAGTGTATTGTTGGGGGCAGGCTTATAGGTGTTATAGCCAGCTCCCACTTGCCAATGTTTGGCACACTCTTCTGTTACTATGGTCTACCTTATGTTGGCCAAGGGGTGATGTCCACCCTCTGCTCATGCCATAATTTTTCCCTGCCACAGTGGTGCTTCCACCTCGAGCCTATAAGCCAAAATAAATTCTTTTTTTCCCCAAAGCTACTCTTGGTTGGGTGATTTCTACCAACAATGTGAACCTGACTGTAATACCAGGCAAGTATGTTAACCACCAAGCCATCCCTCCAGCCCCGTAATCATTTTTAAAATATTGTTTTAATGTTTTATTTAATTGGGGGGGGGGGAGAGGCAGATAGAATGCACACCCCAGGGCCTCTAGCCACTGCAAACGAATTCCAGACAAATGTGCCACCTTGTGCATCTGGCTTTATGTGGGTGCTGGGGAATCGAACCTGGGTCCTTTGGCAAGCACTTTAACTACTAAGCCATCTCTCTAGCCCTCATAATCTTTACATGTAGCAAGAAGTTTTTGACATGACCCTCACTGAGTCCCCACTTCCTTCTTTTTATGCCATTGGGTAATCTCCTCACCTTAGGTGTGACTTTTGATGGGAGGAGACACTTTATTTACAAGTGCAGTATAATTTTTTATCTACCCCTTTCTTGTAGTCAGGTTTGCATTGCTGGCAGAAAACACCCAACCAAGAGAAGCTTGTGGGGAAAAAAGGGTTTATTTTGGCTTACAGACTCGAGGGGAAGCTCCATGATGGTAGGGGAAAATGATGGCATGAGCAGAGGGTGGACATCACCTCCTAGCCAGCATCAGATAGACAATAGCAACAGGAAAGTGTGCCAAACTCTGGCAAGAGGAAGCTGTTTATAACACCTATAAGTCTGACCCCAACAATACATTGCCTCCAGAAGGCTTTAATTTCCAAATTGCCATCAGCTGGGGACCCAGCACTCAGAATCCCTAAGTTTGTGGGGGACACCTGAATCAAATCACTACATCCTTGAATACTAGCATTAAGACATAGCAAGACCTACTTCTCACTGTATCTAATAAAGCATGGCAGGATGATGGGATGTTACTTCCATGCTCAGGTTATATATCATGGTAAGTTCTGTTGTATCAACAGACTCTTCCTTTGCATGTGGATGAATTAAGTTGCCTTGGTGGACATACCCACATGGCTCAGCAGCCAGAGGGCCAATAGTCAGCCTCCATCCTCAGGCAATGCCTTCAAAGAATTGAAATTCTACCAACAATCAGATCTTCCTCTGAAGCCTTAAGGGACTCCAGCCCTGGCAAACTTAAATTGCAAGAAGCAGAGAACCCAGCTAAACCACATCTAAATGACTACACTGAAACTGAGGTACTAAATGTGTGTTATTTTAGGCCACTGATGTGATGATTTGTTCCCCAAGAGTAGGTAAGTAATACACTTAGAATGAAAGACTCTCAGGGTGAGAAGAACCCCCAAACCCATATTGTTCAACCTAATATTGTAATATAAATCTCTTCTATAAGCATAGCCTATTTAGCTTATGTTTAAATATTAAATGATGAAAATTTTATTAATACAAAAGGCAGTCTATGTTGAGTAAATTACAAAGTTTTAGGAAGCAGTTCATGTTAACATGTTAAGTATTTTATTCAAAGGTTATTAGTGAATCCTAGATATATTACCTACTTCTTCCACGTAATAAATTTGAAATTATTTGAAGATAGTTACCAAACTATCTTTTTTCTATTCCTATTTGTACTGCAATGAAACTATGAATGCTATAAGAATAGGAACAGGACAGACACATACACACACACACACACACACACACACACACACACACACACACACACTGTGTCTATAACTAGGATAGTCCCTAACGTAAGGGAAATGCAATTAAATGAAGAGATAACAATGTTAAATAATCCCAGTTCTTCCCAGATCCCTTTCTACAGATGACTTTACACCCTCCCTCATCAACCTTAGCTCCATTTTCTTGGCAAGGCATTTGTCTCTGGGTTGAACACTTAAGGCTTAGTTCATGTAGCACAAAGAAGTATAGTACTGCCACTTGAGGAATTATTGAATAAAGACTGTAATCATTGCTCACTCATCTTATGCTTATTGATGAAGAAAACCTTTCTTGCTTTTTCACTTGAGCCATACTAAGTCTGTCACTCCTATATCAAATTCCACCCTGTTTAATTTCTGCTTGTTCCATGCATTCCACACCAAGAAGTTAAAGTCTTCTTGGGTGCTAGTTTAATCACCTAAAGTCATCGGTCTTGCTCCTAGCACACATCTGCAGAGTTGAGAGAATCATGTTTATAATTCATCTGTGCCATGATGTTGTATTAGCTACTTTGATTGTTGCTGTGATCAAATATCTGACAGGAACAACTTAAAGGAGGGACGAATTATTTTGGCTCATGATTTCAGTCCACCATATGAGGAGGGCACAGCAGAGCAAAGCAGTTCACCTCATGGCAGACTGGAAGAAAAGAAGCAGAAAAGAAAAGATGAGAGGCAAGATACATCCAAAACCCTACTCCCAGCAACCCACTTCCTCTAAATTAACCCCACCTCCCAAAGTCTTCACAACCTAACCAAATAGTACTGTCAGCTACGTATCAGGCAGTCTACATGTGAGCCTATTGCAGACACAACAATAATGGAATTAAGATATGACTAAGATGAGCCATGGGTGGTGGCACACACCTTTAATCCCAGCTCTGGGGTGGCAGAGGTAGGAGGATCCCAGTGAGTTCGAGGCCAGTCTGGAACTACAGAGTGAATTTCAGGTCAGCCAGGGCTAGAGTAAGATACTGCCTTGAAACGAACAACAACAACAAAAAAGATATGACTAAGACAAACCCATTTTTCTCATTGACATCTCTTGATCTCTTAATATTCTTTATCTTCTATGCAAAAACCATGGCAATGGCCTTTTAATTGTCATCCCTCATTTCCATCTCATTTACAAAGCAGCTGGGAGTGTATTGAAGCTTGTAAAACTTAAACTGCGTCAACCTTCTGCTCACAACTGGTTCATGGCTTTGGATTTACTAGAATGAAAATCTCTTCTCATAGTCTACAGGCCTCTGCTCACCTTTCAACACATTGTGTGTCATAACTTCACTGCGTGCTGGGAAGTTAGCTGATAGGATTCTATTGAAGGTTATCTGGCTTTTTTTTTTTCCTTATTAAAGATTTCTTCTCCTCCTCCCACTTCCTCCTTTCACCTGGAGAAAGACTTCACTTTGTAGTCCAGGGTGGACTAGAACTCAAAAATCCCGTTTATCCTTCTAACTGCTAGAATTACAGCTATGTTCCATTACGCCCTTAAAGACCTAGTTTTTAAAAAAATTTTTTAAATTCTGGTGTTTCACTCTGATTTGTCTAGAAATAGAAATTTTTGGTATTCATATTATTTAGGATTCATTAAGATTTTTTGATTTAAAAATTCTCAGCCACTGTTGCCTTGCTGTTGAACTTGTTAGGTTAGACTTTCCTCTAAGTCTCTTTGTTCTCTGCAGTATTTTCCAACCCAGTGTGTCCTTATATAATACTCTGGACAATTGCTCCAACCCACATCCTATTTCGTCAATTCATTTTTTAAGCTTAATCTTGTATCAGATTCACTCATCATTTAAAAAATATTTGTTTACTTAAGAGAGAAAGGGAGAGAGAGAAAGTGAGTGAGAGACAGACAGAGAAAGAGAGGGAGAGAGAGAGGCAGATACAGTGAGACCAGGGCCTTCAGCCACTGCAAATGAACTCCAGATGCATGGGCCATCTTGTGCATCCGGTTTACATGGATACTGGGGAATTGAACCTAGGTCCTTAGGCTTCGCAGGCAAGCACCTTAACCGCTAAGCCCATTCAGAGAGTCAGAGGGAGTATGGGCACCTCTGGGCCTCTTGCCACTGAAAACAAACTCCAGACACATGCACCACTGTGTGCATCTGGCTCTATGTGGGTACTGGGGAATTGATTCTCGGCCATCAGGCTTTACAAGCTAGTGCCTTTACTGGCTAGCCTTTTCTCCAGCCCACTGATTTTTTTATAGTTTCCTACAGATGTCTTCAAGCTTATCTTTTATTGTAATAAAGGCAGCATCAGGTGTGTTTTTTAATTTTTTGTTGTTGTTGTTATTGTTGTTTGATATGAGCTCTTGCCATGCTGCCCAGATTCATGAGATCTGCCTGTCTCAGCCTCTTTGGTATCCAGCGTGAACTATTGCACCTGGCTCAGTGTGCTTCTTTCATTGCCTTCTTTGGCATATTTGTGAATTTGTTCATTGTTTCTGGTGGTTTACTTAAGACTACTTATGTCACTGGTTCCCTTGGTCTCTAGGATATTGTATTGGGAAATCTGCTTGAGAAAACAAGTTCAGGCAAATGCATTCAAAGCAAAAGTAATCCCTACACTTCCCTCTTGGCACCCACATGCCTTCCAGAGTGCTTCTTTGCCCTTCTCCTTTCGCTTTTGAAGAAATTATCTTGTCATCATTGATGCCTTGGATGATACCTCATTTATATATTTTGGTTATTTTCAAAAAGAGAAGTTATTCACACACCCATGCCACTGCTTCATTTCAAATCCTCAGTCTTCTACTTTGTAGCTGTGTGTCTTTGGACAAACTGTTTAACCTCCATGTGTCTCAGTTTCTTCATCTTTAAAATGTGGATAACCATAGTAGCTACATTACAGAACTACACATAAAGAAAGTCTGTGACAAATTGGAGTCTTAATTACTACTCATATTGTCTTGTCTCCTTCACGCTACTCATCATCTCCAAAAGTCCACTATTTTTTTTTTTTTTTTGGTCATCTACTTTCCTAACAGAACACAAATTAACTTTTTAAATTTTACCACCATAAATTAATACAATACCATTAAGGTGAATTAATTGATGTATCTGAGTTTCATACTATAAAACACCAATCTCAGTAACTTATAAACTATAAATAGGCCAGTTTATGAGAAAATAAGCAATCTAAAGTCTATTCTACAGCAAATTCTTTTTTGTTTGTTTTGAGGCACGGTTTCACTCTAGCCCATGCTGACCTGGAACTCACTCTGTAGCCCAGCTGGCCTCAAACCCATAGAGATCTTCCTACTTCAAGTACTGGGATGAAAGGCGGGGGCCATCATGATGGGCTGACATATTCTTATTTATTTGAAAGAGAGGGGGAGGAGGGGAGAGAATGGGCACATCAGGACCTTTGGCCATTGAAAACAAACTCCAGATGAATGCACTACCTTGTGTATCTGGCTTATGTGGTTCCTGGGGAATTGAACATTGGTCCTTTGGCTTTGCAGGCAAGTGCCTTAACTGCTAAGCCATCTCTCCAGCCCCCAATTTTTATTCATTTATTAGAGAGAGAGAGAGAGAGAGAGAGAGAGAGAGAGAGAATATAGGAACACTAGAGCCTCTAGCCAATGCAAACAAACTCCAGATGCATGTACCATCTTGTGCATCTGGCTTATGTGGGTCCTGGAGAATTGAACATAGGTGCTTTGGCTTTGCAGGCTAGTGCCTTAACTGCCAAGCCATCTCTCCAGCCCTACGTTCTTTCTTCTTTTTTTTTTTTCTGCAATTTTTTTTTTATGAGAGAGTGAGGGGTTGGAAATTGGCACGCCAGGGCCTCCGGCTACTGCAATTGCACTCCAGATACATGAGCCACCTTGTGCATATGTGTGACTTTGCACACTTGCATCACCTTTTGTGTCTAGCTTATGTGGGACCTGGAGAGCAAACATGGGTCCTTAGGCTTTGCAGGCAAGCACCTTAATGGCTAAGCTATCTCTCCAACTCCCATATTCTTTTTAAAAAGAATATATTGAAAATACATCTTACCCAAGAAAATAAGAGAATAATTTCCCCAAATATTTGGATATATAGCATATTATTTCTGAGTTTTAACAGGCTCTTTCAAATTTTAAAACACAAGATACCTAAGTTCAGGTGTCTTTTAAAATTTGCATATGTACTCATTTGCCCAATAACTCCATAACCGCCAAACCTTCTTGGTTTGCAGATTTGGGGTACCTAGCTCTCAGCTCTTCAAGCATCTTTCCCAGGACAAGAGAAAGGGCTGAACCATAAACACGCCTGACTGAAGACCTCCTGGAGGCTCATGCCATTGGGAGACCCATGGGACACTGAGAGCACACCTCCATTCAGCTCAGAAGAATGTAGTTCATGTTAGATGTGTCTTCAGGCTTGCCTTCAGAAATGCCCTATATGTGGTGTTTTTGCTCAGGTGGAGCTAGTGGATATGGTGGAATTAAGATGGGTTACATTAGGGTCTGCCTGTTCAAAATCTACCAACTTCCTGACAGTGGAGTGGGTCTGGGCTCTAGGCAGGTGTGCAAAACACTGAACCTAATCCTGGGAGGATGGAGGTGACTACCTTCACTAATCCTGGGAGGACTCTTGGTCTGTGTCTTCACTAGTCCTGGGAAGACTCTAGGCCTCCATCCTCACTAACCCCGGGAAGACTCTTGGTCACTGTCCTCACTAATCTTGGGAAGACTCTAGGTCTCTGTCCTCACTAATCCTTGAAGGATTCTTGATCACTGTCCTCACTAATCCTGGGAGGACTTTATAACAAATTATTTTATTTTTATTTAATTGAAAGAGAGGGAAATAGGCAGGTAGAGAAATGGAGAAAAGAATGGACATGCAGGGCCTCCAGCCACTGCAAATGAACTCCAGATGCATGCACCCTCTTATGTATCTGGCTTACCTGGGTCCTGATGAATCAAACATGGGTCATTTGGCTTTTCAGGCAAGTGACTTAACCACTAAGCCATCTCTCCAGCCCCTTTGGGGACTCTTAATCACTGTCCTCACTAATCCTGGGGGGACTGTTGGTCACCATCCTCATGAATCCTAGGAAGACTTTTGGTTACTGTCCTCACTGTCTCCTCAGTCTTTCCTTCTTCATCACATGCCATACTTTCAGGAGATGCTAGTGTTGTCCTTGTGTCTTTGAGGCTGGCTGAAATAGAGCACCCCACTCCCTTCATGGGCAGGTGGCTTTGTCATGAACACATGCTACAGGTATGGCCAACAGGAGACACAGAGTCACAGAGACATAGGAGAAAGAGATCTACTTCCCTAGGATGCTGTTGTTCATGCATGGTGCCTGGCTTCATTTAGTCACATATATGAAGAGTACTTTTGTGTTCCTAAGAAGTTTTATTCTTGTGTGTGTGTGTGTGTTTTCAAGGTACAGTCTCACTCTAGCCCAGGCTGACCTGGAATTCACTATGTAGTTCCAGGGTGGCCTCAAACTCATGGCAATCGAGTGCTAGAATTAAAGGTGTGTGCCACCATGCCTGGTTTTATTCTTTATTTTTGAAACTATTTTATTTATTTATTTATTTATTTGAGAGAGAGAGAGGAAGATAGAGTGAGAGAAAATGGGCACGCCAGCGCCTCTAGCCACTGCAAACGAACTCCAGACACATGTGCCACCTTGTGCATCTGGCTTACGTGTGTACTGGGGAATAGAACCCAGTTCATTAGGCAGGCACCTTAACTACTAAGCCATCTTTCCATCCTAAGAGTGCTTTGTTTTTTTATTATTAAATTATTATATTTATTGAGGGAAGTACAGAGCCAAGGAAAGGCACCCCACATGACTAGAGATCCCATGTGGAGAGCCTGGCAAAAAGCATGGAAAGAAAGAGAAAAGAAAGTTCAAGGAGCTCCTGCCATGTGGGGAGCTGGAGGGGATAAAGAACCCAAGCAGAGAGTAAAGGCTAAGGGGCCCTCCTAGCTGGGCCTGAGCTAAGCCAGCCAGGCCCAGCTAAGTGATCAGAGCAAGAGTGCTCTCTTAAAGACAGGAAAATAGAAGAGAGGAAGCCATCAATTAGCTGTTGAATTAACTAGCCATGAGGCTTTCCTGCTCTGGCTTCTTGGTATATAAAATAATACATTTTCCTTATTGTTCAGATAGTTGGTTTTTTACCTTATAGCCCAAAGCATCTCAGTTATCTTAGTAATCAAAGAAATTCTTATAAGAACATATGAAAAAAAAGACAGCAGGACTAGGAAGATTGCTCAGCAGTTAGGGCTCTTGCTTGCAAAGCCTGGTGGTCAAGGCTCTATTTCCCAGTACTCTTGTAAAGCCAGATGGGCAAAGTGGCACATATGCCTGAAGTTTGTTTACAGTGGCAAGAGGCTCTGGCATGCCCTTAATCACTCTGTCTCAATCTCTCTCTCAAAAAAAAAAAAAAAAAAAAAAAAAAGTGCAGGTGAGATGTAGAACAGCACCACAGGCTGGAGCTTTCTGAAGGAATCTCCTCCACTAAGGAAGCCCACCTTCTACTCTCACTCTACCTTTCCCTCTTATGCAATGGTAAGGCAGGTGCATGGAATTTTAGAAAAAGGAAGTTTTGTGACAAAACAGTCAATAAAATACAAATCCAGATTCCAGAAACAGTTCTTAATAATAGAAACATTGGCTCACAAGTCAGCATTCCTGGCAGTAGTATGTGAGAGCTCCCAACCCAGAAGTGAGAGCCATGAGCCCTTGGATGTGCTTTTTTGGGGTTACCATTGAAATATCCACTATAGGTGACTTACATATATAGTTTCAAGAACTTAGTAGCAAAATAGAAATAAACAGAGAAATATTTCTTAAGATATTACCAAGTAAATATATTTCAAAGCTATTTGTTATAACAGGACTCTACTGCAAGTAATAGCAAAACTAATGCAATCTGACTTGAGCTTACTTTATCAGGGATTCCAACGTGAACTGAGTTCTGTGCCAGCTGGATCCAGGCTCAAAGTACCTCCCTCTCTTGGCTCTCTCCATCTCTGAGACACAGATCGCTGATTCTGGGGCAGACCTCTTCCAATATTCAGCACCAGGAAGAGTTCGCTTGCATCTAGGCACTTTCCCCAGGAGAATGTGGGTTTTGTCTCTGGAAGAGGAAACATTCTGCACAGGCACAAAAAAAAGGTGATGACACCACACCTATTGGGCAATGAATTAGAGCTGAAATTTTAGCTTATTAATCACAAGTGTTTCAGGGAAAGGGAAAGGCAAATGTTACTCAGAAGTTGAAGAATTTTTATTTGAATTCTAGTTTTTTTGAAGATTTTTCTTTATTTTAAAATATGTTCTGTTCTATTATTTATTTATTTATTTGAGAGAGAGTGACAAAGCAGAAGATGAGAGAGAGAGAGAGAGAGAGAGAGAGAGAGAGAATGGGCACATCAGGGCCTTCATCAAACAAACTCCAGTTACTTGGTGCACCTGGCTTACATGGGTCCTGGGGAATCGAACCTGGGTCTTTTGGCTTTGGAGGTAAATGCCTTAACTGCTAAGCCACCTCTCCAGCCCAAAGTTTTTTTTTTCTTAATATTGTAGTTGAATTTGAGAATCGGGTTAAAATTTTAGTCTTTTGGTTTCTATATGGATGAGGATTAATAAATTTACATGTCTAAACTTCAAATGTACATTGAAAAAGGAAGTTGAGATATTACCCCATCTAGATGACAGACTAGAGGTATCAAGAGGATCCCTGAGTGAAAGTATCTGTGACGCTCCATCAGAAGGGCATTAGAAGCCTCCTAAAAAGTCACATCTCTGTGATTGGCTTCATACCAACATTTCTGAAGGCTCTGCAAAGAAGCCAATTTAGTTAGAGAGCTAACATCATGTATTAGACAGCAACAGTGAGTTTATTCCTTTTTCTTAAACAGCTTGTGTTAGAATCTTCCTGTCTCTAGACACTGACCTTGCTGAGTTATAGGCAAAATTCCCAAAAGGTGTTCCCATAAATGGGAGACATTCTTTAAATTTTTACAGCACTTTCATGTAATGTGCATTTGAGAATCACCTTTTTAAGAGCCAGCACTCCAGATATGCATGAATTTTCACTGGCACAAAGACAAAGCACATTAGTTTCTTGTCCCAAAATAACAAGACATTCTTTATTTCAAATAGAGGTAACCTTGAAAACATTGAGGTAATTTATAGATACCATGTAATTGTGAGACACCATGTTATTCCAAAGCCTTAAGAAAAATTAGTTATTTGAGATAGTTTATCTGAATCAAAACTATGGCATGACTTTGCGCGGAGTTTTCTGTGTCTCATGCATACCAAACTCCTTTCTAAGTTGTCACCTAATGAGTTATGCAGTGTTACACACAATGCACAGGGCAAGGTCTAGAATTGGAGTGAAGATCCTAACCAAATGAAGACCTATCTAAAAAGAACACCAAGTCGCTCAGTATCATTTCTTCACATCCTATTAACCAGCCAACATCTATCATAACAATGTGCAATAATATGTTCCTAAGAGAAAAATGTATCTGCAACTAAAACTGACCACAGATGGTCTTCCCTTATAAGGAAGAAATGGCCTAACTCATTTCAGTGAAGAAATAAATCTTATACTGCCCCTTTCTCCTCACAGAGGTTATGGGGGGCTATGAGAAGACCTAGAGCAAAGACTTAGTTCACAGACTTGGAGTTCAAGAGGGGGCTTGAGCTGTGCATAGTGGCACACACCACATCTGTAATCTCAGCACTCAGGAGGATGAGGCAGGAGAATCCTGATTTTGAGGCCAGTTGGGCCTCAGTTTAAAGCTATCCTAGAATATACAGTGAGATCCTGTCTCATAAAATAAAAATTAAAGGAATCTATTAAAGATTTCTTTATGTTGAGGAAAACAAAATTTAGCTTAAGGTCAGTGCTATATAGTTTGAACCTTAAGAGTCTCCCAAAGGTCCATGTGTCCCTTGACCCAGAGAAGTACCAGTGGGAGAGAGATGGTAGAACTTTTAAGAGTCTAGAGGAAGGTCTTCAGGTCATTAAGGGTGTGACTCAAAGGAGATTACAGGTCCTCAGTACTTTCTTTTTTTTCCCCCTCCACCTTATTCCTACCATTGCCATACAGAACCTCCACTAGAGGACGAAAAGCGATGGGTCATGGATCGTGTACTGAACCCTCCAAAACTAGAGCCAAAACACACACTTTCTCTCTAGAAGTTGATTGTATGGATAATTGTTACAATAATAGAAAACTGACTGATGCAATTAATTTTGTTTTACCTAAGATTTATTATTTGTTTATGAGAGAGAGAGAATGGGTATAGAAGGACCTCTTGTCTCTGCAAATAAACTCCAGATGCATGTGCCACTTTTTGCATCTGGCTTTATGTGGGTACTGAGGAATTGAACCCAGGATGTCAGGTTTTGCAAACAAGTGCCTTTAACCCCTGAGCAATCTTCCCAACCATGCAATTAGTTTTTATGCTGTGGAATACTCTAGTCCTTTAAGGTAAATAGGCTACTTCCGGTAAAAATAATAATAAGATAAAAATAAAAAGGTCTTGATATTGAATTAGGAGGCAAGTTATGCTGAAGAGTCATGTTCTGTCCCATCACCAGTATGGATAACTCTTATTACTATTTAGTTGTTGCAGCAGCAAAAGGAGGCACAGTAAAAGCCAAATACCTTGGCAGGAAGCTTAAGCTTACAAAGTAGACAACATTCCTCAGGAGAAAGCTGAACATATACATTAGTCTCCCTTTGGCTGAGAGGGAAATGTTCCAAGACTTTAGCCCACTACTGAAATTGCAGATGGATCAAATACAAGCAGCGAGATACCACGGCAGTGGATGTGATAAGCTAAGTGACCATTTGTGACTATGAGGTTGACAGTATATACAGTGTGGGGCCACTAAGCAAAAAAGTTGGTTCAGTCTAAGGCTGGATAGAGCAGGACCACACAAAATTCCATCACACTAGGAAAGGCATGCAAATTTAAAATTTATGAATGGTTTATTTGTGGAATTTCCACTTATTTTTTGGGTGTATGTATGTATGTAGTATACATGTGTATATGTATGCATATACGTATGCATGTTTGTATGTGTGTGGCATATGTATGTGTGCAGGTGCAAGAGGATGCTCCTGTGTGTGGCAAACAGAGGGCAACCTCAGAACTCTATCCATCTTTTTCTTTTCTTTTTAAATTTTTATTTATTTGCGTGAGAGAGAGGCAGAGAGAGAAAGAGCGAGAGAGCCAAAAAGAGAATGGGTGTGCCAGGGCCTCCAGCCACTGCAAATGAACTTACATGGATTCTGGGGAGTCATACTTGGGTCCTTTGGCTTTGCAGGCAAGCACCTTAACCACTAAGCCATCTCTCCAGCAGCATCATTTTTTAAAACATTTTATTTTTTATTTATTTATTACAGAGAGAGAGAGAGAGAGAGAGAGAGAGAGAGAGAGAGAGAGAGAGAATGGGCACACCAGGGCCTCTAGCCACCGCAAACAAACTCCAGATGCATGCAGCATCATGGCTTACGTGGGATCTGGAGAATCGAACCTGGATCCTTAGGCTTCTCAGGCAAGCGCCTTAACCGCTAAGCCATCCCTCCAGCCCCAGCAGCATCATTTTTAAAAATTATTTATTTATTTATTTTCAAGGAGAGAGAGAGAGATGGAGATAGAGAGAGAGAGTGACAGTGTGTGCCAGAGCCTCTAGCCACTGCAAACAAACTCCAGATGCATATACCACTTTGTACATCTGGCTTTATGTGGGTACTAGGGAACCAAACCCAGGATATTAGGCTTTGCAGGCAAGTGCCTTAACTGCTGAGCCATCTCTCCAGCCCCCTCTATCAATCCATGAATTTATTTATTATTTCCAAGTAGCTGGAATTACATGTGTGTGTGTGACCATGCAGAGGTAGATGCTATGGAACTCATTACTATACTGCATTATTTAAGAAATAATGACAAAAAGTGTGTATGTGTTCAGTGCAGATGAAATTTCAAACAACACGCTTGATTCTTGGTTGACTTCACAGATGGGGAGCCCATGGATATGGAAGGTCTCCTGTTCTACCTTTCTGGGACCTCAGCAGCTCTATGGTACTGACTGATGCTTTGTACATACTCCTTTTCTTTTCTTTTGTTTTTAAATTTTTTTGTTCATTTTTATTTATTTATTTGAGAGTGACACACAGAGAGAGAGAGAGAGAGAGAGAGAGAGAGAGAGAGAGGCAGATACAGAAGAGAGAGAATGGGCATGCTAGGGCTTCCAGCCACAGCAGACGAACTCCAGGCGCATGCGCCCCCTTGTGCATCTGGCTAACGTGGGTCCTGGGGAATCAAGCCTCGAACTGGGGTCCTTAGGCTTCACAGGCAAGTGCTTAACCACTAAGCCATCTCTCCAGCCCCATACTCCTTTTCATGAGTATAAATAACTTGGTGCTTATTTCAAATGATGCTCCAGATCCTTAGACATTTTTTGCTATGAAAGAAATCACCATTATTAAAAACAGCTACTGGCTTCCTGGTTAATTTGTTTGGAAGGCAGAGGAGGTGTTAACACCCAATTCCTACCCTCATGAGAATTAGTATCAAGTTGAATATGAGAAGCATTAAAATAGAAGTAAAACAGTATATGAAATATTGAATGAAAGCTAAAAGTACTGTAAATCTATGGAGGTAGACAGATAATGGATGCCTGGTTAGTTCCTCAAAGTGGTGTGGTTTGAGCAAGTGACTCACACTCTCCCTATCACAGTTGCCTTACTGACAATACAGGGTGGTAAGAGTGCTTCTTTACTCACTGCATCATTACCACAGGCCTCAAGACAGAAAATTGCATTGTAAACTGAAGTTACACAAACTCTAGTTATTTATTTTAGAATACTACTGCAAATATGCCTGCCTGTCAGATTTTTAAAAATGGTTCATTTCATGTCTAAGATCAAATGCTAGAAGGTAAGGTTAAAATGAGTATGTTCAAATAAAGCATATAGGGCCTGGGGAGATTGTTCAGTGGTTAATGGAATTTGCTTATAATCGTGTTGGTCTGAGTTTGACTTCCCAGCACCTGTGTAAAGTCAGATATAAAGTGGCACATGTGTTTGTGAGCCCAGTGTTCCTAGGTCAATGGGAGGCAGAGACAGGTGAATCTAGAAGTTTAATGACCAACAGAGTGGATGGAGAGGAAAAATACCTTGAGGCTGTCCTCAGGCATGTGCATGCCCATACAAACATGCACACATCACATATCTCTCACGCACACACACAACACAACATCTTTTTTTTTTTTTTTTTTTTTGGCGAAGGTCTCATTTAACTCAGCCTGATCTTGAATTCATTATGTAGCTTTGAACTTATGATTCACCTGAGTAGCCATGCAGACTGCTTATGTGACAGTAGACACTAGCTAGGAAACAGATACTGACCACAGTGCATTGTGCTGGAGCACTAGTCTGCAATCTGCTGACACCATGATGTCTGAGATTACCTTGTAGGAAAAGATGTGGGATGCTTACTGACCATAGTGACCTGGTGAAATAATGTGTTGCCCTGCCTGAGTTTATTAGTTTTTTAATCTACCTTCCTGGCCTTAGATGCCTTTCTCTTCTGACTTCTGTTCTTTGTCTATTTCTAATAAAAATCCATGTATACACTTAGTAAGGGGCCACGGACATACAATCACTGCCCTCTCCCCCAAGCTGTATCTCTCTGAGTCTTTTGGTTCATACCATAAGTCTTTTGAGCAAATTCTTTCATCTCTCTTACTGCATGTACTGAAAAAAAAAAAAAAAAAACACCACTTCCCTCTATCTCCAAGATTTTGGCATTGTAGACATGTACCACCATGCCAGGTTTAGGAAGTGCTGGGGATGGAACCAGACCTTCATGTATGTAAGTAACCACTATACTGAGTGGCATCCAGAGGCCAAGGAAATGCCACTTTTTATCCCGTGATTTACCTGTTTGTGTTGTAAGACTTGTTGGGAAAGTGGGCATCAATTGTGGTGAGGCATATGGTGGCACTGAGAAAAGAAAGGACAAACACAATTAACTTGAACCCCATCCTTCTTAGCAGCCCCCCTCCTCTGCTGAAAAGAACCAGTCTCTCTGAAGCACATTGGCTGTGTATCATTGCCTACTCTCTGCATTTCAGCACTCCTCATCAATCCATTCCTACCCTTAACAAGGGCGACTTTCTAAAATGCAAATGTGTTTGTACAGTTCAGAGTTTCAGTTACCTGTCACCTCCTCACTCAGGAAAGCATGTGACATCTCGGTGTTCCAGAACCCTTAGGGCCCCTTTTCCCTCTTTATCCAGCATGGATAAGCCATGATCAATGATTGCCACTCCTGGGCACATGCCCTTCTCTCTCTTGTTCTTCTGATCCCTCTAGCAGTCTTCTCTTCATGGTCTTCTTCCCCATCTGATCCCATCCCACACTCAGTTGTTAGGAGCTCTCCTCAAGCCATAGCACATTGTATAAGCTCTTTTTAGAGCATTTCCACAATTAGCATAATTATTTATCTTTTTGTCTTTCCTATGAGACTATAAACTTCCTGAGGGTAGAGGCTTTCTCAAATTTTTGTTCCTAGCACCCAGTATATATGCAATACCTTCTTTTCTTTTGCAATACCTTCTTAATAAATAGAATGGTTGGTTGTATTGATATTGGGCTGAAAGTTCCCAATATTATGCCAGTTTTGAAAATGACTACATTTGCAATACATTATAGAAGCACAGCTTGCTTGTAATTTTCTGTCTTATGTACTCAGCATGGATTTTTTTCAATCAGGGTAACTAAAATTGTAAACATTTAAAAGAGGTGTCAAGGTGTAAGTGTGTAGTGATTAACAGAAAAATTCCACCCAGACATTTCTTTGCCTTCACTTTCATGTAAGCTTCCACTCTCTTGGAATCCATAGTACAGTTATGACTCTATTAATCATGACATTTCTATCTGCTGTCATCTGCATTATCATCTTCAAAAAAGTGAAAATAGTACAAAGAAAAAGAGCAAGGAAAATGAAGTGTTTCTGTCTGAGAAAGTTTCTAAGGGAAGAAATGCAGTGGCAGGAGGTCACTATCTGATAAAGCATTTGTCTGGCTGGGTGCAAGCCAAAAATGTTTCCATTTCATTTATAGTGAGCAGGGCAAAGGAGGTCAGTAAGGAACAGAACTACTTTAGCTGCTTTTGTTCTGTGTAAAGGCAAATAAGTATACACAAAAATATTGAATGAAACATACTAACAGAGACTCACTCTCTGGTCAACCATGATTTACACCAGACTGAGTGATGACAAGGGGCTTCACGCCCACATAAGCTAGCTTTCTTTATCAGTAAGACAGTTTTTTTTTTTTTTAAAGGAAATTGGTGACCTTTCCCCATTTCTCCTGTTTTGCTTTTTCTCTTTAAGGCTTGCTTAAGCAGTATGTATCTACTAAAGTCCATGAGAAAATCTTTGCTTTCTTGGAAAGTCTGGGGTAATCACTATCATTAAGAGGACCCCCCAGGTGGAGGGTTAGCAGGCATGTTGTTTCCCTTTGCTCCAATTTTTTCTTGACACAAGATGTCATGTAGCCCAGGATGGCCCTGTACTCACTATGTAGCCAAGGATGACCCTGTCTCTACTGGCCAAGTCCTGGGATGACAGGTGTGTATCACCATACCAGGTGTTATGTGGACCTGGAGATTGAACCCAGGACTTGGTGCACTCTACCAAAGAAGCCACATTCCTAGCCCTACTCCAACTCTATCAGGGCCCTATTATGTGCCCTCAGCATCCCATGACTGCACCATCACAACTGTCCTGGACACCTCCTGCCATCTCTCCCCTGTGTGCTCAGCCTTGGCAGGTCACTCAGCTCTTCACAGGGTCTCCTAGAATCTTTTACTTTATGCCCTGGGGCTTCTGCTTCTATGTGGGATCCTGAGGGACCTGCTGGGTCTTTGGCTTGCAAGTATGTCTTCATGGGGACAGGTTATCAAAATGCTCCTCTCTTCCATCCTACATCAGGCTCATTCCACATACTGCCTGCTGGCAGTGCTGCTGGCAACAACCTCAACTGTGGCAACAAACTCACTACAGAGTAGTGACTGACTGGTAACACACGTGCCACTGATTTCCTCCTCCCCCTCCCTGTGTTTCATTCACTGGGTTCCCTATTGCTGTTGCTCCTGTCACTGTCAAAATGAATGCAAACTTTGCCTCAGTTCTCTGCTTTGTGGGGACATCAGGCTCAGATAGCATATCATTAGTGGTAATGAAGACCAAATTCTATTTTGTAGTGAATAGTTCATTTTGAAAGTGATCTTCTTAAATATTTTGTGTATTTTGAGTGAGAGGGAAGAGAGAGAGAGAGAGAGAGAGAGAGAGCGAGCGAGCTAGATAAAGAATGGATGGGCCTGCCACTGCAAACAACTCCAAATGCATGCACCACCTTGTGCATCTGGCTTATGCAGGTACTGGAGAATCAAACCTGAGTCCTTTGACTTTGTAGACAAGTGCCTTAACGACTAAGCAATCCCTCCACTCCCCAAGAAGTGATCTCAACCACCAAACACACTGGTGTGTCACCACTGTGGGCCATTTAGGCATGAGGCCAGTGTCTTTGTCCACAGACCAAGTGGAATGAAGAGAAGAGCCTGTTTCTGCCATGAACTCCCTTGGTCTGCTCAAGGCATCACAGTGTTGTAAGAAGAGTCTGTCAAGAGTTAGTCTCAGTTTCTTTAGCACTTAAGCTCTCTGACATGGACCCTCCTTGGAAGCCACTTAAGTTTTTTTTTTTCCTTTTCAAGATTTTTTTTATTAACAACTTCCATGATTATAAAAAATATCCCATGGTAATGCCCTCACTCCCCCCCACTTTCCCATTTGAAACTCCATTCTCCATCATATCCCCTCCCCATCTCAATCAGTCTTTCTTTAATTTTGATGTCATGATATTTTCCTCCTATTAGGATGGTCTTGTGTATGTAGTGTCAGGCACTGTGAGGTCATGGATATCCAGGCCATTTTGTGTCTGGGGGGAGCACTCTTCCTTTGGCTCTTACATTCTTGCCGCCATCTCTTCTGCAATAGACCCTGAGCCTTGGAAGGTGTGATAGAGATATTGCAGTACTGAGCACTCCTGTGCTTACTGGGCAGTTTGTTAAGCATAGTATATACATTTAGCCAGACAGCAGCAGACATTACACCCCTAGGGCTCATGACTACCCCTGTTTTAAGTTTTTAGTATCAGGGATGTATTCCCTCCCATGGAGCAGGCCTCCAGTTCAATTAGAGGGCAGTTGGTTTCCACCATGACAGACATGCCACTATTACACCTATTGGCTCATTTGGCCTGGCTGGTCAAATATAAGGCTTGCAGTGTCCACTGTTGAGTATCTTCACTGGTGATTTCTCTTTCCCCATTGAACTGCATACAAAATGGCTTCTTCCAGCTTTCTGTCAGCTGGTCTACATGGAGGAGGTTATCAGCTCAGTTCCAGCAGGATTTCTTAGTAGCTTTGCAGCACAAGTATGTGGAGTCTTCAGCAATAGGGTCTTAACATCTATTCCTGGTGAGAAACCAAGGGTCGCAGCAATGGCCTATAATGTTTGGGGGGCATCAGGGACCTCCCTGGCCAACAACTCCCTGGAAGGTATCCCATCCCTGACACTGAAAATTTTCTAGCAACAATCTACGGCTCCTCTGTGTTCCATTGTCCAAAAAAGTAGGTTTCCATATGATTTATTTATATCTTCTTAGATTTTGATTAGCTCTTCCTCTACCTTTCCTTTACTCAATCTCTTCCACTGACCTCATTTTGGGCCTTTTCACCCCCATTAATCTATTCTTCTACTTACATATATACAGTACCATCCTATTAAGTACCCCTCCCTTCTTTTCTCTTCCCTTTATATCTCTTTTCTAGCTTACTAGCCTTTGCTACTGAGTTTTCTTCCTACTCACACAGAAGTTTAATCATCTGTAGCTAGGATCCACAAATGAGAGAGAACATGTCATGCTTGGCTCTCGGCCTGGGTTACCTCACTTAGTATAATCCATTCCAGATCCATCCATTTTCCTGCAAATTTCATAACTCCATTTTTCTTTACTGCTGAGTAGAACTCCATTGTATAAATGTGCCATATCTTCATTATCCACTCATCAGTTGAAGGACATCTAGGCTGGTCCATTTCCCAGCTATTGTGAATTGAGTGGCAATAACCATGGTTGAGCAAATATCTCTAAGGTAATGAGATGAGTCCTTAGGATATATGCCTAGGAGTGCTATAGCTTGGCCATATGGTAGATCTATTTTTTGCTGTCTTTGGAAGCTCCACACTGATTTCCACAATGGCTGGACCAGATTGCATTCCCACCAACAGTGTAGAAGGGTTCCTCTTTTTCCACATCCTTGCCAGCATTTATGAACATTTGTTTCCATGATGGTAGCCAATCTGACAGGAGTGAGATGGAATCTCAACGTAGTTTTAATCTGCATTTCCCTGATGACTAGGGATGCAGAACATTGTTTTAGATGCTTATATGTTATCTGTATTTCTTCTTTTGAGAATTCTCTATTTAGTTCATAGCCCATTTTTAATTGACTTGTTTGATTTCTTATTATTTAATTTTTTGAGTTCTTTGTATATCCTAGATATTGATCAGATGTATAGCTGGCAAAGACAAAATATTAGCATACAGAATACAAGACAAGCCTATAGCCAACATATCACTAAAGGGGGAAAAACTGGAAGCTTTTCCACTAAAATCAGGAACAAGACAAGGTTGTCCACTGTCCTCACTTTTATTTAATATAGTACTGGAAGTCTTAGCCATAGCAATAAGGCAAGAGATGCATATAAAAAGGGATACAAATTGGAAAGGAAGAGATCAAGTCATCATTATTTTCAGATGACATGATTCTATCTGTAAAGGACCCTAAAGACTCTACCAGAAAACTGTTAGAGCTGATAAACACCTATAGCCATGTAGCAGGATGCAAAATAAATACACAGAAATCAGTAGCCTTCCTTTATGTTAACAACAAACACACAGAGGAGGAAATCAAAGAATCACTCCCATTTACAATTGCATTAAAAAAATAAAGTACCTTGGAATAAACCTAACCGAGGAAGTGAAGGATCTCTACAATGAAAACTTTCAAACACTCAAGTGAGAAATTGCAGGAGACACTAGGAAATAGAAAAACATCCCTTGTTCCTGGATTGGAAGAATCAATATTATGAAAATGGCAATCTGACCAAAAGCAATCTACACATTTAATGCAATCTCCATCAGAATTCCAACGGCATTCTTCACAGAAATAGAAGAAACAATCCAAAAATTCATTTGGAATCACAAAAGATCTCGAATATCTAAAACAATACTGAGCAACAAAAATGAGGGTGGTGGTATCACCATACCTAACTTTAACCTATACTACAGAGCCATAGTAACAAAAGCAGCATGATACTGGCACAAAAGCAGACATGTAGATCAATGGAACAGAATAGAGGACCCAGATGTAAGTCTGGGTAGCTATAGCCAGCCACCTGATATTCGATAAAAATGCCAAAAATACTCACTGGAGAAAAGACATCCTCTTCAGCAAATGGTGCTGGGAAAACTGGATATGTATCTGTAGAAGGGTGAAAATAGATTCTTCTCTGTCTCCATGCAGAAGAATTAAGTCCAAATGGATTCAAGACCTTAACATCAAACCTGAAACTCTGAAACTGCCAGAGGAAAAAGTAGGGGAAACCCTTTAACATATTGGTCTTGGCAAAGACTTTCTGAATATAACCCCAATTGCTCAGGCAATAAAACCACTGGGACCTCATGAAATTACAAAGATTTTGTATGGCAAAGAACACTGTGAGTAAAGCCAAGAGGCAACCTACACATACGTTTTTTGATATTTAAGACACTTAAACATCATTCTGGCATTTTTCTCCCCTACATGGTACTTGCATTTCTCTTCTCTAGGGAAAAAAAATCTAGAACCCAGAATCTCATGGTCTAATAATAGGTTATAGGGCAAAAAATGCAGAGAAAATTCTGCTAAAAATATCACAAAGAAGCCAAAGAAAGGGTGGGACTGCCTACAATGCAGTCTTCCAGACACAAAATGGCCTGGATATTCATGACCTTGCAATGGCTGGTACTACCTACATAGGATCCTCCTAATAGGAGGAAAAGTTGATGACATCAGAACAGGAAAGGGGCTAATTGAGAGGGGCAGGGGATATGAAAGAAAGGGTTTGGTGAAGGGCAAAGCAGGGGAGGGTAGGGAACTATCATGGGTTATTGTCTATAATTATGAAAGTTGTCAATAAAAAGTTTAAAAAGTCATAAAGATAATCATTTTCATGTTTATTCCCACTTTCCAATATTCTTACCACTATTCACCAGCACTGCTCTGACCATGTCAGTTGTCTACAAAGAAACCAACAATGGCTTCTAATTTAGTGCCTATGCAAGTCCCTTGCAGTAAGGTTGGGGGTCAGCTGATTATTCTAGAAGGTGACCAGAAATGATTCATACCACTGTGAGGTGGGGTGCTAGGAAGGTCCCATTTGCAATCCTCCCCTTATTCCTTTATGTGGTAACCTGAGAAGTGTCCAGAGAAGAGGACCATGTCAACACAGGGAAACAAGGGGGCCCTGGATGACTAGGGAAAATCCCTAACCCTCATCGCATACTTACATTACCACATGACACTAGGGTGTGAATGATTGATAAAGGCTTATTGTGTTAATCCTCTGGGATGTGGGGATTGTTATAGCAGCTGATTAATATCTCCCCCAATATAGTCTGTGTGTTGTGCCTGGAAGTTTTCTTCCCCAAAATGGGTGCTCTCTTCCTTCTGCCTTTGGTAATCAAAATTCTACCAATTTTTAGAGACCCAACTGAAATACTTCCTGTTCTAGACTACTCAATTACCACTACATTTATGGCAGAACCTCTCTTCTCCCACCTCCCAAGGTCCTTGTTGTATGTTCTGTTCACTGTTTTGCTTTGTTTGATTGTTTAATGTTGTTTAATATTCATATATACATTTGTTTGCCTAACCAGCATATAAATACTCAATGGGAAAGACTATTTTATTGTTGCTTTTACTATTTTTAGCCCCCAAAGCAATTATCGCCAAACTGTGTAGGGGGCACACCAGGAATGAAAAGTCAGAAGTCAAGCTTCTGATATCCTGAAAATATTACCATATTACTGTAGAATGGGCTAAATATAAGAATCCAAGCCCAGTAACTCTGGCTTGCAGGTACAACAACAAATTCTCTGAGGAGGAAATTAATTCCTATATACAAATGCGCTGTTCAGAAACACATTCAATTTCTTTGTTTCCTTAAAAGCTAATTATTGTTAGCATTTCTTCCACCTTCCCTCAAATGCATGTTGAACAGTATCTCAAATTCTGAAACAATGTGTGATCTCTTTGAAAATTCCCCACAATACTGTTTGTCTCTCATCAATACTTAGCTCCCTGTGAGAGCCTTCAGGTTTAGAACAATCTTTTCTTCATTTATGATTTTTTTGCATGTATGTGCAAATGAGTGTTTGAGTGCATGTGTGTTTATGTGTGTGAGGTGAACATGTTTGTGCAGATGCATGTATGTGCATGTGCAGGTGGAGGCCAGAGGAGAACTTTGGATGTCATTCCTCAGGAATGCTGGCCACCTTGTTTACTTGAGACAGTGTCTCCTAATACTTTTATTTGAGAGCAAAAAAGAGGAGGAGAGAAAGAGAGAGAGAGAGGGAGAGAGAGAGAGAGAGAGAGGTGTGCCAGGGCCTCCAGCTGCTGCAAACAAACTCCAGATGCATGCACCACCTTGTGCATCTGGCTTATGTGGGCCCTGGGGAATTTGAACCTGGGTCCTTTGGTTTTTCAGGCAAGCACCTTAACTGCTAAGCTATACCTCCAGCCCAAGACAGTGTCTCTTATTGAGCCTGGAACTTGCCTAAGGCTAGATTGGCTGGCCTTTGAGCCCAGGGATCCACTTGTCTCTACTTCCTTCTTCAGTGCTGAAATTACAGGTGCATGTCACCATATCCAGCCTGTCTTATGTGGGTTATAGGGATTGAACTTGGGTCCTCACGCTTACAAGACAAGTACATTGCCAACCGAGCCATCACCCCAGCCTTGCATCTACTTTTAAAATGACAACATTGATAAATACTTCATTGTATTCCCAAATCTCCTCTTTCTGACCCCTCTGTGTTAGTTAGTCACATCCATTTCTTCTTTTCCTTCTCCCATGGTGATGGAAGTTTATCTCTAGGTGAAATGACTTATTTTGTAATTACTGTAGACACTCGTAACTGGTCAAATTGCTGAAAATAAGTGGCCGCTGACTGCTCAGTCCTAAAAAGGACATCAATACTACCCCTCCAAAGCTCAGTGATAATTATCTAAGAGGGGGCGAGAATGTAAGACTCAGAGCACAGGAGGAGTGCTGTGGTATCTGGTCATTTGGATATGACATGGTTGCATTAATGAACTCACAACATCAGTGGTAACTTGCATAAGATTGAGTCCCTTATTACTTCGTCATGGATGGCAGAGGGGCTCTTGAGGCCTTACATCCTTCTTTGAGGAGCTATTAGCAGTTAATAGTTCCTGGGTGATGGGGAGTCATGTTCTTAAGTGGTGTAGCCACTGGTAAGTTGTCCATGCTCTGGTAAATAACTCTTCATCTATGCTCATGTAAGCAACCCCTATTAAACTCAATGGGTCCCCTGAAAAGAAATGAAAGTAGGTGAGGGTACTACTTGGAAAGCAGAAGGAAATCAGCAGGAGTGGGGGAGGGGGAAAAGAGGGTAATTGGGGTGAATATGATAAAACCATATATATACACATATGAAATTGTCAAAAATATTTTAAAAAAGAATAAAAAAGCAAAGTCATTTAGGGGAGCTACTTTAGGTATAAAGATGAAAAACTATGAGGTCTTGAAATAAGCTGAGAGACCAATCTTTTTAATATGCATTATTATTTAAAGATACTAGAAATATTTAAAGCTGAATAAAAAAATGTTCAGTGTAAATTTTGATGTTGTTGCAATGTTCCAGCTATAACAGTACTGATATCGGTGAACTCCTGTCCATTCAGGGGAGCTTCGTGAAGTCTACCTGCTCTTCTGTTCATTCAATGCCCTTCATTCTGAGTTGGAAAAAATACCTCTGTAATTGCAGGGATCATGCCCTCTGGTCTTCAGTTTCTTCTCCATTGAAGTCATATGTAGAGACTAGCCCCTGCTGGGTCTAAATTGTTTCAACAATCACAGAATATTCAGTCTTATTCTTATCCCTTTAAAGTCCTGAGCACAACATATTAATGGTGAAGAGTAAATTTTCTAGCCTCTTAAGAAAACTTATAATGACATAGCAACATGGAGCAAATATTTGAAAAGCAAGGATACAGTTTGTGGACAGTCTGTCATTCTTGCAATTTTACTTCTCAGTACTAAGCCATAATTTAACCTCTGGCTGACAAGAAGGAAGGCCAGGCACTGGGATATAAATATACTGGTTCATGTATTTCCACCCCTGCAGACTTTATTGTGAGAATTGTCTTTTAATATGTTGTTTGAGCTTAGTAAAAATAGATACCATAAAGGGCTTTCAGCAGAGGTTTTCAAGGGGGTTTTTCAAGGCCACAAGTCTTGTGTGTTAAGGTATCTTATGCTTGCCAGATTTGAGGTGGTTGTGGGGCCTTCCTCATTCTTTTTAGTACAGAAGTTGCTTTTGTTAGTCTATTTTATATTAGTATTTATACATAAACATTACAATTAAAATGAATTCTGGAAAAAGAGAAAGAAAGGGAGGGAGGGAAGGAGGAAAAAAGGGGCTAGGAGTGTAGCTGAGTTGGTGGAGTACTTGCCTAGCATGCACAAGCCCTGGGTTCCATCTCCAGCACCACATAAACCATAGTGGCACACACACATGTGAAGTATCAGCACTCAGGCGTGGAGGAGGCAGGAGAATGAGAAGTTCAAGTTTATCCTTGGCTACTTGATAAGTTTGAAGCCAGCCTAGGCTATAGGAGAACCTGTCTGGAAGGAAGGAAGGAAGGAAGGAAGGAAGGAAGGAAAAAGGAAAGAGAGAAAGAGAGAGAGAGAGAGAAATAAAGGAAAAGAAAGAAAGAAAGAAAGAAAGAAAGAAAGAGAAAGAAAGAAGGAAAGCCGGGCATGGTGGCACACACTTTTAATCCCAGCACTCAGGAGGCAGAGGTAGGAGGAGTGCCATGAGTTCAAGGCCACCCTGAGACTACATAGTGAATTCTAGGTCAGCTTGGGCTAGAGTGAGATCCTACCTTGAAAAACCAAAAATAAAGAAAAAAGAAAAGAAAAGAAAAGAAAGAAGGAAGGAAGGAAAGAAAGAAAGGTAGGGAAGAAGGAAGGGAGAGAAAAAGAAAAGAGGAAAGAAGGTCCCTGAATGATGGAACCAACCTACAGAGATTTTGTTTACCTACAATGATACAAGCATATATCTCATATCTCAGCTCAATTTTGTGTACTGAAATAACCAAAATATCTTTTGGGAACTGTGAAGGACTTTGCTATTCTGATGGCTGTCTGTCTGAAATCCCTCTTTTCTTTGCAGTTCTTGTTGGGGGGGATTTTCTCCCTTCCATGGAGCATGATGTTGGCATACGGGGACCACAGGAATGATCTACCTATCTAAGATGATGCACTCAGCCACTACTCTTCCATCCAAGCTTGGAATTAAGAGCATATATACAATAGGAGGAGTATGGGCCTTTATACTCCCAGCCAGCAGTCTCCTCAGCCTATGGGCAGACTTGTTTGATCATCCTGAATTGCAGTTTTCCTGCCCACTGCTGAGGCCATATCTCGAGCCTTCCAGTGATTCATTGAGTCCCATCAACCTTCCTTTTGTACCTGCTTCTTGGCCCTGCGTGTCTTCATTTTTCCTGCCTTGCCCTCTACTACTCCCTTCTGGACCAAACACTGTCCCATTGGTGTCTTTTATAGGCTTTTATGAGGATTACTTATACTCCACCCCTTGTAGGCTTATTGAGTCTCCCTTATACTCCAACTCTTTCCTCTCCAAGTTTCTCTGTCCTGGGGGCTGCTGATCCCTCAGTGTGCTCCTCACTCTCCACAGTGGGTCACAACAGTGTGACAGAATGGAGTCCTCAATTGTATAGTCAGCAACACTTGCCAGAAAATTATCCTGTTATGCAGTCTGGCTTGTACTGAGAAGGAGTCAGGTAGCTCTTTTAGGCAGTTAGGGTGACTGGGCCCCTGAAAGAAAGAAACAGGAATGTCTTTGGGTCTATCCTTACAGAGAGATCAAAGTATGATCTGAATTCTTATTTCATCCTTAGATCTGTTTTTCCACAAACAACCAGGACCCCTCCTGGGAGGGAGGTCTTTCATAGGATTTAAACATGGTTGATCAAGTTCTGCCCCTGGAACTTGGTGTCATGGCTAGCCTTTTCCTGAGACAGCTCCTAGCCCTAACCAACCATAAGGGCCCACCACCATAAGGTTATAAATATGTTTGTGGGCAGAGGGCAAAGTCTCTGTGCTGCCTGATCTCTCCTGAACTTCTAGCATCTTGGTGAGATTTTGCTCTGCTCAGCCCCGCCAGGCCCAGCTAAGGAGAGAACCTCCTAGCCCTGATATTCTGCATGGACTTTTTATCCATTCCTGCTCTCCACATGGCAGGAATTCTTTGTACTTTCTTTTCTGTCCTCCTCATGGGTTTCTCAGGCTCTCCACATGGGCCCTCATTCTCCTTTCCTTAGCTGTACTTCCTTCAATAAATATAATAATTTAATAATTATACTTCTCAGTCTTATTTTATTAAATTCTTTGATTAAAATTAGACATAAACCTAGGGTTTAGGGTTCCAGTTCCATAGGTCCTTCTGATGAGAGCCCTAAATGCCATCATAATAGACTGTGCTTTGGAATACAGACAACTGTCTTGCCATTACAACCTTGCTACCTGGCTTCTTGGAGAGTTCAGTTAAATAGGTGTTGAATAAACAAGGATAAAGGGATCTGTTGATTCAACTCAGTCTCAGGGCAAAATGCCCACTGTCTGCCCACAACCCTGCAGCTCTCTCCTGAGAAATACTCTGTCCTCTAATTAAATCCTAGGATTTGCCATGCCCACTTTCAAATCTTCCCTTATTGGCCTGGGATGGCCATGCCCACTTTCAAATCTTCTCTTATTGGCCCGGGATGGCCATGCCCTCCTTAGAGCTTATTGGAATGGGTTTGTGCCCATTGGGTCTATTAGAGGAAGGTACTCTTCTTTGATGTTAAACTGGGAGCTTTACGCTCCCTCTGGGGGAGGAAGAAGATGTGTGGCGTACTACTGACTAAGGTGGTGGTCTGAGCACAGAAACCAAGAGATGGATTTGGGAGCAGAGGTTGGGAGAGAGAAGGGCTAGGGTTGAGGCTAGGAATCAAGATGTTCTCATGTCTCTGTTCTACCTTGATCAACCAACTCCAGCTGGGTTAATCACCTCTAATCAGAACAGTTCTGGCCAAGCAGTAGGCTCATTAAAAATCCTTGTGCAGTAAGTTCCTGTTTGTACTGAGAGGAGAAAATTATTTCTGCTTTCTATCTTTGAGACAGGGTCATGTAGCCCAGGCTGTCCTTAGACTCATTATATACCTGAAGATGACCTTGAACTCCTAATCTTAATGCCTCTACTTACCAAGTGCTGGAATGACAGTTGTGTGCCGCAATGGCAGGGATATCACTATGTATCTTCAAACCCACAGACCTCCTGCCTCTGTCTCCCAAGTGTTGGGACTGCAGGAATGGCAGGTGTGAACTAGTATGCCCAGTTATGTTTCTCTGTCTGTAAACAGACTCTGTAGCTCTCAGAGGGAGGATTGAGGACAGGATTGATGGAGCAGAGAAAAAAAATTTAGATCATTTCTGTGTCTTCTTTGCCAAGTGTCAAGAATACCATACTGCAGCAAGCATTTCCTAACCCATTAGACAGCAGGAAATACATTTGTCATAGTACCACATATTTTTGGTTTATTTTAGAGTGAGAGAGAGAGAGAGAGAGGCAGACAGATAGAGAGAGAATGGGCGCGCCAGGGCTCCCAGCCCCTGCAAACGAACTCCAGACGCGTGCGCCCCCTTGTGCATCTGGCTAACGTGGGTCCTGGGGAATCCAGTCTCGAACCAGGGTCCTTAGGCTTCACAGGCAAGCGCTTAACCACTAAGCCATCTCTCCAGCCCAGTACCACATATTTTTACAGAATAGCTAATCATAAAGCTTCTGAAGATCTCTGGGTTGCATAGATGGAGGTTCTTTGTCACCCCAGACATAAAATTATCTGAGCTTAATTTGATTTACTATAAACTATAATAACTACTATATTTCTTCTAATTATTAATTCATAGAACAGATTAGAAGATAATTCTCTACATTACCAAATTATATTATATAATTGCCACAAATATGTAGTATCAGATTGTAAGATACTGCTCTGGAAATTTAAAAAACCTGCCCTAATGGGAAATCACTTGTCACTGGGAGTCCACATGTATCCAGTTCACACATAGCTTATTAACATATGTATTTAGTGAGCTGGGCATGGTGGCACACACCTATAATCCCAGCACATGGGAGGCAGCGGTAGGGGGATCAACATGAGTTCAAGGTCACGCTGAGACTATATAGTGAATTCCAGGTCCTCCTGAGTTAGAGTGAAACCCTGTCTCAAAAAAAAAAAAAAAAAAAAAAAAAAAAAAAAAAAAAAAAAGAAAAGAAAAGAAAAAGAGAAATGTATTTAGTGCATGAATCCAGGTTACTAAGTACAGGTGTGCAGTGTGCACAGTGCCCAATGACATTTGGATGGGCACAAGTGGAAGCCCAAGTTCAGCCTAGGCCACATGTCTTTCCCTACACTGAGGCACCACATAGACCAGGTGGCTCTGTCGCAAATTAAATAGACCTGCTGGGACCAGAAACTCCCAGAAGAAAGGCTTTCTTTGGAAACATAAAGCAGAATTAAGCACTTTCCTTTCTTTCTTTTTTTTTCTAGAGAGACAGCTTTTACATGTGCATAATACATGTTAATCATCAGCTCTTTCCATTATTTTGTTTTGTCCCCCTCCCAAACACCCTTTCCACGGAACCCTTTCTTCTTTCCAACTAGTTCCTATTCTATTTTTATGTCCTTTATTTGCCTTCCTTCATGGCAACATGTCGATGGGCTCAATACTGTGTAGAAATGATACCTGCTATAAGGTCATGAATACAAAACACTCCTCCCCATCCTCTGGCTCTTCTTTCTGACACCTCTTCCACCTTGTTGCCTATGCCTTGGTGGGTGTGATAGAGGTCTTTCATTTAATTTAATACTTTATTTATTTATTTGAGAGAGAGAGGGAGGGAGAGAAAGAGGCAGATAGAGAGAATGGGCATGTCAGGGCCTCCAACTGCTGCAATCAAACTCCAGATGCACGTGCCACTTTGTGCATCTAGAATTGATAAAAACTATGGGGACTTTTAAAGTTGGATGAATGTATTGCATTTTACATCATGTATGGTTATCAGTTTACGGGGGCTGGGGGTGGAATGTGGTGGTTTGATTCAGGTGTCCCCATAAACTTAGGTGTTTTGAATGCTAGATTCCCAGCTGATGGAGATTTGGGAATTAATGCCTCCTGGAGGCAGTGTGTTGTTGGGGGTGGGCTTGTGGGTATTACAGCCAGTTTTCCCTTGCCAGTGTTTGGCACACCCTCCTATTGCTGTTGTCCACCTGATGTTGGTCAGGGGGTGATGTCCACCCTCTTCATGACATTCTATTAAAAGACCAGAAGGTTGGGAGTCTGTTGGCAACTGCAAGACCACAATGGTAGGAAAGCTGATGTCTGGGTATTGCTGACCTGGAACTTCCCAGACTCAGGACACAGGCAGCTAGAGTCAGCCCAAGAACTAGAATATGCAACCAACACAAAAGGCTAGCAGTGTGATTTTTCCACCTCTAGCCATCCCAGCCTGCCCAATAACCTGGATGTCATGGGACTTGATTTGTCAAATATTCTCTTGCTTTTTGCCTGTTAACTTTTTTTTTTTCATTTGTTTTCATTTTTTGAGGTAGGGTCTTGCTGTAGCCCAGGCTGACCTGGAATTCACCATGTCCTCTTGGGGGGCCTTGAACTCATGAACTCACAGTGATCCTCATACCTGTGCCTCCCAAGTGCTGGGATTAAAGGTATGCACCACCACATCTGGCAAAATATTTTTATCTATTTATTTGTAAGCAGAAAGAGATATAGAGAACAAAGACAGAGAGAAGGAGTACACCAGGGCCTCTAGTTGCTGCAAATGAACTTCAGATGCATGCACCACTTTGTGCATCTGGCTTTAAGTAGGTACTGGGGAATTGAAGCCATGTCATTAGGCTTTGCAGGCAAGTGCCTTAACCACTGATCCATCTCTCTAGCCCACCTGTTCATTTTTATTTAAACCCCAATATTCACTTGGTGCAATCTTAATATCAGCATATGACATCTAACAGCATAAATATGAAAGACAAATCTTTTTGAGACATATGGTTCTACTTCTTTAAGATGTTAGTCCCTTCTTGTTACTTCCCATTTAGCTCTGAAATGCCAACTTGCCCGCAGGTCACATCAGATCTACCATCACAGTAGCTGCCTTGACCTCTGTGACCCCTTAGTGCTTTTCCGTTTACAAAATGTGACATAACATCTTCCTACCTTGGGTACCAGAGCAGCCTTGTGGGGAGGAACTATTCCTTCCATCATGAACCCACAGTCTTTCTGTTTTCATTGCAGTGTCCAATAGGACACTGCCTGACAGTGACAGGATATTGGTTGTGACAAGATGTTCAATAAGTTGCTCTTTGTCACAGAGGAACTTGCAGCAACTGCTTAATGTCTCTGAGCCTCAGTTTCCTTTTCTATAAGAGATGTCTTTTAGCTCTCATGCAGTCTTGATAGGTTGGAGGTCTTCCTTTGTGCCAAGTGCATTTTACATATAGAGCAAACAGAGTAGCTGGATGGAAGCTGAAGTGTTTCCTTCTTTCTTTCCCTTCCTCACCATTCTTTTCTTTTATTTAATATCTCCTTAGGCTGATGGATGTGGTGAATCATATACTGCTATTCAAGTCCATATTTGTGTTAGTTAAGTGAATAAAACAGTACAGGGGTAGTCATGAGCCCTAGGGGTGTAACATCTGCTGATGTCTGGATAAATGTATATACTATGCTTATCAAACTGCCCAGTAAGCACTTCTCTTAATGTTCATACCCTTATATTAACGCTACTCTCACTTTGGGTAGAGAATCTTCTCTTTTCAGATGGCAGTGACCTTGGGACGACTCAGAAGGTATCATAGTGCTGGAAAGAAGTGACTGGAGTACTGAGTAACATCTCGATCACACCTTTCAAGGCTCAGGGTCTAATGTGGAAGAGGTGGCGGAAAGAATGTAAGAGCCAAAGGAAGAGTAGGACTCCTTACAGCGTGCTCCCTCCAGACATAAAATGGCCTGGATATCCATGACCTCATAGTGCCTGACACTACCTACATAAGTCCATCATAAGAGGAGGAAAAAGATCATGACATCAAAATAAAAGAGAGACTGATTGAGATAGGGAGGGGATATGATGGAGAATGGAATTTCAAAAGGGAAAGTGGGGGGAGGGAGGGTATTACCATGGGATATTTTTTATAATCATGGAAAACATTAATAAAAATTGAGAAAAAAAACAACAGCACTGGCCAGGTAGCACAGCAGCCTTATGAAAAGCTGATTGCCTCTTCTTCTTCCTTCTTTTTGCCTTCCCTCCCCTCCCCTCCCCTTCCCTTCCCTTTCCTCATTTTCTCATTTCCCTCCCCTTTTTCTTTCAAAGTTAAACATCCACTTAACATCCACTTTTAATGTCCATGGCAGCTTCATTTATGCTATCCCAGGTTGAAACAACACAAATACCTCTCAGCAAAGTAGCAGATAAGCAAACAGATGCAGTCATGTGTCACTTAGCAGCATTTCAGTCACCAGTGGAGCTCATATGACAGTGCTCTCTTAAGGTTATAATGGAGCTGAAAAATTCCTAGTACTAGACATGCCAGCCATTGTGACTTCACAGCAAAGCATTCCATATGTGTTTGGTGGGGTTGATGTAGACAAGTTTACTAGAATAATAGTCCATTAAAAATACAGCACACATGATCATGTATGAGATCATATATACCATCAAAATTTGGCATGGTCAGTCTTAATTTTAGATCTTTTAGAAGGTGTGACACTATCACATTTTTTTTGTGCAGATGGTTTAAGGTTGGAACTTGCTTTAGCCCAGGATGACCTGGGATTCACTCTGTACTCTCAGGCTGGCCTCAAACTCACAGTGATCCTCTTATCTTTGCCTTCTGAGTGCTGGGATTAAGGGCGTGCACTACTATGCCTGGCAACTATCATGTTTTTAATGTTCATTTAAAATGAGTAATCCTGTTTCATAGGTCATTTCACAGGGTAAGCAATAAATCTCAATCTGTCTATGTCTCTCTCTTTGAGAAAGAAGGGTCTCATATAGTTCAGGCTGGTATCAAACTCACAGTGTAACCAAGGATGACCTTGAACTCCTGATCTTCCTGACCCAAACTCCCCAGTGCTGGTATTACAGGTATGTACTACTAACCTGATATATGCAGTGCTGGGGATTGAACCCAAGGCTTCATGTATGCTAAGCAAGCACTCTACCAACTGAGCTACACCCTAGCCCTTGAATGGTATTGCCTTGCTTTGGTTTTGAATTTTTCTTATTTTATTTCAATGGTTTCTTTTTGTTGAAAATAAAGATGCCAAGATTTTATTTTTATTTTATTTTATTTTTTTTTGTTTTTTTGAGGTAGGGTCTTACTCTAGCCCAGGCTTACCTGGAATTCACTATGTAGTCTCAGGGTAGCCTCGAACTCATGGTGATCCTCCTACCTCTGCCTTCCAAGTGCTTAAAGATGTGCGCCACCATGCTCGGCTTGTTTTTAATTTTTGAGTCTCAACTCTAACCTTGTAATGTATATGAAACTACTACTTGTTAAAAACACAAATGGAGAGGAGGGCTCACCTGGAGACCCTTACCATGGAGCATTTATGCCCTCACAGTTGGAACTGAGATTCTCAAAGTGCTCTTGCTCAGTCAGAAATTCTGGGGTGGGAGGCCGAAGTTTTTACCATGAGCCCTCAGGTGATTCTGATCCATGCTTGATTTTCAGCACTACCAATGCAATTTCTGTACCTCTCTCCTAAGCTTCTTACTATGGCTCTTATCTGTGATTAGAGAGGAAGAAGCTTTGCATGAGGCTGGAAAGGCATAGCTGTAACCAGAGAAAAACAATTACCTACATTGTGACACTCTATTGCTTTTTCAATGATCTACTTGCTACCTTGGACAGCTACTATTAATTCTTGGTCAGTTTTAAAAGATGTATCGAAGCTGGGCATGGTGGCGCACACCTTTAATCCCAGCACTCGGAAGGGAGAGGTAGGAGGATTGCCGTGAGTTCAAGGCCACCCTGAGACTACATAGTAAATTGAATTCCAGGTCAGCCTGAGCTAGACTGAGACCATACCCCGAAAAACCAAAACAAAAAAATCTATCAAATTTTTAGCCTATCAAGTCACATCACTACATAGCATAATATTGACAAACATATATCTTAAGATGCTTATTACCAACTAATGCAGTCCACACCTTGGTTCATCTCCATCAGGGCTCATCCTTTTTTAGGAACAGTCCCACTGGTCCATAAAAGATCCAGTTTTTTTTTCAGTTCTTATGTGATCCCAGCCCTCTAGAATTTATCCTGCTATATATTTCTTCCTATTGCTAAGTTCTATTCTGTACAGCTTTGTAAAATGCTAATCCCGATTACTCTGAGGCAAAAAGGACCACCCATGTGGAATCTGCTCCTTTTCTGTTTCGATCAGCACCATAACAGACTTCCCACATGTAACTCATTACACACATATCAGCATGTTGGGATGACAAGAATTTGGATTGTGCTACTAAATGTCTGTGTGGTTTCAAGGCAATGATTTATCCTTAATGACTTTGGTTTTTTTGTCTTTTTAAAAATCTTCTAAACTGGGCATGGTGGCGCAGACCCTTAATCTCAGCACTTGGGGGACAGAGGTAGGAGGAGTGCCATGAGTTTGAGACCACCACAAGACTACATAGTTAATTCCAGGTCAGCCTGGGCTAGAGTGAGACTCTACCTTGAAAAACCAAAAAAAAAAAAAAAAAAAAAAAAAAAAAATCTTCTAATTAATTTATTTAGTGTGTGGGGGTGGGTACGGGTGCATGTATGTTAACATATATGTGGATACATATGTAAACTTGTGTGAGTGGAGGCCAGAGGTTATATTGAGTGTCTTCCTCAATTGTTCTCCATCTTACTTTACTGAGGCAAAGTCTCTCACTTAAACCCAGGTTTGTTAATTTGGCTAGTATAGCTAATGAGCTTGCCCAGAGATCTCTTGTCTCTAGCTCCTAAGCACTGAGGTTACAGCCAGCCATCATTCTCACCTCACATTTACATGGGTTCTAGAGATTCAAACTTGGTCCTCATGCTTATGCAGTAAGCACTTTATACACTGAGCCATCACCTCAGCCCCAGCCTTGTTTCCTCATCTACAGAACAGCAGCTTTTCTTCTGCCATGAAACTTAAGCCAGTTAAGAATGTGCAGGGAAATCCTTTTTTTTTTGTTAAGAATGTGTGTGGGTGCATGTTCATGTGTGTGAGTGTGTGTGTAGGTCAGAGGACAACTTTTGCTTGTCAGTCCTCATCTTCCCACTCATTTGAAGCAGTAGCTCTCCTTGTTTATAGCTTCATTTGCCCATGTGCTTTCTGGGAATTTGTTTTTGTTCCAGCTTCCTTTATTGCCTGAGGCATGCTGGGATTACAAAAACCCACCATGGCTCTGGGGAACTGAGCCCAGGTACTCACCCTTGTGTGACAAGCCATCTACCCAGCCCTCCCACTGATTTTATTTTTTAAAAATTATTTATTTATTTGAGAAAGACAGAATCAGATATATATATATATATATATATATATAGAGAGAGAGAGAGAGAGAGAGAATGGGTATGCTAAGGCCTCTAGCCACTGCAAACAATCTCCAAATGCATGTGCTACCTTGTGCATCTGGCTTACATGGGTACTGAGGAGTTGAACCTGGGTCCTTAGGCTTCTCAGGCCAGTGCCTTAACTGCTATGCCATCTCTCCAGCCACCTCACACTGATTCTTTTTTTTTTTTTTTTTTTTTTTTGAGGCAAGCCCAACAGACTGGCCTTTTTGTATGCAAGGGGGGGGGGGAGAATTGGCATGTAAGGGCCTCCAGCCACTGCAATCAAACTCCAGATGCATGCACTACCTTGTATGCTTGCATCACTTTGTGTATCTGGCTTACATGGGACCTGGAGAGTTGAACAAGTGTCCTTATGCTTTGTAGGCAAGTGTCTTAATTGCTAAGCCATCTCTCCAGCCCTCCTATTGATTTTTAAGGCAACTCAACTCTTTCCCTCTCCTAAGTTGGTTGGCCTCTGAGGGGAGACCCATGTGCTTTTCCTTCCCAATTGTCATGGGAAAACATGACACTTTGATGTCTATATGACAGATTTGGGTGTAGACCCTTAATGTTTACAGTAGACATGTCACTTTGCATAGTTTACTTAGCCTCTTTAAGGCTTAGCTCCCTTATCTATAAAATGGTACTGTGCTGTAGGATTGGAGATAAACTAATGTTTACCCAGGCATGTCACACTATTAGTGTAATTATAGTAGCATAGCTCAAGCTTGGTGCAGGGCCTCTCCACTCCTGTTTGAATCAGAACAGTCCATTTTTTATCATTATAAGATAAAATTGACTATTTATGCCTAGAAATTCAGTGGGTAGTTCTATGTGGCTACTGCCCATACTGAGTGAAGAACACTGTGAGCTGAACTCTGGGACTAGGCAGCTCATTTGCTGACAAACAGACACAGGCTTTTACTATGGCTTGTAGCTGAAAGCCAAGCTCATGCATGCATGACACTGAGGCATCTATAAAGGCTGGTGATTTCATTCCTAGGGCTGTTGGTTTAACCCAACAAACACTTATTCTTAATTCTGGAGGCTAGAAATTCACCACTGCTCTTCAACACAGTGCTAGAAGTCCTAACCCTAGCAACAGGACCGGAGAAAGATATAAAAGGGATACAAACTGGAATGAAAGAAGTCAAAGTAGCCCTGTTTGCAGATGATATAATATATAAATGACCCAAAAGACTCTACCATAAAACTTCTAAAGGTGGGCTGGAGAAAAGGCTTATCAGTTACGCACTTGCCTGTGAAGCCTAAGGACCCTGGTTCAATGCTCAATTCCTCAGGACCCACGTTAGCCAGATGCAGAAGGTGGTGCATGCATCTGGAGTTCGTTTACAGTGGCTGGAGGCCCTGGTGCACCCATTCTCTTTCTCTCTCTCTGCCTCTTTCTCTCTCTCTCTCTGTCGCTCTCAAATAAATAAAATAAAAATAAAAATAAAAAACTTCTAAAGGTAACAAATTCTTTTAGCAAAGTAGAAGGATACAAAATTAACACACTAAAGTCAGTAGCAGGGCTGGAGAAATTGCTTAGTGGTTAAGGCACTTGTCTGCAAAGCCTGAGGACCCATGTTCAACTCTCCAGATCCCACCTAAGCCAGATGCACATGAAAGTCACATGAGCACACAAAGTGGCACAAACATCTGGAGTTCAATTACAGTGGCTGGAGGCCCTGACACACCAATTCTCTCTCTCTCATGTGCACTCTTGCTCTTGTTCTCTCTCATTAAAAAAACCAAACAAACAGGGCTGGAGAGATGGCTTACTGGTTAAGGCATTTGCCTGCAAAGCCAAAGGATCCCAGTTTGATTCTCCAGGCCTCACGTAAGCCAGATGCACAAGGGAGGGACAAGAATCTAGAGTTCATTTGCAGTGGCTGGAGGCCCTGGTGTGCCCATTCTCTCTCTCTCTCTCTCCCCCCCCCCTCTCTGTCTGCCTCTTTCTTTCTCTCTCTCAAATAAATAAATGAATAAAATATGAAAAAAAATGTGAAGGCCAGTCTGTTGGGCTTTTTTTAAAAAAAGAAAAAGTCAGTAGCGACTTCCAGGTAAGATGGTGGCATAGGAGCCACACCATACCAGTCTAGGGAGGGATTTAAGCAAATCTCCAGCAAAATACACTCTTCTTCTGAAAAATGAAGGAGTATAGGTTATTCTTAGACACAGTGGAGAAGCTGGAGAGACCAAGATGAACCAGAAAGGAGGGAAATGGCCAGAGTCCCACTGAGGTGCTTGGGGCCTGATCTGCATGATCTGCACACCCTCCCAACACTGCTTCAAGCAGCGGCGGCAGCAGAGACCAAACAAGGGGATTTTTCAACATCATCAGCCTTCTTGCAAAGTTAAGGAATCTAAAGGAAAGACAGCTGAGATCAACTAAAGAGCTACTGAAAGGGATACAGGTGGAACTGCATGAGCAACTCCAGAAGTCTGAACTCTCCCATCCCCCACCATCAGAACTGTGAACCTCAGGCATTCAGCCCCCAGTGGCAGCACAGCCAGCACAGCTGATCAGAGCTTCAACTCCACAGCACAACACGGAGGGATAGAAGTAGGCACTCAGCATTTATGAGATTGGAAGACACCCCAAAAGGTAATGAGGCCAACTGACCAAAAAAAGTACATGGACCTGCACTGGAAGAGTTAATATCTCTTTCCTTGAAAGGGCAGATTATGGGTTGTATATTCGTGGTAGGCTTTACCATTTTCAAATAACCTGTATTTTGGGAGGAGTTGAATATTGTTGCTTTTGATGCTTTCATATTTATATGGCCTTTGATTTTTACTTCTGTCATTATTGGGGGCAGGGTCTGATCCTGATCCAGGTTGACCAGGAACCCAATTCAGAACAGGAGTCTATACCACCCAGCTAAGAATAAGGGGGTAGGACAACATGCACCCTTAGGAATCTGGGCTTTGTAAGACAATCTGTTTATTTTAATCCCTACAATTGCATACTTTGTGCTGGTTTTTATTGATTGTGTATGTTGCTAGGTTGAAGTTTAGAATTTGCCAGTAAATTGTTCCACCCAGTCAACTAGAATACTTGCTTAGCAAGCAAACTCAACATGCAGGATTACTTCTGCAGCTGGATTTGGATACAAGAGCTACCCCTGGCACCTTGAACTCATATCCTGAGGGCATATAGATATGGATTTCCATGTCTGGGAACACTGCAGATAAGTAGAAAACCCAAGCATCAAATCAACTCAGGATGCAAAAGTTCCTACACTATAGTACAAGAAATTCAAAGAATCAAGACAATACAGTCCCACCAAAAATTATAAATCCATCAGAAATGATCACTATGAGACTGTTTTAGATGAAATGCCTGACAGAGATTTCACGAAAATGATGGTATCTATGCTCAAAGAAATCAGAAAACAAATGAAAGGAATCAAAGAAGAAAACAAAGGAATTAAAGAAGAAAACAAACTTCTAAAAGAGAACACAGGAAGCTAGCTTAATGAAATAAGGAAGTCATTACAAGACATGAGTAAGGAAATAGAAATACTGAAGAAAAACCAGGCTGAAATCCTAGCTCTGAAGAATACAATCAGTGAAATAGAAAGCTCTGTGGAAAGTCTCACCAGTAGAATGGATGGAGAGAACAGAATATCTAAACTAGAAAACCAGGTGGCAGACCTAATACAGCTTGACAAAGAGAAAGACAAGCTGATAGCAAGATATTAATGGGAATTTCAAGATATCCAGGACACTATGAAAATATCAAACATAAGAATTTAGGGCATAATAGATGGAGAAGAATTTCAATCCAGAGCCTTAATAGGTATTTTCAACAAAATCATAGAAGAAAAATTTCCCCAAATTGGGAAAGAAATGCCAATGCAAGACAAGAGTCTTTTAGAACACCAAACAGACAAAATCTGGAAAGAACCTCTCCTTGCCATGTTATAATTAAACTACTAAACACACAAACCAAAGAAAATATATTGAAAGCAGTTAGAGACAAAAATGAAGTCACATACAAAGGCAAGCCCATCAGAACAATTGCAGATTACTCAACACAAACTTTAAAAGCCAGAAGGGCTTGGAATGATATATTCTAAGTTCTGAAAGATAACTGTCAACCAAGATTATTTTATCCTACAAAGCTATATGTCCAAATTGATGGAGAAATAAGGACATTCCAGAACAAAAACAGACTAAGGGAATTTATGACAGCTAAACCAGCTACAGAAAATACTTGAAGGAATTCTTAATGCTGAAGAGACAGCAAAACACACACAGGAGGAAATAGGAAAAAATAAACCACACTCAAATAACAGCTAAAACAAATGAGTAAAGGGAAAACAGGAAACACTACTAAATAAAAAAAATGGTGAGAATAAATGCATACTTTTCAATAATAACTCTTAATATCAATGGCCTTAATGCACCAACCAAAAGACACAGGCTTGCAGACTGGATTAAAGGGCAGGGTCCTGCCATTTGTTGCCTCCAGGAAACTCATCTCTCAATAAAAGATAGACACTGCCTTAGGGTAAAAAGGTGGAAAAATGGTATTTCAAGCAAACAGGCCTAGGAGATAAGCAGGGGTTGCTCTCCTAATATCTGACAGGATAGACTTCAAACCAACATTAGTGAGGAAAGATAAAGGTCATTTTACACTGATTAAAGGAACACTGCAACAGGAGGAGATTACAATCCTAAACATATTTGCACCTAACATGGGGGCTCCCAGTTTCATCAAACAAACACTATTAGACTTAAGGTCATAGATAACATCAAACACAGTTGTGGTGGATGACTTCAATACCGCACTCTCATCAATTGACAGGTCATCCTGGCAAAAAAAAAAAAATACATAAACTAAATGATGTTATGGAACAAATGGACCTAATAGAAATCTACAGAACATTCCATCCAAATGCTGCAGAATGTACATTCTTTTCAGCAGCACATGGAATGTTCTCTAAAATAGACCATATATTAGGACACAAAGCAAATCTAAACAAAATGGAAAAATTGAAATAATCCCTTGTACATTGTCTGACCACAATGGGATTAAACTGCAAATCAGCAACAAGAAAAGCTACAGAGCATGCAGAAATTCATGGAGACTAAACAATACACTATTGAATTATCAATGGGTCATTGAAAAAATAAAAAAGGAAATCAATAAATTCACAGAATCAAATGATGATAATACAACAGACCAAAACCTTTGGGACATGATGTAGGCAGTCCTTAGATGGAAATTTATAGCCCTCAGTGCCTATATTAAGAAATTAGAGAGTTCACAAATAAACAATTTAATGCTTCTCCTTAAGGTCTTGGAAAGACAAATCAAAAATCAGTAGACAAGAAGAAATAATAAAGATCAGGGAAGAAATTAATGAAATAGAAACCAAAATATAATCCAAAGAATCAATGAAACAAAGAGTTGGTTCTTTAAAAGGATAAACAAGATTGACAAACTCTTGGCAAATTTGACCAGAAGAAAGAGAGAAGAAACAAAATTTAATAAAATTAAAGATTGAAAAAAGGCACCATTGCAACAGTTAACAAGAATATTCAGAATATTATTAGGACATACTTTAAGAAAATATATGCCTCTAAGTTTGAAAATCTGAAAGAAATGGATGTTTTACTTGATTTATATGACCTACCAAAATTAAATCAAGATAAGATAAACCATGTAAATAGAAATATAACAAGTACAGACATCCAAGCAGTTATAAAAAGTCTTCCAACTAAAAACAAAGTCCAGGCCCAGATAGATTCACTGGAGAATTTTACCAGACATTCAGGGAAGAACTAACACCACTGCTTCTCAAACTTTCCCATGATATAGAAAAGGAAGGAACTCCACGGAACTCCTTCTATGAAGCCAGCATCACCCTTATACCAAAATAAGACAAATATAGAACATAAAAAAATTACAGACCAATCTCCCTCATGAACATAGATGCAAAAATTCTAAACAAAATATTGGCAAACAGAATAAAATAATATATCAAAAAGATTATTCACCCTGACCAAGTTAGCATTATCCTAGGGATGCAGGGATGATTCAACATATGCAAATTGATAACTCATATAAATGGTCCAAAGGACAAAAATCACATGATCATCTCAATAGATGCAGAAAAGGCATTCGACAAAATCCAACATCCTTTCATGATAAAAGCATTACAGAAACTGGGAATAGAAGGAACATATCTCAACATAATAAAAGCTATTTATGACAAACCTATAGCCAACATAATACTAAATGGAGAAAAACTCAAAGCTTTTACACTAAATTCAGGAACAAAATAAGGGTTTCCACTGTTCCCACTTTTATTTAATATAGTACTAGAAGTCCTAGCTATAGCAATAAGGCAAGAGACACTCATAAAAGGGATACAAATTGGACAGGAAGAGATCATGTTATCATTATTTGCAAATGATATGATTCTATACATAAAAGACCCTAAAACCTCTACCAGAAAACTGTTACAGCTGATAAAAACTTTTAACAATGTAGCAGAATACAAAATAAATACACAGAAATCAGTAGCTTTCCTGTATACTAACAACAAACATGCAGAGGATGAAATCAGGGAATTTCTCCCATTCACAATTGCTTAAAAAAAAAAAAAAAAAAAAAGGACCTTAGAATCAACTTAACCAAGGGAATGAAGGATCTCTACAATTAGAACTTTAAAATACTCAAGTGAGTAATTGCAGAAGACACAAGGAAATGGAAAACCATCCTATGTTCTTGGATTGGAAGAATCAATATTGTGAAAATGTCAGTCTTTCCCAAAGCAATCTACACATTTAATGCAATCCCCACTAAAATTCCAATGGCATTCTTCACAGAAATAGGAAAAACCATCCTAAAATTCATTTGGAAGCATAAAAATCCTTGAATAGCCAACACAATTTTGAGCAACAAAAATAAGGTTGGTGGTATCACCATACTCGAGTTTAAGGTATATTACAAAGCCATACTAACAAAAACAGCATGATATTGGCACAAAGACAGACATGTAGATCAATGGAACAGAATAGAGGACCTAGATGTTAATCCAGGCATCTACAGCCATCTGATTTTTTGACAAAAATACCAAAAATATTCATTGGCGGAAAGACAGCCTTTTCAACAAGTGGTGCTGGGAAAACTGGATATCTCTATGTAGAAAGATGAAAATAGACCCTTGTCTTTCTCCATTCATAAGAATCAAATCTAAATGGATCAGGGACCTTAATATCAGACCTGAAACTCTGAAATTGCTAGAGGAAAAGTTAGGGGAAACCCTTCAATATATTGGCATAAGTAATGACTTTCTGAATATAACCCCAATTGTTCAGAATATAAAACCACTAATCAACCACTGGGATCTCATGAAATTACAAAGCTTTTGTACAGCAAAGGACACTGAATAAAGCAAAGAGACAACATACAGAATGGAAAAAATCTTTGAGAGGATTAATATCCAGAATATATAAAGAACTCAAAAAACAGAATAAGAAATCAAACAACCCAATTAAAAATGGGCTATGTAACTAAATAGAGAGTTCTCAAAGGAAGAAATGCAGATGGCATATAAACATCTCAAAAGTGTTCTACATTGTTAGCCATCAGGTAATGCAAATTAAAACTACCTTGAGATTCCACCTCTCTCCTGTCAGAATGGCTACCATCAAGTAAACAAATGACAAAGCTGTGCGTGGTGGTGCAAGCCTTTAATCCCAGCACTGGGGAGGCAGAGGTAGGAGGATTGCCATGCGTTCAAGGCCAATCTGAGACTAAATAGTGAATTCCAGGTCAGCCTGAGCTAGAGTGAAACCATACCTTAAAAAAAAAAGAAAAAGAAAAAGAAAACAAATGACAATAAATGTTGGCAAGGATGCAGTAAAAGGGCAACTTTTCTGCATTGTTGGTGGGAATGTAATCTGGTACAGCCATTGTGTAAATCAGTGTGGAGGTTCTTGAGACAGCTAAAAATAGATTTATCATATGATCCAGCTATAGCACTCCTAGACATATATCCTAATGGCTCTTCTCACTGCTTTAGAGATACTTGCACAACCATGTTTATTGCTGCTCTATTCACAATAGCTAGGAAATGGAATCAGCCTAGATGTCCATCCATAGTTGCATGGATAATAAATATGTGGTACATTTACACAACGGAGTACTATTCAGCAGTAAAGAAAAATGAAATTATGAAATTTGCAGGGAAATGGATGGATCTGGAAAGGATGATACTAAGTGGAGTACAAACTTGTATAACCACTATGGAAATCAATATGGAGACTCCTGAAAAAAATGAATATTGAGCTATTAACAGATCCAACCATTCCTCCACTGGACATCTACCCTAAAGGCTCCACTCTTCACTGCAGAGATATTTGCTCAACAATGGTTATAGCTGCTCAATTCACAATAGATAAAAACTGAAATAAACCCAGATGTCCATCATTTGATGAATGAATAATGAAGATGTGGTACATATACACAATGGAATTTTACTCAGCACTAAGGAGAAATGATATAATAAAATTTGCAGTAAAATGGATGGACTTGAAACAGATCATACTAATTGAACTCACACAAGCACAGAAAGCCAAACATTGCATGTTCTCCCTCATCTGTGGTTCCTAAACTGGAACAGCTTGAGTTGTAGGCATACCTGACAGACAATGTAAGGGAAAGACAAGAGGGATAGAAAGATTTGATGAGTGAGGAACAGGAAGTAGGGGTAGATATACACAGAACCAAATCCCAAATAAGTTAGTACCATAGAAACCTTCCTCCTGGATAGCAGACTAAAAGATAATAACCCTAAGTAGAAGCATGGAGGGATTGTCTGGTAAGAAGGGTCCTGGAGAGAATGGGATGAAGCCTAACCCTAAAACATTTGGCTTGGACTTGCAACTCATAGTTCTAGAAAATGGTTACAATCCACATTGAGCTGTTGATGAGAGAGACCTATGAGGTTTGCAAAACAAGACAGGCTTCTGTCAAAGCATTTGATTACCTGTCTGAGGTAAAAGGTAAGACCTATTGCTGAAGACACCACACATTGCTCATGCAGAACCTCAAGAGAGCCAGCTGAATCTATTTTTTATATATTTTTTATTTTTTTTCTTTATTAGTCAGTTCTGTATTCAGCAAATACAGTCAGTTTGGTACCATTATTAGGCTCATCCGTGACCTACCCCCTCCCCTTGGCCCCTCCTTGACTTTGAGGCCAGCCTGAGATAGTGAATTCCAGGTCAGCCTTGGCTAGAGAGAGTAAGACCCTACCTTCAAAACAAAATACAAAAAGAAAGAAAGAAAGAAATAAAGAAATAAAGAAAGAAAGAAAGAGAAAGAAAAGAAAAGAGACCCTACCTTCAAAACAAAAATACAAAAAGAAAGAGAAAGAAAGAAAGAAATAAAGAAAGAAAGAGAGAGAGAAAGAAAAGAAAAATCTGTCATCTAACACAGTAGCCCCACATATCATATGATGGGGATGGGCTCAGTGGTAGACTGATTGTCTGGCATGTAGAGGGCCTTGGGTTCCATTCTCAGTGCTGCAAGATACAATAAAACAAACCAAAACAACAGAAAATCAAGAATTCAGATGTAGTGATTGGCCTATACCATTTAGTAAACAACTGGGGTTTGTGTAGGTATACACAATGATGTCCACATAGTGAGGAAATCAGCTAGTGACATGGCTCTCAAAATGTGTCCCTTCTGTCATGTGATCATGGAATACGCACAAAAGAAATATTATCACTGCAATTTTGTGGAATAATCTCAAAAGCATGCTAAGTAGATGATGGGGTATGGCACTTGCCTAGCACTCATAAGCTCCCCCCCTGCCCACCAAAAGCTGATTGACAGAAGACAGCTATAAAAGACTATAAGATTGCATTTATACAAAATTGGCATAAAGAATGTATGCTATGACAGAAGGATTCTGGAGGCTGGGGCAGTGTGGGAGAAGGGGATGAGAGAACATTATAGGGTAATTGAAATATTTCCATCTTTATCTTCATGGCAGTTACATTTACTTCTCAAATCCCATCAAACTATGCTTTCTTATACTTACTGCACATGAAAACCAAGAGCCTGCTAGTCTCATCTTGTAAGCCTCCCTCTCAGAATACTTCCAGACATCAACATCTTCCCATCCAGCCCTGCATGCTCTTTGCCTCTCATGCCACTTCTACTCTTCTACTATCCAAATCCATAGGCCTGGACAGAGTGCTCCTTCACTGAATTTTTAAATCAAGGACTCTGAATAGTCTTTTGCTACTCCTGACTGCTCCTCATACTGGGCTCTTAGTTACTATTTACTGATCCTGTCAAACAGAAAGGAAGCTGCCACCTGCTCAGGGAAGGAAGCCTGGCTTGATCTGCATGAGGCCTATGTCTCATTGATCTCCCATTCAAAAGAAGGACCTTTACAGCACCAAGTGAAATGTGTGAGGATGTAAGTAAGGATTGATTTGTGGGATATTTTGGAGATTGTCTCTCTTCCCACTATACTTGAAGCACTATGAGGCTAAGACTGTGCTTGACTTAGTTACAGTGGTGTCAATGCCAGGGTTAGACCAAGACTCAATCAATACTTGATAACTGAATGTACACACAGTTGCAAGTGACAGCCACCACTCACAGGCTACAATAGAATTCTATCCCAACCAATATATCTATGTAGCCTTCTTATGTAAATTCAAAATTAATTAGTAAAGAATCTCAATTTCCTGATAACTTTACACTTATGCAAATCTCACAATAACATTTTTCACTTTAATTTCAGGCAAATAATTTGTCTATTCAATTCTATAGATTGAAAAACATTTGAAAATTTGTAAAAGTTAGTCATCAAAATGAATAAAAATCACATTATCATAATGTTGTCAATTATGCTTAAAACTTGGGTTGGTAATTAAAGCATCTGTTTCTATCATGATAATACAAGGAAGCTTATCTTTGCCATAATCATCTTTGCTACAGACTGATAAAAACTGAAATATGTTCTTGAAAAATTCATAGCATAGTTTTTTGAGTATTTATGTGTATGGGGTATGCATGCATGTGTGTATGTGTGGGCAGACATGTGTGGGTACACATGCACATACATGTGCATGCATGTAGAAGCTGGAGGTTGGCATCATGTGTATCTCTTGATCACCCTTTCCCTTATTTTTCGAGACAGGGTCTCTCATTTGAACCCAGAGCTACCTTGCTGATTTGGCTGGTCTAGCTGGTCTTCTTGCTCAGGGGATTTTTTAATTTCTGCTCCTTGTGTCCTAGTATTATAGGCAGCCATTGCATCTCACCAGCATTTCAGTAGGTACTGGGATAGTATATCCAGGTCTCAGATGTGCACAGTAAATTTTTTTATAAAGAATTAATCTGTATTGGCTCACAAAATATGAAATAACTAGTATACTTCTGAAATGTTTCAAGTCATCAATGAGATGAGCTCTTTTTTTTTTCTTTATTAGTTAGTTTTGTATTCAGCAAATACAGTCGGTTTGGTACCATTATTAGGCTCATCCGTGACCTACCCCCTCCCCTTGGCCCCTCCTTGTTGAGGTATACGGGTCATGCATTGTGGAGTTAGCCCACAGTTATGGGTAAGCTAAATGTCCCTGCATATCATGACCCAACATGTGGCTCTGACATTCTTTCTGCCCCCTCTTCCACAAAATTTCCCTGAGCCATGTTGGGTTCATTTTTGGTCTGCTTCAGTGATGAGGTGTTGGCGGCCTCTGAGGCTCTGGCTCTCTGATTTGGTAGGAGTTGATTTTTCTCTGTGCTGATCTCCTTCCCCCCAGATGAGCTCTTAAGAGAAGGCAAGGACTGCTTTCCTTGCTCTTGTATTTGTACACACACAGCCAGCCAGGCACACCCTTTGAATACAGAAGGGGGTTCTACAAATGTTAGCTAAAAGAAATACCATTATATAAGAAGAGTCCTGAAGGGGATTTATAGCCACACTGTCTTCTTGAAGCCCAGATAAGCCACCATCACTACTACATACATGTTTTGAGTCAGCTAACCCAGGTGGAAACTGAGGGTTTTTTTTTCTTATTAGATAGTAATTGACTTCAACAAAAGGGAAAAAATGATATTAAAAACTTTAACTGCTTTCCTGCACTTGACTCTGGGATCAGGCCTGGAAAGGTCTGTTGGGAATACTTTATGCCTTCTGAAGCTGACACCACAGCATCTCACTACTAAACCTCAAAACCATCCACATGAAGTCATTAACATTTCTGCTTTGTATTTGATGAACTGTCTGAGTTACTTTCAATTAAAATGTAGGAGCTTTGGAAAGATGGTTCAGCAGTTAAAAGCACTTGCTTGCAAAGCCTACCAGGCCAGGTTCAATTCTCAAGCTACCCGCCTAAGCTGGAAGCAAAAAGTGGTACAAGCATCTGGTGTTTATTTACAATAGCAAGAGTCCCTGGCACATCATACACCCATACACACACACACACACACACACACACACACACCCCTAGATAAAGAAGTAAATAAAAAAAATTATAGGAGACAGGTTTGCTTTTGACATTCTGTGAGTTGGGTCCTCATTAAATGCGCTGTAACTTTACTAGTAAGACCCACAGTAGCCAAAATTCTATTTTATTTTCACTGGCAATTACAGCTTTTGCTTACTTTTACTAATTTCTTATCTACTTGTTACATGCTTAGTTTTAGCATAAGTAGGTAAAGCACATATTTAAGTTACCAATCAGTCAAATTTCTACTCTCCCCTCCCTGTTTGCCCATCTGACCCAAGAATCATAAATACACACAAAGAATAAATTCAGCTGGGCATGGTGGCACATGCCTTTAATCCTAGCACTTGGTAGGCTGAGGTGGGAAGATTGCTGTGAGTTCAAGGTCAGCCTGGTCTAGAATGAGACCCTACCTCAAAAAAAAAAAAAAAAAAAAAAAAAAAAAGGCAACAAATGAACAAACAAAAGAACAAAGTCACTTCATTTTAACATAGGTACTCACATACAGTTCCCTCCTATGGATTGGTAGTCACAGCGAGGCACAAGATAACTCACAAGAACCTGGTATCCTTTTTTCAAACATGATTTGAATTTGCAGATTCTAAATTTATATGATGGGACAGGCAGAGCAATGACTCTCCTGCTCTCTCCCTGTAGGTGTTAATTATTCATTGAAAAGTTTTTTTTTTAATTGTTGTTTATTTTTATTTATTTATTTGAGAGCAACAGACAGAGAGAGAAAGAGGCAGATAGAGAGAGAGAGAATGGGTTGGCCAGGGCCTCCAGCCATTGCAAACGAACTCCAGATGTGTGCACCCCCTTGTACATCTGGCTAACGTGGGCCCTGGGGAATCAAGCCTTGAACCGGGGTCCTTAGGCTTCACAGGCAAATGCTTATCCTCTAAGCTTTTTAAAGACACAGTTCAATATTTCTTTATTGACAACTGGTAAAAATCTTAGGTGGTAATTGGCATCCTTGACTCTCATGATGATACTGTGTTGATTCAGAATCACTTGAAAGCAGCTTCTAGGAAGAGGGTACATCTGTATTTGTGCATTAAGACCCCATCACTTCCCATCCTAGTAGGACCGCCCAAGTCCTTAGTGTTGCATTGTACCCAGATGATGTGGAGTAGCCCAGTCTCACTGAGCAGGGAGAGTGCATAGCATCATAAAGGGAGCAGGAATATTTGGCTCAGAATTCTCAGCTAAAAATATGACTTTTACTGTCTTTGTTTTCCCACATGTTGAGCTAGTATACCTGACAAAAACTATAGGAAACATTCATGTCTGATGATGGAGGACTCCTCATGTATAGCAAGTCTAAAATTTCATTAAGTATTGTGTGGGATGCTGTTAATGTTATTACTGTAATACAAACCTCAAAAGAAATCAGATCACACACTCAGGGAAATTGATCCCTGCTGGAAATCCTATTAGTTGGCTTCAATTAAGCTTTTCATTCAGAGGCCCTGCCAGCCCTATCATCTCTTCTCCACATGCCTGTTTAATGAAAGTGCACGTGTTTGAAATTCATCAAATTAAGTAAAATAAAGTTTAATCTTGTCCTTATTTTGATTCACATCATAGCGATAATAAAATGATTCTGATTGCTGCAAGTTCATCTATGGATAGTGGCTGGATGATAAGCAAGGGAAATTGAGTCAGAATTAGAATAAAAAAGAGCTTTCCCTCCTTCCCACCCCCTTTCCTCCTTTCCTTCCTCCCTTTCTCTCTCTCTCTTTCTCTCTTTCCTTTCTTTCTCCTCTTTCTTCCTTCCTTTTTCCACCCTCCCTCCCTCCCTTCCTTCCTCTCTCTCTTTCTTGACAGAATGTTGCTAATTGCCCTGACTACTCAGATCACGCCTGGTTGAAAGAGAACCTTACCAATGATAAGGCTTATAGAACACCAGAGTGGCTGTTTCTTTGAGGATTAGACTGTAGCTTTAAAACTACAATACAAAATTTGTTAAATTCTCCCCATTTAGTTTACTGAAAGGAAAACACATACATATGTAAAATCAATGTCTTTTTTGTTTTCATTTTTGTAGTGAAAACTGTGAACACAGAAAAGTAGAGTGACTAGAATAATAAACATTTGTCTATCACTTAAAAAAAAAAGTTTAGGGCTGGAGAGATGGCTTAGTGGTTAAACGCTTGCCTGTGAAGCCTAAGGACCCTAGTTCGAGGCCCCAGGACCCACATTAGCCAGATGCACAAGGGGCGCTCGTGTCTGGAGTTCATTTGCAGTGGCTGGAGGCCCTGGTATGCCCATTCTCTCTCTCTCTCTCTGTCACTCTCAAATAAATAAAAATGAACAAAAATTTTTTTTTTTAAAGTTTAATCCTCTAATTCCCATGTAAAGCCAGATGTACAAACTGGCTCATGTATCTGGAATTCATTTGCAGTGGCAAGAAGCCCTGGTGTGCCCATTCTCTCTATATATTTATCTCCTTTTTCTCTTTGTCTCTAACTCTCAAATAAATAAAAATATTTTTAAAAATAAGTCTTACTGTTGTGGCATATTTATTTTTTAAAGGTCAAGTGTTTAAAAGCTAAATTTGGACACCATGTTTGTGTTGCTGTATTGCCCAGTTGGCATCCAATTCCAAGATTAAATGATCCTCCTTCCTCAGCATCCCAAGTATCTGGCAGTAAAATAAATTTGCAAAGGGAAAATGGGTCAACATTAGTTTGTAGAAAAATAAAGTCAATGTAATGAGTTCAAACGCATGTTCACAGGTGGGAAAATAAATGATGAAGAAAATTTATATTCTCATGAATCTAAGAGTACCCAATACCCAGTGGGAATTTATATTCTCATGAGTCCAGGAATATCCAGTACTGTAAGGAAAGTGTAAGAGAGGAGCAAAAGAGAACACCAGACTTGATATCTATAGACAGACTGTTTATTGAGAGGGATAGTGAGAGTCAGCAGCCTCCCCACAGGATAAAGGCTGAAGCACTGAGCTAGGCTGGGGTTCAAACATATGAGGATCCTAAGAAACAGACTGTACCAGGTATAGTAGATAAGGAACTTGTAGCTGTTTTTGTCCTTGTTCAGAATAGGCTTCTTCAGCCATGATTGTCTAAGAGAGGACACTCAGATGGTTCTGTACCTTCAAGGCCATCTGAGCTAAGGGGAGTACATCAATCAGGGGGCCAGGCTAAACTCCTCTGTTGTTTATTTTATGGCTTTCTTGCCTTAGGCATAGTTATTAACTCTTTAGTTCCCTCTGGTTTTCAGGGAAAGATATCAACCCTTCAGTCTGGACTCTGGAAGGATAAAAAAGACTCGGGAGAATTGGGAATGAGTGAGGCACTTAGGGGTAGGCTGCTTGGGCAGGAGCAGGGGTGATGTCAGATTTCCTGGTTACTCCCTGCTGTGAAGGGGAGTAGATTTGTCAGGGTGTACTACATAGTCCTGTGGAGGTTGAATGCCCGGGGCTGATATTCAGTTGGCATGAAGAATTCAGTGATTCACTGTGAGGTGAAGGCATGTATTCTGTCCAGAAGGAATTCTGTGAGGCATCTGAGTATGTAAGGACTAAAAGAGAGGGTGAATATTATAATCAGGGGAATAAAGTACATGTCAGACACAGGATAGTGTTAACTTAAAGGGAGTAGAGCTGTGAGATTTTTTTAACTTATAGAAATAGATATCTTAGCTGGCCACAGAAAGATGTCAGGTTACATGTAAAGAAATAATATTATTGGCTATTAAAAAGGCTAATATAGCCCAAAATATTATTGGCTCTGGATTGATAACATTTACTTTTCCACAATCATTGTAGTCCATCGTTGAAGTCTTAGTCACAGATGTGTGGCTTTTGGTAGTCTCAGCTTTTGGTTTTCCATTTGTCAAACTTCATTTTGCAGTTTGTGTACATAGTAGGCTATTATCCCATGTCGATCTTATGAACAGGCAAGGAGGTGCCTCTTCAAGAGAGTGATAGTTATCAGAGCCATTAGGAAAGAAGCACATAGATCATGTCTAATCTATTTGCCATTATGACCTGGTTATTATCCATGTACAAGTTTTCTTGCATGTGACATGACATTTACAAGTGACATGAAAACTATATTTATGGTTGAAAAATATTAGCAATAATATAGGTGATAGGTAAGGGAGAAGGAATTGTTATTTGGTTTAGGTAAGGAAGGAAGTATAAAAGATTAGTATTAAAGCAATAGTTGAAATATATGATATAGATTAAGAGGTTAACTAAGTTTGAAGTTTAGATTTAAAGGGTTTATGTGTGTGTGTGTGTGTAAGTCTTTAATATAGAAGGTTCATAGTCTTTACTTAGTTGGTCCAAAGATCAAAAAGTCTTATCTTAGCCGGGCGTGGTGGCGCACGCCTTTAATCCCAGCACTCGGGAGGCAGAGGTAGGAGGATCGCCGTGAGTTCGAGGCCACCCTGAGACTCTATAGTGAATTCCAGGTCAGCCTGGGCTAGAGTGAGACCCTACCTCGAAAAACCAAAAAAAAAAAAAAAAAAAAAAAAAAAAGTCTTATCTTTAGGAGATCTAATAAAAGTATGTTAGGCTAAAAGGCCAAAAGTTTGATTAGTCTTGATAATTTGTTATTGCCAGTTTTATAAACATAATGAAATTATGTTTTATATAATTACAGTGATTATTTAATACAATGAAATATATTTTATATAATTAGGCCCAACTTTATCTATTAGAATAAGTTTATAGCAAATAAAGTCTTACCCAATAGGATAACATACAAAAGTAGAACATTTAAGAAACCTGTTGTTGTAAACAGTCATTCTATGCAAAAAAATAAAGGGTTAGTTTTGATCTTTATGTCATATTCAGATAAAGTTTAAATAAATAAACAAAACTAGTTAAAATATCTTGATCTTGTTAACCTTAATATTGATATAGGAAACTAAAGCTTACAAAACTGGCATCAGAAGCGGAGTGGAGAATCAGTCTATTTTTACATCAGCGTGGGTCCAAGGGAATTTCCAAAGCCTGAAAAAAATGGTTAATTAGTAGAGAGATATCTATAGCTCTGTTATGGAGTTAAGAAGAAGCACAAGATAGTTTTAGTACTGGCCAGAAGCTGCAGTACAAACTATGGCCTTGAAGCAGTACAAAAATAACAGTGTCAGTACAAAAGACTATGTAGTATGGCACATAATTAGCATAGAAGTTTATTACAGTAAAAGATAACTTTGGAACAGAGGCCTTTAACTTTTTTACTGTAAGATGAGGTATGACATTATAAATAAATTTATTACCTTATTATAGAGAATTAAGTTTGAACTATGTAAATAATTAAGGCAAGAGAAATATAGAGAAACAGCTTTTTAGAAGGTAGGCACATCTTATTCTTTAAATATCTAATAGTTATAAGTACAGGTAGAACATGTCAAATAAGACAGCATAAAGTTTTGGCATTTGTATTTGGTAACATCTTTGATTAGATACCTGTGTGGGTACCAATTACCCAGGGAAGGTTGGAAGCAGGGCCATAGAATTTGAAATAATTTATTTTATATGAAGACCATTGTTTGAGCATGGGGCTGTACCCTAAGATGGAGAATATGTCTTAAGAGTTAATTTACTTGTGAGCAATGAACTTGACATACCAGAAATGAGACAGTTATTTGCCTTTTTGATGATACATAAAATAACAGAATTTGGTTTTTGTTGAACTAAAACAGATGAGCTCTAATGAAACCTCTTACAAATCTGTTTTTAAAAAGAAAGCACTGTTGAATAATTGACACTTTTAGTTTAAGTAAAATAGGAGTTATTTTTAAAACTTATCTTTAGGAGATATAATAAAACAGATAATTTAGAGCCCATATTGGAGGACAGGTACTAATGGAATGGCCAATTCCATCACCAGGGACATCTCCCAGGGTTAGGGAGGGCAAACAAAACCCAGAGATTAGGAGGGTGTGTTCCTGAACTCATAATGTAAGGGGTGTCCAGTGAAGCAATATGTAGGGGGTTCCCAGAGCCTCCAATAATTCGTGGACTGAAAAGTGAGAAACCCCCAGAATTTCTAAGGTCTGAGACAGGGCACCTCTGCCACAGACCAAGAGTGAGTACCTTGTCCTGCAGGTTGTAATCTGATGAGGGTGTGGATTCATCTGATCACACTGCAATGGCTTGTCATTTGGAGTTCATAACTTCAGTGGGAGAGGATCAAAAGAAAAAGAAAAGGAAGAAGCCCTGAGGTATTAAGTTGGAAAGACTGGAGATTTTAGGTTACAGGCAGCTCTTTAGTTCAGAGTAGTGAGCATGGCAAGTTTTAGGGCTCCTGAGGGACTGAAACACTGGCAGGGAAGTAGAGAGGAGAGAGAAAGAGAAAGGGAGGGCATGCAGCCTGAAAGCCCCAGAGGGCTACCATCTGAGTCATAGCACCAAATGTAAGGAATGTGTAAGAGAAAAGCAAAAGTGAATACAGGACTTGTTGATCTCTACAGACAGACTGTTTATTGAGAGGAGCAGCAAGGGGTAGCAGTCTTCCCACAGGATGAAGGCTGAAGCACTGAGTTAGGCTGGGGTTCAAACATATGAGGATCCTAAGAAACAGACTGTACCAGGTATAGTAGATAAGAAACTTGTAGCTGTCTGTGTCCTTGTTCAGAATAGGCTTCTTCAGCCAGGATTGTCTAAGGGAGAATACCCAGATGATTTCTGGTCCTTCAAGGCCATCTGAGCTGAATTCCTCTGTTGGTTTTTTTTATGGCCTTCTAGCTTTAGGGATAGTTATTAACTTTTTAGTTCCCTCTGGTTTTAAGGGAAAACTGTTAACTCTTCAAGTACCCAGCAGGTTAGTCTCATGAGCCCATGAGTACCCAGTACAGAGCAAGAATTTATATTTTTGTGAGCCATGGAGTACCCAACAGGAATGTATATTTTCATGAGCCCAGGAGTACTCAGTACCCAGAAGGAATTTATATTCTTATAAGCTCAAGATTACCCAGTACCAAGTGGGAATTTATATTTTCATGAACTCTGGTGTGTTGAAGTACTCAATGGGCATTTATATATTTTCATGAGCCCAGGATTACCCAGCACCCAGCACCCAGCAGGAATTTATATTCTTGTGAGCCTAGGAGTAGCCAGCACCCAGTGGGAATTTATTTGTTTTGTTTTGCAAGGTAGGGTTCACTCTAGTCCAGGCTGACCTGGAATTCACTATATAGTCTCAGGGTGGCCTTGAACTCACAGTGATCCTACCTCTGCCTCCCGAGTGCTGGAATTAAAGGCATGCACCACCATGCCTGGCTTCCCAGTGGGAATTTATGTCAGGATCCCAGAAGCACTCAAGTACCCAGTGGGAATCTATCCAAGGAGAAAGGGGCTCCAATGAAGCACAGCTGGACATGCATCAGTCCTAGGCACCTTGCCATCAGGGTGGGCCTCCCACAGTGATTACATCCTAAGAGGGAAGCCCGATACAAATTAAGTTAAGAGTAATTAGAGATGAAGCCATACGTAGTCTGCTCTGGAGAAAATTTGGGTGAAGTTGGGAGTAAAAGAGATAAAGGATAAGGTTGTCTTGGTTGGTTTTCTGTTGCTGTAATTAAATACTTTAGGCCAGGAAATGTACAAAGAACAGAGATTTATCTGGCTCATGTGTCCAGGACTTTCTTATTTGATTAAAACACAACAGAGGGCATCACATGGTGAGACAGGACAAGCATGTCAGCTGGGGTCTCTCTTCTTCTTATAAAGCTACCAATGTCATCATGAGACTCAATCTCATTGCCTCATCTATTCTAATTACTTCTCAAAGGTCCCACCTCCAAGTACTTCAAGGCATGAATCTGGAGATTAGCTTCTAGTATGTTAAGTTCTGGGGGATGCATTTGTCCCAGCAGTATAATTAAGTAGTGGAGAGGTGGATATGTTAATTTAATTACCACACTTTATTCACTCCACACACATGTTAATTAGGTCAAGTTCTCTTTTCTCCTATCCCCCCTCCCCCAACTGTAGCCTAGCCCTGAGGCAGTTCACCTGTGATGACACTTGGTCTGTGGGTGGGATTTGGGCCAGCCATTCTCCTCCTTCTTCTCCATCCATTGGCCAACTTCATCCAGTGGCTCCCACAGGCTGCTTGGGTCCTGTGGCAGGTATCAATGTGGAGAGTGACATGGAGTCTGCCTCTCTGGGTTGAGTGATGGCTTCTTCAGCTTTTTGTGGGTTTTTATACTTCTCCAGGCCTTGGAGCCTGAGGTTATTGGGGTCCAGGCTCACTGCATCCTTGGAGAGGGAGCAGCCCCACTCCTGTTGGCCTTGGAACCCAAAGTTTTTGGGGTCTAGGCCAGCTGAAACCTCATGTGGCCTGGGGCTCTTATCTGTGCCTGGCAGCTCAGGTCCACTTTAACCCTCAGTGACCCAGGGCCCTTACCTGTGCCTGACAGCTCCCTCTTTGTTTTTGTAATGGTGCAGTATCATCACATTGAGTGAGCTCTCTATAGTCTATCATAGGGCCAGATAGAGCTAGATGGTGTATGAAGACCTGATTGGTAGCAACCTTAGCAATATTAGTTATTTGTTGTCTGAGAAATTTGATGAGGCAAGGGGCCACAAGTAACAAGTTTCTACAGCAAGGATGGGGCCAAGGAAGGGGAGAAGCCAAGTGACTAAAGGGTTAGAGAACTGGGTAATGGGGTTGTCAGGTTGTGGCTAGGTAGTTCCTTGCAGGGTTTCTTGAGGGTTTTAACATTTTGTTCAACAATGTTTGATTCATTAACAAAAACAACATTCTTCTCCCAAGACTACACTTGTCTCCCCATGTTCAGCAGTGATGAGGTCTAAGGCTCTGGGGTTTTGGAGTAACACACCCGTGAGAGAGTTTAATTGTCTCTGAAGAGACTCGAGGCTGTTGGTAGTAGATACCAACTTGACCATGGCCTGGTCAAGCTTGTCTCGGAAATCCCCTGTGAGGTGGTAGGTTTAGACAAGAGCGGCTCCTACAGCACTGGAGGCACTCAGGGACAGTGTCATGCTGAGGCCCACTCTTGGTTGATGCCAGTAGAGTTTGTAGGCCACTTCTTCCTTGTAGCACTACTCATGTGGAACAATCAAGACTGGGAAACAATAAGTGGGAGAGGAAACATTTATGCATGGGGTGGTCAGCCCTTCACACCATAAAAGAGCAGGTGTTTTGACATAAGTGGTCCTGGTTATGGAAACATTGAGCAGATATTCAGCTCTGGTCAGCTGTACAGGCAAAGGGGCATACCTGACTGACACCAAAGAGGGTGAGGCCTTCCCTTTGCAGAGCCAAGGATGTGGCACACACAATGGCAGCGATGTAGGCTGGTGGAGATCTGGGCCCCACCTGGGCTCCTTGGGGGGGGGGGCGTAGGGAATTTTTCTTTCTAGTTTTATTTTTGTTCTTAATATAAAGTCAGAGAGGATTTCCTCTGGCTTTTGACTTCCCTCCCAGGAGGGGTCCTGACTGTGGGAAAACAGTTCGTTGGAACTGGGTAAGTGATAATAAAAACTTTCTTGCCCTTTTTACCTTCAGGGCTCCACTCACCCTAACTATACCCCCTTCACTTCTCCCCTTCATGAGAAGACACTCTAACTGCTGTTAGAGGACAAAGGGGGCAATGAAATCATTTTGTTAACTATTTCCTGCTGAATGGGGGGAACTACTCTAAAGGACCCTGGATGTGTATTGATGGAGTGTAGGATGATAGTCTTGGAAGAGAACATTGGGGAGAAAGAATAAAAGTACGGAGTTAATGAGAAGTGAACACACAGTAAACTGGTCACCTTCAGAGCTATCCTTCTGGTAGACTTCTAGACCTTGGGCAGTATTCGAGGGAACCTAGGTAGATGGAGCTCGATTGTCTCAGGACCATCTGAGCATGAGAACTCTTCATTGAATAGCATGGTAGTGTTTGACATGGCCTGAATCTGTTTCCATATGGGTTGTAAAACAGATGAGATATTAGCAGAGTTATCAGAAACATATACACAACATTTAACCTCGATAACAGCTTTCCAAAGTGTACCTTTTTAAATTCATCCTGGGGCTAGCCAGGGCCAAAGATTGGTGCCATAGAGCCATTGGATGCCATTAAAGGCTGTACAAATACATTTTTGGTCTCAGAAGTTACTTAAGGTTGTCCTGGCACAAGTTAGAAGCAATTCACCATTGTTCCCAGTATAAAGAAGTCTTTTGCATTAAGCAACCTTTAGTAGAGTTGTCTATGTATATTCTAGATTTGAAAATATCCCTTTTAACATCTATGATTGTTTGTCCTTATTATAGAATTAGAACTATTAGAGATGGGGACAACATGTATTAAGGCCTTGTTTGTTTCCCCTTTTGGAATTCTCTTGTTGTATTACTTAATAAGCCATTCATATATTTGAGGTATCTCTTTATCTTTGGTAATACATTTCTCTCTTAGTGTTTAAAACCAAGCATATAGCCAAACTTTAATCAAAGATTAACTTTGGAGGTCACTAATGGCTCTCAAAAGGAGACTTTAGGGACCCAGGAATAGCCCTATAGCTTATTGGTGTTTCCTGTCTCTTAGGAGGAGTCAGGGCCATGCTGGCCAAGTAGCTTTCCCTTCTTTGGGAAGCCAGGTGGACTGAGTGTTCCTCAATTGTGACTCTCTTGTTTCAGACTGTATACCATTTTTTTGTTTGGGTCTCCATATCCTCCCTAATCAGGAAGACAGGCAACTTACCAGGAGGCCAGTATAGAAGTGTCCCATCATCTCCAGTGGCCACATGATATGGGAGCACAGGCTAAAATATTGGCCTTTTTGCTGCCATAATTCCAATTGGCTTTGGCTTCTACATAGGTTATTAATACACTTAGAAAGGAAGTTATACCAGTCTGGATGTATGTACATATAGAACACATTTGATTACGGGACTAGATTTTAGTTAAAGAATGGCACAATAACTCAAAATCATTTTGTCCAACCTTTTAAAATTTTTGTTGTCCTGTGGTAGCATAAGCCATATCTGAGGCATAGAAAGTAGGCAATAGCCTTTGAATATCTAATAGTTATAGATAAAAGCAGAACCTGTTATCAATCTTGAAAATAATACAAATTTAACCAATAAATTTAACCTAGAAATTGTCAGAAAAGGACAAGTCAGACAGTATAATGTCTTAGCACCTGTGTTTGAAAATATCTTTGATTAGTTCAGATAACTGTGTGGGTACTAGTTACCCAGGGAATGTTGGAAACATAACCACAGAGCTTGAAATTATTTCTCTCAGATGAGGACCATTGTTTGAGCTTGAGGCTGTACCCTAAAGTAGGGAGTATGTCTTAAGAGTTAATTTTGTCATAAGCACTGGACTTGAGATGCCAGAAATAAGACAGTTACTTTACATACAATAGAGCAGAATCTGGTCTTTGTTGAGCCAAAAAGCTCTAATACAACACTTGATAAATCTGTTTTGAAAGAAAATACACCATTTGACAACCAGTGATTTTAGCTTATTTTACCAAACAGGAGCATAAAGGTTATAGTGACTGAAATTAAATCACTTAAACCTAAGTGATTCAACCTAGTGATGACTGTTCAATAGAATTAGAATAAAACAGAAGGTACCTTTAAAATCACAATGCCTTTAGGTATGAGAACTTCATCTTTGGAACTTAAATACTTATACATGAACCTTTATCTTAAGACTCAGTTTTTCCAATAGTTAAAACCTTCACGAATAGAGGAACCTAACTTACTTTATGAGAGTCCTAAAGCCAGTTTTTATAACCCTTAAACCGTAATAATTAGCATCAGTGAGCTGTTAATGAGTGAGGTCTTAACCATAAGACAGTTTCTCTGATTAAAAACCTTTGCATCAGGTAAAAATATTTTAGATTTTATCCAATTAAATGCCCTTTCCTGAGCCATACGTTTGTACTGTGATAAACACTTTAGGTAAGCCTGATGCTTATTTTATGTAAGGAGTTTGTAACCTGGTCAAATACCTTGACTCAGTTTACCTATTTGACCTCTTTATTTAGTGAGAAATTTCATCTAACAGATGTGACTTTAGGTGTTCAAAAGAGAGGAACTATAAAGAGAACCAGAGTCATATGCTCTTTGTCATTCCCTTTCCCTTGTCAGAGAAAATTGGCCATTTTGTCTCTGGACAAGGTCTGGGGGACACATGGCTTAAACTTGCATGGGGTCTGAGGTAAAGGGGACACTATCCCTTTCTCCAGAGTCCAGCTTGCCATGACTTTAAATAGCATATAACAGTAAGCAAGAGCAAAAGGAAATAACAGATAAGAGAGCTAAGCATCCTGACATTCCTTGTCTTACTCTGAAGTTGTTTGTTTTTACCTAGGAAATTTATCTTACTCATTTGTAATACACAACGTGATAGGGTCTTGTCTATGTTTAATCTGGTTAAACCTCCAAATAATGTGAATTGCACCTGTGCTTATGATTTTGTGACCTATCTAGTATAGAACATCACCTGTGTCTAATGTAAGCTGAATTTAGATTAAGTCTACGTCCTTATATAAAACTTTTAGAGCATCCCTTAGAGTCTGTAAACAGTTAAAAAAAATCTTTAATTTTAGGCATGGTGTTTAGGTTTATCCTGAAAATTAACTTTCTGTTCCTTATAAAAGGAAATTAATTTAGGCAAAATTTGGTTTCTTTTAGATTTCCTATATCTTTCCTACATATGCACATCTTCATCCAATACTTTAACATTCTGACCTAAGTACCACTCAAAAAGCATTTTTAATGAGCATTCTATGTCCAACATTGAAAAATTCCTTCCCAGTTCCTCCAATCAACTCATCTCACCCAATAATTAAGCACTTTCTTATAAGACTACTTAGAGAAACTATACCAAATTGATTAATCCTATTACTCACTGATGAGCAGGTAGTCTAGATTAAAACAATTTTATGTCATCAAAAATCTCTACATAACAACCAGATTTCTTTATAATACCAGTATATATACCTACATATTTTATATAACCCATTGATTTGAGATATCACCTATTAATAAACTCCATGAAATACACTTTTAAAAGCTATCAACCATTTTGGGGACAATCTTTATCAATACCTCTAACACAGTTGGAAATGTTTTTATTAGGAGTAACTAAGGTTAATTTTGTTTCTGTCTTGTGGCAGGCTGGCCTAGAACTCAGGCCAGTTGCCTCCTCCTTTTAAGTAAAAGAACATTACAATCTTTTTAAAATACCTGGCAAATTATGAGTCACCACCTCAGGGAGAATTTTTTTTCAATAATCCTCTATGTAAGTTGAAGTTGACCTAGAATATAAACTCAGTAATTATATTTATGATATCATGTTGCACCATAGGCTTTAGTTCAATCTGACTATTTTTTTTTTCTTTCTCTTCTCCTTCTGCCACTTCATAGTGTCAGTGTGGTGGATGGGTGGGCAGGTGGCCCTTGGGCTCATCCCAGGAGGCAGCACTGGGTGCTGCCATCTTGGACAAAAGGACTCAGTGCCACAGTGATGGCCAGGCAGGGCAGGAGCTCACATTAACTCACTGCCTTCAGACCAGCCCCACCCATGCTCCCAGGCTCTCACCTGGGGTCGGGTCTGGTAGGCACAGAGGCAGCAGCCGAGATGCCAGGCTGCCCACCAGCCTGGGTGGCACATAGTCTTGGGGAGTAGAGAGGGCACTTCCTGAGTCTGGTATCCCCACAGGGCAAGTATGCCCCAGAGCTGGCTTAGTGAAGAGGGAAGAAGGGAGGAAGCCAGGGCCACCAGGAAGGGGGAAGCAGAGACACTGCACCTGTGTGGGCTGAGGTACCACTATCTTGGTGATATTATCCATGATAGGAAAAGAGTAGGAATGCCAAGACCAGAGGGCAATATTCCCAAGGGCTTAATAGCACCAAGAGGGATTTCCCCAAAGGTCTGGATGCAAGCCTGTACACAAGTTTAAGAGACCAGCAACCACCCTAGAGGCTTTTAAGAGGTTGATGCATTACCAGGTTTTTGTGTTGGAGAGAAATAGTTTTTACCAATGCCCAAACATGCTGTCAGGATCCAAACAGAGGGCTAGGGGCCTTTAGTCAATGCCGAGCAGTGGCCTTGGCCAAAAGACATCAGTTGCTCATTCATGTTGTTTGTGAATCAAAAGTAAAGGAGGAAAATAAAAGATCTTACAAGCCCTCAAAATGTGGGGGCATAGGCCACAGGGGGACAATGTCCTCCTAGATGACAATTGTCCCTCTGGGGGAGCACTCACTTACCCCCAGTGCATCTCAGCAGGTACCTGTTTGGGCACTAGCTGTGATTCCTGGCTGCCCTGGGGACAGTGCATCAGTGTCCCAGCAGTGTCCAGGCAACTGTGGAGCAGGGTCTTGAGTGGCCATGAGTGTGATGGGAAGAAACACCTTGGAGACCACTTCAGAGAACAGCTCATTTATTTGCCAGGGGAATGGGTTAATAACCATTTGTGAAAGAGCAGGAAGAGGCATGGGTCATAAGGGGATTGGCTAGTTCAAAGGTCCTGCTGATTCCTAATTAGCATGTAGTGATGTCACAGGTGAGCAGAAAAGGGTCACAGGGTCTAAATAGTGGTAGGAAAAGGTATGGGATACTGGTTGTAGGGGGATTAGCTGTGTGAAGGCTGTTCGCCGATACCTCATTAACATACAGGGATGTGTTGGGCATGAGATCACAAGGCTTTGGGGAAAGCAAAACCTAAGTTTTATCAGAATGTCTTATCAGGTGTCCTGGGCTGGGGGAAGGAACAGCCCCACTCCTGCCAACCTCAGGGCCCAAGGGTCCAGGCTCACTGCATCCTCGGAGAGGGAGTGGCCCCACTCCTGCCGATCTCAGGATCTGAAGTTTTTGGGGTCCAGGCCAGCTGCGACCACCTGTGGCCATGGGCACTTAGCCATGCCTGGCAGCTCAGGCCTGCTTTAACCCTCAGTGGCCCAGGCTCTTACCTGTGCCTGACAACTCTGTATTTAAAACATTTGAATATTTGTGGAAAAGTAAGATGAATGGTGATGCTGGTTGGTTGCTTCTAGCATCTCTGGATAAACTATTACAGGAGCAGCAGAAGCTCAGAAAGGAAAATTCTAAGCTTAAGACCCACATACATGATCTGAAGGTTTCTAAAGGCACCCTGGAGGAGAGCCTCCTCTCTAGCCAGAACAGGGCTCAAATTGCAGAAAACCAAACCCAAGCTCTCAATGTGAGATTGGCTAACTGGCAACATAAGCACAAATCCGAGCCTCACAGGCTATTAGAAGTTAAAGTGAGGGCACTGATTGGAAAACAGTGGGATCCTATGACTTGGTATCGTAATGTATGGGAAGACCTTGAAGAATCTGGGGACATTGAACTCTCAGGTTCTGAAGAAGTTGTGAATGAGAATATGACCTCTCCTCCCTTAGCAGCAGATGTATCCCCCTTCCCACCCTGAACATTACCTTCTCCACCCTTGCCTGACAGAATTAATTCTTCTTTGTTTGCAGAATAAGCAGGAGGTGCTGATACTCCTCAGTGCCCACCCATCTTTGCCTCTAGACCTATAACCACATAAGGCTAGGCAGGCCCCTGAAAGTGAAATAGAAAGTGTGACACAAACCAGGTGTGGTGGCACACTTGGGAGGCAGAGGTAGGAGGATCGCTGTGAGTTTGAGGCCAGCCTGAGACTACGTAGTGAATTTCAGGTCATCCTGAGCTAGAGTGAGACCCTACCTCGAACCCCCCCTGAAAAAAAAAGTGTGATACAAGAGGTGAGATACACCCCCTAAAGTACTTCAAGAGTTTTCTAGCTTGTACAGGCAGAAGCATGGGGAATATGGGTGGGAATGGATTTTAAAGGTGTGGGATGAGGGAAGAAGGAATATAAAATTAGATCAGGCTGAATTTATTGAAATGGGCCTGTTGAATAGACATTTTAGATTTAATACTGCAGTTTGTGCAGTTGGAAGAGGTGCCAAGAGTTTATTTGATTGGTTAGCTGAAGTATGAATCCAAAGATGGCCTATTGTAAATGAGCTCAAGCTGCCTGATATCCCTTGGCTTAATGTGAGTGAAAGGATTAAAAGGCTCAGAAAACTGGAATGCTGGAGTGGATTTGTAATGTAAACTCATCTTTGCCCCCACAATGGGGAACATCCAGAAGATGTGCCCTTCACTAAGAATATAAGAAACAGATTAGTGAGGGGAGCACCAGCATATTTAAAGTGCCCAATCATTGGTCTTTTATGTAACTAAGACATCACAGTGGTAGCAACAGTTGCTGCATTAGGTGACCTAGATGCAATGGGTCTAACTGGATCTCAGGGTAACAAGGGCCAAGTGTCAGTGCTGAATTGCTAAAGGTGAGGTGTGCATGTAATGAACAGCCTCAGCAAAACAATGCAGATAAAGGTATGACTTATATGGACCTTTGGTACTGGCTGATTAATCATGGTGTTCCCAGAAGTCAAATAGATAAGAAGCCTACTGAGTTCCTGCATGATCTGTATAAGCAGAAAAGTTCCAGAGCAAAGGAACAAAAGACCACTTTGAATTATAGCCACAGGGAATCAAGGCCTCTTAATTAGTTTCCACACTTGAGCCAGTTTACAGATCCTGAGCCCATTGATTGAAGGGGTGGCCAGGTCCCCTTGAGGAAGGACCCTCCTACAATCCCACTCTTGGTGCCACCTTTACTGTTGCTGTCAGGTTCACATTGCTGCCAGAAAACACCCAACCAAGAGCAGCTTGTGGAAAAAAAAAGGTTTATTTTGGCTTATGGGCTCCAGGGGGAGCTCCATGATGGCGGGGGAAACGATGGCATAAGCAGAGGGTGGACATCTCCTCCTGGCCAACATCAGATGTACAACAGGAGAGTGTGCCAAACACTGGCAAAGGGAAACTGGCTATAATACCCATCAGCTGGCCCTCAGCAATACATGGCCTCCAGGAGGCATTAATTCCCAGTCTCTACCAACTGTGAACCTGGCATTCAGAATACCTAAGTTTATGCGGGACACCTGAATCAAACCACCACACTACAGGACAGGTAAGTTACAAATGAATCCTTAGAGAAGTTGGAGGAAGTTTCTTGCCTGCTGTGGCTCCTACTGACTGGCTGATACCATATAGAAGACAGCAGAGGATCGCAGCATATCTGCCTTCTATGTGTCTCTGATGCAAGTGAGCTAGAAGGAGGTGGGATGTTGGCCTCCTGCCCACCACTGATTTTACTTGTGTTTAGTGCAGTTGAAATAGTTTGAAACCTAGATCACTGGCGAGGAAATTTGGAAGCTGACAGAAATAGCAGAGGGAGGAGGAAGGATAATCAAGGCATTCAGTAATAAGCCAACAAGAACTAAGAAAATGTTCTATTATTCATTGCTTTACAAAGTCATAAAGTTGAATGGGTTTCAAAAATCTATTGCACTGAGTTTTCTAACTTGTTTAAGATTGTACGTAAAAACAAATGTTTTTTTTCTTTTTAAATGCAGCTCTAATCTAGAAACATTGAAACTTGACTAGTGTTGACTTTCAGAACACACACCCACCCACACCCACCCTTTATTGCCCTATTCAGGCCATTTCCTCTGCTCTCCTTCTCCCTCTGTATGTTGGGGAAGGATGCTGTCATAAACTCAAGGCCCTTATGCTTAAGTGGCAAGTGCTCTTAATCCCTGAGCCATCTCCTTCATCTCTAAGGTCACCTGCAGCCCTAACATTAGATGATCCTGCTCCCTCCATTTCTTCATAATTCTGCTTAAGCTTTTGGCACTGTAAGATTGGAAGAATGGGATGGAAGTAGGAATTGATTCTTTAGCTCACTCTCAGCAATAGAAAATGAATTATTGAGTCTCTGTTAAAAGCTCCATCTCTGATTTAGCTCTGCTATGATGCATTTTAATAAGTATAAGGTTTCAGTCATAGCATATAACACAAGGTAAGTAAGTGATGATGTTTCCCTTTCCAAACTCATTACTCTTCAGCTGTGTCACAGGTTCTGCAGGAATCTCAGGACATGTTCAGAAGGTGCTTCCAGAGAACAGAAACTGGCAGGCAAAGTAATGACTTGGTATCTCAGGACATGTGTCCCGATAATCTGTGTTTACATGTAAATTAACTTATTTTGTGAGGCACTTAGAAAGCATTGAACAGACTATTCTCCTTCTAATTTAAGAACTGCATATTTCTTCAATATTATTTCTCTATTTTCAATTTTCAATATTAGTCATCACAGAATGCATGGTCAGCCAAAACTATTAGATTTAATCCATGTAAATGTAACTTCCTACATTGGGACTAAAATTATAAATCTAACCCCATTTATAGAGATCCAGTCCCATGGTCTTTTACATGAGAAAGACCTGGAGGCCTCAGTGAGTTGATGCAACCAGACAGTGTGACAGAGTAGGCTACAATCCATGCATTAGGCTGTATGGGTGGTTCTCTTCATCAAGTTCACACTCTGTCCAAAGAGGTAGGGTGGGAAATGGTAAAAGACCTTAATTAAATAGAAAATGAATTGTAAGGCTACTGTGGATGCTTATCTTATAAAGCAGGTGACCACAGAGAACACGATGTCCCTAGCTCCAGCACCTTCCAGGTAACATATAAAATGCAGGAGCCATTTGGTTTTCCTTCATAGAACAGAACATGCTCAATAGAGGATACAGGGAGGCAGGAGGCTTTTGTACGAAATAAGCGGTTTCTAATAACTAAAATTTTCCACTTATATAATGAACTACTGGAGTGGAGTGGAAGCCCCCCATTACTGAAACAGAATAAGCAGACTATTTAAACACAGATTAAGGATAATAAACAAGCACCCATGCCAAGCTAAGAGATGCAATAATTATTAATTCTAGCTTACAATTATTAAGCCTGTCTTTGAGAGCTAGTGAAAGTAGAGGTTAACAAAGATTTTGTAGCCCAATAATGTGAGTTCCTTGTCACAGTCCAGATCTGTTTAGTAATTGGGTCATCTGGGCAAAGTCACTTTACCTCTCCAAACTTCAGCTTCTCTATAGTAAAATGGGGATACTCAAAACATTCATCTCACAGAGTGGACTAAAGATCCAGTAAGGTAACTAACATCGAGCATCCAGGACTGAGGAGATGGTTCAGTTAGCAACATTCTCACTGTGAAAGCATGTAGATGTGAGTTCAATTTGCAGAACCCATGGGAAAATACCAGGCTTGGTGACACATGCCTGTAATCCCAGCTCTGGGGAGGCAGAGACAGGAGGATCCCTGGGATTCACCGGCCAGCTAGGCTACCCTAACTGTCTAGTTCCAAGCTTTGTCCCAAATAAAGTTGATGGTGTTCCTGAGGAATGGCACTAGAGGTTGTCCTCTGTCTTCCACATATACTTGCATACACATATACACACATAGGCACATGCACAAACATGCATCAAAAAGCAAATCCTGGCATGCAGTACTGCAGCATGAGACTAGCTGTTAGAACACAGGACTGAAGTTCCTAAGACAAGTGAAAAACTTGTTCCACCACTTTCACATGGAGCATCTTCCCCAATTCCAAGCTCACGCTACATCTTCATGTGCTTTCACAGCATGACAGATAGCATTCAGAATTTTTTGTAGTCCAAATTGTAGAATGTGTACTAAATGTTTTCTTGTCCAAGGAAGTTAAGCACAAATTTATTGTCTTGATAGTTTCTTAAGGGATAAGAGCTGGGGTGAGTCATGTATGCTTTTATAGATGACCAGGTCTCAGGGCTACTAGATAGTGGCTGCTGGCTGTGTTGTAGTCTTGTTCAAAAAATGTGGACTGGAGAGATGGCTTAGCGGTTAAGTGCTTGCCTGTGAAGCCTAAGGACCCCTGTTCGAGGCTCGACTCCCCAGGACCCACGTTAGCCAGATGCACAAGGGGGCGCACGCGTCTGGAGTTCGTTTGCAGTGGCTGGAGGCCCTGGCGCGCCCATTCTCTCTCCCTTTCTCTATCTGCCTCTTTCTCTCTGTCTGACGCTCTCAAATAAATCAATAAAAATAACACAAAAAAAAAAATGTGCTCCTTGGAGCCGGGCATGGTGGTGCATGCCTTTAATCCCAGCACTTGGGAAGCAGAGGTAGGAGGATCGCCATGAGTTCAAGGCCACCTTGAGACTACATAGTTAATTCCAGGTCAGCCTGGATGGGAGTGAGACCCTACCTCAGTAAACCAAAAAAAAAAAAAAAAAAAAAAAAAAAAAAAAAAAATAGTGGTCCTTGAATTTTAGATTTAGATAGTCTTTAAAAAAAATGACTGAAATTGTATGGAATTTCAAGTTAAGGATAAGCTCATATCCTACTGTTCCTTAACATACTTAAAAATGGTTAAAGGAATCTTGCTTGTTTAGTAACCATGAACCAATTTTTGGAAGAGCCAATTAAGGTACATTTAAAAAGTTTTAAAGTGATTTTATTAGATTAAGAGAATACAGAGAGCTCCTGCCCATGAGAAGAGATAGTAGGACAAAGACCCTGAAGATGCATTGTTAACTTGTAGAGACCCAACTGACATTTTCCATTCACTTAAATCTTTCTCTGTTCAGTCAGCCGTTCTCTTGTAGGGTTTGCATTTTCTTATGAATTATTCTACTCCATTATTCTACTAATATTTAAAAGCTGTATGTGTCCCATAATGTCTGCTGCCTCCACACTGAAATCTCACAGTGCAATCTCCTCTGCATTCTTGTCATTGCTCCTAATGAGGCAGCATTCCACCTGCTTCATTTGGGCCTGTTGGCAAATAAATACCCCCACATTCATGATGGATAACTAGTGGATGTTCAGTCACAAGGCTACTAAAACCAACTGGTTCAAAGTGTCAGGCCTTCTGAGGATGATGCAAAGAGGCTGGTAGAGGTGTTGGGATGGTGCAGATCTCAAAGCTTTTTAGATGCAAACTAGTCCTGTCATCTTAATTTCACTGAATCTTTGCAAGTAAAAGTAATCCTGAAGCAAGCAGAAGAATCTGGCATCTATGCTCATAGTATATTAGTGCTCATCACTGACTTTCTCACTTGGAATTTCATAATTTTTTTAACTTAAATTTTTTTGGTTATTTTTATTTCTTTATTTGAGAGGGACAGACAGACAGAGAGAGAAAGAGGCAGAGAGAGAGAAAGAGAATGGGTGCGTCAAGGCCCAACCACACTGCAAATGAACTCCAGATGCATGGGCCACCTTGTGCATATGGCTTACATGGGTCCTGGGGAATTGAGCCTCGAAACAAGGTCCTTAGGCTTCACAAGCAAGTGCTTAACCACTAAGCCATCTCTCCAGCCCCCTCATGATAATATTTAAGAAGAAATGGTGTGTGTGTAGTAGCACTGGGAACTGAACCTAGGGCCTTATGAATGCTCAGCAAGTGCTGTACCACTGAGCCACATTCCCAGCAAAAGAATTTGTTATATATAGACATGTAGATATATATTCAGTGGTGTGCTGGTAGCATTTAACAACTCTCTAGGAAATATTCTCCCAAGAAGCCCTGGTTTATGTCTTTGTTGGTCTCTGTGGTTATTTCTTTTTCCAAACAGGGTCATATGTATACCAGCCTGTCCTCCCAGTCCTTGTGTAGCCAAGAATAACCTTGAACTTCTAACCCTCTTGCCTTTACCTCCTGAGTGATGGGATTGCATGTGTGAACCACTATGCCCAGTTTATGCCATGCTGAGAATTGAACCCAGGGTTCCATGTATGCTAGGAAAATACTTTATCAACTAAACTACATCCCCAGTACACACACACACACACACACACACACACACACACACACGTATTGTTTTTCTAGGCCCTACACTCTAGGCCCAGGCTGACCTGGGACTCATGCTATAGCCCCAGGCTGGCCTTGAATTCAGTGATCCTCTTGCCTCAGCCTCTGAAGTGCTAGAATTAAAGGCCTGTGCCACCTTAACATATTATTAAAGTGTGGGTTTTATCTTAAAATTAGAATTGCCTTCATATAAGTTGTAATATTTGAACATAGGAGCCACTATATAAGATTAAAGTCAGGGGTTCTGGAGTGAGAGGGTCTATGTTTGGGTCCTAGTTAGATTGTCTACTAGGGATGTAATCTGGGCCTAGACCCAGACACTAGTGGCAGACTGACTCTAACACCTTTGAAGGACTCAGCACACTGTACAAGGATGTGATTGGAAGTAGTGGAAGAACTAGTTCAAGCTTAAAAAATGCATCTGGGAAATGTTGACAGTTCTAGGCTCTGCTTTCCTTAAAGTATTTTTTTCTCCATTCTATGGTTCTTTTCTGAAAATGTTCATCACACCACCCACCATACTCCAACTGAAACCTTCTTCACCACAATCAGGTCAAGCACTCTGAATTAACTTTTGAATTCTGTAAACGTATTTATTGGAAGTTTTCATACTAACTCTATTCCTATAATGTTACACTTACATTGTAGTAAAAATAGTAATGCTATATACTTGTGATTATTTTTCACGCACCTCCCTTTAACTCAATTTGTAGTAATGTCACAAGTTACTGTTTGTTATAGTAAAAAAAAAAGTATCTCTTTAAGAACACACAATGAAATGATAAATGTTTCTAGTCCCAGCCCTGGTAAGGCTAAGGCAGGGTGCTCACTTAAGTCTAGGAGTTAGAGATCAGACTGGGCAATACAAGACCCTCTCTCTATTAATCAATCAATTAATATTTAAATTATTCATTAGCTTAACAGCTATTGGACACAGTTAATATCAGATAATATTGTGCTAGGAAAAGTGTAGAATGAGAAAAAGGACATTATTAGTTTATAAAATATGGAACAAGGTTGGAGAGATAGCTCAGCAATTAAGGCATTTGCCTGCAAAGCCTAACAATCCTGGTTTGATTCCCTAGTGCCCATATAAAGCCAGATGCAAAAAGTGGCACATGTATCTGGGGTTCATTTGCAGTGGCTAGAGGCCCTGGAGCACCCATTCTCTGACTGTCTATCTCTTTTCTCTCTTTGCTTGCAAATAAATGAATAAAATATTTTTAAAAATAAAAATATGGAACATAATATCTAAATATTATGTGCATTTAAACTAGAACTCACTTAAAAGAAAATTATTTCCATAATGCTTTGCTTGAAAGCAATCAAGGAACTTATAGTGAGTTTAACCCTCAAGCCATAATTCAAACATTTATGAATGTAAACTATACTTAGTCTTGATTATTCAACTTGGTTTTATCCGGTCATTCCACTAGGATGATAGCACTTAAGTTTGATTATGTAAATTGATTGTTCTATGCCTGTCCTCAATATCAGGGTTGAGTCTCAAATTGGTAGCATGAGACAAGTAGTAGACTGGTCCATTCTGCTTCCCTCATGTTTGCATGGCCCTTGGGGAAGCTAGTGGCAGTTAAATAATGACAGCTGACACTTGGAGAATGAAGACATCTTGCTGTCTTGCCACTTGAGGCAGAAAACTGTCTGATGTTGCTCACTGCCCTTCTACTCAGAAGATCTTGTATTTACATGCCTGATGGCATCTTTCTACTGCTCCCACAGGACTCTGCCCAGAATCAAACAGCTTACTTCTTAATTAAGCAGTGGTCTATTACCCAGCAGATATCCTCTTCCACCTCATCAAAGGCACATATATTCACACACCTGGGAATGAAAATAGAATCACTTTGAAATGAAAAGAATCTTCTTGTCTATTTTGTTGAATCTACGTGATGATAAGTATACATTCCCTCATATAACTACATTCCCAGCCCTGGAAGAATATCTTGAAGGGAGAAACTTCAGTACATATGAAAAAACTATTTTTCTTTCTTTTTTTTTTTGGAAGGAAAGAATTTATTTCCAGCTGAGAATTTTGTCAAGGCAAGAAAAGCATTGCAGAGCAGAAAGCCAGGCTGTCACATCTTGTCACATCAGCTAGAAGGAAGCAACAGGAGTGAGCTAGCTCTGAACACCCAATAGGGCTTGTGGTCATTTGAATGTGAATGTATGTCCCCCACAGCCTAGGGTATTTTTTGTTATTTGTTGTTTTGAGATAGGGTTTTGCTGTAGCCCATGCTGACCTGGAATTCACTATGTAGTCTCAGGGTGGCCTTGAACTCATGGCAACCCTCCTACCTCTGCCTCCCAAGTGCTAGGATCAAAGACATGTGCCACCATACCTGACTCTGAGGTATTTTTGATTAAGCTTGCAACTTGAGTGCCCTGCTGGAGGAGGGGTGACTGGGGTGACTCTTGTAGTCCTATGCAAAAGTGTGTTCAGAACCACTTTAAGCTCTGGCTGTTTATTTTTTGCAGGCTGTTTGGTGATGTCTTTCTGCTATAAATCCATGAAAGTGAACCAGCTTCTTCCACCACAGGTTGTGTCTCCCCTGGATTCTGAAATGAACCCTTTCCTGCCATAAGCTGCTTCTGGTCAGGTTTTTGTTCCAGCAACTTGAAGGTAACTACAACAGGGCTGAAATAATAAGCCTCAAGGCCTGCCCTCAGTGACATATCTCCTCCAGTGATGCCACACTTCCCAAAGGCCCCACAATTTTTCTAAATTTCCACCAGCAGGGACCAAATATTCAAAACACATGAGCTTATGGGACACATTTCACTCAAACCACCATATCCCCCATGGGGGTGAGGGATGGGGAGAAGATGTAGCTCAGTTGGTAAAGTGCTTACCTAGCATACATGAAGCCCTGGGTTCAATCCCCAGCCATAGCGACATACACCTGTGATCCCAGCACCCAGGAGGTGGATGCAAGAGGATCAGGAGTTATAGGATAGTCTTACAGACATGAGATATTGGCTCAAAAAAAATAAATGTATAAATAAACAAATAAAATGTCCTCCCCATGGTTTTGAGTGCTATCTCTATGCTGGTGGTATTATTTTGGGAGGCCATGGATCCCTTAAGAAGTGGAGCCACCAGGTGTGGTGGTACACGCCTGTAACTCCAGCACTCAGGAGGCTGAGGTAGGAGGATTGCCATGAGTTTGAGGCCACTATGAGACTATGTAATGAATTCCAGGTTAGCCTGGGCTTGAGTGAAATCCTACCTTGAAAATCAAAAGGAAAAAAAAGAAAAAGGAGCCTAGCTGGCATAAGTAGGTTGCTATGGGCAGACATTCGAATATGTAACGGACCCCTGGTTCCTATTGTGCTACCTACTTCCTGGTCTACTGTAACATAAAGAGCTACATGTTCCCACCTTTAGGAACTTAACTGAGCCACACCCTCCCTGCCATGATGGACTAAAACTTTTTATTTCTTTTGTTAGTTTTGTACTCAGTGAATACTGTCAAGTTGGTACCAAGTTGGAGGTTGTTAGCCTCCTCCATGTCCTACCCCCTCCCCCTGGCCCTTCCTTGTTGAGGTATATGAGTCATGCATTGTGGAGTTAGCCCACAGTTATGGGTAGGAGGAAATGTCTCTGCATATCATAACTCAATGTGTGGCTCTGACATTCTTTCCACCACCTCTTCTGCAAAATTTCACTGAGCCATGTTGGGTTCATTTTGGGTCTGCTTCAGTGATGAGGTGTTGGGGGCATCTGTGTCTTTGTATATATGATTTGGTAGGAGTTGATTGTTCTCTGTGTCAATCTCCATCACCCTTGTGCTGGTACCAGGGTCACCAAGAAAACAGCAGCCTTGCTTGTTTCACCAAATATTCTTAGCTTCAGCTGAGGCCCTTTTGAGGTATGATGGGGTGGTTCTCTCCTTGGGATCTGCATCTATCTGAAAAAGAGAAGCAGATTCTCCAATGGAGAATAAAGTTAGCACTAGATAAATGGGAAAACCATTATTTTTTTATACAGAATTTAATAGGGGTAGGCCCTCTTGTAGCCTGGTGGTAGCTTGATAATGGAGAGGGGGTTCATGTTTGAATCTGATTCTGACTTGTTTCCCAGCTCCAGCTATGGGTCCCATTCCACTGAGCGGATCAGTTAGCCAAATCAAGAGCAGTTGGTTTCCCACCATGGCTGTGCACCACTATTGCACTTGTGTGAGCATCATGACAGGTTATTTGCTGCTAAGTAGGTTAGACCATGAGTTGCTTGGACAGATGTTGGTCATTTTCCCCCAGTCGCCCATGTAGCACATTCTGGCACTAGACGCACTGACTGTCTGGGGACTGACTCTCTTCCAGCTTCCAGCCATGTCACTCCATGTTATGAGTCAACCACATATGGTGTCTTCAGCAGTAGGGTCTTACCACTAATGTTTGGTGGGTCATCAAGTACTCTGACAGAAATCTGTCTTTCTTTTAGGAAACCTTGTAGGTCTCTCTGATCAAAAGCTCATTGTGGATGATAGCCACATGCTGGTACTGGGAGTTACAGGTCAGTGCCTACTAAGAAAAGGAAGAAAAAGATAACCAATATAAAAGAGTTAGAGAGAAGAGAGAGAGAGAGAGAGAGCGAGCGAGCAAGAGAGAGAGAGAGAGAGAGAGAAGCTATAGAAGATTAAGGTCAGTCTTCATCGTACCCTCTCCACTGCCTTGTGACTCAGGTGTTCTTTCTAAGGGCCTGGTGAAGGTTCAACCATTTGGTCTGCCTTTTAGGATGTAGAATTTTATGGTACCATTGCAGTTTGGTTCTAGATTTGTGTCCTCCACCCCCTCTCTTGCCTTACCCTCCCTCCCAACCCACCCTACTGTCTAGTCCTTGAGATGCTTGCTATGTATGTCATCATCTTGCATAGATTCAGGTTAGGTGCTGTAGATGAGTGAGACTATGCAGCAATTATCTTTCTGTGATTGGGTAAGTTCACTGAGAATGATCTATTCCAGGTTCAACCATTTTTCTTCAAATTTCATTGTGTATTTTTTTCTTACTGCTGTGTAGAATTCCATTGTGTAGATAGACCACATCTTAGTTATCCATTCTTCTAGTGATGGACATCTGGGTTGATTCCAGGTCTTAGCTATTACAAATTGAGCTGCTATAAACATGGTTGAGCAAATCTCTCTGGCCTGTGGTTTGAAGGTTTTAGGGTACATGCCCAGTAAGGGAATAACTGAGTCTGTTGGTAACTCTATAGTCAGCTTTTTTAGGAGTCTCCATATTGCTTTCCAAAGTGGTTGTACTGTCTTACATTCCCATCAACAGTGGATGAAGGTTCCTAATTCTCCACATCCTTGTCAGCATTTATTTTCATTTGATTTTTTTTTTAATTTTTCAATGTAGGGTCTCACTCTAGTCCAGGCTGACCTGGAACTCACTATGCAGTCTCAGGGTGGCCTTGAAGTCACAGCAATCCACCTACGTCTGCCTCCCGAGTGCTGGGATTAAAGGAGTGCACCACCACACCCGGCTCTTCATTTGATTTTTTGATGTTTGCTATCCTTACTGGGGTAAGGTCTAATCTCATAGTTGTTTTAATTTGCATTTCCCTGATGATTAGGGAAGATGAACATTCTCTTAAGTGTGTGTTTTCCATTGCCTCATTTTGTGAGTGGGTTGTTTAACTTTTTATTGTTTAGGTTTTTGAGTTCTTTGTAGATTCTAGAGATTAGACCTCTGTCAGTTGGTTATTCAACAAATATTTTATCCCATTCTGTGGGTAATCTATTGGCTTAGCTTATTATATGCTGGTCTGTGGAGAAACTCTTCAGTTTCATGTGATCCCATTGGTTGAGTGATTGTTTAAGATCCTGTGCTACTGGGGTTTTGTTTAGGAAGTCTTTTTCCATTCCTATATCATGGAAAGTTCTTCCTATATTTTCTTCCAGTAGCAGTCGAGTTTCTGGTCTTATATTGAGGACTTTGATCCATTTGGACTTGAGTGTTGTGCATGGCGAGATGTATGGATCAAGTTTCAATTTGCTGCATATGGTTATCCAGTTTGTCCAGTACCATTTGTTGAAGATGCTGTCTTTTCCCCAGCCTATATTGTTAGGGCCTTTGTCAAATATCAAGTAACTGTAGTTTCTTGACCCAAAGTCTGGGTCCTCAAGTCTATTCCATTGGTCTATACTCCTGTTTTTATGCCAGTACTATGCTGTTTTTTATTACTATGGCTTTGTAATACAACTTTAGATCAGGTATGGTGATGCCTTCAGAGGTATTTCTTTTGCTGAGGCTATGCTTGGATATTCAAGGCCTTTTGCCTTCCCATATGAAATTTGAGATCATTTTTTTCTATCTTTGTGAAGAACAATGTTGGGATTTTAATTGGAATTGCATTAAATCTGTATATTGCCATTGGTAGGATTGCCATCTTCACAATGTTAATTCTGCCTATCCAGGAGCATGGGTGGTCATTCCATTTTCTCAAGTCCTCCTCAATTTCTTTTTTGAGTGTTTTTATGTCTTCATTGTGTAGCTCTTACACTTCCTTGGTTAACATTATTCCAAGGTATTTGTTGTTGTTGTTGTTGTTATTGAAAATGGGACCATGTCCCTTATTTCTTTCTCTGTATCTTTGTCATTTGCATATAGAAAGGCTACTGATTTGGGGCATTGATTTTGTATCCTGTTACTTTGCTATAGGAATTAATCACCTTCAAGAGTTTTGGGTTGGAGTCTCTCAGGTCTCTTATGTATAGAATCATGTCATCAGCAAATAGAGCTAATTTAACCTCTTCCTTCCCAAATTGTATCCCTTTTATTTCTTTCTCCTTTCTTATTGCTTGAGCTAGGGCTTCAGTACTATATTGAAGAGCAGAGGTAAAAGTGGAAACCCCTGACTTGTTCCTGATCTCAATGGTAATTCCTCCAGTCTCTCTCCATTAAGTATTATTTGGTATTATTATCTTTATTATGTTATGTTATGTTATTATGTTATGTTATGTTATGTTATTATGTTATTATGTTATGTTATGTTATAGTATTATTATTATTATTATGTTATGGTATTATGGTATTATTATCTTTATTATGTTAAGATATGAAGCAACCATGCCAATTCTCTCCAATGTTTTGATAATGAAGTGATGTTGTATTTTGTCAAAGGCCTTTTCTGCACCTATTGAAATGATCATATGGTTTTTGTGTTTAACCTTATTTATGTGGTTTATTACATAGACAGATTTCCATATGCTGAACTACCCCTGTGTTCCTGGGATGAATCCCACTTGGTCAAGGGGGATAATGCTTTTGATGTATTGTTGGATTTGGTTTGCAAGGATTTTGTTCAGGATCTTTGTGTCTAAGTTCATCAGGGAAATAGGCTGGTAGTTTTCTTTTCTTGTGGCATCTCTGCCTGGTTTTGGAATTAGGGTGATACTAGCTTCATAGAAGGTGTTGGGTAGCTTTCCCTGTTCTCCAATTGTGTGATACAGTTTGAGAAAGATTAGTTTGAATTCTTCTATGAATGTTTGATAGAATTCAGCTGAGAAGCCATCTGGTCCTGGATTCTTCTTTTGGGGGAGGTTTTTTATTATTATTATTTTCAATCACAATAAGTGTGATAGGTTTATTTAGGAGATTAATCTGCTCTGAGTTTAGCTTTGATAGATGGTATGTGTCCAGGAATTTATCCATTTCCTCCATATTATACAATTTTGTGGAGTAGAGGTTTTTGAAATAAATTCTGATGATTCTCACAATTTCACTTATGTCTGTTGTGATCTCTCCTTTTTCATTTCAAATTTTGTTAATTTGAAGTGTCTCTTATTTTTTGCTTGATCAAATTGGCCAGGGGTTTGTTAATCTTGTTTATGTTTTTCAAAGAACCAGCCCTTTGTTTTGTCAATTTTCTTAGTTTTCAGTGATTCCCCTTTTTTCCCCTTTGCACCCTCCCACTCATGATCTATTAGAGATTACTGTCCCCTAAAAACCCAGTGAACCCTTAATGCCTTGCCTTTCTTTCCCAGGGAGGTGTGGCGCAGTTAGGTGGTTGCCATCCTGACCAGAAGTCCTGGAAAAAATATTTGTCCATGTAGATTGTCTCTACCCATATATTGCTTATGATAAAATTATGTGAAGCAAGATCCTACTGCTGCTTCAAAAACCTGGAACATAAAAAGTGCAATAAATAAACATTTCTGTAGCTGTCCTTCACTGCCCTTCAACTTCAAAATAACAAAATTATTATTATTTTTCTAAATATTTTAATTTTTTTCTTTATTTATTTGAGAGAGAGAGAGAGAGAGAGAGAGAGAGAGAGAAATAGGCAGGGAGAGACAGAGAGAGACAATGGGCATGCCAGGGCCTCCAGGCTGCTGTAAACAAAGTCCAGATGCATGTGCCCCCTTGTGCATCTGGCTTATGTGGGTCCTGGGGAATTGAACCTAGGTCCTTTGGCTTTGCAGGCTAGCATGTTAACCACTAAGCCATTTCTCCAGCCCAAAATAACAAAATTATTTAGACACAAAGAATTACAAACATTCTTAAAGGACCAGGAATAAAGCACATCTTCAAAGAACACAAGATCAAAACATAATGATAAAATCCCCTCCTCCCCAAAAGGAATTTCAGGTAAAGAATGCAAATCAACATTTGAAAATATAAATACTATTAACAAATTATAAAAACAAAATAGTACCTCAGAGGGCAAAACTGTCTCAAAGAACCATTATGTGAGTGTAAATTTTCATCCCACTTCTCTCCCATGGACTGTCTCCTGTGAACTTGTCTTTCTGCAACCACAGGGTCTATGTCAGATCTCTATGTGGCTCTAAATATATTCAAAGCTCAGATTCAAAAAACTTTCTAAAAATTTTTTTAACCCCAGAAAAGTGGTACAGCGGTTTCAAAAACTCTCTAACTGTATCATTATAGTAGACCACCATCTTGGCCAGCAAGTCTAGGTGGAGGAGAAGAGAAGATGTGAAGGCAAGGGTGGCTCTCAGTGGCCTCTCCAGGGTCATGTGTAAAAGTAGAATGCCATCTACTATATGTTGGACTTCAAGGTCTCAGTCACTGCCTCTAAAATATCTCATTGCTCACCCTGTCACCATCAATATATTCTTATCCAACAAAATGCCTCCAACTTACCATTCTGTCCAGAACCACATTAATTAATTAATTTTGTTTATTCACCCAGACAGTATTGCTATAGTTGTACTGAGAATGTTGTTAAAGAGAAATTAAGGGGAGAGAGATTCAGTTCCATGAAATGCAGGCAGACTCAGGGGTCTTCTGGGACTGAGTGAACCCTGCCAGGCTTCTGTCTGGATATGTTGGTTGTTGTCTAGTGAATTGAAAAGTTACAAACGTGTTGTAGTTACCTTCTTGTTCCTGGGACAAAACACCCAACCAAAAGCACCTGATGGAAAGAGTTTATTTTAGCTTACAGTCTCAAGAGGAAGCTTCATGATGGCAGGGAAACAATGGTAGAGCAGAGGCTGGACATCACTTCTTTCCATAGTAGCTGGTAGAAAGCAGCAAGGGAGTGAGCTTACTTCTGGCAAGAGGCCCCCTTGTACACCTCCTGAAGTGAAGCTCCACCTCCCAAATTACCACCAGGTGGGGACCAAGCACTGAAAACACTGAGTTTATGGGGACATTTAATTCAAACAACCACAGTATGATGGATCCCATGGCTTCAGGAGGGAAGGGCATTTCTGGGTATGGACATAGTTTGATGCACAATAGGGGCTAATCCTGACCAGGTGGTCTATGCACAATACAACACACTGCCCTTTAATCATCTGTTTAACACCATGAGAGGCTGTGGTGGGATGAGGAATGTACACTTGCAGAAGGTTTCTCCACTGTTTCCCTCTACCAGCTTCAACTTACTGAACCCCCGGGTGCTGACTGAAGCACTTGGCAAAGGATGTGGCACCTCTTACCCAAATCCTGGCATTTGTTTAGGAGAGGTTATGACTCAGAGTGGCTATCAGGGGATAACTCCTCTCTCAATGGTTCTTGCTTCCATAGAAAGGGCATTTTCTCCCCCATTCACTAGGTATCCCAGTCCTCTCCATCCTTTTGTATATCTTAGGAAGTCCCAAAGACATGCTTTAGAACCTTGAACCTTGGCACTTACAGAAAGAGACTTCTAGAACAGGAGCTCATGTGCATCTAGGGTTCATTAGTTAGTTTCTTTCTGTCTCACAATACTTCTGTTTAATGAACAAGAAGTGGTTTTCTAGGAAGGTTAGGAAGTCCTCTCGAGATCACACCACTACCCAGTGGTGAGCAGTAGTAGCCTATGACGGAGCTGGAATGACCAAAGAGCTCTTATGCCTCTTCACTGCCCTCTAAGTTTAAAATATAAAAGTCTTTAACATGAAGAGCATCAAATATTCATACAAAGCTAGGTAAAGAGCATAGTGGCCCCAGAGCCTCCTCTTCATCTTACAGTGGGGGAGGGGACCCCAGGATCTGTGTGTCTAGGGACATTTTTGGACCCTCTTCATTTACTTTGTCAAGTGGTTTAAGCCTAATAATCACTGAGCTCTTTGTGAGGCATCACATAGATTCTTGAGGTATAGAAGAGATAATGTAATTTATTTATGGAATGTGACTGTGTGATGCTTTGATGTCTGCTTTTTCCAGTACAGAAATGAGGAATGTCTAGCTAATCCAGAATAATACACCTCTAAAAGTAATACGCTCTTAATTATCTAAAAATAAGTATGCATCAAATTAAATGTTTTCTTTAGGGCTATCATTACTTTTTATTATATTTTAGTTCTCACCAAGGAATAATATATTATGAGAAAAATGCACAGATATTAATTGCAACATCAATGCATTGTAACATAAATTTTAAACTTTACATAATTTAGGATTTCCTCACTGATTAGTTTTTTTTTTTTAATTTGACAAATATTTATCAAGTGCCTACTATGGGCCAGGCACTCTTCAACAGGATAGATTGGTGAATAAAACAATCACTGCCTCATAGCACCAACATTCTAACTGTATTTTAGATAGTAATGAGCAAATTCAAAACTTGTCAGGAGCTGGCAAGCGCGAGGAAGAAACATCAAGGGAATCAAACAGAAGGGGACAGGGAGATGATTCTGTTCAGAGAGGTTACTCACAAATGTCTCATAACAAGGGGACATTAGAGAAGGTTATAGAAGTTGAGTGGTTACAGCTACCCAGAGCATGGGAATTCCAAGCCCAGGAGCTTGTACAGTACTGCCTCTCCTGCTTCATGTGTGTGGTATCTACCAGGAGGCCAGCAAGGCTTTCAGCGGATGAGAGGCCCATGGGCATCTAAGGACAGATCTTTCACAGCCTCATGGGTCACCGAGGGGTCTGGGATTGTACTGCAAGTGAGAGTGAGCCTTTGAAAGACAGTGATGTGCTTTTCACAGGAACTGCTGATTTTTGTGAGGTGTGTTGACTGAGGAGGAGGAAAGTAGAGAGCAGGGAAAGCTGGGCATCAGACCCTATCACAGAGGGTGGTTGTTGGGACCCAGGTGGCAGAAGTTAGATTCTGTGCAGATTCCTGAAGGCAAAATCCATAGACTTGAAAATGGGTATTATATGAGAAAAAGCTCCAACGTCTCCCTGCAGCTTTTGGTAAACTCAAGTAAAATGGAATAAGTAAACTGAGTATCTATGGCCTTAATTAGGGAGGTAGAGCCACTTTTTCCTTCTTTCTACTCAGCTGTTCTCATGTGTAATAGCTTATTTATTTCATGATCAGAGGTGGACCAATGTGTTCTGCCTTCAAGCTCTGACCCCCAGGGGCAGAAAAAAAATCTGTATTCCTGTGGGTTTCTAAGTGAAGAAGTCCTTCCCCTAGGCTCCCATTAGATGCCCCCCACACTTCATGTTTCAGAATGGGGCCATATTTTTGTCCTATACCAATTTTTGGCAAAAGAAATAGAGCTCCCATGATGGTAAGGCATAATCATAAAGACTCTTCATCCAAAACACATGTGCTAATTGACAATATCTAATATAAGATGATGATCCAAATGCTTTTTTTAAAAAATATTTTATTTATTTATTACAGAGAGGCAGATAGAGAGAAAGAGAGAGAGAATGAATAGGCATTCCAGGGCCTCTAGCCACTGCCAATGAACTCCAGATGCATATACCACCTTGTGCATCTGGCTTTACATGGGTACCATATAATTGAACCCAGGTCCTTAGGCTTTGCAGGCAGCACCTTAACCACTGAGCTATCACTCCATCCCCTAAAGGATTTTTAAATATCCAGTCATATGTGTAAATGAAAAGAATAGGAGAGGGCAAATCTGGAGGTCCACTGAGGGCTGAACTAGCCAGAAATTTTAATCACATAGAGCTTTGGTGCTTGGAGCAGAGCCAGTGTGCTTGCTGGTCTAGAGAAAGGAGTGAGTATTGGATAATGGTGCCAAATCACATTAGTGTGCAGTTTTGTTTTTGAACGCTTTTGAAAAACAGGGAGACTTGGTTCAAAATTTTGAGGAAAGTGACATACTTTTAAGATTTATGAACCATCAGCATGGCATTAAAGAGAAAACCTAGAGAAAGAAAAACTGCAGAGAGAATGGCACAAAACTCAAATGTGGATTCATGGTATTTCAGAAGATAGAAACATACAAAATCTGATTTTCAGTTGAAAATTAGCATGATTTAGTGTGTGGTAGGGAATCCAAGGTTGGAAGATGGTTTAGTGGATAAGCACTTGCTGCACAGTTGTGAGTACCTGAGTTAAGATCCCCAGAGTACACATATAGTGGTGCACTGCAGTGCTAATGTCTGTAACCACAGTGTACATAGGTTGAGAAGAGAGGCAGACACAGGAGAATTGCCCTAAAGTTTACAGTCAGCTAGCTGGGCAAATGGAGCAGTCAACATTGTGAACTATGAGAAACTCTGATTCAGACAAGGTAGAAGGCTTGGACCAATATCCAAAGTTGTCCTTTGACCCCCACACCCATGCTGTGGCAAGTGCACACCCATGGCCGCACCCATGAACATGCATACACAGTAGTTAGACAGAAGGGATCAGAATGTCTTCCTGTCTCTTCTCAGTTGCATGAATGTTGACAAATGCTTTGTATTATGTATTCTGCTTTACTTTTCTGTGGATTTGTAACACTCATAACAGTTATTGGAAGACAAGTGAGAAAACGTCTATGTGGCAGCACTTGGTACAATGCTTGGAATACAGTGTGTTCTCAGCAAAGGACCGTTATTTCAATAGTAACACATCTGCTATGCTTATGGTTACTATTAATCAGAATCCAAATTCTGTACAAATCATTAAATTTAGAGGTCATGGGCTAGGGAGATGGCCTAGCAGTTAAAGGTGCTTACTTACAAATATGCCAGCCAGGTTGAACTCCCCAGAACCCATGTAAAGCCAGATGCACAAAAGGGCACATGCATCTGGAGTTTGATTGCAGTGGCAAGAGATCCTGGCAGCCCATTCTCTCTCTTCTCACAAAAAATAAATAAGAATACCTTTTAAAAATTAGAGGTAGCTGGGAATGGTGGCACATGCCTTTAATCCCAGTACTCAGGAGGCAGTGGTGGATCACTAAGTTTAAGGCCAGCCTGGGACTATACAATGAGTTCCAGGTCAGCCTGGGCTAGAGTGAGCCCTTACCTCAGAAAAAAAATCAGAGGTCATTTGCTATTAAAGGTCACTGTAAATTCATGTGAGCACTCAACTTCTGACTTTTGTCAGACTAAATTGCATGTTCCTTTTAGTGACTTTAAAAGTTACAGATCCTGTATTTTCAGTACACATGGAATTAAAGTGTACATTGTATCATCTCCCTCTGAAGAGAAAACTTTTGGCATGTCCTCTCCCACCTGTTACACCTATTACATCTGAATGTTTGCCCCTGTGATTATTTCACACCCTCTTATTTGCAATGGATAGTGACCCTGCTCATAAAGCTTTCTACATCCCAATTACTTTTCCTTCTCTTTTCATTTTTCTTCTTCCTAGAAAATATATCCCAGTAATTCTTACAGAGAATTTCTGAGAAGGAAACATTTTTGAGCTTTCACATATTTGGAATGCCATTATTCCCACTCTGGGTGTAGAATTATAAGGTCAGTGTAATTTTTCTTATAATTAATTTTTTTATTTATAGGCAATATCCCACTCATTTTTTGTTGCACATAGACATCTGTGTACAAACATAAGTAATATGGAATGCAATAAAAATAAAATAAAAAACAAAGACAAATTAAGGATTAAATTATCAATAAAACAAACCTCACAAACCAGTTCTAATTTAGGAACTAGAATACAGAGCTAGGATATAGCTAAGTGGTAGGGCTTGTGCTTAGCATGGACCTGAATTTGATCCCTGGAACAACATACTGAGAAAGAAATAGAAGATAGCAGTATTAAACAGTATTATTGAAGTTGTCCATATATTCCCATCTTCACTAACTCAGAAATTGGCATCTACCAAACTTTCCGTACTCTAACGTAGATGTGTGTATCATTAAACATTATATTAAACCTTTTCTTGTTTTGGAATTTATAAAATAAAAATATCTATGTCATAAGTGGATTTCTGTCAGTTTTTTTTACCATGATTTTTTCCAAATATTTTATTTATTATGAGAGAGAGAGAGAGGCGGGGGCGGAGGGAGAGAATGGCCACTGCAAATGAACTCCAGACATATGCGCCACCTTGTGCATCTGGCTATGTGGTACTGGGTCCTTAGGCTTCACAGGCAAGTGCCTTAACTGCTAAGCCATCTTTCCAGCCCTCTACTTCCTCTTTTAAGATTCTTTGGAGTTCATTGAGATTTCTTTTGTTGTTGTTGTTGTTGCTCAAAAATTTCATCATTGTTTATTTAGATATGAGGAATTTTTCTTGTTGGTGCTCTTTTATGTTATTTTTAGAATTTGAAGAAAATCCCTCACAGCAGTGAGATGGTTCTTTCAGCCCAAGAACATTTATCTTTGTTCAGTCAGAATTTTCCTCTAGCATTTCCTTGATGATTTTCTCCCTCTAGAATTCCATCCAGGCCTCAGTGGACTGCAGTACAGGCCGCACTCTTTCTCTGAGCTGGTTGGTATAGGACAATATTGGAAGGGGCGAATTTTTTTTTTTTTCGAGGTAGGGTCTCACTCTGGCCCAGGCTGACCTGGAATTCAATATGTAGTCTCAGGGTGGCCTTGAATTCATGGCGATCCTCCTACCTCTGCCTCCCGAGTGCTGGGATTAAAGGTGTGCACCACCACACCTGGCTTTTGGAAGGGCTTCTTAATGGGTTTCCTTTCTGTCAGATTTTGGTTTGTTTTTGATTTTTAAAAATATTTTATTTATTTATTCATAAAAGACAGAAAGAGAGAGGCAGATAGAGAGAATGGGCTTTCCAGGGCACCAGCCACTGCAAACAAACTCCAGATGAATGTGTCACCTTGTGCATCTGGCTTATGTGGGTCCTGGGGAATTGAACTTGGGTCTTTAGGATTCTCAGGCAAGTGCCTTAACCACTAAGCCATCTCTTCAGCCCACATTTAATACCTTTTCTGCATTCTTGGGAGGATGCTTGGTCTTCATCTTAAGCTCATTAATTCATTCTTTAGTTGTGTCTATTTTGCTATTCAAGTAAGTAGTTGTTATTTTCTATTTTAATATTTTATTTATTTATTTGAGAGAGAGAAAGAGGCAACAGAGAGTGAAGTATGGGTGCACCAGGGCTTCCTGCCACTGCAAACAAACTCGTGACGTATGTGCCACCTAGTGCATCTGGGTTTACGTGGGTACTGGGAAATCGAATCCAAGCCATCAGGCTTTGCAAGCAAGCTCCTTTAACACTGAGCCAACTCTCTAGCCCTCTATTTTACCAGGTTTTAAACAAGATGTGACCCAGGTTGGGGCTGTAACTCAGTTGCATAGTGTATGCCTAGAATGCAAAAAGCCATGGGTTTGACCCCCAGCACCACATAAGCTGGATATGGTGGCACTTGCCTGTAACTCCAGGACTCCAGAGGTGAAAGCAGGAAGATCAGGAGTTTAAAGTTACTTTCAGCTATATACAGAGTTCAAGGCCAGAATGAACTGCTTGAGAGCCTATCTCAAAAAATTAAAAAGTGGGGGTCTGGAGTAATGGTTTAGCAGTTAAGGCACTTGCCTGCAAAGCCTAACAACCTGGGGTTCAATTCCCCAGTACCTACAGAAGGCCAGATCCACAAAGTGGTGTATGCATCAGGACTTTATTTGCAGTCACTGGAGGCCCTGGCAAGCCCATTCTCTCTTCTGTTGAGATTGGGCATGTTCATGGTGGTATAGCCATAGACCCATTCTCTCTTCTGTCTCCCTTCTCTCTATCTCTCTCTGCTTGCAAATAAATGAAAAAACATTTTTTTAATTAAAAAAAAAGTGTGCTGGAGAGATTACTCAGCAGTTAAGGCACTTACCTCCAAAGCCTGAGGACTTGAGTTCAACTTTCCAGTATCCACATAAAACCAGATGCACAGAGTGGTGCATGCATCTGGCGTTCATTTATAGTGGTGAGAGGTCCTGGCATGCCCATTCTTTATCTATCTGCCTTTCTCTCTCTCTCTCCCTCAAATACATAATTAATTAATATTTTAAAAAATAAAAAGTGATCTCTAATTCGTTCTCTCCTATAAGTTTGATATAGTTTCAGATATTCCTGATAAAATAGTAAGAAACCAGAGAGATTTTTCTGACTATTTCAATGTCATAAAACAAAAAGCTGGATTAGATAAACTGAAGCTATCTAGTAAGAAGCAAGAAGTGGTGTTGGTGGTGGGAATCAAGTACACCCTGTGGTAAGAAAGAAGCACTGAATGAAATGAAAGGAATAGTTCTTCAAATAATCAGTAACTCACAATGTAAATGGAACCAGCTTATTAAAGCCTTTAACACTGCATGAAATAAGTCTAGCTACAAGCTGTTTATAAGAGGCACTTAAAAAAAAAACAATTCTGGAAGTTTGAAATAGATGTCTCAAGCTGTGGAACCAGAAAATTATAATGACCACTTATTGTTCTTCCATTCTTGATTAAAATTAAGCTTACACCAGAGGCCATGGATGTCAAGTGGCAATTCAAAGGCCTTAACGGTAAAGCAGCATCTGTTAACATACATGCTATGGATGTGATCATTGAGTACAAAGCTAGCCATTACCTCCTTTAATATGGATAAATGTAAAAGCTGAAAATATTTACAAAACATTCATTTTAAGGATGCTAATATGATTAATATTCATTTAAGGTGAACTTAGGTCCTTTCTTGTCAGGTTTTTACTTATTGTACATATTGCCAACGTTAAATTGAATTTCTATCTAAACCCATTTTAAACACATGTTAACGAGCTTTGAGCCCATGTTGAATTGTCTACTTTAATCACCACTAAGGTCTGAGGCATGAGACATGAGGCCTGGAGTAGGTTATGGAGCAGCAGATCTGTTGGGATGCCTGTCAAAGAGAGAGAGCCATGTTTGTTTACCTAACACTGCAGATTCTGGTTTAGGCGTAAGTCTAGTCTCCAGTCACTAGGATGAACTAAACCATTTTGAAAAAGAGTGTGAAGATGTTTTTAAGTTTTAGAATTCATTAGGGCAATCACTTTTTAAACAAACAAATAAATACATACATAATAAAAGCCTACTTTTTAATTAAAATAAAAATGACACAGCATAAATTTGCATACACATACACATGCACATATACATACACACACATGCAGAGTCTTGCTCAGTAGCCCAAGCAGGCCTCAATCTCATGATCTTTTTGCCTCAATCTCATGATCTTTATCACTCCATGATGCCAGCTAAAATCTTTTTTCAATTAAAAATGTTCAACAGATAATGCATACAAAAGGCCCCAATTTTCTCAAAAAATTTTTTGAGATAGACTGGTCTTGAATTCTCTATGTATCTGAGGTTGACCTTGAACTTCTAATGCCCCTGCCTCTACCTCCCAAGTGCTGGTATTATAAGCATGCAAGTCCATGCCTGGTTTTTGTGGTATTGGGGATCAAAATTTGTGCATACCAATCAAGCATTTTTACCATCTGAGTCACATCTCAGCCCTGGTTATATTTGTATTAGTTTTATATAATGAGGTATCAAGGTTTTTCCTGGGCCTCAGAATTTATGTGACATACATGTTTTGGCTTTTGTGTGGCCTCAGTATTGTGGAGGCTGGAAAATCTATTTCAATAATACTTGTTTGTTCCTCTAGAGAGGTTTATGAAATTGGTCTGCACAAAACAAAAGCTGAAATGGATGGAAACACAGAGGTGATTTTATTGTCTTAAAGCCAATTGTGCTGTTCAAATGCCACATTTTTAGATGCAATATTTAATGAAAAATTCCCGAAATTAATGTATTAAGAATAAAAATATCTATCTGTAGATACACCCTATGGGGTTGCTTCATTGTACAACCACCACTGACCAAATCTTCAAATCCAAGAGTTGAGAAGAAGGTAAGTAATTAGTGGCTATTAGGAGAGAAAGTAAAATTAACAGTACAGAGGCAGTAATGGCACTGTCAGCAGATATCACTTAAACAAGCTCTTATTCCTACACTAACCTCAGTTGGAAGAATCCAACTATCTGGCATTAAAAATATATATCCATGGGCTGGAGAGATGGCTTAACAGTTAAGTTGCTTGCCTGCAAAGCCTAAGGACCCAGGTTCGATTCCCCAGTACCCATCTAAGCCAGATGCACATGATGCCACATGCATCTAGAGTTCATTTGCCGTGGCTGGAGACCCTGGCATGCCCATTCTCTCTCAAATAAATAAATAAAAATATCTATTCAGGTGTGGTGGTACACATATGTAATTTAGCACTCAGGAAGCTGAGTCAGGAAGATTACGAATTTGAAGTCAGCCTGGACATAGCTAGACTCTGACTCACAAAAGAAAACAAAATGGAGGGGTTGAGGAGATGGTTCACCAGGTAAGAGAACTTTCTATGGAAGCATGAGGACCTGAGTTTGAACTGTAGCACCCACATAAAAAGCCAGGCATAGTCATGCATATCTGTAACCCCAGCACTGAGGTGGGGAAGACACAGGAGGTCAATGGGGCTTGCTTATCAGTCTAACCAAAGAGAAAAAAAAATGGTGAACTCCAGGTTCAGTGAGAAATTCAGGGAAATAAGGCAAAAATAAATAATAGAGGTGAATACCAGGCCTCCACATATGCACATACAAAGTATACACATTTGTATACATGGACATATATCACATGCATGTGTACACACACACGTCCAAAAAATCCACTAAAATTAAAAAAATATAAAATAAAATGTCTTGTACAATTTCCATTGCAGCTGACATTTCTAAGACAGACGATTATCTCTGTACTATATTGTTTGATTAATAACTTATTAGTACATATAACCAAATACATGCTCAGACATCACATTGTGCTCCAGAAGATCATTCTGTGATGATAGTAGTTGGCTTCATCTTTGAGCTTAGCCATTCTGATGTTCATCTTCATTGTCAACTTGGTTGGACTAGGAAGCACCTAAGTGTTCTCTGAGTATGTGTATGGAAGGGTGCTTCCAGAAAAGATTAACTGAGGTGGGAAGATCCATCTTCATATAGGTGGCACCATCCCATAGGCTGGAAGCCTGGATAGGACAAAAGAGTAAATAGCAGAAAGTTTTTCTCCCCCCACCCCCGCCACCACCCCTACTTTCCTTCCTGTCTACCACGATGTTTCTCTGCTCTGCCATGTCCACCTCATCATTATGAATTAAAATTTCTAAAAAGTATAAGCCAAAATAAATATTTCTTTCTGTAAGTTGTTTATGTCAGGTATTTTTACCATAGTAGCAGAAAATTGGTACCAGAGAAGTAGAGTTGTTGCTGTGACTAAGCCTGACCATGTGTTTCAGAAGTGTTTGGAATTTGTGAGAAACACTTGGAGAGGTTAGAGATGCAAGCTAGAGAAGAACCAGGATGGTCCAAGCAAAGCTTCATGGGGGAGCTCAGAAGACCAGAATGCTGAAAGGAATTTGAAAGTAAATAACACTAAAATCATAAATGAAAAGTGACTACAAATTCAGGAAATTTTTAAGTTGGTCCAAGGAGGTATAGAAAAATCTCAATAACAAAATTTGAACAATAGTATGCCCTCCTTCACCCAATGGCACAAGGCCCATATAGTGTTTTAGGTCACTTTAACCAAAATTCCATGCATCAGACAGTTCTTATGCAACACTGTTTAGAGGGTAGATAAATGCAGGTACCACATAACTCATTTTATGAGACATAACTCTGATAACAAAATAGCTCTCAAAGAAACAATAAGCAAATACCATTGATGAATAAGATATAAAAAATATGTAGGGACACTGGGCATGGTGGCATATGCCTTTAATCCCAGCACTCAGGAGGAAGAGGTAGGAGGATCTCTGTGAGTTTGAGGCCAGCCTGAGACTACATAGTGAATTCCAGGTCAGCCTGGGCTAAAGCAAGACTCTACCTTGTAAAACCAAAATAAAAAATATGTAGGGGATGCAGAGGTGTTTCAGGGGTTAGGGCACTTACCTGCAAAACCTAAGGACCCAGGCTCAATTGCCCAGTACCCACATAAAGGCAGATGCACAAAATGACACACACATCTGGAGTTCATTTGCAGTGGCTAGAGGCCCTGGCATGCCCATTCTGTCTTTCTGTCTCTTTCTATTAATTGCAAATCATTAATATACTATTATTTAAAATATGTAAACCATGAATTGGATCCTAAAAAGTACTGAAAACAGAATTAGTGCCTTTTAAAAATAGAGCAGGTAGAATTTTCCTGGGTATGAATTAGAGAGTACCTGACCCTATAAAACTCTATCAAGAGGTCTGCAGTCCTCATATAGAGGTCATAAGGAAAGTACAACAAGTTTTGATCAAATTCAATTCTGACTTATTTTAAAAAATATTTTATTTATTTATTTTCAAGCAGAGAGGTGGAAGGTGGGAGAGAGAGAGGGGGAGAGAAGAGAAGAGAAGAGAGGAGAAGAGAGGAGAAAGAAGAGAAGAGAAGAGAAGAGAAGAGAAGAGAAGAGAGAAGAGAAGAGAAGAGAAGAAGGAGCGTGCCAGGGACTCCAGAAGCTGCAAGCAAAGCCCAGATGCATGTGCCACTTTGTGCATTTGGCTTTTTATTTACTTATTTTTATTTATTTAAGATAGAGGGAAAGAGACATATAAAGACAGAGAGAGGGAGAGAGAGAGGGAGGGAGAAGGAAAGAATGGGTACACCAAGGCCTCTAGCCACTGCAAACTAACTCCAGATGCATGTTCCACTTTGTGCATCTGGCTTTACATGGCTACTGGGGAATTGAACCTGGGTCCTTAGGCTTCACAGGCAAGGGCCTTAACCACAGAGCTCTCTCTCTAGCCCAAATAAAATATTGTTCAAAAAAGTCAAATCAGGGCTGGAGAGATAGCTTAGCAGTTAAGGCATTTGCCTGCAAAGCCTGAGGACCCATGTTTGACACCCCAGAACCTGTGTAAGCCAGATGCACAAGGTGATGCATGTGCACAAATTCACACATGTGCATAAGGTGATGTAAGCATCTGGAGTTGGATTGCAGTGGATAGAGGCCCTGGCATGCCATTTCTCTCTCTCTCACATAAAACAGTCGACTCAACCAATCAAACATCCCCTCAGTAATCATGATGAACAATATTAATATATTTGTCAATATGAATACATAAAATTTTGATGGGGTTAAAATGTTAAAATTTTAAATAAAAACTTTATGCCACATGACCATATGGATGCCTGAGGCAAAAAAGAAAAATCACTATGCCATAGTCTTGCTTGGGTTTCGTGTTGATGGTTAAATTTTCCAGAACATTAAAATTATTGGGGAAATACTAAAAAAGTAAAAATACATTATTTTGTATTTATTTTAAGATTAAATATTTCCTGTGTACTGGAATAAGAATGTCCTCCAACTTCCTTTTTCAGCTTTAACAAAAGCAAGCACACCAGTATCGTTTCCAAAAGTTTAGTTCTTATCTCTCTTATTTTCAGCTGGGGCATCAGAATATTTAACAGTTCCTCCTAACCATGTGAACAATATTAATAACAAGTCTTGGGGAAAAGAAAATGTAGAACTTATAAATTAGTAGGAATAAAAATTGAGCTGGGTGTGGTGGTACATGCCTTTAATCCCAGCACTTGGGAGGCAGAGGTGGGAGGATCACCATGAGTTCAAGGCCACCCTGAGATTACATACATAGTGAATTTCAGGTCAGCCTAGGCTACAGCAAGACACTATCTCAAAAAACAAACAACAAAAAAGAAGAAAAATTGAATCATTACAGTGAAGTCAATAAAGGAGAGAAAAAGATGTCAAAGGGCATCAAATAAGATGACAAGAATCAGATCAAATATATAATAGCTACAAAATTGTTTATTTCTAAATTAACAGGTTTTATTCGTTAACAAGGATATGTTTGTACCTAAAAGACTCCCAAACATTGTCAACTGATTGATGACTATTTGATTAAAAACTGGAGAAGGGTAGCAGTACTAAAGTAGAAACAGTAGAGTTCAGAGGAAATCCATTCAGTGGGATAAGGTATCAAATCTTAAAACAACCAGAAAGGCAGGAAACAAAGTAAACACATTTTGAGAGTAAATGGTCCTAAAAAATTGCAGTTCATAAAATTTCTAAGGGAATGCATGGAGATGTGATCATGGTTAGAAATGCTGTTGGTTTAGGGCCTGCTGGGATAACACTTGATACTATGAGTTACTGACCTGCATTACCCTGACTCATTCCTCACATGGAGGCCTAATCTTTTCAGTATTTGGGTCACTGATTCAGCAGAAGCCAGGAAAATAACTGTAATATCAGAATGTTATCCAGTTGTATATTGTTTACTTTATTGTAAATAATAGTGAACAAGGGTCAGTAAATAGTTTTATATTAAAAAAAGAGCTGGGCGTGGTGGCGCACGCCTTTAATCCCAGCACTCGGGAGGTAGAGGTAGGAGGATCACCGTGAGTTCGAGGCCACCCTGAGACTCTGTAGTGAATTCCAGGTCAGCCTGGGCTAGAGTGAGACCCTACCTTGAAAAACCAAAAAAAAAAGAGTAAAGGGAAATTTGACATAAGATATAATTACAACATGAGACTTTAAGACACTTATCCCAGCATTTGATGGATGAAATAAGTGTTCTTAATGCAGAACTATTAAATAATATCAAAAGCCTCATTTGATTAATATTTTCAAACTCCATAGGTAATGTTCTAGACAAATGCCTATAGAATGTGTATAAAATATCACCACAAAAAGAAGTTGAAAAAATTTTCAAACTAAGTGAGTCACATTTTGTTATAATGGTGGTTTAAGCTGCTATGCAAAGTGGAGGCCTAGGACAGCGATTGGATTTGAGTGTACATAGAAGATAGAGGTGACATTGATTGGGCTGACTGGGTGAGAGAAAGCAAAGAATAAGGAAGACAGAAAAACAGAACCACAGGTTTAGGGTAATCAAGAGTCAGAACTTGGGCTGGTGGTGCATTTCAGCAGTAGAGCACTTGCCTACTAAGGCCTTGGTTTTCATTTCCAGCCTACACACTCACATTCATATACACGTGCACACATAGAGTCAGGACTAGAGTGGCTCAAAGAAAGAGAGAAAAAAATAAAAAGAGTAATTTTTTATGTAGATCACTTTAATGTTTTCAGTATCTAAATACTTATAAATAATAATACTTTATGAATGCTCATAAAGAGCCATGGATGTGCCTCAGTTCTCATCTAAGAAGGAAGAATTAATATAGTGTTTTTGTAAAAGAAAAAGAGAAATTTGCCTAGAGAGTAAGGACTAAATCTAGGGTCACTTCAATGTTAGAATAAAAGGAAACAATCACAGCTAATAGGGCCAGGGTCAAAATTCCAGCCCACACTTAGCTCTTCAGCTCTGGAGCCTATCAGTAGTGCAGTCAGTGGGGAAGGAACGGGGACAGGTCTAACAGTACCATGACCAACTCACTGAGTCTTAACTTGCCAGTGAAGATAAAGTCCACCTCCAAAGTTTGTTCTGATAGCCAAATTTAAACTATATATGACATAACAATTTATGAATTGACACTTAATACTTAGTAAGTGATACATCTTACTCATTGTGGTGGTTTGACTAGAATGCACCCTGTAGACTGACTTATTTTAATACTTAATACCCTGGTGGTGTTATTTGGAAATGTGGAACTGTTAGGAGGTAGAACCTTCCTGGAAGAAGTATGTCACTGGGGAGGAGGTGAGGTTTTAAAGTTCAACTATAAAGTCTACTTCCTCCTCACTGATGTGAGAGTATGACAGTGACTTCCTTTTCTTGGTATGCTTTTATTTCCATGATGAACTCTACCCCCTGGGACTATTAGCTGAAATAAACTCTTTCCTTAAGTTGCTTCTTTTCAGGTACTTTGTCCCAGCAATAAGAAAGTAACTGATACAGGAAATTGATACCAATTTGGAACTTTGAACCAGAAAAGTTTTTCAATGTTGTAAGCAGAGTTTAATGGGTTGTTCTGGTGGGAGTTGGGAAGGCCAAGAGAAACATGGACTATGACAGCTTGGCTTCATGAGGTCCTGGAGGCAAACTAAGACTGTATTGACAACTGTGTTAGAGGCAACTTATGTGATATCCTCTCAGAAACTGGCTGCCCTTAGTCCTCCATTTTGTAATGACAATGTTTATTCTGTGCCATTATATGTTAGAAATATGTAACTTGTGTTTGATTTTTATAGGGCTCACAATTAAGTGATTGATTTGAGTCTCAGATGAGACTTTGGGCATTAAAATTTGAAGTAGTGTTGGTAAATACTATTGGGGACTTTTAAATTGGACTGAATACATTTGGCATCATGAGATGACTGGTGTGTTTAAATAATCTCTTTCTAGTGGCACTGATTCAGGAAAGTTGTGGAATCATTAGGAGGTGGTAGAGACTTGCTAGAGAAAGTGTATCACTGGGAGATGGGCCCTGAGGTGTTATAGCCCTGTCTACTTTTCTTTCTCTGTCTTGCTCTCCATCCTCCATGTTGATGCAAAGATAATGGTGCTGGTTTCATGTTCCTGCCATGCTTTGCCTGCCATGATGCACTCTACTCTTTTGAAATGTAAGAAGAAATTATCTTTATCCTTCCCTAAATTGCTTTTGGTTGTGTATTTTATGTCAACAATGAGAGAGAAGTAATATTATTGTATATTGAGTGGGCAATAACTGTTTTAGTTACCTCCACATTTTCTGGCATAAAACATCTAACCAAAAGCAGGTCTTGAGAAAAAACGGTTTATTTTGGCTTACAATCTGGAAGGGAGGTTTCATCATGACAGGGAAAGGATGGCAGATGCTGGGCATCACATCTTGCCACAACAGCTGGCAGAAAGCATTGAGTCAGTTGAGTTCTTGTTAGGGGAAAGCTAGGCTATAACACCCCTAAGCCTGCCCCCAGAAACATATCTTCTCATTCAAACCACAATATATATGATACATTATTTTCTCTCTCTCTCTCTCTCTCTCCCTCTCTCTCTCTCTCTCTCACACACACACACACACACACACACACATTCACACATAATCATACCTTCAATATTTTCTTGTTGAGACAAGTCTCACCAATTAGCCCAGGATTCATACTACAGTTTCCTGAGTGCTGAGATTATAGGTGTGTATATCACACCCAGCAAAACATGTATATATTTGTTCAGTAATACAACATAGACTGTTTTCTAAAGGGAAATTGTGGCCTAATGTTGTAGTTACCGTCACATTGATGGGATAAAGCACCTGATTAAAATCAGTTGATGGGGGAAAGTTTTTTAAAAATATTTTATGATTTATGTGTGTGTGTGTGTGTGTGTGTGTGTGTGTATGTGAGAGAGAGAGAGAGGGAGAGAGAGAAAGGGAACGAGAGAGAGAGAGAGAGAGAGAGAGAGAGAGAGAGGGAGAGAGAGAAAATGGGTGTGCCAGGGACTCTGGCTACTGCAAATGAACTGCAGATACATGTGCCACCTTGTGCATCTGGCTTATGTGGGTTCTGGGGAATCGAATCACTTTGCAAACAAGCACCTTAACTGCTAAGCCACCTACCCAGCTCAAGTTTTTTTTTTTAATTTGGCTTACAGTCTCAAGGGGACGCTACATGTTGCCAGGGAAAAGATAGTAGAGCAGATACTAAACATCATCCTTGCCAACATCAGGTGAAGAACCAGCAGCAGGAGAGTGAAGCTGAACTCTAGTAAAGGGGAGCTTGCTGTAACACCCATAAACCTACCCCCCCAATAACACACCTCCTCCAGGAAGGCTCTACCTCCCAAATTGCCATCTGCAGGGAATCAAGCATTCAAAACACACGGATTTGTGGGAGACCCTTAATTCAAATCACTATACTCAATAATGTACATGGTGGCAACATGAAAATTTTAACCAGAATATGGATTAGGCTGGGAATTGCCTCATGGTGTTTAAGCTATGGAAAATAGCATTTATAGATTTCTGTAATTGTGTAGTATTACTTCTTACCAACTTACTTGCTTTTCCTGGAAGCAAGGCAAGGTTAGGACCAAAGGAGTGGATCCTAGTCTCAGGTCTAGATTTGGTTGATTGAATGGCAATGGAAAACAAAAGAGGAAACAGTTGTCAAGCTGATTTTTTTTTTAAAGCTGATCATTACACACATCTTACAAGACATGTTATTCTGTTGCTTTAACTGTGAAGTGTTTGCACAGGCAGTAAGGCTATATTCACCGTCAAGATCCTATCTTGGGGAGGTAAAGGTTATTCGAAGGACAGTATAGCAGAAACAGCAGAAAGTGAAAACAAATTACAAGCATTCCTACAAAACAGTACATCAAGTGAAAATTAATTTGTGGCTAGCTTTATCAAAACATTTATCTGCTGATGTCTCCTCTAGACACAGGTCTAAATCTTAAATATGCAAAATAGTTTCTGACCAGTGAGAATAAAAGATAGAAAATATATGGCTTTACCAAAACAGTCTTATTTAGTCATAATTCTGAGTATTCTAAGGACTTGGGCTTTATTCCTCAGAGAAAAAAGAAGGCATTTCAAGGTTCTGAGCAAAGGACCAAATGGATTTTCATTCAAAATATCATTTTGCCTCCAAGTTCAGACCAGATATGTGGGAAGGGGACATGGATAGAAGCAATGATACCAGCCAAAGAAGGTAGAAACTTGGACCAAATGGAAGGCATGAAGTCAGCAAGAATTAGCTAAATTAGTTAAATAGAATTATATATGTATGTATGTATGTATATAGTAGAGCCAATAGGATTTACTATTGGAATAAGTGGTAGAGAGAGAGAGAGAGAGAAACAGAGAAACAGAGAAGGGGGTAAAGGATGACTGCAACCTTTTTGGCTAGGAAACAAATATGATATTTTTTTTGCAACTTTTTATTATTTTTGTTTTGTTTTTTTCCAGGCTGACCTGGAATTCACTATGTAGTGTCAGGGTGGCCTTGAATTCATGGCAATCCTCCTACCTCTGCCTCCCGAGTGCTGGGATTAAAGGCATGGGCCACCATGCCCAGCTTTTATAACTTTCTATTGACAACCTCCATATAGATACAGACTATATTCTTATTATATCCCCTCCCACACCCTCCTTTGTCTCTCCTCCTGCATGCCCCCTCCACTGAACTCCTTTTCCAACTATTGCCTCTAGTATTTTTATGTCATCATTTTATGCAGGTCTTATGTAGATAGCATCAGCCACTGTGAGGTCATGAATTCAATAGCCACATTTTGTTTGGAAGATAGCATTCCAAAGCACTCTTCCCCTTCCTTTGGCTCTTACATTCTTCCCACCACCTCTGCCATAATGGTTGCTGAGCACTGGAGAGTGTGATAGAGATGTCTCTCAATGATGAACACTACACTGTCACTTTTCAGCAATTTGATGAGTTTTGAGTCTTCTCCAGTGGTCACTGCCAACTGAAAAAAAAAGGAGCTTCTCTAACAAACAGTGAGAGTAACATTAGTATATGGGCATAAACAAATATTTAGAGAGCAATTTGGTGATCATAATATATCCATTTAGCCAAACAACAGAACTAGCTTCCCCCCTCCAGGGCTTGTGACTTCCCTAGCTATAGGCTTTTGAATAGGTTTTTAGTACCACACATGAAGTAACTGTCACAGACTAGGCCTCAAATCCATTCAGAGAGTGGTTGATAACTCCCTTAACAGACATGCGAGCACTGAACAAATATGGTATTTCCAAAAGAGGAAGTTTTGGCAGAAAGGGTGATGCTATTTTTTAGCAGTGTTAAACTATTCTTTTATTTATTTTGTTGAGTCAGAGGGTTGTAAAAAACATTATTGCTAAAGTAGATATCAAGAAGAACAGAGAGATCCTTCAGAAGTCCAGTTACTTTGGGGCTTATTTAAACTTAGATGAAAAGATCATAATGTTTTCATGAGATATATATTTGGTTCTTTGAATAAAAATTGCAACAAACAGCAGAAATAATGCTTACAAAACAGAAATATTTTGGCTTGTACATAATTAACGAAGGACCTATCTCACTTTTTGAAATACTGTAATATCCAACACGTAGAGGCACACCTTTAGGTGGGCACAGGAATACAGTTTAGAAAGAAGAAAAATAATCACATTGGAATTATTCAATTTCTTTAAAACCACTGAGCAAGAAAAGCAACAATAAACTTCCATACTGCCTATACATTAATTCTATACAATACCTTCACTTAAATCCGAGAGCAAAAGTTAAAACTCCCCTCTGAGGGCTGGGGAGACAGCTCAGTGGTTAAAGGCACTTGCTTGCAAAGCCTAATGGCCTTGGTTTCATTCCCCAGTACCCACATAAAGGGAGATGCACAGAACAGAGCATGCATCTGGAGTTTGCAATGGCAAGGGGCCCTGCATGCCCATTATCTCTCTTTGCACACACACACACACACACACACACACACACACACACACACACGCTTTCTCTTCTTATAAACAAATAAATTAAAATATTTTTAAAAGACTCTCCTTTATTTTTGGTAAAAAAAAAAAAAAAACCCTGATGGTGAACTTAGATGACTTTCCCCTGGAATTTACCTGGGAGCAGCCTTTTTAATAGTTACTTAAAAGAGGGCAGGTTTGTCACTTTTATGCTGATGTCACTAATGATAGCATGTTTTTGGTATCACAGAAAGATTTAGATTCTTTACAGCTGATGCAGCATGGGCTGGAGCTCCCACTAGGCCAGCTTCAGATTCCATCTTTTTATTTTGTTTATCATTTTGTGTATCAACCTCGTTCATGTTGGTCTCCAGTACTACTCCCCCATCACTATTTCTGTAATAATATTGTGTGCCTGTGTTCAGGGTATATTGAATCCAGCTCACAGACATTTTCAAAACATTTGTCTAATGCTTCCACACACACTTGAATTAAAGTTAAAACACTGGGCTGGAGAGATGGCTTGGCTATTAAGGCGTTTGTTTGCAAAGCCAAAGGACCCTGGTTTGATTCTCCAGGATTCACGTAAGCACAAGGGGGCATATGCATCTGGAGTTCGTTTGCAGTGGCTGGAGGCCCTGGCAGGCCCATTCTCTCCCTCCCTCTTTCTCTCTCTCTCTTTCTCTGCCTCTTTCTCTCTCTCTCAAATAATATATAGATATAGATGTATGCATATATCTATATCTGTGTATCTATCTATCTATCTATCTATCTATCTATCTATCTATTTAAACCACTAAGCTCACTTTTTGAGGAATCCACACAGAAAACAAAATATAGTGTTGCATACTGTCTACAAATCAGTTTGTTGTCAGATCCTCCAATAACTCTCCTAAAAGTTACAAATATTTTCATCTCTTTTAGATACCAAACAGAAAGTCTTCCTGGTGACTTGCTGCTGCATGTCTTCACCGTAGGGCTGGTAGAACTTGGAGAATGCTGCTCCCCATGGTTGTAAAAGATGAGGATTGCTTTGATCATGGCTGGGTTGAGCCCTTAGGGTAGGCTCTGGGGACCAGGGCAAGGCAAGGCTGATATTTTTTGATAGTGGTAACTTGGTATCAGTAGGCATGGTTAAGAAAGGCAGAACAAATAGGTGATATTTCATCACAGACAAAATATGCCTTTGATGTTAATTTGGATGACTAACTATAGATAATTCAAGAAATAAATTTAGGCTTTAAATTTTACTTTTACATCAAATAGGCACTCCCCTGAAAAGTCTGAAGAATAAAATGTTATGTTTCATTACTAGGTTTAACTGGGTAGACTTCAGGAGTAATCATGGTCTGATATAGAAGAAAGTCTTTCTGGGAGAAAAAAGCAGGAAAACAGACCTTCATGATCTTCTCTGAAATCTTGGAGATGGATGGACGCTCCTGCATGGAGAAATCAGTAAGTCTTCGTCTAATGCAAAGTTTGTTGAATTGGAGAGTAGCAGACAGCACAACTGTGGGAGACTGGGAGAACATTTAGGTTGAGCTAAGGAATCACAGTATGAAAAAAATAAGAAAAAGAAGACCTGTTAGGTGTCAAAAGTCCTGAATCCTCCTGACTTGATGGGCAAGGGTCTATTCTCTCCCAAGAGGGGTTTGTGTCCAAGGCACATTTATGCCCCAGTTAAAATTCTGAAATTCTAAGTGAGACTTCCTCTTCCAGCCTGGGGTCATTATTGAGACAATATTAAACAACTGTTCATCACCTCCAACAAGGACCGGATGTGAAGAGAAATAGGGGGGGGGGGTTAATTCGAACAAATGTTATTGTTATTAAATCTCAGAATGAGGTCCTGAGAACAATCTGCCACCAAATTAATCTTCTTAAGAGCCATGTTGATTGTGTCACTGGCCCTGGTCAAACTCCTGTGGCTTCTTTTTGCTCCCATCTCTATTTGCACTGGCTCAGAGCTCTGCAGTCTGGCCCCAAGGTGTCTGCGAAGAATCAGGGCAACTCATTCCGTGCAATTAGTCTGGTTGCCCATCAGTTTTAAAACATGTGGTGCATATGGTGCTATCACTTCTCTTGGAGTGTGTTCCATTCCTCCTTACCTGTCCCCCAAGTTATTTAACACCTGAAAATGTCTTCCCAGGTCACCACACAGTGATCAATTAATTTTGCTACTTAACTAGCATTTACTTTGTGCCTTATGGTACCATTATCTTTCCACATTCATTAATCATCTTGGGTGCACTCATACCTGTCAGTGTCTTAGTACAGCTCCATAGCCCTAAACAAATGAATGGGCATTCTCTTCATACCTTGAGAAAATAAGATATGGTAGCTTCATGTAAGTTTGAAATAATATAGAGTCTTGGCTATGGGGCTAGGGCTGTTGGGCCTTGAGAGGCCTGGGTGTGAGGCCTAGTGGAACTTCCTGAGCCTAGCTAAAGTTTGGCGACCTGCCTCTGGCCAGCTATGACTCAGCAGGACACCAAATGGCCTCTGGCTTGCTACTTCTGCATAGGAGTTAAAATTCCCGCATGTGCGGGCGCCTAGAACCAATCATTTCAAAAGTCGCGGTATACTATTGGCCCTTACCTCTCCCCCCATCCTAAAATCCCCATCCTCGTTCTCAACGCTATACAAGCGACTGCCTGTAACAATAAAGTGAGTTCCTGCTTCGACAACCGGCCGGGTGGTATGTTCCTGGCCGTGGACACCCACCCTCCTCCTCAACCCCTTGGGAGGAACCAGCGGGCCTGGTCCTTCCTCAGCACTACCTGCCAGGGGAGCCCGGCAGTCTGGCACCCAACGTGGGGTGATGGGAACCCGGCAGACTGATGCCACGTGAGAGGCATTCATTGAGGAGGTCAATTGGTGTGCGGGTGAGTGTACCCTCATAAATTATGAGGCAGTCTTCATATTTAATGTGCTAAACTTTGCTTTTATAACCTGTGCTTGTTTGTCAACATCTCTCCATTCCCTTTCTCTTTCCTTTCACTTTCGGTTCACCAGCAAGCTGCATCTGCGGCATCTGTATTTCTGAACAGGTCATACGTCCCTAGTGGACACACTGTGTGGGCACCTGGAGTAAACTCAAGGCATATTGCCCCTCATTTGAGTGGGGGCTCTGTACCCGGAAGACAGAGCAAACCTACTGGGGAGATCTGCTCCCATCCGTACTGTGTTTGGCATTATTAAGCCGTCCCCTAAGGACTCAGACTCTTCTGGCCACCACGGATCTGAGTCTGACTCTGTAGCATACATCAGTTTTTTTGTTTGGGGGGGGGGCTGTGTGTCTGTGTAATACTTGTGTGTCTTGTCATTGCCCTAATCCTACGGATGTTCCTCCCCTGACTCAATAACATGGGACAGATTCCTTCCTCCCCTTTAGGACTCTGCCCCGCCCACTGGAAGGATGTCAAAGCAGTTGCCCATAACAACGGGGTAAACATTAAAAAAGACAGATGGATTACATTTTGTTCCTCTGAATGGCCTACCTTCAATGTAGGATGGCCACCAGGGGGACCTTTCATCTAAATACTATACTTGAGGTTAAAAAAAATTGTTTTTTTGCCCTAGGAGTGGACACCCTGATCAAATCCCTTAAATTGTGACCTGGAGGAACCTGATAGAAGAGCCTCTCCCCTGGGTGAAGTTTTTCCTCCCTTCCTCACCCCCTCCTTTACAGGTGCTGGCAGTTACACCCAAAAAAGGCACCAAACCCACAGCTGGTGCCCCGCCCAGCTGCAACAGCATGCCAAAAAGTGCCAAGAAAAAAAAAAAGTCAACTTTGTTACATGATATTATAAATATAATTACTAAATTTATGTTCTAGGTCAACTTCAACTTTCATAGAGGATTATTAAAAACAACAGAATTCTCTCTAAAGTGGTAACTTATAATTTGTCAGGTATTGAAAAAAAATTTTTTAATGTACTTAAAAGGAGGAGGCAACTGACCTGACTTCTAGGTCAGCCTGCCTCAAGATAACAACAATATTTGCCTTAGTTTAGTGTCTTGTTGGTATTAATGACATAAAATTGTCTTTAGACTACTCACTCTTTAGTGAGTAATAGGATTAATTAATTTGGTGTAGTTTGTCATAATAGCCTTGTAAAAAAGGTGGTTAATAATGGAATGAGAGAAGTTGATTAAAGGAACTGGGAAGGAATTCTTAAATGTTGGGACATAGAATGCTTGTTAAAAATGCTTTTTGAGTGGTACTTAGATGATAATGTTAGAATATGTGAATAAAGATGTGGGTGTGTAGGAAAAAATTTTCAGGCTAAACCTAAATGTCATGCCTAAAGTTAGAGATTTTTCAACTGTTTACAGACTCTTAAGGATACTCTAAAAGTTTTATATAGGGACATAGTCTTAATCTAAATTCATCTTACATTAGACACAGGTGATGCCTATGCTATGTGGGTCACAAAGTCATAAGTACAGATGTAATTGGAGGTTTAACCAGGTTAAACATAGACAAGAGTCTATCACCTTGTGTTTTGCAAATGGGTAAGTTTGCTGTGTAAAAGCAAACAACTTCAGAATAGGATAAGGAATGTCAGGATGCTTATCTCTCTGCTCTGTAATTTCATTTTGCTCTTGCTTTCCAATATATGCTACTTAAATTCATGGAAAGCTGGACTCTGAAAAAACAGATAAAACCCCCTTTATCTCAGGCCCCATACAAGTTTAAGCCATGTGTCCCCCAGACTCTGACTAGAGACAAAATGGCCAATTGTCTCTGACAAAGAAAAAGGAGTACAGCATATAACTGTTGTTCTCTTTGGTTCTTCTCGTTTGAACACCTAAAGTCACATCTGTTAGATAAAATTTCTCACTAGACAAAATGTCAAATAGGTAAACTGAGTCAAGGTATTTAATCAAGTTACAAACTCCTTACATAAGACAAGCTTCAGGCTTACCTAATGCATATATCAGGGTAAAGGCCCCTTCATTGAAACATTTAATTGGATTAAATCTAATGCTTACCGTATGCCAAGGTTTTAATCAGTGGAAAAACTGAGTCTTATGATAAGGCCTTGCTCATTAACAGGTCACTGATGCTAATTTGTTATGATTTAAGGGTTATAAAACTGACTTTAAGACTCTCAGTAAAGTAAATTAGGTTCCTCTTTTCATCAAGGTTTTAACTATTCTTAAGATAAAGGCTCACATAGAAGTGGTTAATTTCCAAAGGTGAAGTACTCATACCTAAAAACACTGTGACTTTAAAGATAGCTTCTGTCTTATTTTTGCCAATTCTATTAAATAGTCATAGCTAGGTTTAATCATTTAGGTTTAAGTGATTTAATTTCAGTAACGATAACTTTCATCTTCCTGGGATATGTTAGTATAGCTTACTTAAGCTTTATCAAATTTAAGTCATGGGTAAAACATAAAATTGTTTTATGTTAATAAAAGTTTCTATAGTATATAAAATCAATAACTATCAAGTTTAAGCCAAAATCATGGGTTGTAAAATAATGCTTTTTCTTCCAAAAAGATTTATCAAGGGTTATATTAAAACTTATCTAACTGTTTTGGTTATAAAAAAAAATTAAACTCTTTGGTTCTGTTTCCAATGTTCTCTGGGTAATTTATACCAACACAGGCATCTAAACTAATCAAAGATGTTTTCAAACACAGGTGCTGAGACTTTATGCTGTCTTACTTGTCCTTTTCTAACAATTTCTAGGTTAAATGAGTTAATCTGTAAATCAATTGGTATTGTTTCCAAGACTGGTAGCAGGTTCTGCTTATATTTATAAATGTTAGATATTTAAAATGTAAAATATTTATAAGTATTAGATATTTAAAATATGAGATGTGTCTACTTTCTATACCTCATATATAAGGCTTATGCTACCATAGTACAACTAAAATTTTAAAAATAAAATAATCCTCCTCTCCTCTGCCAAGTTTAAATGTCTGAGACCTAAGCTTAGGAAAAATTCATTCACATGTAACAGTTGTTTTAACAAATAGGGAAATACAGCGTTACTCTCTTGAAAGTAGTCAAAAATGCCCTGATCAGGTTTGTTCTTTATTTGTTTTTGTTTTGAGACAAGTCTCACTACAAAACTAGGCTTATATTCAACTTGAAATCTTCCTGCCTCAGCCTATCCAGTAGTCTGACCATTTTTTTTTTAATTTTTAAATTTTTATTTTTGGATTTTCAAGGTAGCATCTTACTCTTGCCCAGGCTAACTTGGAATTCACTATGTAGTCTCAGGGTGGCCCTGAACTTACAGTGATCCTCCTACCTCTGTCTCCTGAGTGCTGGGATTAAAGGCGTGCACCACTACACCGGGCATAGTCTGACCATTTTTAGGAAAGTCCAAATCCCTAGTGAAGTAATAACTTCCATTATTTTACTTTTTTCTTTCCTAAAATTCTATCCCCTAAGTTAACTAACTTCATAAAATACTTTTAAATAACTAAATATAGCTTCTCTATGGCTGTTATTTTTTGTTTCATGTGGTAATGAAGATTGAACCTGGGTACTTGCACATGGCAGGCAAGTGTTCTACCACTGATCTATATTCCCCAGCTCTCTATGGCTGTTATCCTTATAACAATCTTTTAACTTAAGAGATGCAACAAGTATGTGTATATGAATATATTCAGGTTTCTCTGAGTTTTGATTGCTTAATCTGAAGCATCAGTACTTCTCACTGCCCTCTGATGGGATTAATAACAGAGTTGTATTAACAGAAATCCCAGGACACATTGTACTAATCTCACATGAATAATGACATGTAAATAATGTGTATGATGAAGTAAACACAGTATTTGTAGCAGTTTGTATATCAATTAACATACCTCCATGTCAGATTTCCCCATTGTTATTAACCCCTTTCCCCAAGTACATCCCCAGGGTGTCTGCCTAGCATGTATTAAGGACTTCTGGTTTCCCAGTAATTTAGAGAGGTGGTGTAAATGTGGGAGTCAGCCTTGGGATGCTAAGCTGGATTGGAGTTTGATGATAATGAGATAAAGAGACATTTTCCTAAGAAATTAAAGCAAAATAATGAATAGAGGTTTTCACCCAGTCACAGGTGGCAGGTAGAGACAAGCAAAGTTACTTATCTAAAGGAGAAATAAGACTCAAGGAGGGAAAGCAATGCCTACTGGAAAGCCAGTGAAGATATAAAGACAGGAGTGGGGGACACACATGTTTAATGGGTATGCATTATGCATTACTGGGCAAATACAGGTAAAATTGTATATTTTCTTTTATTATTGCTATTATTTTAGAGAGAGAGAGAGAGAGAGAGAGAGAGAGAGAAAGAGAGAGAGAATTGGTGCTCCAGGGCCTCAGCCACTGCAATGGACTCCAGATGTTTGCACCACCTAGTGAGCATGTGCGACCTTGTTCTTGCCTTACCTTTGTATGTCTGGCTTACATGGAATTTGGAGAGTTAAACATGGGTCCTTAGGATTCCCAGGCAAGCATCTTATTTGTTAAGTCATCTCTCCAGCCCTCTAACTGTATATTTTCTAATTAATGTTAATTCTATAATAAGATAAAAAGAGAATGAAAGAAAACATTTCTAAGTAGTTAAGGGTACCTTTGACCATTTAGATATTTTTTAAATATATTTGAGAGAGAGAGAAAAAAAATGGGCAGGCCAGGGCCTCCAACCACTACAAATGAACTCCAGACACCTGTGCTGCCTTGTGCATTTGGGTTACATGGGTTCTCGGGGATCGAATCTGGCTCCTTTTGCTTTGCAGGCAAGTACCTTAACCACTAAGCCATCTCTCTAGCCCCTTTTAAATAATTTAATTATAGATGATTTAAAATAGCCACATAGTCAAACCAAATTAGAAAGTTTGATGATCCACCCATTTAAAGCCTGATACTTATGGTGCTGTCTCAGCTCAGTTGAAACTCCTTAATTAAAAATCTTGAAAATTGTCTCTTCACCTCAGTGTGTACTCTTTATCTACTGATCTTGGCTTTGAATCTAATGTGCCAGATCTGTGGTGGATCTGCCCAGCATCAAAACACTCAGTCTTCTAGATGTCTGTTCCAGGGATCTGTGACTTCATGCCTACCAGGTGGCTTGATAATAATTTTTGCTCTCCCCACCTACACTTGAATTAATAGGACAAACATGTTTGTCTAGTAAGGGCAGTCTTAAAATCAAAACCTAAGTCTCCTTCTCCTAATGAAAGTTTAATGTATATTCTGTTATTGTAAGGTTTGTGAAAAACCACACAAAACTACTCTGAGGCAGGAAAAGTGCTGTTTATTGGGAACCGACCTGCCAGGCTACCTCACAGGAGGGAGAGAGAGAACAGGTGTCATAAGTCTAGATAGGGACCGGGTCCAAATGGAGAAGCTAATTAATCTCGGGGTTAGAGACCAAATGGAGGAGGCAATCAATCAGAAAATGAGTTGCCATCAGAAGAGGAGCCAGGTTGTCTCTAAGATAAAATCAGCAGAAAATCTGTGGCTGAGGGCATTGTTAGGTCAGGGAGGTAAGGGTTAGGCCATGTAAACATCTAAGATTGTATCAATCAGACTATCATTCTCCTCCTTCATCTGGACTTCATCTTGGGACTCTTGTCCTACCTAACATTCCAGTATTTTGTTAAGGATAGAGGATGGAGTTTCTCATTACTGCTCCCTGCTGTGAGGGGGTACGATCAGGTGTTTCAATGGAAGCTGGTGTCAGCAGCTGGCAAGTCTCCTTGTGGCAGGCAACAGGGAGTTGAGTACTAAAACTAAAATTTGGAACTGAATGAAAGAGGGTAGCAGATGGTTGAATACATGATGTGTAAGATTATGACCTGGTTTTAGATACATTTACAAAGACAGGGGGCTATCAGGAGTAAAAGAAATGTCCCTGTTAATGGCTTGAATAATGGGAGTAGCCAAGGCCAAATAGTTCCAAAGACAGTGGGGCATCAGGACAGAGTCTGTCAGCCAGTATTTGGAGCTTTTTTTATCTCTAATTTTACTTTACCCAATTGGTTTATATAATATCAACATTCCTCATTTAGGAAGACAGGCTCCTCCCTTTTTGGCTGTCATGAGGTCAAAGGCTCAATGGTTCTAAAGGGTTACTGATGCCAATGAGGTGAGCTGCTGCTATAGCAGGTGAGGGACCATAGCAGAATCCTTAATGGCTGTACTAAGTTCCATGGAAAGCTGTTGATAAGAAGTTAGGTTGTGTCCCAGCCCACCTGCAGCCAGCCCTGTAGCTGCTATGGAGGAAACAAGGCTTATTTTTATTAGTATAGGTAAATGGACTGTGACAAGCTCAGCCTCTGCGATGTATTTTTCTTATGCAATGGACCAGTCTTTATTATCTGGTCACCTGAAACAATAGTATATTTTGTTATTTGGGACCCCCGTGGGGTGGTAGAAGAGTCTTCATCTATCTATACCATGTGTGGTCAGAGTCAGGCAGGGGAGACAGTGAAATTCTGCAGTTGTGGTAGGTAAGCTCTTCTAAAGACAGGAGTGTGCAAGTTGTTTAGGTAGAGGTAGAAGGGTAGCTGGGTTAAGCAAGGGACAGGAGTCTAAAGCAATGTGTGGATTGTCTAGAAAGGTAACATGAAAAGTTGAAGTTTGGATGGGGTTAGGGTTTAAATAGCCTCCATTCAAACCTGGGGTATTCATTAGCATTTTAGGCCTTGGAGGGTGATCCAGGGGACCCAGGTAGATGAAGTTGGATTGTCACAGAACCATCTGAGTGTGGGCTAACTGCAGATGAGAGGATACAAGGTTAAGATTGTAGCTAAATACACAATCCCCAAATTAACAGAATTATTGCCAGAAATGACAGGCATGATCATCATGAAGATCTAAAAATTTACCAAATGGTATGGTCTATACCTGTACTCATCACAGTGAGCACGTCTATCTAAAGATACACTCTGGGCTGTTATGATTAAATTTTTTAAGATATACCTTACTTTTTGGCTATATTGAGTATTTAAGAACAAGTAGGTGGCCAATTTTTTATTTTATATTGTAATTTTGAAGATCAGTTGTGGCTCTTTAGAGGCGACTTTTAGGGACCTGGGAGGAGCTCTGTGGCTCTCTCAACATTTGTGCCATCTGCTGGGATGAGTCAGGTACATGTTGACCATGTGACTTCCCTTCCCTTGGAAGCATTAAGGGTTTCCCCTCTGTTTTTACTCTCTTTCTGCAGACCAGATATTGACTGGAATCCATTTGTGGGTTCTCCATGTCTTATTCTGATCAAGAAGATAGGTGATTTACCAAAAGCTTTAGGATCCCCTAGAGAAAGAAGTGCCCTATTGTCTCTTGAGACCTTGAGCCTGGAGGGGCTGGAACCAAAATATTGGGTACCCTTTTAACCTCAAAGTCCTCATTGGTTCTGGCCACTACATCTGGTTGCTAAGAACTGAGGAGAAAAATGGGAATATAGCGTATGTTTATACTTTTTGTCTTTAACAAAACTGATATTTAAAAAACCTTAACGTTTTGTTGTGACATTTAAATATGTTGTCTGATGACATGGCAAGCCATATCTGAAAGATAGGAAACATATATGTTACTTAACATTTATAAGTATAGACAAAGCATGTTAACAGTCCTGGAGACAATTTTTATTAACAAAAATATAAATGTTAACTCTGACTTTTATTAATTTTAGTGTCCTGGTGAGAGCTAATAGTTTTGTTTCTATATTGTAGGATCTGAACTTGAATATGAGACAAATAACAATGGCTTTTGTCATTAATAGTAAACTTTTGTCAGTGTAATTTTTATAACCATTTTATAAGTTCTATCAACAAATTCGACTCAAGCAGTCTGTCAGAAATTAAATTATTGTAATAAGCATCCAAACCCATCTAAATTTAAACCCATCTATAATGTGGAGGAGATGGATAAATTCTTGGACGCATATCATCTACCAAAGCTAAACACAGAGCAGATTAATCACCTCAATCAACCCATCACACTCATGGAGATTGAAAAAGTAATAAAAAACCTCCCAAAAAAGAAGAGCCCAGGACCAGATGGCTTCTCAGCTGAATTCTATCAAACCTTCATGGAAGAACTCAAACCAATCTTCCTCAAACTGTGCCACACAATTGATGAACAGGGAAAGCTACCCAACTCCTTTTATGAAGCTAGCATCACCCTAATTCCAAAACCAGGCAGAGATGCCACAAGAAAAGAAAACTACCGGCCTATTTCCCTGATGAATTTAGATGCAAAGATCCTAAACAAAATCCTTGCAAACTGAATCCAACAACACATCAAAACCATTATCCACCTTGACCAAGTGGGATTCATTCCAGGAACACAGGGGTAGTTCAACATAGGGAAATCTGTCAATGTAATACACCACATAAACAAGGTTAAACATAAAAACCACATGATCATTTCGATAGATTCAGAAAAGGCCTTTGACAAGATTCAACATCACTTCATGTTCAAAACATTGGAGAGAGTTGGCATGGTTGGTTCATATCTTAACCTAATAAAGGCAATATACGAAGGTCCTAAGGCCCAAATAATACTTAATGGAGAGAGACTGGAGGAATTCCCATTAAGATCAGGAACAAGACAGGGTTGTCCACTCTCACCTCTGCTTTTCAATATAGTTCTGGAAGTCCTAGCTCAAGCAATAGGACAGGAGAAGGAAATAAAAGGGATACAATTTGGAAAGGAGGAAGTTAAGTTAGCTTTATTTGCTGATGACATGATTATATATGTAAGAGACCCGAGAGACTCCATCCCAAAACTCCTGAAGGTGATTAACTCCTATAGCAAAGTAGCAGGATACAAAATCAATGCACAAAAATCAGTAGCCTTCCTTTATGCAAAGGACAAAGATACAGAAAAAGAAATAAGGGACATAGTCCCACTTTCAATTGCAACAACAAAAAATAAAATACCTTGGAATAACGTTAACCAAGGAAGTGAAAGATCTATACAATGAAAACATAAAAACACTCAAAAAAGAAATTGAGGCGGACTTGAGAAAATGGAAAGACCTCCCATGTTCCTGGATAGGCAGAATTAACATTGTGAAGATGACAATCCTACCAAAGGCAATTTACAGATTTAATGCAATACCAATTAAAATCCCCACAGTGTTCTTCACAGAGATAGAAAAAATGATCTCAAATTTCATATGGAAAGGCAGAAGGCCTCGCATTTCCAAACATATCCTCAGCAAAAGAAATACCTCTGGAGGCATCACCATACCTGATCTAAAGCTATATTACAAAGCCATAGTAATAAAAACAGCATGGTACTGGCATAAAAACAGGACTATAGATCAATGGAATAGACTTGAGGACCTGGACTTTGGGTCAAGCAACTATAGCTACTTGATATTCGATAAAGGCCCAAACAATATAGGCTGGAAAAAAGACAGCATCTTCAACAAATGGTGCTGGACAAACTGGATAACCATATGCAGGAAACTAAAACTTGACCCACACATTTCACCATGCACTACACTCAAGTCCAAATGGATCAAAGATCTCAATATAAGACCAGAAACTCGAATACTACTGGAAGAAAATTTAGGAAGTACATTCCATGATATAGGAATGGAAAAAGACTTCCTGAACAAAACCCCAGTAGCTCATGAACTTAAACCATCACTCAACCAATGGGACCACATGAAGCTGAGGAGTTTCTTTACAGACAAGCATACAATTAGCAAAGCCAATAGATTACCCACAGAATGGGAGAAAATATTTGTGGGTTATCCAACTGATAGAGGACTAATCTCTAGAATCTACAAAGAACTCAAAAATCTAAACAGTAAGAAGTCAAACACCCCACTCACAAGATAGGGCAAAGAGCTGAACAGGCAGTTCACAGAGGAAGAAATAGAAATGGCAAACATACACTTAAGAAAATGTTCAGCATCCCTAATCATCAGAGAAATGCAAATTAAAACAACTATGAGATTCCACCTTACCCCAATAAGGATAGCAAAAATCAAAAAATCAAATAAAAATAAATGCTGGCGAGGATGTGGAGAAGTAGGAACACTCATCCACTGTTGGTGGGAATGTAGGATGGTACAACCACTTTGGAAAGCAATATGGAGACTTCTGAAAAAGCTGAGTATAGAGATACCAACAGACCCAGTTAGTCCCTTACTGGGCATCTACCCTAAAACCTTCAAACCACAGACTAAAGAGATTTGCTCAACCATGTTTTTAGCGGCTCAATTTGTAATAGCTAAGAGCTGGAATCAACCCAGATGTCCATCACTAGAAGAATGGATAACTAAGATGTGGTATATCTACACAATGGAATTCTATACAGCAGTAAGAAAAAATGACACAATGAAATTTGAGGAAAAATGGTTGAACCTGGAACAGATCATTCTCAGTGAACTTACCCAATCACAGAAAAAAAATCGCCACATAGTCTCACTCATCTACAGCACCTAACCTGAATCTACCGAAGATACCTTACATACCCAGCAAGCATATCCTAGATTAGACACTAGGATGGAAGGGGAGGGAAGGGAGGGCACCAAAGGGGTGGGAAACACAAATCTAGACCCAAACGGCAATGGTACCATAATCTTCTACTTACTAAAAGACAGACCAAATGGCTGATCCTTCACCAGGCCCTTACAGGGAACACCTGAACCACAAGACACTGGAGAGGGTAAGATTAAGACTCACCTTAATCTCCTACATCTTCCCTCCCTCACTTCCCCTCTCCCTGTCTCTCTCTCTCTTATCTCTAACTCTTGTATATTAGTTATCTTTTTCCTCATTTTCTTAGTGAGCACTGACCTGTAACTCCCAGAACCAGCATGGGGCTATCATCCACAATGAGCTTTTGATCAGAGAGACCTACAAGGTTTCCTAAAAGACAGACAGATTTCTGTCAGAGTACTTGATGACCCACCAAAGGTTAGTGGTAAGACCCTACTGCTGAAGATACCTTATGTGATTGGCATGCAAATTAGAATGGCATGGCTGGAAGTTGGATGAGAGTCAGTCCCCAGACAGTCAGCGCGTCTAGTGCCAGAAGGTGCTACATGGGCGACTGGGGGAAATTGACCAATATCTATCGAAGCAATGCATGGCCTAACCTACTTAGCAGCAAATAACTTGTTGTGATGCCCACACAAGTGCAGTGGTGGCACACAGCCATGGTGGGGAACCAACTGCTCTCAATTTGGCTAACTGATCCCCTCACTGGTATGGGACCCATAGCTGGAGCTGGGAAACAAGTCAGAACCATATCCAAACATAAGCCCACTCTCCAGTATCAAGCTACTAACAATTGTGGGCTACAAGAGGGCCTACACCTATTAAATTCTCTATAAAAAAAAAAAGTAAGGGTTATCTCATTTGTCCTGGTGCTAACTTACTCTCCATTGGAGAATCTGCTTCTCTTTTTCAGATAGATGTAGACCCTAAGGAGAGAGCCACCCCATCATACCTCAAAAGGGCCCTGGCTGAAACTAAGAAAAATTGGAGAAACAAGCAAGGGGGCTGTTTTCCTGATGAACCGGACACCAGCACAAGGGGGAAGGAGATCAGCACAGAGAAAAATCAACTCCTACCAAATCAGAGAGCCAGAGCCTCAGAGGCCCCCAACACCTCATCACTGAAGCAGATCAAAAATGAACCCAACATGGCTCAGGGAAATTTTGCGGAAGAGGGGGCGGAAAGAATGTCAGAGTCACATGTTGGGTCATGATATGCAGAGACATTTAGCTTACCCATAACTGTAGGCTAACTCCACAATGCATGACCCGTATACCTCAACAAGGAGGGGCCAAGGGGAGGGGTAGGTCACAGATGAGCCTAATAATGGTACCAAACTGACTGTATTTGCTGAATACAGAACTGACTAATAAAAAAAAAATTAAAAAAAAAAAAACAACATACAACAACAACAACAAAAAAAATTTAAACCCATCTAAATTTTGACCTTTTAGTTGAGGCTGTAAGGCAATCTAAAATCAGACTTGAAATTTTGGAATTTTTTTGTACTTAAAAACATCTGGCTACTATTGTGGCAGATATAAACAAGCACTTCTTGTTTTAAAGTTGAAAACCTAGAAGTCTGTCTTGAATAACAGAATCACCTTTAAATACATCTATGTACCTGTGCACATTTTATTGGCTTTAATCTTTTTGTCTAAATTGGACTAGATACCAACTTAATCCTGATAGGAAATCTATAACAATCAATCTGATGTATCTTGTTTGAGTTACTTTGATTAACATAAACAAATTTTATGTCTCATTATGCTTGTTACCCATGACTATTAAATGAAGCTTTGACCAGATATCTGATAGTTTATGTTTAAATTACATTGTTTGTAAGTAACAGATTACAACTCATTTTGGCCCAAGAATTGTGAATGGAGTTCCTCAAAAATTGTGAAAACACACAGTTTACACAGTTATCAGAATATGGGGAGACCTTTTTGTCTCCCTAAGAACAAAAGTTATAATTAATGAAGTTAGATTCTATCTTTTATAAAACCTGAGTTATAAACACAATGACTAGTAGAATTAGTTTTATAAAAGAAAAATCAATAACAAATAAATCTTAATCTTATTAAGACTCAGTTTTTTAGTTGTTAAAAGTTTAACATAGAAGCATTGCTAACTTAAACATTTGAATGCAGTGTCACCATGAGCAAAACATTATCAGTGAATCAAATTTTAGACTTTATAATTTGTTGATTTGAGACTTTTTGAAAAAAAAATTATGAAACACATTTTACAAGCATGGATTTGTAAATGTAGGTAAAACTTGATAATTGTCCTGGAGATAATATAACATACCTGAAGACAGTTTTATTCGTAATGACAAATCTGAACTATATTTATGACATAACAAACTAAGATTGCCTGTTCATATATTGTTAAATCATAAGATTCTAACTTATTATAAAGCCTAGTTAGATCAGGTTTGTTATGTTTATTTTAAGTCTCAGAACTGTATTCTAACAAGGTTTTTCTATCTTAGATAAGATAGAAATTGAGAGAGGACCAAAATTTTGTTGCTTGTCATTCTCCCTTTCCTCATCCAGAGGCAATAGGTCAATTTGCCTAACAACAAGGTATGAATGACACATGGCTTTAAATGTGCTTGGGGTCTGAATTAGAGGGCCATCCCATTTTTCAGAGTCCAGCATTCCATGAATATAAATATCGTATCACAATTAATATAATTCACATTACAGTGAAGTAGAAACAATCATTAACAATTATCTCTAAACATTGAGCAAACCTTCCAATCCCTAGGTGTCTGGCTTTTAGCCTTTACTTTGCCAATATTAGAACCCAACTTGTTTTTTGAGCCTGTGTATCTGGCTGTGGCATTTGGTCTCTCTGCCACCATCCTGTTGTTTGCCATCTAGCATCCATCACAGCCTTGCTGTGTTTGTGTATCCCACATACAGCATATCCCCATATGCAGAGTCTCACGTGGAGTCTAATCAGTGTAACTATACATGTTGTTTGAATCTATGTCCCACAGCACTACTGCAGACACAAACTAGAACAGCCAGAATCTGTATTTCCCACAGGCTAGCACTGGTCATTAGAATCTGAAGTTTAGGTTAATGTTCAATCTCATATTCACACACAATCATTCAGAGTTTAAAACAGTTGTTTTCTAGTTATTTCCATTAATTTTTGTTTTATCTAAATAGGGTCAGTCTTACCTTGGCTAGAAGAATCTGGTGAGTAGGGCAAGGAGAGCAGAGAGAAGGACAAGAGTGTAGAGTGAAAAATGTTTGAATATGGGGAATTTTGGACCACTTTCCTGGGTGGTGGCAGAAGTTATCTAAATCAGTAAGAATTTGGAAATCAAAAGTATTATTTTTTAGGCCATATGGACCCACTGTCTAATTTATCTTGAGGTCAGGCCATATGGTAATGAAAGATTAAACAGAGAGGTTGGATGAGGTCTCAGGAGGAGGAGGAGGACGGAGAGAAGAAAGGCAGGGCAATTTTTTTAATTAAGTTCTTGGTGGTGGTGGCGGCCATGGCAGGGGCTGGGCTGGGGATACGCAGATCAGAGTGGCTCAGTACCACTTGTGCCCAGGCAGTCAGGTGCTCTGAGCTGAGGCCTGTGGCAGCCTCAGCAGCCCCATAGGACTGTGGAGCTGCGGGCACATGGCCCCGGTGGCTGAGAGAGGCTGAGGAAGCTTGACGGGGAGGAAAGAGTAAAGTGTCGCCTGTCCTATGAGTGCGGCTGAGGAAGCTTGGCAGAGAGGAGGAGGGGGAAGGAGAAGAGTGTTGGCTCCTCTCCTAGAGTGGCCAAGGAAGTTCAGTGGGGAGGAGGAGAAGGGGGAAGGAGGAATGTGTCCTAAAGCTGAAAAATCAAGCTGAACTGTGCCCATCAGGGCTAGGTGGGCAAGAGAGAAAGAGAGAGAGTCCTGAAGTATGGAGATTACATCTTTCTCGAGACCTGGGGAGGCAAGAAATGGGTGAGGGGTGTGGCCTGGCATTGCCATAGAGCTTAGACAAGAGTGAGAGAGTGAGGGAGAGTACCTCAGAGAGCAGGCCAACCCATAAGGGACACTTACTGAGGAGGACAGAATGAGGGAAGGAGAAGAAATGAAGCCAAATCATGGTGGGTAGGAGACCCTGCACCTGTCAGAGTCCAAGGCCTTCAGAGGGTCAATGGCAGCTCAGCAGTCTGGTCTAGGGAAAGGAGGTCTGGAAGCCTCCTATCCAAGTCATGGTACCAGATGTAAGGTTCATGAAAGACTGAAGACCATGCAAGACTACTCTGAGGCAGGAAAAGTGCTGCTTACTGGGGCCCAAGCTGCTTGACTGTCTCAAGGGAGGGAGAAAGAGAACAGCCAGCAAAAGTCTAGACAGTTTGGGTTTTTATAGATTTTTTTTTTTCCTTTGGGATTGGGGATACAGAGAACAAAGGACTGAAGAATTCAAGGGAGAGCAGGGACCAATGGAGAAGTTAATTAATCAGGGGGACATGGAGGAAATCAGAAAATGAGTTGCCATCAAAAGAGGAGCCAGGTCATCTCTAAGGTAAGATCAGCAGGAAACTGTGGCCTAGGGCATTGCTAGGCCAGGGGAGTAAGGGTTTGGCAATGTAAACATCTAAAGTTGCATTAGGCTGCTGTCTTTCTCCTCCTTCATCTCAACTCCATTTGGGACTCTTGTCTTTCATAACAGTTATACCCTGTGACCCAGAAAGGGCAGACTAATTAAGATTAGTAGATGGGGGGACTGAATAGATGCTCAGTGGTTAATATACTTGCCTACAAAACCTAACAACCTGAGTTTGATTCCCCAGTACCCACATAAAGCAAGATGCAGAGTGGTTCATGCATCAGGAGTCCATTTGCAGTACTTGCAGGCCCTGGTGAATGCCCATTTTCTCTGTCTGTCCCTCTTCTGTTGGAACTGAGACCAACTAAGGCAGCATAAAAATGAAGGAAGACAGAGAATAAAACCTCAACGTCAGGCTGTCCTTATTAGAGAGAGGGTGAACAACGAAGGATGGGAGCCTCCTTCCATGGATTGAAGATGCCATGTTCAGACATAGGTGCGCTGAAGCAGGGACTGAAGCAGGAAGGGACAAGCAGAGCAGAGAATGGGGAACTTAAAACAATAAAATAGAAAAGGGCCATTTCTTTGTTGACTTGTTTTCCAGATAGCTATGACTCTTAGGTCTAACTTGATTAGTTCTTAATTACAGACCTGTTTGTATGGTCTGAGGCAATGGTTCCTGTGTAACCTGGGACAGTGTTTCCTGTGCAGTAGTCTGTGATATAGAAATTTATTTAAAACACAGAGGAATTTTCTCTGTGCTAAAGCCTGTTTCAGGGCCAGCATGTTCCAGTAACTTTTGTGACTCATTAACCCTTTCAATGCTCACTAGGACCCCAAGACTCATTAACCTTTTCACTGCATACTCTGAAGACAAGTAAAAGAATAGGGGTTGCCATGTCTTTTGGCTTCTTCCTGCTAACCAGTGGTACAAACTCTTGTCTCTCTGGGGCCTGGATCAAAGCAGGGTCTCATTTGAGTTGGGGATGCTCTGGCTGTCTGGTGTCCTGTTTTTTAATGCTGGCCCTGTCATGATATGCAGAGACATTTAGCTTACCCATAACTGTGGGCTAACTCCACAATGCATGACCCATAAACCTCAACAAGGAGGGGCCAAGGGGAGGGGGTAGGTCACGGATGAGCCTAATAATGGTACCAAACTGATTGTATTTGCTGAATACAGAACTGACTAAAAAAAAAAAAAAAAAAAAAAAAAAAAAAAAAAAAAAAAAAAAAGACAGGGGGCAAGAGACAGATTTCTATGGGTGATTTGTTGTGAGTGTGGGGGAATAGAGAGTGTCAAGGTACATTATTTTTACAGAATTGATTTATTATCTGATAAATCGGACCCACATAGTAAGGGTGTCTGGCCTTAAGGCACAGCCAGCAGTCCTTGGCCAGTTCTGGTTGTGTAACATTAAGCAGTTGATATATGCCCTCTAGCTTAGGAAAGAAACCTCAATCTCTCCTTCCCAGTTTGGGAGGGAGAGCTCTAGTGACACTTTAGCATCTTTGGTCATAAACACATAAACAAAAGGAGAAAACAGAGAGGAAGGGTTACCAAGAAGCTTCAGAACACAGTGGTCCCCAGAGATTGAACTGTACTGGAAGAACTTTATGGCTTGTGTCTTGTCAGGATAAAGAAATCTGCATCTGTTCTAACTGGTCACAGAGAAATGTCAGGTCATATACAGAAAAATAATAAGTTGGCTATTAAAAAGGTTATGTTAGGAAAACAGGGAAAGAAACATGAAAGAAGACCTGGCTCAATAGTAGAGATAGGCTTTATTTGGGAAAAGCATGAAAAGGGCTCTAACCAGGCAAGGTCAGAAGTCCCTTTCTTTACAGATTAGGGGATACTTATCATTGGAATTCCTTGGTTGTGGAGATTCCACCTTGCCTTGGCTTGGGCAACTACAGGAAAGTGATAATGGGGGTGGGTGTTCTGGATCATTTCAGGAATGTAATAATTGGAATGGGTGGTTGGGTCACTCTTGGGAAACAATTACAATAAAATGTCAGTCAGAGGGGCTGGAAAGATGGCTTAGCAGTTAAGACATTTGTCTGCAAAGGCAAAGGATCCCAGTTCGATTCTCCAGGACCCATGAAAGCCAGATGCACAAGGGAGCACATGCATCTGGAGTTCATTTGCAATGGTGGAGGCCTTGGTGTGCCCATTCTCTCTCTCTCTCTCTCTCTCTCTGCCTCTTTCTCTCTCTCAAATAAACAAATACATTAATTAAATATATTTTTAAAAAAATGTCAGTCAGAGCTCAAAAATGGAGTCATTCTGGTTCTGACATTCCCAACTCTGTCAATATGTAGAAAGCCAGGGTGGGGATGTTACAGGAGCTGGTTCCAGTTTCATGGTTCTGATTATGGTGGTGGAGGTGGATGTGTAGACCAGTGGGACTGCAGCAGGAACATGGACTCAGTCTTACCCAAAGAGGTGTCTCTGAAAGTAAAAACATACTGGGAGGCAGTCTCAGAATTCCAAATAGCCAGCAGTACTTTTGAAAACATTTAGAACTGAAGCTGCTGAAACACTATATAAGTAGGCAGATAAAATATTGACTCATGATATTAGAAAGCAGAAATATCTCAGTGAGGGAGCCCTGGCACACCAGAGAATGGGTTTTACCTCTGAGGAAATATGCAAGATCTCACACATAGGTCTACTTTAACAGGAATATTTAACAGATGTCTGAGCTGGTCACAGATATATTAAGTCATACACAGAAAAAAAGATAATAAGATGGCTATTTTTAAAAGGCTAATATAGCCCCAAATTGTTTTGGCCCTGGACTGGTAACATTTACTTCTCCATAATTGTTGTAGTCCATCATTGAAGTTCTAGTTGCATAGGTGTGGCTTTTTGGAGCCTCAGCCTTTGGTTCTCCATCTGTCAAATCTCACTTTGTACTTTGTGTACATAGCAGGCTGTTGTCTCACGTGGCTCTTATGAACAGGCAAGGAGACAGCTCTTTAGGAAAATGATACTTTTCAGCACCATTAGGAAGGAAACTCTTAGATCATGAAAAATCTATTAGCCATTATGATCTGGTAATTATCTATATATGAATTTTCTTATATGTGACATGACATTTTCAGAAAACATAATATCTAAAGTTGAAAATAATAGCAGGTGGTAGGTAAGAAAGCAAGGAGCACTGTCTATAAAAGAAAGGAAGAAGGAATTGTTAACTTGGATAAAGAATTAATTAAAATTCCTAGAAATATGAGGATTAGGCTTAGATAAGTGTGGTGGCTTGATTCAGGTGTCCCCCATAAAGTTAGGTGTTCTGAATGCTAGGTTCCCAGCTGATGGAGATTTGGGAATTAATACCTCCAGAAGGCAGTGTATTGTTGGGGGCGGGCTTATGGGTGTTATAGCCAGTTTCCCCTTGCCAGTGTTTGGCACAATCTCCTGCTCCTTTGTACACCTTATGTGGGCCAGGGAGTAATGTCCACCCTCTGCTCATGCCATCATTTCCCCCTGCTATCATGGAGCTTCCCCTTGAGCCTGTAAGCCAAAATAAATCTCTTTTTCCCACAAGCTGCTCTTGGTTGGGTGATTTCTACCAGCAATGAGAACCTGACTGCAACAGTAAGACAGGAAGTATACTTATAACTTCTTATAAGAAACTAGTATTGAAGCAATATTTGAAATATCTTAAATAGTTTTAAATTTAAACATAAAAGAGTTTAAGAAATTAACTAACTTTCAAGTTTAATTATTAGATGTAAAAGTTTTTTAAATAAGTCTTTAATATAGAAGGCTTACAGTTTTTAGTTATTCAGTCCAGAGTTCAAAAGTATTACCTTTACAGGAACTAGTAAAAGTATGTTAGGCTGAAAAGCTAAAAGTTTGATTAATGTTGATAATTTGTCATTATCAATTATTCATATGCAGGCGCAATAAAATTTTATATTAGGCCCAGTGTTATCTATTGGAATAAGTTGATAACAGATAATAGTTTTACCCAATGGGAAAATATATATGAGCAGAATATTCAAGAAATATATTATTGTAAACAGATGTTTTATCAAACAAACTAAAAGGTTTATCAGAAGGAAAACACAAAGGCTTAGAATTTTTTAAATTTATTAATTTTTTATTAGTTAGTTTTGTACTCAGTGAATACAGTCAAGTTAGTACAATTGTTAGGCTCATCCATGTCCTACCACCTCCCTCGACCCCTCCTTGTTGAGGTATTTGGGTCATGCATTGTGGAGTTAGCCCACAGTTATGGGTAGGAGGAAATGTCTCTGTGTATCATGACCCAACGTGTGGCTCTGACATTCGTTCTGCCCCCTCTTCCGCAAAATTTCCCTGAGCCATGTTGTGTTCATTTTTGGTCTGCTTCAGTGATGAGATGTTGGGGGCCTCTGGGTCTCTGGATATCTGATATGGTAGGAGTTGATTGTTCTCTGTGTCCATCTCCTTCACCCTTGTGCTGGTACCAGGCTCGCCAAGAAAACAGAACCCTTGCTTGTTTCGCCAATTGTTCTTAGTTTCAACTGGTACCCTTTTGAGGTATGATGGGGTGGTTCTCTCCTTAGGATATGTGTCTATCTGAAAAAGAGAAGCAGATTCTCCAATGGAGAGTAAAGTTAGCACCAGACAAATGTGATAATCCTTATTTTTTTTATAGAGAATTTAATAGGTGTAGGCTCCCTTGTAGTCCACGATTGGTGGTAGCTTGATAAGGGAGAGTAGGCTCATGTTTGGATATGGTTATGACTTGTTTCCCAGATCCAGCTATGGGTGCCATTCCACTGAGGAGATCAGTTAGCAAAATCAAGAGCAGTTGGCTTCCCACCATGGCTGTGCACCACAATTGCACTTGTGTGAGCATAACAACAGGTTATTTGCTGCTAAGTAGGCTACACCATGAGTTGCTTGGACAGATATTGGTCATTTTCCACCAGTCGCCCATGTAGCACCTTCTGGCACTAGACGCACTGACTGTCTGGGGACTGACTCTCTTCCAGCTTCCAGCCATTCCATTCCATTTTATGTGTCAACCACATAAGGTGTCTTCAGCAGTAGGGTCTTACCACTAACCTTTGGTGGGTCATCAAGTACTTGGACAGAAATCTGTCTTTCTTTTAGGAAACCTTGTAGATCTCTCTGATCAAAAGCTCATTGTGGATGAGAGCCACATGCTGGTACTGGGAGTTACAGGTCAGTGCCCACTAAGAAAAGGAAGAAAAAAATAACTAATATAAAAGAGTTAGAGAAAAGAGAGAGAGAGAAAAGCTGTAGAAGATTAAGGTTAGTCTTCATCATACCCTCTCAAGTGTCTTGTGGTTCAGGTGTTCCCTCTAAGGGCCTGGTGAAGGTTCAACCATTTGGTCTGCCTTTTAAGATGTAAGAATTTTATGGTACCATTGCCATTTGGGTCTACATTTGTGCTCCCATGCCCTCCCTTGCCCTCCCCTCTCTCGCCACCCACCCTATTGTCTGGTCCTTGAGATATGTGCTGGGTATGTAAGGCATCTTGGGTAGATTCAGGTTAGGTGCTGTAGATGAGTGAGACTATGCAGTGATTTTCTTTCTGTGGTTGGGTAAGTTCACTGAGAATGATTTGTTCCAGGTTCAACCATTTTTCTTCAAATTTCATTGTGTCATTTTTTTCTTACTGCTGTGTACAATTCCATTGTGTAGATATACGACATCTTAGTTATCCGTTCTCCTAGTAATGGACATCTGGGTTGATTCCAACTCTTAGCTATTACAAATTGAGCCGCTACAAACATGGTTGAGCAAATCTCTTTAGTCTGTGGTTTGAAGGCTTTAGGGTAGATGCCCAGTAGGGGAATAACTGGGTCTGTTGGTATCTCTATAGTCAGCTTTTTCAGGAGTCTCCATATTGCTTTCCAAAGTGGTTGTACCATCTTACATTCCCACCAACAGTGGATGAGTGTTCCTACTTCTCCACATCCTCTCCAGCATTTATTTTCATTTGATTTTTTGATGTTTTCTATCCTTATTGGGGTAAGGTGGAATCCCACAGTTGTTTTAATTTTCATTTCCCTGATGATTAGGGATAATGAACATTTTCTTAAGTGTGTGTTTGCCATTTGTATTTCTTCCTCTGTGAACTGCCTGTTCAAATCTTTACCCATTTCGTGAGTGGGGTGTTTGACTTCTTAATGTTTAGATTTTTGGGCTCTTTGTAGATTCTAGAGATTAGGCCTCTATCAGTTGGATCACCTGCAAATATTTTCTCCCATTCTGTGGGTAATCTATTGGCTTTGCTTATTGTATGCTTGTCTGTAAAGAAACTCTTCAGCTTCATGTGATCCCATTGGTTGAGTGACTGTTTAAGATCGTGAGCTACTGGGGTTTTGTTCAGGAAGTCTTTTTCCATTCCTATATCATGGAAAGTACTTCCTTAATTTTCTTCTATTAGTAGTCAAGTTTCTGTTCTTATATTGAGGACTTTGATCCATTTGGACTTGAGTGTAGTGCCTGGTGAAATGTGTGGATCAAATTTCAATTTGCTGCATATGGTTATCCAGTTTGTCCAGCACCATTTGTTGAAGATGCTGTCTTTTTTCCACCCTATACTGTTAGTGCCTTTGTCGAATATCAAGTAGCTATAGTTGCTTGACCCAAACTCCGGGTCCTCAAGTCTATTCCATTGGTCTATACTCCTGTTTTTATGCCAGTACCATGCTGTTTTTATTACTATGGCTTTGTAATATAGCTTTAGATCAGGTATGGTAATGCCTCCCAAGGTATTTCTTTTGTTGAGGATATGCTTGGATATCTGAGGCCTTCTGCCTTTCCATATGAAATTTGAGATCATTTTTTCTATCTCTGTGAAGAACACTGTAGGGATTTTAATTGGAATTTCATTAAATATGTATATTGCCTTTGGTAGGATTGCCACCTTCACAATGTTAATTCTTCCTATCCAGGAGCATGGGAGGTCTTTCCATTTTCTCAAGTCCTCCTCAATTTCTTTTTTGAGTGTTTTTATGTTTTCATTGTATAGATCTTTCACTTCCTTGGTTAACATTATTCCAAGTTGTTTGTTGTTGTTGTTATTGAAAATGGGACTATGTCTCTTATTTCTTTCTTGTATCTTTGTCATTTGCATATAGAAAAGCTACTGACTTTGGGCATTGATTTTGTATCCTATTACTTTGCTATAGGAGTTAATCACCTTCAAGAGCTTTGGGATGGAGTCTCTCAGGTCTCTTACATATACAATCATGTCATCAGCAAGTAGAGCTAACAACTTCTTCCTTCTCAAATTGTATCCCCTTTATTTCTTTATCCTGTCTTATTGCTTGAGCTAGGACTTCTAATACTACATTGAAGAGCAGAGGTGAGAGTGGACACCCCTGTCTTGCTCCTTATCTCAATGGGAATTCCTCCAGTCTCTCTCCATTAAGTATTATTTGGGCCTCCGGAGCTTTGTATATTGCCTTTATTATGTTAAGATATGAAGCAACCATGCCAATTCTCTCCAATGTTTTGATCATGAAGTGATGTTGTATTTTGTCAAAGGCCTTTTCTGCATCTATTGAAATGATCATGTGGTTTTTGTGTTTAACCTTGTTTATGTGGTGTATTACATAGTCAGATGTCTGTATGTTGAAGCACCCCTGCGTTCCTGGGATGAATCCCATTGATCAAGGTGGATAATGTTTTTGATGTGTTGTTTGATTCAGTTTGCAAGGATTTTGTTCAGGATCTTTACATCTAAGTTCATCAGGGAAATAGGCCGGTAGTTTTCTTTTCTTGTGGCATCTCTGCCTGGTTTTGGAATTAGGGTGATACTAGCTTCATGGAAGGAGTTGGGTAGCTTTCTCTGTTCTCCAATTGTGTGGCACAGTTTGAGGAAGATTGGTTTGAGTTCTTCCATGAAGGTTTGATAGAATTCAGCTGAGAAGCCATCTAGCCCTGGACTCTTCTTTTGGGGGAGGTTGTTTTTATTACTTTTCCAATTTTAATGAGTGTGATAGGTTCGTTCAGCAGATTAATCTGCTCTGAGTTTAGCTTTGATAGATGGTATGTGTTCAGGAATTTATCAATCTCCTCCACATTATCCAGTTTTGTGGAATAGAGGTTTTTGAAATAAGTCTTGATGATTCTCCCAATTTCATTTATCTGTGTTGTGATCTCCCCTTTTTCATTTGGAATTTTGTTTCTTTGAAGTGTCTCTTTGATTTGCTTGATCACATTGGCCAGGGGTTTGTCAATCTTGTTTATTTTTTCAAAGAACCAGCTCTTTGTTTTGTCAATTATCAATTGTTTTCTTAGTTTCCAATTCATTAATTTCTGCTTTGATCTTAATTGTTTCTTTCCTTCTGGAGCTTTTTGGGTTGGATTTCTTGCTTTTCCAGTGCCTTTAGGTGGATGGTTAGGTTATTGATTTGGGATCTCTCCGTCTTTGTTATGAAGGCTTTGAGTGCTATGAATGTTCCCCTGAGAACCGCCTTCATTGTGTCCCATAAGTTTTGGTACGATGTGTTCTCATTGTCATTCAATTCTAGAAATTTTGCAATTTCATTTTTTATTTTGTCCCCTATCCATTTCTTGTTTAAAAGTGTGTTGTTCAGTTTCCAGGTGCAGGTGGGATTCTTGGTGGGTCTTTTGTTGTTAATTTCTAGCAATATAGCACTGTGATCTTATATCATGCAGGGAATTATGTCACTCTTTCTGAATATATGGAGGCAGCCTTTGTGACCCAGTATATGATCTATTTTGGAGAATGTTCCATGGGATGCTGAGAAGAATGTGTAGTCTGTAGATCTGGGATAGAATATTCTGTAGAGGTCTTTTAGGTCTAAGTGATCTATGGTTTTGTTGAGCTCTCTTACTTCCCTGTTGAGTTTCTGTTTGGATGATCTGTCTATTATTGATAATGGTGTATTGAAGTCCCCAACTCTGATGGTGTTGGTGGTTATTTCTGTTTTATTGTCAAGTAGGTTTTGTTTTATGAACTGTGGTGCCCCTGTGTTTCATGCATACAGATTTATGGTTGTAATATCCTCTTGATGGATCATTCCCTTGATAAGTAGGAAGTAGCCTTCTTTGTCTTTTTTGATTATTTTTGGTTTGAAGTCTATTTTATCCAATATTAATATAGTTATGCCTGCTTGTTTCTTATTCCCGCTGCTTGGAATATTGTTTTCCACCCTTTCATCCTGAGGAGGTGTGTCTGTCTTTAATGGTGAGGTGGGTTTCTTGAATACAACTGATTGAGGGGTCTAATTTTCTGATCCATCCTGTTAGATTGTGTCTCTTGATGGGTGAAGTAAGGCCATTAATATTTAGTGTAATGACTGTGAATTTGGATTTGATCCCTGCCATATTGTGTTGGTATATGTGGTTTGGTGTTTTCATGGACTTTGAAGTTTTTTGTGCCTTCTCTAAGTTTGGTTATTGTGATCTGCTTCTTGTAGGCATTTGAGATTGTTTATTTGTTTCTCCTCTGTGGATAATTTCCCGAAATACTCTCTGTAGGTTTGGTTTTGTGTTCATATAATTGTAAAGTTGAGTTTTGTCATGGAAAGTTTTCCTTTCACCATCTATTATGAGGGATACTTTTGCTGGGGAGAGCAGTTTGGGTTGGAAGCCATAGGTTCTTAGACTTTGCAGTGTTTCATTCCTGGCCCTTCTGGGTTTCAGGGTTTCCATTAAGAAATCTGAAGTAATTCTAATGGGGTTACCTTTGAAAGTGGTGTGTTGTTTTTCCCTAGCTGCTTTTAGGATTTTCTCTTTGGTGTCAATGTTTAGGGTCTCAATGACGATATGTCTTGGAGAGTTTCTCCTTTGGTCCAATCTGTTTGGAGTTCTGTTAGCTTCTTGAATCTTGGTGGGCCTGTCTTTTGAGAGAGTGAGGAAGTTTTCTTCTATTATTTTGTTAAATTAGTTCTCCATGCCTTTGGTGTAAATTTCGCCTTCTGGTATTCCAATGATCCTGATATTAGGACATTTAAGGGTATCCCACAATTCCCTGATGTTCTGTCCACAGAAACTTTTGAACTTATTGAAACTTTTGGACTCTCGAACTGTTTCTTCCATCTTGTCTTCCAGATCAGAGTTTCTATCCTCCACATGACTGACTCTATTCTTGTGAGGTGCTAGAGAGTTTTGGACATGTTCAATTAGGTTTGCATTTTCTACTACTTTTCTATGTATAATTTCCAACCCTCTGTCAAGCTCCCTTTTCACATCATTTTCTGATTTTCTTGATGCTTCTTGGAATTCATCCTTGCATTTCTTTATGTCTTCATTTAGCATCATCAGCTGATTTTTGAGGTCCTCTTTATTTTCACTCTCCTTCATATCTCTTAACTGTCTTTGAATTCCTTCCATTTTCTTATCTATTAGGTCTAGTCTAGTGATGGCAGCATCCAAACGATTATCAGTCCTTTGTTGCTTTTCTGCAAGTTCTACCAGTATCTTGGTCAAGGTTGCATTGCTCATTGCTTCATTTTGGTGTTCTGATCCTAATGACTCTTCTGTTTTGATTAGAGATGTTCATTGTAGGACTGGGTGATCTAACTGGATTTTCTTGCCTTTTAATTTTCATGTTATTTCTTTTGTGGTGTGGTCTGCCCATCACAGTGCATGGGCAGGGAGAGCAGGACTGTTGTCTTGATGGGTGAGGGAAGTGGTGCCTCTTGGGGGAGCTGGCGTGGGCTAGCCATCAGGCAAGCAGATCAGCTGAGTGGTCTTGAGTTAGCATGTAGTTGGGTGGGTCAGCCTGAGCTGAAGCACAGTGGGAAGCTGAAGCAGCCTGAGGTAGATGCCAATCAGTCTGAGCTCTCATTTAGTGGAATGCCAAAGCAGCCTGTAGCAGGGGTGCCAAAGTTGCCTGAGCTCTCACATGGTGATGCACCAAAGCTGCCTGCACTGGTGCTTGGAGGGACACTGATGCACGAAGCACTGAAGCAGCCTAAACTCAGGCATGGTAGAACACTGGGACCCGGAAGCAGTTTGAGCTTTCCTGTAACAGGACAATGGCAGTCAGCTGGTGAGGTAGACAGGTTGGGGCATGCACCTGAGCTGCGCAGGTGGGTAGACAGAGTGAGCCTGAGCTCCTCTGGGCAGGTGGAATGGGCCTGGGCTCGCACATGAATGGGCAGTGGCTGGAGCAGTAAGTGAGCAAATGGGCTGAGCAGGCTAAGCTTGCACAAGCCACAATCAGTGGTGTGCTTGTGGCGGGCAAATGGACCAAAGGTGCCTGAGCTCCAGTGGTCCAGTGGGCAGAACCTGCCCAAGGTTACACATGGGCAGTGGTAGCAGCACGATCACTCCTGTGCAGTGAGACAAGTGCAATTATGCTGGCCTGGGTACCCTTTCCTACAGTAAGTGCAGGGGAATCCTGAAGCTGGGACTGTGGGTACGGTGGCTACTTGGGGGCATTGGTGGGCTTGTGGGCTACCCATGAGTGAGGGAATCAGCGATTCCCTGTTTTTCCCCCTCTGTGACCTCCCACTGGCAATCTATTAGAGATTTCTCTCCCCTAAAAGACCCAGTGAACCCTTAATGCCTTGCCTTTCTTTCCTGGGGATGTGTGGCACAGTTAGGCGGTCACCATCTTGGCCAGAAGTCCGAAGAAGGCTTAGAATTTTAATATAATTTAATTATAACTTTTAGGTATCTTATTTAACATAAAATTTTTGTTTGTAACCCATTTTGTGAACATTAGTAGAATGAGATCTATGAGGTCTACTGTAACAGAATCAGACACTTTGTAAACACTTTAAGAGTAGAATTATATTTAAGAAAACATGAATTTTTGACTTTAGAACTGTAACAATATTTAATAATATATACATGTTATCTTTGTTTAACTTTTAAATATATCATAAACCTGTTTTGAGTAATTTTACATCATCTCCAAATATATTTATGAACATCTTAACACTTAATGATGATAAGCACTACAACAGTTATTGACCATAATTTAGTTACACATAAAGACAGACTATATAAACCATAGCACACATGACATGACATGGCTGGCCAACATTAGACATGACAAAGAACATGAAACACAATTAGGAAGAGATGTCCTTTTATTAATATTGTAGTTATACTTTAAATTGGTGAGGACTTAAGTTATATTTTCAGATTTATATGAGTATTTGTTTGAGATATTTTTCCTTGTTGGTGATATAGACAATATAAATTTAAAGCCCAATTGTTATCTTGATTATTTTTTTAAAACATCAGGTAATCTCAACAAAAAGGCAACTGCTGCTTATAGTTTGAATTTAAAACTGACACTTCTCTCTCTCTCTCTCTCTCTCTCTCTCTCTCTCTTTTTCTTTGAGAAGACTCTTAAATGTGGGAGTAGCATGTATGCCCTCTGGGAAGGCATGGAGTTGACGGGCAGGTCTTGTTAACTTTATCTGGTATCATAAGAAACAATTTATGTGGCCACTGTTTATAACTGGTAAATGAAAGCTCACATAGGGGAGAAAAGAGTCAGAATATTACCATATGGCATCAGATGTTAGGAAAAAGTTGTGAGTGACAAAGAGAATGGGAAGAGATGTTCACAAGAGCTGAGATGGGTGGAGGAGTCATTGATGGCTGCACCATATCAGGGGTGGCAAGAATTTTAGTCCTGTAGGCTCAGCTGTGGAAGAGGGAGGGGCCAGGGGCCACCATGGCAAATGATAGCAGTAGAGGCAGATAGTGGCAGAGATGGATTGGGACAGACAGGAGACAAATAGAGGTAGAACCAAGGAAAGGCAAAATCAGAACAGTTGGGGGGGATCATAGCAGGAGGATTTGGTTAGCAGAGCAATCTTTTTTTTTAAGCTTTTATAGTAACACTGTTATTTTTTATTGTATTTTATTTTTATGATTAATTAGTGCAAATACATTCAGTTTGGTACCATTATTAGGCTCATCTGTGACCTACCCCCTCCCCTTGGGCCTTCCTTGTTGAGGTATATGGGTCATGTATTGTGGACTCAGCCCACAGTTATGGGTAGGATAAATGTCTCTGCATATCATGACCCAACATGTGGCTCTGACATTCTTTCCACCCCCTCTTCTGCAAAATTTCCCTGAGCCATGTTGGGTTCATTTTTGGTCTGCTTCAGTGATGAGGTGTTGGGGGCCTCTGAGGCTCTGGCTCTCTGATTTGGTAGGAGTTGATTTTTCTCGGTGTTGATCTCCTTCACCCTTGTGCTGGTACCTGGATCACCAGGAAAACAGCACCCTTGCTTGTTTTGCCAATTTTTCTTAGTTTCAGCCGAGGCCCTTTTGAGGTATGATGGGGTGGCTCTCTCCTTAGGATCTACATCTATCTGAAAAAGAGGAGAAGAATCTCCAAGAGAGAGTAAGTTAGCAGCAGAACAAATGAGATAACCCTTACATTTTTTATAGAGAATTTAATAGGTGTAGGCCTGCTTGTAGCCCACGATTGATGGTAGCTTGATAATGGGGAGTAGGATTATGTTTGGATATGGTTCTGACTTGTTTCCCAGCTCCAGCTATGGATTCTGTACCCCTGAGGGGATCAGCCGAATCAAGAGCAGTTGGTTCCCCACCATGGCTGTGTGCCACTATTGCACTTGTGTGGGCATCACAACAGGTTATTTGCTGCTGAGTAGGTTAGACCATGAGTTGCTTGGACAGATATTGGTCATTTTCCCCCAGTCGCCCATGTAGCACCTTCTGGCACTAGATGCACTGACTGTCTGGGGACTGACTCTCTTCCAGCTTCTAGCCATGCCATTCCATTTTATGTGTCAACCATATAAGGTGTCTTCAGCAGTAGGGTCTTACCACTAACCTTTGGTGGGTCATCAAGTACTCTGACAGAAATTTGTCTTTCTTTTAGGAAACCTTGTAGATCTCTCTGATCAAAAGCTCATTGTGAATGAGAGCCACATGCTGGTACTGGAAGTTACAGGTCAGTGCCCACTAAGAAAAGGAAGAAAAAGATAATTAATATACAAGAGTTAGAGAGAAGAGTGAGGGGGGAGGAAGGGAGGCAAGCTGTAGAAGATACCCTCTCCAGTGTCTTGTGGTTCAGGTGTTCCCTCTAAGGGCCTGGTGAAGGTTCAGCCATTTGGTCTGCCTTTTAGGAAGTAGAATTTTATGGTACCATTGCAATTGGGTCTAGATTTGTGTTTCCCACCCCTCTGCTGCCCTCCCCTCCCTCCATACACATCCTATTGTCTAGTCCACGAGATGTGTGCTGGGTATGTAAGGCATCTTGGGTAGATTCAGGTTAGGTGCTGTAGATGAGTGAGACTATGTGGCATTTTTTTTTTTTTTTGTTCTGTGATTGGGTAAGTTCACTGAGAATGATCTGTTCCAGGTTCAACCATTTTTCCTCAAATTTCATTGTGTCATTTTTTCTTACTGCTGTATAGAATTCCATTGTGTAGATATACCACATATAATTTATCCATTCTTCTAGTGAAGGACTTCTGGGTTGATTCCAGCTCTTAGCTATTACAAATTGAGCCACTACAAACATGGTTGAGCAAATCTCTCTGGTCTGTGATTTGAAGGTTTTAGGGTAGATGCCCAGTAAGGGAATAACTGGGTCTGTTGGTGTCTCTATACTAAGCTTTTTAAGGAGTCTCCATATTGCTTTCCAGAGTGGTTATACGATCTTACATTTCCACCAACAGTGGATGAGTGTTCCTATTTCTCCACATCCTCACCAGCATTTATTTCCATTTGATTTTCTTCTTTATTTTTAATTTTTTTGTTCATTTTTATTTATTTATTTGAGAGAGACAGACAGAGAGAAAGAGGTAGACAGACAGAGAGAGAGAATGGGCATGCTAGGGCTTCCAGGACTGCAAATGGAACTCCAGATGCATGTGCCCCCTTGTGCATCTGGCTAACGTGGGTCCTGGGGAATTGAGCCTTGAACTGGGGTCCTTAGGCTTCACAGGCAAGTGCTTAACTGCTAAGCCATCTCTCCAGCCCTCATTTGATTTTTTCATGTTTGCTATTCTTATTGGGGAAGGTGGAATCCTATAGTTGTTTTAATTTTCATTTCCCTGATGATTAGGGATGATGAACATTTTCTTAAGTGTGTGTTTGCCATTTGTATTTATTCCTCTGTGAACTGCCTGTTCAGCTCTTTGTCCCATTTTGTGAGTGGTGTGTTTGACTTTTTACTGTTTAGATTTTTGAGTTCTTTGTAGATTCTAGAGATTAGGCCTCTGTCAGTTGGATAACCCGCAAATATTTTCTCCCATTCTGTGGGTAATCTATTGGCTTTGCTTATTGTATGCTTGTCTGTAAAGAAACTCTTCAGCTTCATGTGAGCTCATTGGTTGAGTGACTGTTTAAGATCGTGAGCTACTGGGGTTTTGTTCAAGAGGTCTTTTTCCATTCCTATATCATGGAAAGTACTTCCTAAATTTTCTTTCAGTAGTAGTCGAGTTTCTGGTCTTATATTGAGGACTTTGGTCCATTTGGACTTGAGTGAAATGTGTGGATCAAGTTTCAGTTTCCTGCATATAGTTATCCAGTTTGTCCAGCACCATTTGTTGAAGATGTTGTCTTTTTTCCAGCCTATACTCTTAGGGCCTTTGTCGAATATCAAGTAGCTATGGTTGCTTGACCCAAAGTCCTGGTCCTCAAGTCTATTCCATTGGTCTATACTCCTGTTTTTATGCCAGTACCATGCTGTTTTTATTTCTATGGCTTTGTAATATAGCTTTAGATCAGGTATGGTGATGCCTCCAGAGGTATTTCTTTTGCTGAGGATATGTTTGGATATGCAAGGCCTTCTGCCTTTCCATATGATATTTTAGATCATTTTTTCTACCTGGGTGAAGAACACTATAGGGATTTTAATTGGAATTGCATTAAATCTATATATTGCCTTTGGTAGGATTACCACCTTCACAATGTTAATTCTTCCTATCCAGGAGCATGGGAGGTCTTTCCATTTTCTCAAGTCCTCTTCAATTTCTTTTTTGAGTTTTTTAATGTTTTTGTTGCATAGATCTTTCACTCCTTTGTTAACGGTATTCTAAGGTTTGTTATTTTATTTTTTGTTGCTATTGAAAATGAGACCATATCCCTTATTTCTTTCTCTGTATCTTTGTCATTTGCATATAGATAGGCTACTGATTTTTGTGCATTGATTTTGTATCCTGCTACTTTGATATAAGAGTCAATCACCTTCAGGAGTTTTGGGATGGAGTCTCTCGGGTCTCTTATATATACAATCATGTCATCAGCGAATAGAGCTAGCTTACCTTCTTCCTTTCCAAATTGTATCCCTTTTATTTCCTTCTCCTGTCTTATTGCTTGAGCTAGGACTTTCAGTACTATATTGAAAAGCAGAGGTGAGAGTGGACAACCCTGTCTTGTTCCTGATTGTAATGGGAATTCCTCAGTCTCTCTCCATCAAGTATTATTTGGGCCTTAGGCGCTTTGTATATTGCCTCTATTCTGTTAAGATATGAGCCAACAATGCCAATTCTCTCCAATGTTTTGATCATGAAGTGATGTTGTATCTTGTCAAAGGCCTTTTCTGCATCTATTGAAATGATCATGTGGTTTTTATGTTTAACCTTGTTTATGTGGTGTATTACATTGACAGATTTCCGTATGTTGAACCACCCCTGTGTTCCTGGGATGAATCCCATTGATCAAGGTGGATAATGCTTTTGGTGTGTTGTTTTATTCGGTTTGTGAGCATTTTGTTCAGGATCTTTGCATCTAAGTTCATCAAGGAAATAAGCTGGTAGTTTTCTTTTCTTGTGGCATCTCTGCCTGGTTTTGGAATAGGGTGATACTAGCTTCATGGAAGGAGTTGGGTAGCTTTCCCTGTTCTCCGATTGTGTGGCACAGTTTGAGGAAGATTGGTTTGAGTTCTTCCATGAAGGTTTGATAGAATTCATCTGAGAAGCCATCTGGTCCTGGATTCTTCTTTTGGGGGAGGTTTTTTATTACTTTTTCAATCTCCATGAGTGTGATGGGTTCATTGAGGAGATTAATCTGCTCTGAGTTTAGCTTTGATAGATGGTATGCGTCCAGGAATTTATCCATCTCCTCCACATTATCCAGTTTTGTGGAGTAGAGGTTTTTGAAATAAGTCCTGATGATTCTGCCAATTTCACTTATGTCTGTTGTGATCTCTCCTTTTTCATTTGGAATTTTGTTAATTTGAAGCTTCTCTTTTTTTTTTGCTTGATGAAATTGGCCAGGGGTTTGTCAATCTTGTTTATTTTTTCAAAGAACCAGCTCTTTGTTTTGTCAATTGTCTTAATTGTTTCCTTGGTTTCCAATTCATTAATTTCTGCTCTGATTATAATTATTTCTTTCCTTCTGGAGGTCTTTGGGTTGGATTTTTCTCACTTTTCTAGTGCCTTTAGGTGGATGGTTATTGATTTTGGATCTCTCTGTCTTTTTTATGAAGGCATTGAGTGCTATGAATTTTCCCCTGAGGACCGCCTTCATTGTTCCGTAAGTTTTGGTATGATATGTTCTCATTGTCATTCAATTCTAGAAATTTTGCAATTTCATCTTTTACTTCATCCACTATCCATTTACTGCTTAAAATTGTGCTGTTCAGTTTCCAGGTGCCGTTGGGATTCTTGGTGGGTCTTTTGTTGTTGATTTCTAGCAATATAGCATTGTAATCTGATATCATGCAGGGAATTATGTCAATCTTCCTAAATATGTGGAGGCAGTCTTTGTGACACAGTATATGGTCTATTTTAGAGAATGTTCCATGGGCTGCTGAGAAGAATGTGTAGTCCATGGATTTGGGGTGGAAAGTTCTGTAGATGTCCGTTAGGTCTAAGTGATCTATGGTTTTTTTGAGTTCTCTTACTTCCCTGTTGAGTTTCTGTTTGGATGATCTGTCTATTACTGATAATGGTATATTGAAGTCCCCAGCTATGATGGTGTTTGTGGTTATTTCTGTTTTATTGTCAAGTAGGTTTTATTTTATGAACTGTGGTGCCCCTGTATTTGGTGCATACAGATTTATGATTGTAATATCCTCTTGATGGATCGTTCCCTTGATAAGTAGGAAGTGGCCTTCTTTGTCTTTTTTGATTAGTTTTGGTTTGAAGTCTATAAACATAGCTATGCCTGCTTGTTTCTTATTCCCATTTGCTTGGAATATTGTTTTTCACCCTTTCACCCTGAGGAGGTGTCTGTCTTTAGTGGTGAGGTGGGTTTCTAGAAGACAACAGATTGAGGGGTCTAATTTTTTGGTCCATCCTGTTAGGTTGTGTCTGTTGATGGGTGAATTAAGGCCATTAATATTTAGGGTAATGACTGTGAGATTTGATTTGATCCCTGCCATATTGTGTTGCTTTTGTGGGTTGGTGTTTTCATGGACTTGGAAGTTTTTGTGCCTTCTCTAAGTTTGGTTATTGTGATCTGCTTCTTGTAGGCATTTGAGGTTGATTATTTGTTTCTTCTCTGTGGATAATTTCCTGAAATACTCTCTGTAGGTTTGGTTTTGTGTTCATATAATTGTAAAGCTGAGTTTTGTCATGGAAAGTTTTTCTTTCACCATCTATTATGAGGGATACTTTTGCTGGGGAGAGTAGTTTGGGTTGGAAGCCATAGGTTCTTAGACTTTGCAGTGTTTCAATCCAGGCCCTTCTAGCTTTCAGGATTTCCATTGAGAAGTCTGGAGTAATTCTGACGTGGTTACCTTTGAAAGTGGTGTGCTGTTTTTTCCTAGCTGCTTTTAGGATTTTCTCTTTGGTGTCAATGTTTAGAGTCTTAATGACAATTTGTCTTGGAGTGTTTCTCCTTTGGTCCAGTCTGTTTGGTGTTTGTTGGCTTCTTGTATCTTGATGGGCCTTTCTTTTAAGAGACTGGGGAAGTTTTCTTCAACTATTTTGTTAAATAAGTTCTCCATGCCTTTGGTGTGAATTTCTTCTCCTTCTGGTATTCCAATGATCCTGATATTAGGACATTTAAGTGTATCCCACAATTCCCTCATGTTCTGTTCACAGAAACTTTTGAACACTAAAAGTTTTGAACTCTTGAACTGTTTCTTCCATCTTCTCTTCCAGATCAGAGTTTCTATTCTCCACATGGCTGACTCTACTCTTGAGAGCTTCTAGAAAGTTTTGGACTTGTTCAATTAGGTTTGCATTTTCTACTACTTTTCTATGTATAATTTCCATCCCTCTGTCAAGCTCCCTTTTCACATAATTTTCTGATTTTCTTGATGATTCTTAGAATCCATCCTTGCATTTCTTTATGTCTCATTTAGCATGGCCACCTGATTTTTGAGGTCCTCTTTTTCTTCACTCTCCCTCAAATCTCTTAACTGTCTTTGAACTCCTTCCATTTTCTTATCTATTAGGTCTAGTTTAGTGATGGCAGCATCTACATGATTATCAGTCCTTTGTTGCTTTTCTGCAAGTTCTACCAGTTCTTGGTCAAGGTTGCATTGCTATAGCTTCATTTTGGTGTTCTGATCCTAATGACTCTTCTCTTCTATGTTCACTGTAGGACTGGGTGATCTAACTGGATTTTCTTGCATTTGATTTTTTATGTTATTTCTTTTGCATAGTGGTCTGCCCATCACAATGTGTGAGCATGTAGGTGGGTGGATCAACCTGGGTTCAAGCACAATTGGAATCTGAGGCAACCTGAGGCAGTTGCCAAGCAGCCTGGGCTTTGGCTCTCACTTGCCAATGCCCCTTGATGTACTGCCTGGCTGGGGCATCAAAGTTGCCTGATCTCTCAACCGGTAATATGCCAAAGCTGCCTGAGTTCAAGCTAGGAGGGACATTGAGGCACCAAGCACTAAAGCAGCCCAAACTCTGGTGTGGGAACACTGGGACCCGGAAACAGTCTGCGCTCGCCCGCCACAGGACAATGGTGGATGGTAGGTGCGGCAGACAGGTAGGGGATGGCACCTGACCTGGCACAAGCGACAGACACAGTCTGAGCTTGCGTGGCAGTTGCTGTGGGCCTGGATTCACTGAACATGCGGTGGCAGGAGCAGTAAGTGAGTGAGTGGGCAGAGTAGTCTAAGCTTCCACATGGAGGGATTGATGGGCCCGCGGGGTGCCGTGGATACGGTGGCTACTTGGGGGGAGGGGTGGACTACACACCCGTGAGGGAATCAACAATACCCTGTTTTTGTCTGGACTCACTGAACCTGCAGCGGCTAGAGCAGTAAGTGGGTGAGTGGGCAGAGCAGTCTAAGCTTCCACACGCAGGGATCAATCAGCGTGCGGTGGTGCCATGGATATGTTGGCTACTTGGGGGGAGGTGTGGGCTCCCCGCCTGCGAGGGAATCAGCGATTCCATTTTTTCCCCCCTCTGTGCCCTCCCACTGGCAATCTATTGGGGATTGCTTTCCCCTAAAAGACCCAGTGAACAGTTAATATCTTGCCTTTCTTTTCCAGGGATCTGCAGCACAGCTAGGCAGTCGCCATCTTCTAGCAGAGCAATCTTGACAGAGAGAGAGAGACACTTACACAGAGAAAAGAAGGCTTGAACAAATAGAACTTCAGACCTTGTCATTTCATTTTATAAAGTTGTCCAAATAAGTGATGATTGTAAATTAAACATTCCAAATTTAGGTCAAATATGGTCATTAATATGTATTGGGGCTAGATCTGAGTAGAAAGCTGAATTAGTTTTGGTCTTGAGGTCAGTTAGACCCAGAAGTTTTTTGTTTGATTTTAGACATCTGAAAGGAGTGTCCCTGGGGACAGAGATTAGAGCCCATTTTTAACATTTTGGTTTCATAGATCAATATCTATAAATGTAAAGCACAGGCTAGATTTTGTCATTAAGTCATCACATAGTACCAAAATAGAGCCAGAACAGAATGCTAGACTCTGGTAGTGGGTCATCACCCAGTACCAAAGTGAAGCCAGATGAGAACCTAGGAGTGGGAAAGGTGTTCCTATTCCCCACCCTCTAGGGGCTAAGATAGCCAGGGAAAAAGGGTCAGGTGGACAGGAGTCTAGAGCACTTCTAGAATGCATCTGGGGCCTTAATGACTTCTAGTGAGAACAAATAAAGGGCATAGGATCTGCAACACTTACCAAGACAAAGGTTGCAAAATCTGTGGGCTTCAGGTCACCTAATGGCAACTTGTTTAGTTTATGTAGTAAGCATGGCAGATGTTTGCGTGCTTTATGGGACTCAGTATGAAAGAGAAGGAGGAGGAAGTTTGAGGAAAGTATGATCTAATGGATTACCCAAGAGTGCAGTCAGCAAGTTGGCTGAACTCAGCAAGGGATTTTGGAAAATCACCAGGGAGTAGCCCTGGCCAGAAATTCCTCAGTCTCCACAAGTGAGCAGCTAACCTCATGCAATCCAGTGGGCAGGGGAAAGGTGACTGGAGAAGAGGGCTGGGGCCTATGGACCCCAAAGCTCTCCTGGGTTTTGGCACCAATTGTTGGACCAGTGTTGACACTGAGACCAACTAAGGTGACATAAAAATAAAGGAAGAGAGAGAGAATATGACTTCAACAGCACACTGTTTTTTATTTTATTTTATTTATTTATTAGAGACAGAGAAAGGGAGGAAGAGAGAGAAATTGAGAAAGAGAGAGAATGAGCACATTAGGGCCTCTAGCCATTGCAAATGAACTCCAGACACAAGCACCACCTTGTACATCTGGCTTAAGTGGGACCTGGAGAATTGAACCTGGGTCCTTAGGCTTCATAGGCAAGCACCTTAACTGCTAAGCCATCTTTCCAGCCCCAGCACTATGTTCTTTATTAGAGTGTATGAACAGCAGCCTCCTTCCACAGTTTTAGTTGCCAGGTTCAGTCACAGCTGAGCTGAGAATTTAAAGGGACTGAAGCAGGAAGGGGCAAGCAGGGCATAGAATGGGGAAGTTAAAACTATAAAACATGGCAATGCATGGTGTCTCATGCCTTTAATCTCAGCACTTGGGAGACAGACATAGGAGGATTGCCATGAGTTCGAGGCCACCCTGAGACTACATATTGAATTCTTGGTCAGCCTGGGCTACAGTGTGACCCTACCTGAAAAAAAACAAAATAAATAAATAAAATAAAATGGACAGGGGCTATTCCTTTACGGACTTGTTTTCCCAGAGAGCTATGACTAGCCTGAGTTGTTCTTGATTATAGACATGTTTGTATGGTCTGGGGCAATGATCCCCATGCAGCTGATGACCTTATCAGGCTGTAGTTTGGAAAGTTATTCACAAAACAGAGGAATTTCCTCTGTGTTAAAGCCTGTTCCAGGGCAATCATGTCCCAGTAACTTTTGTGACTCATTAACCGTTTCAGTGCTCACTGGGACCCCAAGGCTCATTAACCATTTCATCTCTCTCTATGCTTGCAAACAAATATATTTCTAAAAGAGTTTAGTTGGGCTGGAAGGATGGCTTAGCAGTTAAGGTATTTGTCTGAAAAGCCAAAGGGTTCCATTCCCCAGGACCCATGTAAGCCAGATACACAAGGGGGTGCACGTGTCTGGAGTTTGTTTGCAGTGGCTGGAGCCCTGGCATGCTCTCTCTCTCTCTCCCCCCCTCTCTTTCTCTGTGTAAAATAAATAAATAAAATAAAGTATTTTTTAAAAAGTTTAGTCAATGGGATGTAATGAGAAATGATAGTAGACAGAAATTAAGAGGTCAAGTTGCAAGTAGGGAAGTTGATATGATACAGACTAAGAGCTAGGTAACTTTCTCCTGGTGGGCAGTTAGGAACTGGTCCACAGAAACATAGATGCCAACTTGCCTGTTCTAACAGGATTAGAACTCATGTTTGATTCAGTTTCATCCAAGACAGCTGCAAGCAACAACCTTATAACCACCACTCCCTCCCTTAGTAACTGCAACAACTTTCTGTTTCTTCCTCAACTTTTCCCAGGCTTAGCACCTGTGGGCTGGCTCTTCCTGACTCAGCCTTCTGGGCCAGTTAATCAACCCTTACACACCTGAACATGGAAATGAGGCTTATTCTAATTGGAAATCTGTTTCATATAAATGGGCCTGAAGCACATCTGTAAGCCCCTTCTTTGCCCCTTTCCCCTTTAGCCTCTTCTCTCCTTTCCTATGTGAGGAGTATTTCTTTGGCTTGGGCAATTTCTTGTTTTGTTTACCCTCAATCTTAACTCTCTCTAAAATAAATCTCATAATTTACCATTCTCTTCAGTCTGTGTTTTCAATCCTTTAACCTACATGAATAAGAACCAGAGACTTGAGACCTGCTTGCATGGAAGTTCTAATCCCATAGGGCTCACTCCCATATCAGATTTAATCTTAAAATGCAGAAAATCCAGCCAGGAGATGATATAGTATTGTCAGAGGTTGATCTGGTCCACACAGAGCATTGTCAAGATAAAAGAAGAAGTGGGAAAAAGAGGAAGAAGAGGCAATTAACTGTATCTATGACATTCCATTTATTATCAAATAAAAGAGATCAAATGTGCACACAGCAAATTGTGATGCATGTGATGAACCAGTGCTTCTCAAGATTGTTCTGCACCAGCAGCAACATCGCCTTGGAAATGTAGAGGTGAAATTTTTCACGACTCACTGGACCTACAGACTGGCAATCTGGAAGTAGAATCCAAGTCAAACATATGTGCACTAATAAGGCCTCCAAGTAGATCTGTTCACACTAAAGTTGTAGAACCATTTTAATAGCATATCCTCTGAACTGTATGTTGTATTAAAATGTCAGTCAGGGGTGTTGGTAGAAGATACCTATGGGGAGAGGTCGGGCAACAAGGAAGAGTTTCAGGAAAAAAATCTTGGTGCCCTACAGAATGCCCTGGTAGTGTTTCCCAGGACTGGATTAAAACAAGTGAGTGAAAGGCAAGACTGGGAAGGTTAAGCACATGAAATCTCATATCTCAATGCAGGATAATAATGGAAATATTCAGTTGGTAAAGGACATAGGCACTTATTAGAGGTTGGAGTTACTGGGAACAGGTATTCTTCAACATTGGACTTGATACCAGGTATTGATGTCCATTCACCTGTCACCTTAAATGTTCTTGTATTTTTTTTGTTTGTTTTTCTTTTCTTTTCTTTTCTTTTCTTTTTTTTTTTTTTTTTTTTTTTTTTTTTTTGAGGTAGGGTCTCACTCTAGCCCTGGCTCACCTGGAATTCACTCTGTATTCTCAGGGTGGCCTCGAACTCATAGTGATCCTCCTACCTCTGCCTCCCGAGTGCTGGGATTAAAGGCATGCGCCACCACACCCGGCTTGTCCTTGTATTTTAAGAGAAGTCAGGGAAAAGAAATTGGTTGTGGAAAATGGTTTTTATTTAGTTTGACTGGACCAGGGGAAAAGACTTCCAGTTTCTCTCTGCCTTGTGTCTGATCCAGATTTATCTACAACAGCTGCAATGCCCTTAGTGCTCAAAGTCCAGAACACTACCTAGGTGGGTTCTCCTTTGGGGTCCACCCTTTAAATCTACAAACCAATTGGGTCTTCTCCTTACATATCTGATTCTGATATAAGAATCTATGTTCAATTGATAATAAAGACCCCTATCTGCCCTGTGATCTCTGCCTGTATACACATAGGTCTGGCTCCTCACCCCAGCCTGGCTGGCTGGGTCAAGGGAGAGCATAGCACTATTTTTTTGCCTAAGTAATTTTCTGCTTGCCTGCCTTGCTTTATACTTTGGGGTAACTTCCCATTTTAATTACATGTATGACTTTCCTCCAATCTCTGAATCTGTGCATTTTCCCTTACACTCTAGATCTACCCTGTGGGTGTTTCCTCTAAACTCTGGACCTGCTACCTGTGTAATTTCTCTAACTTGGAGCAGTCATGTGTGTCTCTCTCTTTACTACCCATTTCTCAGTGTCTGGCACTCTCTCCTATTCTCAAACCATCACCATTTATTTTTAACTTTCTTCTATGGTAAACCTCAAGATGGATGCTGTGCCTTCTACAGAAAAGCATATTTCTTCTAAATCTCTCTACATAAGTCTTATCTTCCATGTGCTTATAGCTGTTCTCCAGCCTCTTCTTAGACCTCTATTTCTCTTCAATGAGCCTCATGAACTATGCTGTGTCTTCCACATGAATGTGTGTTTCCTACATGGAAACACGTGTTTGTGATTCCATTTGAGCCTTCCTAGATCCCAATTTCCCTTAAATAAACCCCACAACTTGTGATTTCTCTCTAAATGAACTCAATAATTCATAATTTATCTTTCTTGAGCCCACTTTTATCAATTCTTTGTTAAAAATAGGACAGGACCCCAAATTGGGGCTCATAAATTTTGGAGACCCCTCCTGAACCCCCAAATCCTGAATCACTATGATGGTTAATCTTAACTGTCAACCTAATAGAACAGATTAACCTATGAGATACACCTCTAAGCATGTCTATGAGGGTATTTTCAGAGATGCTTAACTGAGGAAAACCTACCCCAATTGTGGGTGGCATCATCCCATGGGCTGGGTTTCCAGACTTAATTGATAGGATAAAGCAAGCTAAACACCAAAATTCATTTCATTCTCTGGTTCTTGGCAGTGGACACAATGTGACCAGCCACCTTGAGCTCCTGCTGCTGATATAGGAATTTTGCGGTATCGCAGTAACTAGACTAGCACTAGGGCTAGGGCTAAGGCTAGGAAGTGTGTGTGTGTGTGTTTGTCACCAGTTGCCTCAATGACTGGACTAGTGCTAGGGCTGGAGCTAAGACTAGGAAGTGTGTGTAAACATATAAATGTATATTTCAGAACAAGACATCTAAAATATATAAAACAAATGTCATATGAGTGTGTGTGTGTGTGTGTGTGTGGTGTAAGTATGTATGTACATTCCTTCAGAGTCAAGAATGTAAAATCCATTAATATTTCTAACAAATAGTAAAGAGAGGAAAAGATAAACCAAATAAAACTGATACTGAAAAGACTTCTGGGTAAGATGATGGCGTTGTAGCTACACCAAAGCAGCCTAGGGAGAGAAATAAGCAGAAAAACAGCAAAACACACTCTTCTACAAAAAAGTAAAGGTGTATCAGGAATTATCAATCACAACAGAAAATCAGGAGAGTCTCAGAGCTTCTAGAAAGCAGGAAGCCAGCTAGAATCCTACAAAGGTGCTGGCAGCCCCAGTCCATGCAGCCATCCAGTCTTATGCAGAGCTGCAGGAGCAGGAGCCAGGTAAAATGGTTTTCCACTCACACAAGCCTCCTCTCAAAGTCAAGAAACCCAAAGGGGACCAGCTGAGCAACTGTTGAAGAACACAAACGGGACCAGCTGAGCAGCTCTGGAACAATTCCAGGCATCCTGCACAGTGTCCTATCCTCCAACTTCCAATGCCCCAAACCACCAGAGAACTCATTCACCCTACCCACCACAAGGCATCCACACAGCCAATCACCAGATCCAGTAACCCAAGCAACCCATGTCCACAGTGCAACAGAGAGAAACCAAGGGGGAGGGGCACTCAGCATAAGTGAGATTAGGAGCCATCCCAAAAGATAAAAGGGCCTACTAACACAAAGCCAGATACATAGGCCTGCACTGGAAGTGCTAATCTCACCTTCCATGTCAGGGCAGGTTATGTGTTACATTTGATTAATGTATTCTTAGTCAACTTTACCATTCTCAAATAAGCTGTATTTTGGTGTTGACTATTGTTACCGCTGATGTTTCCTGACATATAGGACCTTTGTCTTTTTGTTCTGTCATTATTGGGGCAGGGTCTCACTCAGCCCTAGGCTGACCTGGAACCCATTTCAGACCAGAAATCACAGCCTTCCAGTTGACAGAATTAAGGGTGTGGGACAACACATACCCTTAGAGACTTTGGCTTTCTTACATTATCTGTTTGTTTCAATCCCCAGACTTACATAAATACTCTATGCTGGTTTTGATTGAATGTGTATATTGCTCAGTTGAATTTTTGAATTTTCCAGTAATTTCCTCCACCAAGCCTACTTAGATGCTTGCATAGCAGGCAAACTCAACACCTAGGGCCACTTCTGTTGTTACTTTAGGAATAATAGAAGAGTCATACCTGGCACCTTAAGCTCCTACTCTGAAGATATATAAAGTTGGATTTACACATCTAAGAATATTGCAAATCATTAGAAGACCGAAGCATCAATTAATTCAAGATGAAACACAAAAAATATCAAGATAATACAACTCCACCAAAAATTGTTAATCTATCAGGTATTACTTCCAGTTAGACTATTTGAGATGAAATGCCTGACAAAAATTTCAAAAAAAAATTATTGTCTCTATGTTCTAAGAAATCAAAGGAATCAAAGGAGAAAACAAACTCCTGAAAGAATCTCAAGAGAACCCAGGAAACCAATTTAATGAAATAAGTAGGTCAATAGAAGACATGAGTAAGGAAATAGAAATAATGAAAAAGTACTAATCTGAAAGCTAGAAATGCAAAACAGAGTAAGTCAAATGGAAAACTCTGTAGAAAGTCTCACCAATAGAATGGATCAAGGAATGGACAGAGTATCTAAACTATAAGACCAGGTGGCAGATCTAATACAGTCAAACAAAGAGAAAGACAAACATAAGAATTCAGGGTATAGTAGAAGGAGAGTAATTTCACTCCAAAAGCATTGTAGGTATTTTCAACAAAATCATAAAAGAAAACTTCCCCCCAAAAGGCAAAGTGATGCCAATACAGATACAGGAAGTCTTTAGAACATTAAACAGACAAAATCAAGAAAGAACCTCTCACCACTATATTATAATTAAACTACAAAACACACAAACCAAAGAAAATAATATTGAAAGCAGTTAGAGAGAAAAATCAAGTCACATATAAAGGCAAGCCCATCAGAATAACAGCCAATGTATTCCAAGTTCTGAAAGATAACAACTGTCAATCAAGTTTACTTTATTCAGCAAAGCTACATATGGAGAAATAAGGATATTACACAACAAAACAGGCTAAAGGAATATATGACCACTAAACCAGCTCTACAGAAAATACTTGAAGAGATCCTTCACACAAAGAAAAGCACACACATAAGGAAATTAAAAAAAAAAATAAGCCATACTCAAATAATAGTTAATACAAGAGAGTAAATGAAAAACAGAAAGAACTATAAAACAAGAAGAATGGCAAGAAAAATGCACACATTTCAATAATAACTCTGAATATCAATGGCCCAATGCCCCAACCAAAAGACACAGGCTTGTGGATTGGGTTGAAAACAAGTATCCATTTTTTGCCTCCATAAATTCAACTTTCCATTAAAGTTTGACACTATCTTAGAGTGAAAGGATGGAAAGCAATACTTAAAGCAAATGATCCTAGAAAGCAAGCAGATGTTGTTATCCTAATATCTGACAGGATAGACTTTAAACCAACAGGAGTTATGAGAGATAAAGAAGGCCACTTTATATTAATTAAAGGAACATTCCAACAGGAGGAAATTACAATTGTAAACATATATGCACCGAACATAGGGGCTCCCAATTTTATCAAACACTATTAGACTTAATGTCACAGATAAAACCAAACACAATTGGAGTGGGTGACTGAAGTTTTATATATATATATATATATATATCCCATTCTCCTCAAATGACAGGTCATCCTGGTAAAAAATAAATGGAGAAGCATCTGGATTAAATGACTTCATACAACAAATGAACCTAACAGATATCTACAGAACATTCTATGAAAATGCTTTGCAATACACATTCTTTTCAGCAGCACATGGAACATTCTCTAAAATAGACCATTATTAGCACACAAAGCAAATCTTAACAAATATGGGAAAACTGAACTAATCCTCAACAAAATATTGACAAACAGAACACAAGAATATATCAAAAAGATCATTCACCCTGACCAAATAAGCTTTATCCCAGAGGTGGTTCAACATACACAAGTTGATAACTGTAATACACCATATAAATGGATTGAAAGACAAAAATCACATGATCAACTCAGTAGATGCAGACAAGGCTTTTGACAAAATCCAACATCCCTTAATGGTAAAAGTCCTAAAGAAACTGGGAATAGAAGGAACATATTTCAACATAATAAAGGCCATTTATGACAAACCTATAGCCAATATAATACTAAGTGGGGAAAAACTTGAAGCTTTTCCACTAAAACCAGGAACAAGACAAGGGTGTCCATTGTCCCCACTTTTATTTAATATAGTAATATAGGAAGTCTTAGATATAGCAATAAGACAAGAGACACACAAAGGGTACAAATTGGAAAGGAAGAGACCAAATTATCATTATTTGCAGATGATATGATTCTATACATAAAGGACCCTAAAAATTCTACCAGCCAACTGTTAAAAGCTGATAAACACTTTTAGCAACATAGCAGGATGCAAAATAAACACATAGATATCAGTAGCTTTTCTATATACTTACAACAAACATGCTGAGGATGAAATCAGGGAATCATTCCCATTCACAACTGCCTCAAAAAAAAAATGTACATTGGAATGAACCTAATGAAGGAAGTAAAGGATCTCTACAATGAAACACTCAAGAGAGAGACTGCACAAGACACTAGGAAATGAAAAATATCCCATGTTCTTAGACTGAAATAGTGAAAATGTCAATCTTACCAACTGCAATCTACACATTTAATTCAATCCCCATCAAAATTCCAATGGCATTCTTCATAGAAATAGAAAAAAAAAATCCTGGAATTCACTTGGAAGCAAAAAACAAAAAACAAAAAAATTCTCAAATAGCCAAACAATTTTGAATAACAAAAGTAAGGCTGGTGGTATTGCTGTACCTGCTTTTAAGGTATATTTCAGTGTCATAGTAACAAAAACAGCATAGTACTGGCACAGAAACACATAGATCAATGGAACTGAATAGAGGACAAAGATATTAAGTCCAGGAAGCTATAGCCAACTGATTTTCAACAAAAAACGCCAAAAAAATTAATTGAAGAAAAAAAAAACAGGGGCTGGAGAAATGGCTCAGTTGTTAAGGCACTTGTGTGCGAAGCCTAAGAACCCAGGTTTGATTCCCCAAGACCCACATAAGCCAGATACACCATGCATGCATCTGGAGTTCATTTGCAGTACCTGGAGGCCTGGTGTGCCAATTCTCTCTCTCTCTCTCTCTCTCTCTCTCTGTCTCTCCCTCTCTCTCTCCCTCCCTCCCTCCCTCAAATAAATAAATATTTTTAAAAATCTAAAGAAAAGTGACAATTTAAAAAGAAAAGAAAAAACAGCCTCTTTAACAAATGATGCCGGGAAAACTGGGTATCTGTATGTAGAAGGATGAAGCTAGATCCTTATCTCTCTCCATGCACAAAAGTCAAGTCCAAATAGATCAAAGACCTTAATATCAGACCTGAAACTCTGAAACTGCTATAAGAAAAATTAGGGAAACACTTTAACATATTGGCATAGGCAATGACTTTCTGAGATAACACCAATTGCTCAGGAAATAAAACCACTAATTAACCACTGAGACCTCATGAAATTAAAGGCTTTTGTATAGCAAAGGACACTGTGAATAAAGCAAAGAGGCAAAAGAAATCTTTGCCAGCTATACATCTAACAGAGGATTAATATCCAGGATATACAAAGAACTCAAAAAAATTAAAAATAATAAGACATCAAACAACTGATTTAAAAAATGTGCTATGGAACTAAATAGAGAGTTATCAAAGGAAGAAATACAGATGACCTATAAACATCTTTAAAAATGTCCTACATCCTTAGCCACCAGAAAAACGCAAATTAAAACTGCTTTGAGATTCCATCTCATGCCTGTCAGAATGGCTATCATAAAGGAAACAAATGACTATAAATGCTGATGAGGATGCAGAAAAAGAGTATTGCAGTCAGGTTTCCATTGCTGGCAGAAATCACCTGACCAAAACAGCTTGTGGAGGAAAAAAGTTTATTTTGGCTTACAGACTCAAGGGGAAGCTTTATGATGGCAGGGGAAAATGATGGTATGAGTAGAGGGTGGACATCACCTCCTTGCCATCATTGGGGGTGGCAACAGGAACAGGAGAATGTGCCAAACACTGGCAAGGGGAAACTATCTATAATACCCATAAGCCCAACCCAAAAATACACTGCCTCCAGGAGGTATTAACTCCCAAATCTTCATCAGCTGGGAACTTAGCATTCAGAACCCCTAAGTTTCTGGGGGATATCTGAATCAAACAACCACATTTCACTCCTGACCCCCATAAACTGATAACCATACATGACATTAAATGCATTAAGTCCAACTTTAATAGTCCCCATAGTTATTATCAATCCTAATGATATTCAAACATTCCCACAGTCTGAGATCTTTTAAGTGAGCCATAATACCAAAAATCTCCCCCTAACCCCATAAAGACACAGAATAATTCACAGAATAATGATGGCATTGGGCATAACAAAGAAATATTCAACCAATACAAGATTTAAACAGGGAAAACATGAAACTCTGTAGCTCCATGTCTAACAACTCTAGTCAATGGCAAGTCTCCAAGTCCGATAATTCTAACCAGCAACAAGTCTCTGGAGTTCCAAATCCACCCCTCTAGCTAGGCTACACACAATCCTGGAAAACTTCATCTGGGGTCAGCAGCTCTCCCGAGCAGCCATGTGTGGTCCTGGTGTCTCCACTAGCTCTCTACTGCAACCCACAGTTCACCCACATGTCTCCATTGGGTCTCCATGCAAGCATCCAGCAAAACCTGCTTCACACTGCCCATGGCCATTTCCAAAACACAAGACTGTGTTGCAAATTGACCCTATTTCTTGCATTTCCTATTCTCCATAATACCAGGTGGGGTGCCAACTTGTTAATCCAGGCAGAATAAAGCAGACTTTGAAGAATAGGACACTCCTTCATCATTAAGGTCCCTTCAAAAGACTGCATTCTTTCTGTTGTCCCAGTGCTGGTGAGCTGGCCCAATCTAAATGGTTATAATCTCTCATACAATAGCAGCTGAATAGGCAGTAGTTTCAACCCAAAGATTTCACTTTTTCTGTGCCATATCCCTCTGCTCACATCAGTCTGTTTCTATGCAAAGCAACCCTGCACAAGTTCTCAGAACATGGTCATAACAGCAAGCCTCTCACACAAACTGCTTTTAGCCAAGTTTAGCCAAAGCTCTTTCTCACCCTCACAAGCCAAACCTCACAGTCCATAGTTCTTACTGCATTCATGTCTTTCAACTCTGACCAGAATAGTCCATCCAGCTATACTTATAGCACCATAAAGCATCTCTTAGGCCAAGATTTCAAATCCTTCCACATTTCTCTTGAAAATCAGTTCCAAAAGCCAAAGCCACACAGTCATGTGTTTAGCAGCAAATGATCTTACTCTTGGTACCAACTTTACTGTTGCAGTCAGGTTCGTATTGTTGGCAGAAATCACCCAACCAAGAACAGCTTGTGAGAGAAAAAAAAGTTTATTTTAGCTTACAGGTCCGAGGGGAAGTTCCATGATGGCAAGGGAAAATAATGCCATGAGCAGAGGGTGGACATCACCTCCTCGCCAATATTGGGGGCAACAAAAGGAACAGGAGAGTGTGCCAAACACTGGATATAATAACCATAAGCTTGCCCCCAACAATGCACTGCCTCCAGGAGGTATTAATTTGCAAATCTTCATCAGCTGGGAGCCTAGCATTCAGAACACCTAAGTTTATGGGGGACACCTGAATCAAACCACCACACAAAGAGGAACACTTCAACACTGTTGGTGGGAATGTAAACTAGTGCAGCCATTGTAGAAATCAGTGTGGAGGTTCCTGAGACAGCTAAAACTGGATTCACCATATGACTCAGCTATACCACTCCTAGGCATATATCCTGAGAACTTGTTTCACTACCTTAGAGATACTTGCACTTCCATATTTACTGCCACTCTATACACAATAGCTAGGAAATGGAGCCAGCCTAGATGTCCCTCAACTGGTGAATAGATAATGAAGGTGTGGTACACTTGTACAATGGAGTTTATTCAATTGTAGAGAAAAATGAAATTATGAAATTTGCAGGGAAATATATGGATCTGGAAAGGATTATATTAAGTGAGGTAACCCAGGCCCAGAAAGCAAGATGCTGCATGTTCTGTCTTATATGTGCATCCTAGTTGCAAATGTATTTGTACAAATGTACTTGTATTAAGTTGGGGTAAAAATTGGTAGCAGAGGTCAGTAAGCTAGAAAGGGGCTATAAGGGAGGGAGAAGAGGGGAGAACTTAAGGGGATGGTAATATATATATATATATATACATATATATATATATATATATATAAAGAAATGGGGCTGGCGAGATGGCTTAGCGGTTAAGCGCTTACCTGTGAAGCCTAAGGACTCCGGTTCAAGGCTTGATTCCCCAGGACCCACGTTAGCCAGATGCACAAGGGGACACATGAATCTGGAGTTCGTTTGCAGTGGCTGGAAGCCCTGGCACGCCCATTCTCTCTCTCTCTCTATCTTCCTCTCTCTCTCTGTGTCACTCTCAAATAAATAAATAAAAATGAACAAAAATATTTAATATATATATAAATAAATATATATATATATATATATATATATAAAGAAATGAACAGATTACTAGGGATGGAATGGCCTGAGGTCAGGAGAAGAAATTGAATAAAGGAAGGGGGGAGGGTTAATAAAAATTTAAGATGTTATGGATAAGCCATATGGAAACCTGGAAACCTACTTTCATTTCATTTCTTTTCTTTCTATCTTTTTTTTTTTTTTTTGAGGTAGGGTTATAATCTAGCCCAGGCTGACCTGGAATCCTCTATGTAGTCTCAGGTTGGCCTTGAACTCATGGCAATCTTCCTACTTCTGTCTCCCAAGTGCAGGGATTAAAGGTGTGCACCATCACTCCCAGCGAAACCTACTTTTTTGAATAATGGTATACCCAGAAGCCATAGATTGTTACTAGAAAAGTTTCAGTGCTACCTTCCAGTGAATTGTTGACCAGAGAAGTCCCTGATGTCCACCCAAAATTACAGGCCATTGCCAAGGTTCTTGGTTTCCCACCATGAATAGATGGCAAGACCCTATTATTGAAGATTCCACATGCTTGGGCTGCAAGGTCACTGAGAAATAAAGCTGGAGCTTGGCTGAAAATCTCCCCCCTGTATACCACCTGACAGAAAGCTGAAAAAAGCTATGCTTTATGCAGCTCTATGGGAGAGAGAAGTCATCAGTGGTGATAAACAACAGTGGATACTGCAAACCTTAAGTTTGGCCAGCCAGGCTAAATAGTGAATGGGTACAACGGTGGCATGACTGTTATGGGGGAAATCAACCACTCTCTACTTGGACTGGAGGTCTGCTCCATGGGAAGGAACACATGCCAGATACTGAAAATCTATTACGGGCCAGGTCATGAGCCCTAAGGGTGTAACGCCTGCTGGTGTCTGGCTAAATGCATATACTATGCTCACCAAACTGCCCAGTAAGCACTCTTAATGTTTATACTCACATATAAACTCTACTCTCACTTTTGGATTACAGAAGCTTCTCTTTTCAGATTTTAGTGACCTCTGGAATGACTCAAGAGGCACTGTAGTGCCGAGAAGAAGTGACAGAGGACTGTTCACCACTGAAATATCTCTATCACACCCTCCAAGGCTTAGGATCCATTGCGGAAGAGGTGGCAGAAATAATGTAAGAACCAAAGGAAGGGTAGGACTGTTTACATTGCAGTCTTCCAGACATAAAATGGGCTAGATATCCATGACCTTGTGATGCCTGGTACTAACTGCACAGGACCTTCATAATAGGAGTAAAAGATGATGACATCAAAATAAAAGAAAGAGCTAGGCATGGTGGTGCACACCTTCAATCCCAGCACTTGGGAGGCAGAAGTAGGAGGATCACTGTGAGTTCAAGGCCATGCTGAGACTCCATAGTGAATTTCAGGTCAGCCTGAGCTAGTGAGACCCTACCTCAAAAAACCAAGAAATAAGTAAAATAAATAAAAGAGAAACTAATGAGAGGGAGAAGGGATATGATGGAGAGTAGATTTATGAAGGGGAAAGTGGGGGAGATGAGGGAATTGACATGGTTTATTGTGTATAATTATGGAAGTTGTTAATAAAAAGAGTTAAAAAACTGATACTGAATTAACAACATGAAAATGTGATTTACCTGGTCCTTATACATTATTCTTGAATCTCTATCTCTTTTCCTTCTTCAGTTTCTGCTTAATCTTATATTTGGATGATTGTCTTCTGGATATTGACTTATATGCCATGAGTTTCTCATGGAATTTTGTTTGAATGAATTGAGCTTGACTTTCTAAATCCATTATAATAACCATTAACTCATTAATCTCTACTCATTTTATTTCTTCCCACCATTTGGAACTAATATTACATCAGAAGCTGACCTTGATGGATTATCAATTATAAGGAGAAGAGAAAGAGATTTTTTCATATATTGACTATTAGAATAATCTTCCCCTCCAAAAGACCTAGGAATTTTAAATAATTTTCATGTAAGACATCTCTTTTTTTAAAAAAAATATTATTTGTTTATTGGTTTTTTGAGATAGGGCCTAGCTCTCTAGCCCTGGCTGACCTGCAGTTCACTATATAGTCTCATGGTGTCCTCAAACTCACATGGATCTACCTACCTTGGCCTCCCAAGTACATGCCCCACCACATGTGGCTTTCTTCTCTTATTTATTTATGCGTGAATACAGGTGCTGGTGAATGGAGATCAGAGGACAATTTGAGTTTGTTCTCACATTTCCACCTCATTTGATGCAAGGCTCTTTGGATCTTGTTTTGCTGTTGTTGTTGTTTTCTATTGTTGTTATTGTTTTTGTCACCCCCTGTTTTGCTGGGCTTGTTGAGAGTTTCCAGGAAATTCTTTCTCTGCCTCCCATCTTGTTAGTGTGCTGCGATTATAGAAGCCTGCCATAGCTCCCAACTTTTTATGTGAGGTCTAAGGATTGAACTCTGGTTTCCAGGCTTGAGCAGCTTTTTCCACTAAGCCATCTTTTTCCACTTTTCCCCATGTAAGACACTTCTTAAACATCAAGTAGGCTAGGATATAGCTCAATGGTAGCCTGTGCAAGGCCCTGGGTTCAATTCCCTTCACTTCAAAAAACAAAACAGAACAACAACAACAAAAACAAGCTACTCATAGAATATACTTAATAATATGTCAATATATAACCTAAACATTATACCTCCTTGATCAGTTTAAGATCATGTGATTATCTTCCCAAGGTAGAGCACAATGTTGGGATGAGCACGTCCCTTTTTTCCTTATCCTGAAAGTCATAGCCATGTTTGAAATTAGACACTTCCTACTTTTCATTTCTCATGATTCTGGAATATTACTTAAGAGATAAACACAATCAAGTCCATTTCCTAAAACCATGAGAAAAAATGTGGACTGTGTGGAGAGTTACACCCAGGGGACAAGGCTCCCACTGACAGCACTGTGGATGTGTTTAGTCACTTTTCTCAAGAGTCTACTTCTCCTCATGGGCTTGGGAAGCCTGTGGCTCATGGAGGAATGGCCTCTTGCTCAGAGTCAACAGATTGGGGAACAGGACCAAACTTATTAAAGATTATGTTGATGTCCCCCAATGTGGACTGTTGCAGAAACAGTGTGTTCCACCTTCTAGCACTGTGCTCCATTGCAGGACTTGACTTTGATGTTTTAAATACTACTCACATTAAGCCTTCCAACCTGACCAAAAAAAATCCAAATTCAGTGTCTTTTCTCCTACTTTCCAAGCTGCTTTTGCTTATAGTGAAGGCCTCAGCTTTTACAGAGAGCTTTGTTTAGCCTTCTTGGAGGCAAGTTTAGAAGTAAAGTGCAGGCTTTCAAGGGTTGAGGACAACTGCTATTGTGAGAAGAGTTGAAAGAAAGTGAGAGGAGTGGGCAGCTTTTCTGTGGGGGGGAGGGGGAAAGAAGCAGGGGGAGGAAAGGGCTGAAAGGAGTCAAGAGAGCCTCATGTGCAGAGAACAGGAGAACTGAGATCAGAACTCAAAAGGGCCCAGATGGGGAAGAAAATTTAGTTGAGCTCCATGCCCTTTCTTTTGACCTTCAGGTCTCATCTCACTTTTCCCTGCCTTCTTCATCATGCTGCCTCTCCCTGCCATGTCCATAGAAAAAAATCTCATGTCAACTTAGTTTCTCATGAAATTGGAAATTCTAGAATGTAATTTAGGAATCATTTACTGATTTGTTAAATCCCTGTAGTATTGGCTAGAAATTCTAAGGCCTCAGTCTTCTTATCTCTTAGTCAAAATCCTTTTTTAAGACAAGGTCTCCTCATGTGGCCCAGGCTGACCTCAAACTCTCTCTGTAGCTGAGGATGAACTTCAACTTCTGATCATCCTGCCTTCACTTGTTGAGTGCTGGGATTACCAGCCTCTACCTTGTTTATGTGGTGTTTGGTTGGAACCCAGGGCTTCCTGCATGCTATGAAAACACTCTGAGCTACACCCCCACTTCTAGGATTTCTTTTACATTTTTTGATAAAATGAAAGGGAAGATGTTTAGCAGGTGCCACTGTGGAGCAAAAATTATTTTTACCTGAAGGCATTTGAGAATGTGCTTTTAAAAATTCTGAACTTTTTAATCTGCCTAACAGCAAAGCCTCCCAGAACTCAGTTGTAAGAAATTACTTCTCTGGGGAATTTGGCCAGGGAAGATTGATTCTTATCACCAATGACCCAAGCAGACACTGTTAAAAAACTATTTTGTCTCTCATCTATTCTCCTGAGGGTCCATTTATCTTCCTCTAAGTTCTCCTCTTCCTTTTCCCTGCTATTAAAATGGCATAGAAGCTCCAAATTCTACCATTTCCTTGAGTCATATTTTTTTCTGTGAAGGTTTGTTCATCATTTAATTAAATTTTGTCTCTTTTATTGGTAACTTATCTTTCTCAGTTTAATTTTCTGGTCCCCAATCACTATACTTAAGAGGACAGAGGAAAGGTCTCTTCTCTCCAAAACATGGGATTCAGTATGATTATGGATGCCTTACCACCCACTGTACCTCTCAAGACACTGGGATACTTGCTCCTGTTTCATTCTCCATCTGAGATACCAAACTCTAACAGTAAGAATAGCTGGCATCTCACGGAGTGCTTAATTTACCATGTAAGGCAGTGATCCCAGCACCTTTTGTTACAGGTTGAATAACTTGTGAGAGCGGCTGGGTGGGGAGTCCAAGACAGACAGTCTGGGGCCAGAACTGATTCCCTTAACCACTATACTTGAGTACACTTTCTGTCTTGTCTTCATGGCATTAACCAGAAAGTTCTTTGACCTGCCTGAGATTTACCAGTGAGATTGCCCCACAAAAGGCATTCAAAGTAGAATTTTAACACATCATTTTTGCCAAGCAAACCCTTTTGTTTATAAATTAGGAATTAGTACTATTGGGCAGGCTACAAGTTTGCAGCCTCTGGCCCATTATCAAACACCTCAATAAATATAGAATAAATATAGAATATAGAATAAATATAGCTTACTCCAGATGCATATCTTGACATTTGAACTTCATAATGGTTCAAACTGAACTGACTTTCTGCATGCCTACCTCCTCAGAGCAAGTTATCTTTTTGGTTCCATATTTTGTTTTCAAATTACAAAGTAAGTTTTGACTTCTTTATTTTCTTTTTGTCCCAACTTAAATTTGTTTTTGCATATCTTAAATCATTCCTCTATTTTTATTTTGTGTGTTTATATATGTATGTATGTGTATGCTTGTGTGTGTGGGATGCACCTGCACATAGGGTACATACATGTGGAGTCCAGAGGACAGCCTCAGGTGTCATTCCTTTCAGGAACACTGTCCCCTGTTTCTTGAAACTGCAACTGTCATCCTGGAGCTCATTAGGTAGGCTAGGCTTGCTGCCAGCAAGCCCCAGGCCCTGTCTCTACCTGTCCACTTCTGGGATTACAACCATGTGTGACAAGCTTTTCTGGATGTGTTCTGGAAATCAAACTCAGGCCCTCATGCTTGCATGGTAAGCCCTTTACCAACTGTTTTCACCCCAGCCCATTTCTGTCTTTAAATTAAAATAGGCTAAGACCTAACTACTTCAGGTTTTATTCTTCACAACTAAACTAGCCTCTTAAAGGCCAGCTCTGCTTCTAATCTCTGTCTTTCTCTAAAATCCAACTCACCCAATTGGCATTAGATTAATCTTCCAAAAGCAATCATTTGTCTCTTTCTCTCTCCCAAATACCAAGATTACAGGTATGTTCAACCATGTCTGTACTTCTTTTGTTTCTTTAGAGCAGATCATACTTTATCTCCCCAAGGTGGGAAAGTACAAAAATGAAAGCTTCTAGCTTTTCTGTATCTTCAACTGTCCATTGTTCTGGAAGGTCCAGTGGTCTATCTCATTGGTAAGGCCTGCTTAATCAGGTTATTATCAATAGCAAGTGTTACTTGACTCTTCAAATTGTATGAACCAAAAATTATTGTCCTCTTTTTCTCTTCCTTATCCATTTCCTTTCCCTCTTCTGTATTTTCCCCTGTCTTCCCTTTCTGTACTAGTTACCTTCTGTTTGCTGGAGGAAAAATACCTGACAAAAATCAGTTTAAAGGAGGAAGGGCTTATTTAAGTTTACAGTTCCAGTTTATAGTATATTTATCATGGCAGGGAAGGCATGATGGCAGGAGCCTGAAGCAGAGCTGTGCACATTCAGCCCACAATGAGAAAGCAGAAAGCAATGCTGCTCAGATAGCTCTCTCTCTTTTATACAGTCCTGGACCCTAATCCATGTGCTGCACACAGTTAAGATGAATATTTCCCCCTCAACTAACCTTATCAACATAATCCTGCACAGGTATAACCAGAGGATAACTTTGGTGGCTTGAATGAAATGTCCCCTATAGACATGTGTTTTGAATACTTGGTTCCCAGCTGGTGGCAATTTAAGAAGATTGTGGTGCCTTTGGGAGGTGCATACTTTTTGGAAGTCATAGCACTGGAGGAGGGCTTTGGAGTGAGATAGTCCATCTCTAAGCCCAGTACAGTACTACTTCCTCTCTGCTGATGTGACTCAGGATTGCTGCTCAGGCCTGTCATGCTTTCCCCACCATGAGGAAACTTCTCAAAATTGAAATCTGGAAATAAATCCTTCGCTTTCATAAGATGCTTCTGGTTGGGTGTTTTTTTCCCAGAAATGAGAAAATAACTGCTACATAAATGGGTGCCTAGAAGAGAGGCCATTGCTGCAATTAAAGGGACCATGTATATTTTAGCCTCTTGGTACTGGTTTTCAGTAGGAATGTGGAAGGATTTGGTACTTTGGAACCCAGAAGCTTTATAATGCTATAAGTAGAGCTTAATGGACCATTCTTGTGGGAGTTTGAAAGATCAAAATGCAGAAAGAAGTATGGATTGTTGAGGCTTGGCTTATGAGGTTTCAGAGGTTAGAAAAAATGGAATTTATTGGGAACTAGGCAAGAGGGGTTTGTGTGATATCCTGTCAGTGATATCCCATCCTGGCTGTGTTCTGAGAACTTCAGCAAAGTTGAATTTAAAGACAATAGACTGTTGTATTTGGTGCAGGAAGATACAGAGCACAAGGGTTTAAAAATACAGAGTTTGGCACAGGAGGAAATGTGAGAATGTTTTGGATCCCAGGCCCAGAAACTGCAGCTGCTTCACCTCATTCATACATTGAGAGCTTGGGATAGTGGAAATGGAAATTCTTTTGAAGGGAAAAGGACTGATGGAAGAATGTTAGAGAAGTTCCCTGCTCCTCAAGAGTAGGCTTAATTCCTACTAGAGAGGATAAATGGTACTGGTTTTGGAAGCATGAAGGATGTGGCCTATAGAGGGTCATGTATTGTACCACCATGGATCCAGAGGGCCACCAAGACTAGGCAATGTGAGTCAGGATGGAAATCCTGCCTGGTGTTCATGGGGGTCCTCTTATCGAGCTGTGAAGATGAGCTGTGGGTTGAATTGGTAACCTCAGGATGTTGGAGATGTTAGGACCATGGGATGTCTGTGAAGCAGAGTTGTGGGCTGGAGGTGGGTCCTAGCAAGGAAAGGGGTTATGGACATCACAGGTAGAGGAACAGAACTGTGCAGGCCTCTTGGATCCCAGAGGATTTCATCATAAGTCCCAGATGCTGGACATGGAGCTGCAAAATTTAGTATTTGCCCTCTTTTCTTAAATTTTAATTTATTTATTTGAGAGTGACAGACAGAGAGAGAATGAGAATGCCAGGGCCTCCAGCCACTGGAAACAAACTCCAGATGTGTGTGCCCCCTTATGCATCTGGCTAACATGGGTCCTGGGGAATCGAGCCTCGAACCAGTGTCCTTATGCTTCACAGGCAAGTGCTTAACCACTAATCCATCTCTCCAGCCCTTGCCCTCTTTTCATGGTGTTTTTTCTTTTCTTTATTATTACTTTTTTTTTTTTTTGAGGTAGGGTATTGCTCTAGCCCAGGCTGACCTGGAATTCACTGTGTAATCTCACAGTGGCCTCGAACTCAAAACAATTTTCCTACCTCTGCCTCCCAAGTACTGTGATCAAAGGCATGCACCACCATGCTTAGCTCAGTTTTCAGTTTTGTGTTGGTCTAATTTTACTATAGGAATATTTTCTTTGTGATTTATATTCTGGAATATGTAACTTGTAGTTTGATTTTAAAGGGCTTATAGTCGAGAAGCTGCCTTGGCTCTTAGATGAGACTTCAGACTTTGGACTTTTGAACAGTACAGGGACTTATGGAGACTGTGAGGACTCTTGATGTTGGACTGAATGTGTTCTTGCATCATGAGATTGCTATGAGCTATGGTGGTCAAGTATGGAATGTGGTAGTTTGAATGAAATGTCTCCCTGTGGTAGTTGAATGTAAAATGTCTCCCATAGCCTCATGTGTTTGTGATTAAGCCTCGTACTCAATCTCTAGCTGGTGGAGACTTGGAAGATAGAGCCTTATAGGAGGAGTGTGTCTTTGGCACCAGAACTGAGATTTACTAGTCAGTCCGATTGGATGTTCACTAACTCACTAGCTATTATATATGATCACATTTGCTGTAACCATCTAGACACACCATCAGGAATACATGTGACCTGCCCATGGTTTGCAGCTAGGTAGGCTCCACGCCCCTGATGATCTGAATCCAGGTCATTGGGATGGACCTTGTGGCAGAACCTGAGAAACTTCAGCTGTTCTTACAATGTGTGTGTGTGGAGACGAAACCTAGAGCATGGTGCTAGAAATTCTGGTTGAATCTTCATTCAGTGCCAGAGTAGTACCTTGTTTTATTCTGCTTTGTGCTACTATGATGATCGGGTAATTACAGAGCACTGAAATTTGCTTTAATCACCGTTCTGAATGCTAGAAGCCCACCATCAAGGTACCAGAATCTTGAGGGTCCTCTTTCCATGTCTTCACTTGGACAGAGGCGGAGGGAAGCTTTCCAAAGGAGCCTCTTTTTAAATGATCCCACTGACATAGGGACAGTCTTGTAGCCTGCTCATGTCTCACAGGGCCCTCTTCTTATACTGTCATGTTGACAAGGCCAAATTCAAACTAGCAGGGCTCAATCCAATTATTTACTTTTCTGTGCTTCCATTTTGTTGTATGAAAATGGAGTTAGTAGCAGCACCTTCTTTGTTTATGTATTTTAAGTTTAAATGAGCCAGTGCTTTTAAAAATAGCATTACTTTTAAAACTCTTTATTGACAACCTCCATATATATACACAATATACCCTTATCATGATTACCTCTTGCCACTCTCTTTTGTCTTCCCTATCATATCCCTCTGCAACTAAATCCCTTATTCTTTCCACATAGTTTCTTCTCTTTTTTGGAGGGGGGTTCAAGGTAGGGTCTCACTCTAGTCCAGGTTGACCTGGAATTCACTCTGTAGTCTCAGGGTGGACTTGAACTCATGGCAATCCTCCTACCTCTGCCTCCCAAGTGCTGGGATTAAAGGCATGTGCCATCACGCCCAGCCCTTCTTCTCTATTTTGATGCCATCAAATTTTTTTTGCCCTCATATTATCCAGGGCTACTTAGGTAATGACAGCCACTGTGAGGTTATGAATGCAACAGCCACACTGTATCTGGAAAACAGCATTCCAAAACACTCCTTTCTGTTCTTTGGCTTTTATATCTTTTCTGGTACCTCTTCCATAATGTCACCTTATCCTTTGAGGGTGTGATATAGATGTCTCAGTGTTGAACAATCCACTTCTCAGCTCTTTGATGAGTTTTAAGTCTTCCCAGTAGTCACCACCATCTGTAAAGAAAAACGTATCTAACCAAAAATGACAGTAGCATTAATATATGGGCACAAACATAAATATTGAGGGGAAAATTTGATGATCATAATATATCCATATCACCAAAAAACTTTAGTAGCTCCCCTCACCTTGGGGCTTTTGACCTCCTAGCCATATGCATCTTCAGTATCAAGTATTTATTCTCTCTTGTGGAATAGGCCTCAAATTTAATCAGAGAGCAATTGATTTCCCCCATAGCAGACATGCCATCATTGCACCAGTTGACACATTTTTCTTGGCTGTCCAAATATGTAACTTGCAGGGTCCACTGCTGGTTAAGACCACTGATGGCTTTTTGCCTCCAATGGCTTGCATAGCTCTTTCCAGCACCATGACAGCTAGTCAACAGGGCAGAGGCTTGCAGCTCAGCTCCAGTTTGATTTCTCAGTGACTTGTAGCCCAAGCATATAGAGTCTTTATCAATAGGGTCTTAACATCTACTTTTGGTGGACAACCAAGTGTCTTGCCAATAGCTTGTATTGCTTGGAGAGCACCAGAGTTCTCCCTGACCAAAAAGTCACTGGGAAGTATCTCACCCCTAGCACTATTTTTTTTTAAAACAATCTATTACTTCTGAGTATGTTATCCAAACATAGAGTACTTCTGCCCAAATTCATATATATATATATATTTCCATATAGCTTATTCATAACATCTTTAACTTTTTAACATCTTAAATTTTGATTAACTGTCCTACCATTACCTCTCTCCTCCTTCCCCCTACCCTTATCTTACTTAGACCATTTCAACCCCAGTATTCTGCCACTCTGCTTACATATCTACTTACATATCTCCTTCTCTCTCATTGCCCCTTTCTAGATAGTATCATAATTTGTATTGATAATTTTTATACATGTACATAATGTATTTTGATAATCATCCTCTCCTATTGCCTTCTTTTTTACCCTCTTCTTTGTTCCTTCCTCTACATATTTTCTTCTTTCCACCTAGTTCCTCTTCTATTTTGATGTCTTATTTCCCTCCTCCTCCACTGTTCATGATGGAATGTTGATGGGCCCAATATTGTGCATGGTCTTATGCAGATAACAACTGTATTGCTGTGAGGTCATGAATGCAATAGCCAACTCAGTTTTGGAAGATAGCATTCCAAAGTACTCCTCACCATCCTCTGGCTATTACATTCTTTCTTCCACCTCTTCCACAATATTCCCTGAGCTTTTGTAAGTGGGATAAACATGTTTTATATGGTGGTGAGCATTTAATTGACACCTCTTCTCAGTACTTTGATGAGTCTCCCCAGGAGTTATCAACAGCTGCAAAAAGAAGCTTCACTGACCAAAGGTGAGAGAAGTTCTAACACATATCCTTCCCAGTTAAAATGCCAGGTGTTGTGCTCTATGTGGAGTGGAGAGTTGATACAGCACTTTAAAGCACTCAACCTGGCTTATAAAAAGTACCTAAGGTTATCATCACCACCACCATCATCATAAGAGATTTTACTTCAAGACTTGAAAGTTTGCTGAGGTAGTTTTTATGAAGTATCTTCCAGGAAGAAATCTATAATTTATCAGATGAATTTTAGTCATTGTCCTCTCATTCAAGGATGCAGCAGCTATATTGTGTGAAAGTGGAATTTTCCTTTCACAAGTGATCATTTTTTCATCACACTGACTAACCAAATCTTTGCTTATCTTATATATTTATAATGTTTTCTCATAAGTCTCAGGTATACATAATGTAACTTTTGAAAACAATGATATTGATCTTCAACCTCAATTTTAAAAAAAACATTTAAAACTTATCTCAGTATAGAATGAGTATTATGCCCTTGGATACCTTTTAGTTTGGTAAACTACTATATGTATTTAAAACTTGGAAAGGTTTTGCTCTACTACCTTATTACTCTATATATACATATTCTCCTAATATCAATTAGTTTTACTGTAGAAGGTGATTGGTAGATACAGCTACAAATCAGTCTTGTCTTTTCATATCTATAGCATTTACACTTTAAATAACACAAAGGCAAGGAAGATACCCTCTTTCTTTTGCACTTTTCTTTGGTTTTTTCAAGGTAGCATCTCACTCTAGCCCAGGCTGACTTGGAACTCACCCTGTAGCTCCAGGCTGGCCTCGAACTCACAGTGATCCTCCTACCTCTGTCTCCCAAGTGCTGGTCTTAAAGGTATGCACCCTCCTGCCCCACTGCACTTTTAAGATTTAAGGTAAATTTCAGGTTCTTTTAAATTTTCTTTTGGCATTTGCTATGTGTAACTATATACGGGTTTATGGAAAAGCAAATGCCCCATATGTAGCCTTTAAGAGAAATATGTTGAGCTGGCCCTGAGGATTTCTTATTGCTGAATGGATATGCTTGTAGAAACCAGGGAGTAGGGCTGGAGAGATGGCTTAGCGGTTAAGCGCTTGCCTGTGAAGCCTAAGGAACCCGGTTCGAGGCTGGATTCCCCAGGACCCATTAGCCAGATGCACAAGGGGGCGCATGTGTCTGGAGTTCGTTTGCAGTGGCTGGAAGCCCTGGCGTGTCCATTCTCTCTCTCTCTCTCTCCCCCCACCGTCTTTCAATCTCTGTTGCTCTCAAATAAATAAGAAAAAACAAAAAAAAATTAAAAAAAGAAAACAGGGAGTAAACAGCATCAAGCAGAGTCAAGCAAGATACAAACTTTTTGTGTTTGTTGTATTCAGTCATAGATACATTCTGGACTCTATAAGCAAAAGTGAAGCTATTATTGGAGTATTAAAAAAATTCCCTTGGGGGCTGGAGAGCTGGCTTAGCAGTTAAGGTGCTTGCCTGTGAAGTCTAAGGACCTCTACTCTCCAGATCCCAGGTAAGCCAGATGCATAAAGGTGAGGCAAGTGTGAGGTCACACATGGCCACTTGGTGATGCAAGTATCTGGAGTTCAATTGTAGTGGCTGAGGCCTGGCATGCCAATTCTCCCTGTGTTTCTCTTTCTTGCTCACTCTCTCTAAAACAAAACGAAACAAAACAAAAAAACAAAACAAAACAAAAAAAAAAACCCACCTTGGAAGCCGGGAATGATAGCACATGCCTTTAATCCCAGCACTTGGGAGGCAGAGTTCAAGGCCACCCTGAGACTAGAGAGCCAATTTCAGGTCAGCTTGGGCTACAGCGAGACCTTACCTCGAAAAACCAAAAAAAAAAAAAAAAAGGCCCTCGGGCTGGGGAGATTGCTCAGTGGTTAAGGCGCTTGCCTGTAAAGCCTAACAACCTGGGTTTGATTCCCCAGGACCCACATAAAGCCAGATACACAAAGTGGCACATGTATCTGGAGTTTGTTTGCAGCAGCTAGAAGCCCTGGCACACTCATATTCTCTCTCTCTCTCCTCCTCTTCCTCTCTGCTTACAAATAAATAAATTAGAAAAAATATGCTTGATGAAAATGTGTTATCCTGTCATCATTATATGTATATATATATATATATATATATATATATATATATATATATATATGCTAATAGTTAACAGATTCCTACAAATATTTTCTCTGGTCACCACATAAATAAGTGAAGGAGACAATGTCATCTCACTTCTAGATGAGGAAGTAGTGACCAGCAGCATGGCTTTTCTGCTGTGTTCATGCAGCCTGCAAGCTAAGAATGTTTTTCACATGTTTAAATGGCTAAGGAGAAAATCAGAAGAGTAATAGGTGACTGTGGGACAATTATGAAGTTTATGTTTTCATTGATGGAAGTCATGTTCATTCATGTATACACTGCCCATGGCACACTCAAAACTACAGTAGCATAGCCAAGTAGTTACTGGCATTTTATAGAAAAGAGTTTGATGAACCTGCTCTCTAAGAGGTTAGATGAATTCTTCAAATTGCACAAGCTTATAAAGCAAATTGTTTTGCGACATGAATCTAGAGCTTTTGATTGTCTTAAAGGACAGGCTCATGACTAGATGTCTCTTTGCTTTGTAGAAGGAAAAAGCATTGTTGTTATGCTTCTGAAATCATTTTTTGGGATTGTCAAGCTTCTTGGCTTCAAGTTAAAGTATGAGAAGCTTCAGTTATGGGGCATGATAAGCACCCAGTCTGCAGATGCAGCCTCCTGACTCCAGCTGGCAGGAGCACCTTCTCTCACAACCAATCAACTAGTTCACTTCTATCCCAAGCCACCCTCAAAGCTGAAGTGTGCCAACTGCAGGAAACACTTCCCTTCCATCAGTGCCAATGTGATATTATTCTTATGCTGTCTGTTCTACAATACTTGTGAATTTTATGCCCCTCAGTGCGCCTGTGACTAAGGAAAATAAAAGTAATGTATTATCAGTGGGAGAAAGGAAATATTTCCTGCATATCATATGTTGAGTGGTTTCTCCGTAAAGTTGTTTTAATGTTTAGTAGCAATACCTGCTCTGTATATCCCACATACTTTGAAAACTCAAATACCACTTGTGCTATAAAACAATTTCCTTACACTGTACGATTATAGTAGCCCAGAAGATAGTCATCTGTTTTCAACAGGAATTAACTTGTCCAGAGAACTTAAACAGGAGCTAGATGGCCACTTTGTGCAGGTTTCCAAATAATTCTGTGTTGACTGATGGTACCCATTATTTTTCCTCATGAATTTTCAGAAAGTTAAACACACACACACACACACACACACACACACACACACACACACACACGATGCAAAAACCCAGATGGTTTTTGGAACTTCTTAAAATTGGAATAAAACCTGTTATCTCTTCCCTGTGTTGGTGCTGAGAGACAGGAATGGAAAGAATTATTTCTATCTAGAACTCATGAATGTAATGTCTCTTCCAGTATTGTTTAGAGTACTAAGATCAACTATCACTGCCCATTAGGATGTCATATTCTATAATATCTCATGTAAATGGCATATTGTTAATTAATTATATTAATGAATTTGTCAAAGAAGACAATCACGCGAACTGCAATAAGAACATCTCTAGGAGAGATAGCTGTAAGTTGGTTTATTTCATCATTATCATTGCTACTTATAAAAGACTAATGGAAATATATTGGGCTCAATTCTCTTCCAAGCTACCAGGAACACCTCTATCAAGGTAATAATTAATCAAGAGTAATAAGGGTGAGTAGGCAGAGAAGGTTGTACCTGCCTTGGCTAAATTTTGTGGTAGGCTGGTAATAGAGACTGACTAATGCTATGAAAGCAATTTGTAATTGCTCTGGCCACTGCAGGTTTTGAATTTTTAACCATATCATCACTTGGAATTTATATTTAAGTTACAAAAGTTTCTATATAGCCTTCACCTAGGTTCCCCCAAAATAACATTTGTTTATGTGAGACAGAGAGAAAGAAGCAGACAGAGAGAGAGAGAGAGAGTATGGGCTCACCAGGGGCTCCTGACACTGTAAACAAGCTCCAGGTGCATGTGCCACTTTGTGCATCTGGATTTACATGGGTATTGGGGAATTGAACCCAAGCTATCAGGCTTTGTAAGCAAGTGCCTTTAACCACTGAACCATTTCTCCAACCCCAAAGTTAACGTTTTATATTTGCTTCATCATTTTGAAGATGAATATGGATAAGTAAATAGGTCTAATTGTGTTTTGTGCCACTTGAGAGTTAGAGATATGATGCTCCTTTATCATTCAAACCAAGGTCATTCTCGTACAACCACAGTATATTAATCAAAATCAGGAAATTAATTTACATTTACAGATTTCATTCAAATTTCACCAATAGCTCAGTGTCAGAGGATTTGACTAGCATGAATGAGGCCCTGGATTTGATCTCTAGCCCTGCAAAGATAAATGAATGAATAAGTTGCAAATATCTGGTAAAAACTCAGGATTCAAGATTCCATCCCAGGATCACAAATTGCTTTGAATATTCTCTTTCACCTCCTTTAGTCTGGAATCTCCAATCTGATGACTGACACTTTGGAAGGATCTAGGCCATTTTTCTTGAAGATTATATCTCACTTTGTAGATTCTGATATTTCACTATGTTTAGATTTACACTATGTGTTTGGAGTAGGAATACACAAGTGATGACTGGCCCTTTATTAGTGCATATTATCACAGGTATATGACACCTCTGACTGCAGATGACACTGACCTTGTGCATTTTGTTAAGGTAGTATTGGCTGGATGTCTCCACTGCTGTTTTACATTTTTTTCTTTGTCACTAATAATAATCTTGTATGAGGCTTTTCTCATACAAACTTTTCTCATTATATTTTAACCAGAATTTTATCATATGTAGGTGGTTTTTATATGAAACAATTATTACTATAGAGGTTGCCAAAGGTGATTTCTAATTTCATCATGCCTTCTGCATCTATTACTATACAGAGGAGCTGTTTCTTTTTACTCATTCATTTATGCATATATTCATGCCAGAGGACATTCACAAATTCTTATTTTATTTGGTGAATTATAAACTAGAACTCATTGTTTATTGTGATATACAGAATTCAGCTTTGGCTAGTAGGACTCTCACTGTGAATTTTTTAGGTAAACAGTAAGGGAATATGAACTGTGCTTTGTGGCACAGTTCTGGCAGTACTGTAAAGGATGTTTTACCAATGCAGAGGTAAGAGGAGAGATGAAGAGAGCACTAGGGACAAGGAAAAATGGATTTTGGTGGCTCTGGGGAGCAAGAAGCAATAAAATTTTGAGGCTCAGCATAGGAATAAGGAAGACAAGGTTAAGCTTGAGTAAATAGGAAGACTGTGGTGCCAAAAGTAATACAGAAGACAAAAGAAGAGGAGACATGGTAAGCGAGTGTAATTCTAGACTTGTAAGGCACAAGTTTCCAACTGTGTACATGCTAGCACTTCAAAATACAGATCTGGACCTTAGAAAAGAAATATGGCAAAGGACTTGATTTGGAAATTCTCAAATATTGAAGCTTTGGGAGTAAATGAACTCTTTTAGCAGCAGTGGAAAATCAAAATGCAAGAGGAGAGGGCATTGTTAGGGAATATCACAATCAACTGTCAGTAGAGGAGCTCAAGAAAGATGCTGTAGGAAGGAATATCAAACAAAGCTTTCTAGCCAGGCATAGCAGTGTACTCCTATAACCCTAGCATTTGTGAGAATGAGACAGAAAGATTACTGTGAGCTTCAGACCACCCTGGGCTACATAGAAGTTCCAGGCCAGCCTGGGGTACAGAGTGAAACCCAGTCACAAACAAAATCAGTCCATAAAGTCAAATCCAGAGGCTGAGCAGAAGCTTAGGCAATGAGGAGGACAGAGGCCAGTGTCATCTTCATAAGAACAAAAGCCTTAAAACAATTCAATAGATGAACGATGAATGGATAGTGAAGATGTGGTATTTATACACAATGGAGTTTTAATTGGCTGTAAAGAAAAATAATTCACAAGAAAATAGCTGAATCTGAAAAAATTATATTAAGTGAGGTAACTCAGGCATAGAATCATAAACACCACATGTTCTCTCTCATATATGTACCCTAGCTTTAAATTTTTAGATCTGTATATAAAATGAAGTCAGAGTCAGTAGTAGAGGTCAGGAGGAAGAAGTGGGAAGAGATTCGAGGAAGGGATAGAAGACAGGTAAGTAGAGGAACAGAATACAGAGGATAGAAAGGTCTAAGTGGGGGCAGGGGAAAGTGACAGGGAGGAGACAGGATGAGGGAGGGATATATAAAACTAAAGACTTATGAAAAAGTCATATTGAAACCAGCTTCTTCTGACTAAAATACATAATAGAACAGTTTAGGGGGCTGGAGAGATGGCTTAGCAGTTAAATGCACTTGATTGCAAAGCATGACAGCCCATGTTCAATTCCCCAGCACCCACGTAAAGCCAGATGCACAAAGTGGTGCATGTGTCTGGAGTTCGTTTTCAGTGGCAAGAGGTCCTAGCACACCCAATCTCTCTCTCTCTCTCTCTTCTTGCAAATAAAGGACAAACTAAATAAAATTGCTAAAAAGTGTTTAATAAGATAACAATAGCCAATACTAATTAAACTCTCAAGGTGCCAGAACCTATACTTGGCATATGAGAAGAAAAAGAGTTTAAGTGGAAGTACCATGCTGGGATGGAGAGTGCTATGGCCAGATGCCTTAGATGGTGCAGTACCAGTGTAGGTCACCCCTTCCCAGTGAGTTGTTGTCAGGCCTATGAACCACAAAACAATACAGGATATTTGACAATGCTCTAAGTTTCCTACCAGAACTAGAACCCTATTGCTGAAGTCATCACGTGCTTCAGTCACAGGACATTGAGAAATAAAGCTGGAAATGCGCAGGAAGCCCCCTCTGTGCTAGCTACCTGAAATAGTGCTGGCAGGTCCTATGCAAGCTACTGGGGAAGGAAAGTCATTAACAATCTTCACCATTAGTGGATCCTGCAATCTATATAATAGACCAGCCAGAAAGATGTGCCAACTGGTGCAATAGTGGCAGGTTAGTTGTGGGTGTGACCAACTGCTTCCTAATTGGAGTTAAAGCCCACTCCACAGGTAGAGATGAGGGAGGAATCCCTGCTTCGTACTGATAACTGAGTCAAAAGCTTGTAAGGCCATAGAGTATAAGCTGTTACTGTTCTTTGACTGCATGGATACATTGTGCCCATCAAATTGCTCTACATGGTTATCTGCCTAAATTAGGGGTGCTTTCACTTTCAATTAGAGAAGCTTCTTTTTGAAGATATTGGTAAAACCTGGGGAGACCCAAGACTCATCAAGATGACAAGAAGTGCCTAAGCACTGAGTAAGACATTCCTATCATGTCCACCATGGTGCAGGTCATAGGACATGGCAGTAACAACATTAATGCTGCTCTCACTGCTAATCAAAGAAGCTCTTTTATGGAGATGGCTGTAGATATTGTGGAGGCTAGAAAATCATTACAGTGATGAAACTCAGAGGCTGTTGGAGAGCTCAATTCTCTGAATGAGACATCTCAATTATGCCTTTCTTTTTTTTTTTTTTTTTTTTTTTTTTTGGTTTTCGAGGTAGGGTTTCACTCTAGCCCAGGCTGACCTGGAATTCACTACGGAGTCTCAGGGTGGCCTTGAACTCATGGTGATCCTCCTACCTCTGCCTCCCGAGTGCTGGGATTAAAGGCGTGCACCACCACGCCCGGCTCAATTATGCCTTTCATGGTTTGGGGAATTTTGCGGAATTATGGACACAAAAAAATGTAGAGCCACAGGGTAGGAAGGAGTACTTTGGGGCACTCTCCTCTAGACATGAACAGACTAGTGCATTCATGATCTCACAGTAGAGGCCATTATCCTCACAAGATCTGCATAATATTGAAGCTGTCAACATTTTGACATTGAGTGTGGAGGAGGAAAAGAAGTGAAACATCAAAACAGAAAGATTGCTTGTAAAGTGGAGGGGTTAAGTGGAAAGAGGGCAACCAGGTGGGAAAATATTATCAAGTTACAGTATGTTTAGGTATTAAAATACGCCAAAATCAAAACACACTGGTGTAGTGGTTTTATTCAGATGTCCGCCATAAACTTAGGTGCTGTGAATGCTAGGTTCCCAGCTGATGGAGATTTGTGAATTAACACCTCCTGGAGACAGTGTATTGGTGGGGGCTGGCTTATGGGTGCTATAGCCAGCTCCCCCTTGCTAGTGTTTGGCACACTCTCCTGTAGCTATTGTCCACCTTATGTTGGCCAGGGAATGATGTCCACCCTCTGCTTATGTTGTCATTTTCCCTGCCATCATGGAGCTTCCCCTTTAGCCTGTAAGCCAAAACAAACCGATTTTTTTTTTCCCCATAGGCTGCTCTTGGTTGGGTGATTTCTACCAGCAATGCGAACCTGACTACAACAACTGGACTGGGAAAACATGTTCATCTCTAGTCTATTGTGATACCAGCTGGAAATTGGACTTATGTATTGAGACTCCAGAGGCCATGAAAGATTGGAACTATAGGATTAGAGTGAGGGAAGTATGACCTAGACCACATCTATGTGAATCTACTGATAGCAGCTTTGGGGACCTTACATTACCAAATGTGAATAGAAAGATTCAGGCAGGGTGCAAGCCATGTGAAGGTGCTGAACAGATGGACTAATTTACTTTATTAGTATATTGTTATTGTAATTCTGGGGATTGAACCCAGGATATCACGTATGTTGGGCAGGTGCTTTTCCAGTAAGCCACATTCCCAGTCAACAGATGTTTGAATTTAATGGAGGTAACAGTGTCATTACATTGGGAAGAGATACTTGAGGTTTCAGTTAAAGTCTTTACTTCTTTCCTGGGAAGGTTGTTGTTATTGTTGTTTGTGGGTGGGGATAGTGAGTTGAGACAAGATTTCACTATGTCTTCCTAGCTCTCTTGGAATTTGCTGAAATTCTGTTGCCTCTGCCTCCCTGTGCAATCCACCATACCCAGCTACCTGAGCAGTTTAAGATGAAAGAACTCTCCTTTGGGAAAGCTTTTAACAGCTGAAATTGGGGAAGGAGAGGGAGAAGAATAACACCAGTGCAGGTTTAGGTACTGCCTTTATTAAAATCTTGATGTTTAGTCATTGACTTTCTAAATAAAATTTTTAAATGATGCATCAAAATATTCACCTTGATTACTGAAATTTTTGAGCCCCTTTAAGTTTTGTTCCAGCAAGAAGAAGGTAACTGTGAATTCTCGGTTCATAGGATCCTGGAAGAGAGCCCTGAAATGAAGACACAGGGACCAGAAGTCTTACGCATTTGACACTTTATTGCAGAGAGCCTAGCATTTTTATATCCAAGGCAATTATGGAACACATCTTGAAAAACAAAGTTGTTTTTACAGACTCATGCTCCAAGAAAATTAGTCATGCTACTCAAGGGCAAACACTAAACTGAGAACAAATGTTATCTTGGAGAAAACGGGAAACAGGGTAGCATGAACACACATGTACCATGACGCAAGGGATTGACTATTGTGTCCGAACCCTTTGTTCTAGGAACATAAATGACAAGGACAGCCTTCCTCATCCTTATGGTCATTAACTCCTTCAATCCAGTGCACATGTTCCGACATCTCCCCCTGTATTATTTTGTAATGTTAAAGTTGCTAGTGCAACAGTTAAAGAATCATGATGTGTCCAATCTATTTTACTTTGCATTCTGAAGTATCCTAAGATAAGTAGAAAACAGACAACAATTAATATTAAGCCATAAGAAGGCAGATATGTAGTCAATGTGTTCCACCATGTGGTGAGGTTAATAGAGTTCAGGCCTTGAAGAATTCCTTCCAGTAGATTTTGTCCAGTAACAGAAGGTAAATTGTCTTTAAATGATTTCTCTATTTCCTTTTGTAGATCTTGAATATTTAAAGCATCATTTCCTGATAAGTCTTTTAAATGTGCTCGTATAGCAGCAATCCAGTGATCTCAAGTCTCGTTATATTTTAATAGTATGATACAAAACTGTGTAAAGTTCCAGTCACATTTCAGGTTTACCTGGTGTTGCAATTCCATTACTTGCTCTCCCAACCATCCAACTACATTTTGTACAACTTGTATTCTTGATTCTGAGGTAGCATCAATTTCATCCTGATGTATCCATAACTTATGTGAGTCATCATGCCATTTTGTAATAAAGTCATGATTCTGGATGGCTGTATGCAAAGCTGCTATCTAAACAGCAGTGGAAGTGGTTTATGGCTATTAGTCCATGTTGCAGTCAAGTTCGCATTGCTGGTAGAAATCACCCAAGAGCAGCTTGTGGGAAAAAGAGGTTTAGTTTGGATTACATGCTCGAGGGGAAGCTCCATGATGGCAGGGAAAACAATGGCATGAGCAGAGGATGGACATCACTCCCTGGCCAACATAAGGTGGACCATAGCAAAGGAGAGTGTCCAAACACTGGCATGGAGAAACTGTCTATGGTACCCATAAGCCCACCCCCAACAATACACCACCTCCAGGAGGCTTCAATTTCCAATTGCCATCAACTGAGGATCCTAGCATCCAGAACACCTAAGTTTATGGGGGACACCTAGACCAAATCACCATAGTCCAATAATACCTAACACAATCCATCCTATAACACACTTAGTCTGTTTTAAGGTCCTATATATCAATTCAAAAAGTAAATTTTTGATGTAGCAGATTCCTGACAAGGCAATCTAATTGAAGAGCTAACCACAGTTATAATTGTTGTTTTAAAACTAAAACACTTTGAGTAGTTTTGTTGGAATGGATAGAGTGATTAAGACAGGTATAAAGTTTACATCAATACAATCAACACTTCATAAAGTTTCATTAAATGAGATGGTGCCTATTGATAAGACATAGGGGAAATTTACATATGCTCTAATATCTCCTGTGATTTTTTGGTAAAAGTATAATTTTGAGGTTTGAAAGTACATGCTCCTCCTGTGTATGACACAAAGTTAGATAAGGCTAAAGGTATTTTTCAATATGCCACTGCTCAGTCCCTAATTTATGATTAAGTATGGTACGAGGGTGAGGAGGTGACAGCCCTCCATTAAACCATGTGAGCAAAGGTTGTTGTTACCACCAAAATCCTGACTTAGATATATTAAAAGGGACAGTACTATTGGCACAATATTCATAATTTTCTTCCTCACTACAACTTGTTACAAAATAACCATGGGGTCCCCAATCCACAAAAGTATAGTCCTCTAGTTTAGATAATTTTCCCACCCATCCTGTATAAGTACTCCAATGAGTTGGTGAGAATTCTTGTTTCTGCCCAGAGACAGCAGCACAGTATTCTGGATTCTGGAGGTTTTTCTAGAAAACTAGTAACATTAGCAATGAAATAAGAATAATTTTGTTCTGCATTAAATAAAAAGGCATTGGTTCCAAATACTCTCATATGAAATCCTGTATGATTCTGTGCATGATATCCCATAATTGTGACCGTATTTTTAGGCATTGCTTTTGTCCACCTCTAAAACATATAGACAAATTTCATATCCCAGGCAGAGGTGTTGTTTTATTGGAAATTCTTTTTTCCTGTAATGATAATTTACACTGCTTTTTAAAAATGTCCTGCTTTTCCACAATTATAACATCTCATAGAACTGTTTTATGAATTGCATATGTTTCAGCTGCTGCTACCTTAGCTTTATGTCCTATAGTTCCCACATTCCTACATGCTTTTAAATATTCCATCACATTTCCCTCTTCTTTTATGGGTCTAAATAGAGTTTGACAATCTGAATTAGCATTCTCATATGCTAATTATCATAATAACAGTGTTTGAAATTCACCCCCTCTCACTTGTTTTTCTGTCAAATCCTTCAAATAGCTTATGAAATCAGCATAAGGTTCTGTAGGTCCCTACATTATTTTTGTGAATAATCCTTGAAACTCAGTTCCATTCAACCTTTCCCAAGCAGTGAGACCCACATCTCTAACATGCCTTATTGCTGGAAGAGTAATATTAGCCACTTGAAAAGCAGTATTAGCCCACTGTTCAGTACCTGTGAGCATCTCATAAGATAGCCCAGCAGGATTTCCATTTTGAGTCTATTGTCTCATCTTTTTTCAAGCCTCATCACTGAGCCACATCTGCCATTGTAGTAAATGTGATTTACTTAACACCATTCTAGCAATAGCAAAGTTATCATAAATAATTCAACTGGATTCTTGGCACCAGGCTCGTAAAAATTCGATGCAATAAATTGAGGTAGGTCCATACATAGTGCAAACCTTTTTAAATTATGTAGCTGTGACGAAGCTAGGACCAGTCCAATTATTCAATCCATTTGCATTTTGATAATTGAAATTGAGAAAGCTAAGTCATGGAGCCAGAGCAGTAATATTTAATTGCAGCCACTGAAACTCCCTTACTTTTAGTTTTGCTCTTTATTTTTTTTTTTTCGGGGAGTATCTGTCTCATTATCTGAAATATATAAATGAGACAACCTCTGTATTTCTTCCTCAGAGTCAGACTCCTCCACGAGCCTGATGCTCAGAGTTGTTTTAACTCTTTTGTCAGGCAGAGCTGATGGCAACACCTTTCCAGTGGGTAAGATAAAGGTTTATCTTTCTCTAACTTTGCTCCGGTTTCTTCATCTAACTCATACTCATGGAGTGATCTCTCTGTTTCTTTTTCAAGATCTACATTTTCCCCATTGATACTAAGATTTATAACACAAATAAGTGCCCATGTCATCCAAAAATAAATGGGAATATTCTGTCCTTGTCTATGAGCCTTAAGAATATTTTGTTTCACTCTTTCCCATACATCCAAGTCTAATGTACTTTCCTCAGGAAACCAGGGAATATATTCAATTATTACTTTCCAGCATTCTCTAAGCTGTGCTTTTGATATTGTAGCATTCTGTTGTTCAAGGCAATTGTGAACAATTTCTAAGATAGGATTTTTACTTACCTTGTGTCCTATGATTCTCTACTCACCTCTTTCTGCAGAGATCCCTCCCCTGCTCAATCAACCTCTTTCAGGGTACATGTTCAGGCACCAGCTGTTAATTCTCAATTCACAGGATCCTAGAAGAGAGATCTGAAATGAAGACACAGGGGCCCGAAGTCTTATGCATCTGACACTTTATTGCAGAGAGCCTAGCATTTTTATATCCAAGGCAATTATGGAACACATCTTGAAAAACAAAGTTGTTTTTACAGACTCAAGCTCCAAAGAAATTAGTCATGCTAATTTTCAAGGGCAAACACTAAACTGAGAACAAATGTTATCTTAGAGAAAACGGGAAACAGGGTAGCTCGAACACACATACACCATGTCTCAAGAGATTGACTGTCGTGTTCTGAACCCTTTGTTCCAGGAACATAAATGTCAAGGAGAGCCTTCCTCATCCTTATGGTCATTAACTCCTTTGGTCCAGTGTGCATGTTCTAACAGTAACTGTTACCAAAAAAATTAGCACCAAGAAGTGGGGCCATTGCTGTGATGAACCTAGCTTTGTGGTGTTTCATCTAACTGGTTTGCAAGAAGCATATGAAAGGATTTGCAACTTTGAACTAGAAAAGCAGAGCTTGTTGGGCTATTCTGGTGATAGCTTGAAAGACAGCAACATAGAAGGAGTTGTGGAATGTGAAGGCTGGACTTATGAGGCTTTAGAGGGGAAAGAGGACTTGGTTGGAACTCGGCTAGAAGCAGTCTGTGTAATATTCTAGTGGAGAGACTGTCTATGTTCTGCCCAAGCTCTGAGAACTTGAGAAAAGCTAAATTTAGAAGTAAATTCTGATATTTTTGGTAAAGTACAAAGCAGAAGGATATGAATGATACAAAGTTTGACACAGAAAGAAATGTGGAATGGTTTTATGCTTTGTTGGCTACAGTTGTTTAAGAGATTGCTACTCTTGAGAGTGGTCCAGTGGCTCTGCATTTGAACAATAGGAGGAGTGATGATTCTTATGAAAGGAGGGGGCCTAAAGGAAGAATGCTGAATGAATTTCTTATTCCTCATAATCACATCTCCATTAAAAATTTGACAATGTTATCCATCTGATACTGGATTCATTTGTTTGTTTTCCAAGGTAGGGTTTCACTCTAGTCCAGGCTGACCTGGAATTCACTATGTAGTCTCAGGGTAGCCTCAAACTCATGGTGATCTGTCAAGCTCTGTGGTTCTGTTTCCAATGTTCTCTGGGTAATTGGTACCCACACAGGTAGCTAAACTAATCAAAGATGTTTTCAAACACAGGTGCTAAGACTTCATATTGTCTTACTTGTCCTTTTCTGACAATTTCTAGGTTAAAGTAATTAGTTTGTTCATAAATTAATTGGTATTGTTTTCAAGACTGATAACAGGTTCTGCCTGCATGTATAACTGTTAGATATTTAAAGCATAAGATATGTCTACTTTCTATGCCTCAGATATGGCTGATGCTGCCACAGGACAACAAAATTTTAAAATGTTGGGCAAAATGATTTTAGAAGCTCTTGTGTCATTGTTTAACTAAATCTATTTCAGTAATCAAATGTACTATATATGTACATACATCTGGCTGGTGTAACTTCCTTTCTAAGTGTGTTAATCATCTATGTAGAAGCCAAAGCCAATTGGAATCATCAGAGCAAAAAGTGCTAGTATTTTGGCCTGTGCTCCCAGGTGATGAGGCCAGTAGAGATGATGGGACCCTTCCACACTGGCCCCCTGGTAAGTCACCTGTCTTCCTGAGCAGGGAGGATATGGAGACCCAAACAAAAATTGGTGTACATTCTGAATCAGGAGAGTCACAATTGAGGAGCAATCCCAACTTCCCAAAGAAGGGAAAACTACTTGGCCAGCATGGCCCTGACTTATCTTAACAGACAGGAAACACCAGTAAGCTATAGGGCTACTCCTGGATCCCTAAAGTCTCTTTGGAGAGCCATTAGTGACCCCCAAAATTAATCCTTGATTAAATTTTGGCTGCTTGGCCTTAAACACTCAGAAATGTATAACCAAAGATAAAAAATATCTTATATATATATGAATGGCCTATTAAGTAATACAACAAGAGCTTTCCAAGAGGGGAAAAAAAAAAAAACCTTAAGACATTTTTTTCTCACAGTTCTAATTCTATAATAAAGAAAAACAACTATAGATATCAAAAGGGTTATTTTCAAGTCTAAGAATATATAAGTGCTAAGACCAAAAATATACTTGTGCAGCCTTTAATAGCACCCAATGGCTCTTTATTATCAAGGTTAAATGTTGTGTATATGTTTCTGATAACTCTGCTCATAGCTGTCATCTGTTTACAAGCCATATAAAAACAGACTCAGGCCATGTCAAACACTACTGTGCTATGAGATGAATAGTTCTGGGAAAAATTCTCAGCCAGCTCATCCTCAGATGGCCCTGAAACAATCCAAAGTCCATCTACCTGGATTCCCTCGACCACAAGAAGGACCAGTTTGCTATGTGCTCACTTCTCATTAACTCCTTACTTTTATTCTTTCTCCAAGTCTCTTCCAAGACTATCTTCCTGCACTCCATCAATACAATTCTGGGGTCTGTTAGAATAGCTCCCCTCTCTGGGAGAGACTCTGTAACAGCCACAACTTCATGCCTCATTCAGCAGGAAGTAGTAAGGATCTGTTGTTTCATTTCCCTTGTCCCCTAACAGCAGTTGGAGTGTCTTCTCATGACAGGGAAATAAAAGAGGGTAGAGTTAGGATAACCAGACCCCTGAAGGTAAAAAGGGCAGCAAAGTTTTTCTTTATCTCTTGCCCAGTTCAAAGAACTGTTTTTCCATGTGTGCACCATGTCTCTGGCTCTGAAAAGGACAGGCTTCACCCTTATTTATGCCAGTCAAGTTATGCCTCTCTGCCTGTCCAGCTCCAAGCTGACCAAAACTGAATGCCTGCTCAATATTTCCATAACCAGGACCACTTGTGTCAAGATGCCTGCTCTCCTTTGGTGCAAAGGGGTAACCACCCCATGCATAAATATTTCCTCTCCCACTTTTTGTTCCCCAGTCTTGATTGTTTCACAGGTGTATCTCTACAAAAAAAAAAAAAAAAAAAAAAAAAGGCCTACAAACTCCATCTGCACCAAGCAAGAGAGATTTTCATCCCTCTGCTAGTGGGCCTCAGTGTGATGCTGTCTCTGGGTGCCTCCAGTGACTAACAGCCTTGAATCTCTCCAAAGACAACTGAACTCTCTCACGGGTGTAGTACTTCAAAATTGTCTAGCCTTAGACATCATTACTGCTGAACTTGGGGGGACATTTGTGGTCTTGGGACAAAAATGTTTTTGTTGTTAATGAATCAAATGTTGTTAAACAAAATGTTAAAACTTAAGCAAGAAGCTGCTTGGCTGCTACAAGTCTGAGGACCCCAACACCTGGTTCTCTAACCCTTCAGTTACTTGGCTTCTTACACTCCTTAACCCCCCCCCCCCTTGCTATAGGAACCCTATTGCTTGTAGCCCCCTGTCTCATCAAATTTCTCAGATAACAAATAACTAATATTGCTAAGGTTGCTACTAATTGGGTCCTCATGTATCATCTAGCTCTATCTGGACCTATGGTAAATTACGGAAAACTCACTCAGGATGACACTGCCTCATTATAAAAACAAAGGGGGAGTTGTTGGGCACTGCCAGGCACAGGCTGGAGCATTCAGTAGATGGGCCTGAGCTGCCAAGTACAGCTAAGGACCCCCAGCTACAGGAGGCCACTCCCTCTCCAAGTCTGGCACACCTGAACTTAGGCTTTGCCCTATGACCTCTGGCCACAGGAAACTCCTTATATGGTATCAACAAGCAACCTTTGCACAGCCCATATGTGCTGGAATGTATGTCCCCATATGCTAATTAGGCATCAGCAAGCAACCTTGTACATCCAGTCCCCTTAGGACCCTCAACTGCTTATAAACCCATTTCCCTACTGAGTAAAGCAAGCTGTTCACAGAGACTGTATCCCAAAAGTGAATCTTTCATCATTGCGCTCACCATGGTTGCCTGAGTGCCTTTGGGGGAACCGCGGCCAGCCCTGGAGGACCCAGAGACCCACAATGATCTTCCTACATCTGCCTCCTGAGTGCTGGGATTAAAGGCATGTGCCAACATGCTTGGCTCTGATACTGGATTTTGGAAGCATGAGAAATGTAGGAAATAGAGGGTCATTGGATTACAACATGGTTCTGGAGATAGCTGCTAGGTGATATGAGACAGAGTTGAAGTCACTGCATGGAGACCATGGGGGGCCATGCTATGGAGCTATGAAGATGAACCATGGCTTGTTATAGAGACGTTAAGATTTTGGAGATGGCCGGACTATGGGGTGGCCACTAAGGAAAGCCTCTAGCTCAGGTGGATCTTCCAGGGCTACAAGTAGCACATTTGGATTTTGTTTAGTGGAAGAACACAGAATATTGTATTATGAGTCCCAGGTGCCAGACATGAAGCTACAGGATTTGATGTTTGCCCTGCTGGTGTTTGTTTGTTTGTTTGTTTGTTTGTTTTAATCTTCAATCCATCCAATCTTTCCTTGCTATGCTCTCATTCCTCCATTTTGGAATGGGAATGTTTACTCTGTGCTATTATGTGTTGGAAACATATAACTTGTGTATACTATCCCAGATGAAAAGCTGGACTTTTGAACACTGTAAAAGACTGGTAAAGACTATGGGGACTTGTAAAGTTGAAATGGAAAAAAATTGTATCATGACATGACCATGAGTCTATGGGCATCAGGAGCAGTGGTTTGAATGTGATATGTGCCCCATGTCCTTATGTGTTTGTGATTAAGCCTCATACTTAACTCCAACCAACTAGAAGAGCCTTGGGAAAGTGAAACCTTGCTGGAGAGGGTGTGTAACTGAGAGTGAGCTTACTCTTGCTGCTTCTTTTCCTGCTGCTTTGACAAGATATGACAGTGTCTATTTACTCCGTCATGTTCTCCTTGCCAGGATGAAGCATTCCCTCAAAACTGTAAACCAAAATGATCCCTTGTCCATAGGCTACTTCTGGTAGGGTGTTTTGTTTCAGCAATGAGAAGGTAACTGCTGCATCTTACCCCCACTCCATTCTGCCTTCATGTATTGGTTTTCTGCTCTAGAGTCTACATATGTGAGAAGATATGCAGTACTTGTATACTTGTCTCTATGAATCTGGCTTATTTTTCCTTACACGATGGCCCCCAGTTCTGTCCATTTCTTGTATACAACAATTTTGTTCTTCTTTATGGCTGAATAAAACTACCTTCTGCAGATATGCTATTATTTCTTTATTCATTAATCTATAGCTAACACAGGTCACTTTTGAGGACAAATAAAAAAAAAAAACAAGAGGTACAAATCTTTTTCATTTGGCTTTCTCACTTAAAAGAAGCATCAAGTTATCTCTATTAATCTGCCACTTCTGGTATGTGTCTTTGCTACTTCCAAGTATCCAAAATAGATATTTTTACTTTGAAAGTTATTATCAAAAAAATATAAAAGCATGTTTTGTGAGTAAAATGTTTAATTAAGTGAAACAGCTTTAGGCTTTTCCTAATAAGGTCACTTTCTTTTGCATGGGTTCAGCCCACGTAGAAGTAAAAATTGAACTTCATTTATTCCTAAGTTTTCAGAATTATGAGGTTGTCTAAATGAGATTAACTCATTAAGGTAAGACTATTCAGAAAAGATCAGATATCAAGAATTTATGTGAAGACATAAAGAGTTCAATAATGGGTGCAGCCTCCTGATTCAGAACTATTTCAGCCCTAACTATGTATCATTCTCTTCAAAGTATAAGCAAGTTGACAGAGCTGAAAGACTTCCATTTTTAGTTTATGGGAAATGTCATTGTAGAATAAATTTAAAGTTTTTCTAATTCAGTGTTGGGTTTTATAAAGTATTGTCTGAACTCAGTTGTTCTGATATCTAGGGTTTATATGCTCTACAATTTTTGAACAGCAAGCTAGTAGGAGCTATAGCAGGTCTCCCCTGGGACCCTGACTTGCTCTGTGTGATGTCATGTTCAAAGAGGCATTATTCAAATAGTCCTCTCTCTGACTACTTTCCCAGGTGTTACATTTTTATATTTTGAAAAAGTGGTTTCACATTCATTAGGAACCTCTTTTCATTTGGAAAACATCTAACTAACACTTAAATTGTTTACTGCTCAGGTGTTTAGACAAATATAAAATTTCCATATAACAATTAGAACTATTGTTTCAGATCAGTTTTCAAAAAATACTTTCTTCAGGCCAGCACTCGGGAAGCAGAGGTAGGAGGATCAATGTGAGTTTGAGGCCACCCTGAGACTACATAGTGAATTCCAGGTCAGCCTGGGCTAGAGGGACACCCTACCTCCAAAAAAAAAAAAAAAAAAATGACATGGTGGTGCATGCCTTTAATCCCAGCACTCAGGAGGCAGAGGTAGCAGGATTGCTGTGAGTTCAAGGCTACCCTGAGGCTACATAGTGAATTCCAAGTCAGCCTGGACTAGAGTGAAACCCTACCTTGAAAAACCAAAAAAAAGTACTATGTTCAAAATGATAAATGATGCTCTTTTCTCACTCATTTTTCAAACATCACCATTGTTTATATGCATAGATCAAATTTTTAAAAGTATTTTATTTATTTGAGAAAGAGAGAGAGTGAAAGAAGCAGATAGATAGAGAGAATGGGCACACCAAGGCCTTTAGCCCTGCAGACGAACTCCAGACACATGCACCACCTTGCACATCTGGCTTATGTGGGTGCTGGGGAATCGAATCTGGGTCCTTTGGATTTGCAGGCAAGTGCCTTAACTGCTAAGCCATCTCTCCAGCCCATATCAAGTTTTAAAAAATATTTTAATGGGTTTGAAGAGATAGCTAAATCTGTAAAGTGCTTGCTTTGCAAGCAAGAGGACCTGAGTTTAATCCACAAAACCCATGCAAAAACAAAAAAAAAAAAACAAAAAAAAAAAAACTGGGCATGGTGGTACATGTTTATAATCCCACCACAGCAGAGGCAGAGGTAAGCAAATCTCTGGGGTTCACTGACCAACCAGTCTAGCTTAGTTGGTGAGTTTCAGATCAGTGAGAGACACTGTCACACACAAAAAACTAACTCATAAATAATGGTAGATGGTGCCTGAGGAATGAAACCTGAGATTGTTCTCTGGCCACCACACACATGTGCATGCATGTACAAGTATACCCGCACATGCATGCACTTGCAAATACCTGAACATGCACATATATATGTGCACACCAAAAATAATTCAAAATAAATGCTACTATTAGGTATGATTAGATATAATTGTTTTATTTTGTTGATTAATTATGCACTTTACTGTATGAACAAATCATGTGTTGTTCCCATTCCCCTATTCCACCAAAGGTCTCCTCAGTGGAGATGTTGGCGTTCACAATGAGGTTATAAGTGCATATAATTTTTTTAATCTAAGACTTTATTGTAACAGAGGAAGGGAGAGAGGAGGAGAGAGAGAATAATCATTTGTAAATTAATTATTAATTAATTTGGAAGTGTGAGTGTATGTATGTATACATGCATGTATGCACATGTGCCACAGTGCATATATGGAGATCAAAGAATAGAACCATTTTGAGGTGTCTGTGCTCTTCTTCCACCCTCCTTGAGACAGGTTCTCTTGTGCTGCTAATAAATGCCAGACAGGTGGATTGGAATGATAGATGATTATACCACTTTGTATCCAGATTTATGTGGGTACTCGGGGGGATATAACTTACAATGGCAGGCTTTATAAACAAGCACCTTTCACTGTTGAGCTATCTCTCCAGCTCCAAATATAATTGTTTTAGCCTCTTTACTGATCCCAAAAATTTGTGCTGGGAGAAAAGAAAGTTTATCTTCACCACACTCTTCATTTACATGTGCTTTCTGTATAAGAGCCTCTCTATAGCTGGGTCTGACCTGGAATTCACTATGTAGTCTCAGGGTGCCTGAATTCATGGCAATCCTTCTACTTCTGCTGGTACTAAAGGATTAAAGGTGTGCCACCACACCTGGCTTGCAGAAATATTTTGAGATCACCCTTTAATGAAGATTAGTTTACTTAAAAGCTAGGGGAGGGGCTGGAGAGATGGCTTGGTGGTTAAGGTGTTTGCCTGCAAAGCCAAAGAAACCTGGTTTGACTCTCCAGGATCCACATAGGCCAGATGCATAAGGTGGCACATACATCTGGAGTGGCTGGAGTCCCTGGAATGCCCACTCTCTCTCTCTCTCTAATAAATAAGCAAATAGAAATATATATGCATATATATATATATATGTATATATATATATATATATATATATATATATATATATATATGCTAGCGGATACTCATTCAGACACATAAACTGAATTTGGATATGCTAAATGCAACTAAATTACACCCCTCTCACACACATACCCAGACAATCTTTGCTTAGAATACGAGGTCATCTAGCAAACACCATTGGACTACCAGAACCAACGTCCATATTAAATAGTTGTATAGTTTATTTTCTTCACCCTCCCTTGTGGATTCTGCTCATTATGGAATGGAGTGACATCTAGTAATCCTAAGGACATGCCAACTGTGAGTCATTGAAAAGCCATTCAGGTCCTTCAAATTCACTAGAGTGAAATTATATCAAGTCACACAAACCTCATCTTTCCAATATCATTGTCATAACATAACTGTGAGATGTCATTTTGCTAACAGAGCTGCTGTTTCTTTATTCTGCTAAATTCCATTCACTCCCCTATGAAGCAGTGGGTGGTAGGGAATAAGGACTCAAGGAAAGGGGAAAAGAAAATCCTATCCTGCAACAATGTGCAGAAACAGTACTTCTCATGTGCTCCACATTTAGTTGTCCTGGGGATGCACTGTTGATCTTTATCTGTGATCTCTTTGTATGTTGTATCACATTTAGTGTGTGACATGCACAGAACCAAAACTAAACCCATAAGTCCCCTGCAGCACTGACATTAAGTGACTCTACAGCAGAATCATTCCTGATATACCCAAGCCCAAGTCCTCATTTACCCCCATGTGAATATATTCCACTTCATCTTTGATAGAACACCATGATAGCTTCAAACGATGAGACTGAACAGGGAGATTCATGAGAATTAGAAATAAATCATAGCAGGAAACCAACAGCACAAAATGTTTCAGACTGTGAGGGAGTGAAGCAACTGTTTCTGGTGGGATATGCACAATGCACACAGCATGTGGAAGGCTATTACAAAAATCTAGAGGAAAAGCATGTCTGTGAAAAACAACTTTAAAAAAACCAGGGAGAGCTCAAGTTCATCATACACAAAATGTAACTAGCACAGGAAATTCCCTGGGGCCAAAGGGGGGACTTATGGCATATTTTAGAGTGTGAATCTCAAAGTAAGACTTTTCCAGGCCTTGTCCATCTTTTGGTATCCATGGAAGCCTTCTCAGTGTTGTCATGGGTTCCCCTTGCTCTGCCAGGCCCCACCACTTACAGGGCTAGGGCAGTTGAGCATGAACATCCTCAAATCACTTAATTGCATAAAACTGGATGATGAAGATAAGTAATCTTGATTCAGTGCTCAATCTTAACAGCACAATGTAGCTTGTTATGCATGTGTGATTAATCAGTCATATTAAATCATCATCATATTACCTTTTAAATATAAAACTATCCTAGCACTGAAGACATGGTTATTGTGAATTGAGCAAAGCGTGAGAATAAAATTTAGTATTGCATATGCCATACAGATGATTTTACATAAGGATCATGTTTCTGTGGGAGGGGGAAGTATTTTTAGAAATTCATAATTAAAAGATTCATCTGACAGTGACCCAGAGCTCTTGTTTGATATTGAAGGGATCACTTTTCCTTATTAGGTAATTAATGAAGTTTTTGCATTCAGTCTGTTTTGTAGTCATTATCTCCAGAATGTAAAGTCCTGGAGGGCAATGGCTGCACATTTGCTGAATGATTGAAAGACTTTCCCAGCTGGTATAGTATCAGGGATTTTTGAAACACTTGGATACTTTCAGCTGGACTTAACAGAAAATTCATCTCAACCTGCCCAAGAAACTTGAAATATGTATTGTTTTATAACAAGTAGCCTAGAATTAGGGGAACCTGCTAGATGGCTCACTTCCATTAACAAAGTTCCAAGTTTCTTTCATCTTTTCAGTATACTACCTTCAGAACATTAACTTGGGCTCAGAGGTCCACTCCTCCCATGGCAGAAAGAACCAGCTGCCCATTCCAGACATCACACATACTTTTGTGTCAGTCTAATGGATAATAATCTCTTTCCATGCATCTCTTTCTAGAAGGAACACTTGCCAAGAGCCCTCTGTATTCTTACTTTAGGAACAGAACAACACACCTATTCCAAAATGACCACTGGATGTATGACCAATGATTAATATAAAGCAGCCAAGGTTTTGGGGTGTGGTAGTATAAGTGTGCAGCCAGAGGATAATCTCAGGGTATCTTTGCTCAGATACCATCACCTTTTTTTTAATTATAAAAGATTTCTAAGAGAGAGTAAAAATAAGAGAGCATAGAAACAGAAAAGCTATTGTATCTCTCTTTCATCCACGTTGGCTTAGAACTCACAGTGATCCTTCTACTTTAACCTCCTGAGTACTATTATTAAAGGTGTACACCATCATGCCTGGTTTTGTTTTTGAGATAGGGTCTCTTATTGGCTTGGAACTCACTCAATTAGACTGGACTGGTTGGCCAACCAGCACCAAGGTCCACATGCCTCTTCATCTCTAGTTGTTAGTGTGCTCTAACATGTTTGGCTTTTTATAAGGTGAGTTCTGGGGGATTGAACTCGGATCCTTGTGCTCACAAGGAAAGCACTGAGCTATCTTCCCAGTCTTGAAATGAAGATTTAATCCTAAAACTTATGAGGAAAGGATAGACAGCTAATGGGTACATTAGGAATCATTTGGCTATGGACACTGGAGATCCAAACTAATTGAGCGTTAAATAATAAAGACATTTACCTCATGAAAATATAAGTTATCAAATGCCATCTGATGTCTTAAAACAAAACTTTATTTAGCTTATGAGTCTGCAGAGCTGAGAGGCTCTTTTGGTCTTGGCTGGACTTGCTTTGTGCTTTGCACAGTCAGTGGCTGATTCAGTCACAGGCAAGCCTCAGGCTATTTCCACCCACCTTGCAATCTTCCCCACCCCTCTTCCACAACCTGAACCTTGGTGGGCAAGATAAGGATCTGATTTAGTGTTGCTTTCTCTGTAACTTGTGGATCTCTGTTTTGGTGAAGTTTGAGTAACTACAGTGTCTGTTACCGTCTCCCTGGAACTGGTTTTTAGGCTAGCCGTGAGAGGGGCATTTGTGTCACTGCTTCCTCTGCAATAACTTCTGATCCTGGGCAGATGAAATGGGGGTGACTCATCTAATAGTAGGCAGTCAGCTTTCTCTTCTTGATGTATTCATGTATCCTGATTCTCCTCAGCATCCTTCACCATCCATCCCACATGCACAAGGCCAGAACACTCCCCACAGCGTTTAGAAGGTCCACACCTCCTGGCACCAGCAGGAGGTCCATTCACATTTCTGAACCACTAGTAGGCTTTTCTTTTTTTCCTGACAGTATTTTCAGGGACACTAGAAAATAACTCTCAGGAAATCATCCAGGCAACCCTTTCAGTCTCAGAGACTGAGAGTTAATCTTGGACTACACCTAAAACTCTGATATGGGTATTCTCCCTCCATTCAAAAGACAGTCCTTGGCTGGAGAGTTGGCTTAGTGGATAAGACATTTGACTTCAAAGCCAAAGGACTCAGGTTCAATTCTCCAGGACCCAATTAAGCCAGATGCACAAGGGGTGCACACATCTGGAGATCGTTTGCAGTGGCTGGAGGCCCTGACGCACCCATTCTCTCCCTTTCTCTCTCTCTCTCTCCCTCTCTCTCTCTCCCTCTCTTTTTCTCTCCCCCTCTCTCTCTCAAATAAATAATAATTTTTTCTTTAAAAAAGACAGTCCTTTAGCCTGTCTCCTAAAAATAAATCTTTTTTTCTTCACAGAAACAGCAAGTCAAGCAAAGGTTTCCTCCACCCCGACTTTCCTTTACCTTTGCTCCCACCCCTATCTTTGTCCTCAGCCTCTGCCTACCAAATCCTTTTAGCTTCAATCCCACCACTGCCACTGCCAAACTTTCTGGACCTTCTCTCAGACCCAGGTGCAGATGACAGCCCCCCTCTCTGTCAGACTCCTTTCTCCTGCTCCTTCAGTGCCATCTTTTGGCTCCAATCTCTTCTCCCATATCTTGTCTTCAGCAGTGAAATTCTTGCACATCTGCCTCTGCCACAGCCCTTAAGTGATATTCCCTCAAGCCCCCACTCTCACTCCTGTCTCAGTCATGGCCTTTTTCATAATATTTGGTACCACATGGTAAGATAGGAACTCTGTTCTCTCCTATGTGGGCCTTCATTTACCAGTGTCGTGGGAAACTTCCCCTATGGAGATGCAAACAGAGGTCTTCACCCCAAACTGGGAAAGATGGCAGGCCAAACTATTGTTATATCACTACTGGTAAACCAATGAGTTTATTGTGAGGTCACTGACAGAGCATAAAGAGAGGGTAGTTATAGGAATGTGGGACCTTCAAAACAGCGACTTTGATGGAGTTTCCTGTGCCAAAATTATTCTTTGGATGCTCCTCCCTCAGCCTCAGGATGAGGGCTTACTTACAGAGCATCAGGACCCCAGAGAAGCCACACCATGGAGAAGCCTCATTCTATCGTAAATGACAACTTCCTGTGGATGCTTCTAGAAGTTCCTTCTCCCTGTTCAGGAGTATGAGACCACAGAGCAGCACTTTAGTAGGGCTCACTATATCAGGATTACTCCTGCAAATGCTCCTCCCTCAGTCTTGGGGTGAGGGCTTGCTTACAGAAAATGAGTCTGCTCAAAGCAGAACTTCAATGGGGCTCACTATATCAGTATGAACCCCATGGATGCTCTTCCCTCAGTTTTAGGTTGAGGGCTTACTTACAGAGCATGGATACTCAAGAGAAACCACCTCAATGGAGCTCATTGTATTGGGATTACCCTTGCAGATGCTCTTCCCTCAGTCTTGGGTGAGGGCTTACTTCCAGAGCATGGAGAGTCAAGAGAAATCACCTCATTGGAGTTCATTGTATCAGGATTACCTCCGTGGATGCTCTTCCCTCAGTCTCAGGTTGAGGGCTTACTTACAGAGCATGGATACTCCAGAGAAACCACCTCAGTGGAGTTCATTCTTCCTAGATCTCTTACTCTCTATATACTCTATCTCCCACTGAGGTCACAAGGCCTTCTGTATTACTGTATTCAGCGGCCCCAGGGGGTGCCTAAATCTCAGGTGAGGGTCATCAGACCCTCTGCAGACCTTCTCTCATGAGTTGACCCAGCTGCTTTTGATAAAGCTGGCAATAGTTTTTTACATGTTTCAATGTGGAGGAAATTTGCCATACAACAACCAGTCATGAACAATGGCCACATAAATTGTTCTTTGAGCTGTCATGTAAAGTTAATAGGGCCTGGCCATCAAGTCATTGTTTTCTCAGACAGCAACATAGGCCATGCCCACATGTTAGAGTCTTCTCAGAGACAAAATGTGTTAGTTTTAAATTCAAAATGCTAGTAGCTAATGCTCTGCCTTTAAGATAACTTGGTGCACTAAAGAAAATAAACAGGATAACAACTTGGTTTTAGTACTGACAAAAAACAAATTTAAAAGCAACAGAATCTATTTGGTCATTGTAACAGTCTTTGTGGCTAAGGGTATAAATAGATTGTCTATATTGCTGTTATGATAACATTGGCTCATAAGTGAGTACTCATGCAAATTTTAAAATATCAAATTAACCTAAGTTCTCATCAATTTAAAAAGTATAACTAAAATCTTTTTTTTTTTTAAGGGACATCTCTTTTGAATTGTGTTACATGTTCTTTGTCATATCTGGGACTGGCCAGCCACTCATCATGCTGTCATTGTGTTCATGTTTCATGTAGTCTGTCTTTATGTGTAACTAAATTTATGGCTAATAGTGTTCTCATTTTTAGGAATATATTTTAAATGATGTTAAGCTGCTAAAAATAGGTTTACAATATATTTAAAATAATTCATCTCTGTATTTTTGGCTTTATGTTTGTTCATGCTTACTGCAACAACAGACATGTTTATACACCAATATTTAATTCTATTTCTAACACTGCCTCCTAAATGTTTACTATGACTCAAATCTTTAAGAAAATAATTAAGTTGGGTTTGCTGACCAAACACAGAAATATAAATGTAATATGTTTTGCCTGTATTTATAACTGCTAATACAAAATACACATGCTTTCTGTCAAGTACAGCTTCCTGGATTTTAATGTTAATTTGTGAATTTATTCATTTATTTATTTATTTTGGTTTTTCACGGTAGGGTCTCACTCTAGCCCAGGCTGACCTGGAATTCACTGTGGAGTCTCAGGGTGGCCTCAAACTCCCAGAAATCTTCCTATCTCTGTCTCCCCAGTGCTGGGATTAAAGGCGTGTGCCACCATGCCCAGCTAATTTGTGAATTTTATAATAACAATGATAATAATAAAAAATACAGGAAGGGACTATTCAGTAAAAGAAGAAATGAAACTATAATTATAAAGTGTGTTTTCAGTTAATAGATCAGAAAGGACTTTATAAGGTAATAGATTGTTCTAAAAATTGAGATTAAGATTGAGTATGGTGGCACATGCCTTTAATCCCAGCACTTGGGAAACTGAGGTAGAAGGATCACTGTGAGTTTGAAGCCAGACTGAGAGTACGTAGTGAATTCTAGATCAGCCTGGGCTAGAGTGAGACCATGCCTTGAAAAAGCATTAAAAAATGAGATTAGGGATAGAGATATGGCTCCTCAGTAAAGGGCACTTGCTTGCAAAAGCTGATGGCCCATGTTTGAGTCCCCAGTACCAACATAAAACCAAATGTACAAAGTGGTACATGTAAGTCGGGCATGGAGGCACATGCCTTTAATCCCAGCACTCGGGAGGCAGAGGTAGGAGGATTTCCGTGAGTTCGAGGCCACCCTGATACTCCATAGTGAATTCCAGGTCAGCCTGTGCTAGAGTGAGACCCTACCTCGAAAAACCAAAAAAAAACAAAACAAAAACAAAACAACAACAACAACAACAACAACAACAAAACAAAGTGGTACATGTGTCTGGAGTTTGAAGTGGCAGGAGGCCCTGAGCATGCCAAATCTCTCTCTCTCCAAATAAATAAGCAAATAAAACTTTTAAAAATGATATTGAAAACTAAAAGTTTAAGGTATATTGTACAAAGGACATGAGAGTTGATATAAAATGGTTGTGGGGGGACTTCTGGGTAAGATGGTGACTTAGGAGCCATGCCAAACTAGCCTAGGGAGGGATTTAAGCAAAACCCCAGCAAAATAAACTCTTCTTCTGAAAAGTGAAGAAGTATAGGTTATTAGACACAACAGAGAAGCCGGAGAGACCAAGACCCACAAGAAAGGAGGAAAATGGCCAGAGTCTCACTGAAGTGATTGCAGCCTGCGATCCACACGCCCACCAGGCATAGTCCTGCCAGGCACGCCAGCCAGCAGTAGCAGCAGAGACCAAGCAACAGATTTTTCAACTTCATCAACCGTCTTGCAAAGTTAAGAAATCTGAAGGAAAGACAGCTGAGATCAACTACAGAGCTACTGAAAGTGTGAGCAACTACAGAAGTCTGAACCCTCCCATCCCTTACCATCAGAACCGCGAACCTCCAGCATTCAGCCCCCAATGGCAGCACAGCCAGCAGAGCAGATCAGAGGTACAGCTGCACAGCACAACAGGGAGGGATTGAGGCAGGCACAGAACATTGGTGAGATTGGAAGTCACCCCTAAAGGTAACAACAACAACAACAACAAAAAACAGGTACACAGTCCTGCAAGAGCTAATCTCACTTTCTTGTCAGGGCAGGTTATGGGGTATATATTCTTGGTTGGCTTTAACATTTTCAAATAACCTGTATTTGGGGGTTGAATATTATTGCCTTTGGTGCTTTCATATAGGGCCTATGTTTTTTGCTCCTGTCATTATTGGGGGCAGTGTCTGATCCAGATCTAGGTTTACCTGGAACCCAGTTCAAAACAGAAATCTCTACCTCCCAGCTGACAAGATTAAGGGTGTAGAACAACACACACCCTTAGGGATTTTGGATTTATATGACTATGTTTTTGTTTTAATCCCCACAATTGCATACTTTGTGATCGTTTTTATTGATTGTGTATGTTACTCAGTTGAAGTTTAGAATTTGCCAGTAAATTATTCCACCCATTCCACTAGAATACTTGTTTAGCAAGCAAACTCAACACCTAGGATTACTTCTGTGGCTTGATTGTGGGACAAGAGCTACACCTGGCACCTTGAACTCATATCCTGAGGGTATATAGAGGTGGATTGCCACATCTGGGAACACTGCAGATTAGTAGAAAACCCAAGCATCAAATCAATTCAGGATGCAAAAGTCGCTACAATATAATACAAGAAACCCAAAGAATCAGGACAGTAAAGTCCTACCAAAAACTATAAATCCATCAGAAATGATTACCAATGAGACTGTTATAGATGAAATGCCTGACAGAGATTTCAAGAAAATGATGATATCTATGCTCAAACAAATCAGAGAAGAAATGAAGGGAATCAAAGAAGAAAACAAAGGAATTAAAGAAGAAAACAAACTTCTGAAAGAGAACTCAGGGAACCAGATTAATGAAATAAAGAGGTCATTATAAGACTTGAGTAAGGAAATAGAAATACTGAAGAAAAACCAGGCTGAAATCCTGGCTCTGAAGAATACAGTCAATGACATAAAGAACTCTGTGGAAAGTCTCTCCAATAGAATGAATGAAGGAGAGAACAGAATATCTAAGCTAGAAGACCAGGTGGCAGATCTAATACAGTCCAACAAAGAGAAAGACAAGCTAATAGCAAGGTATGAATGGGAAGTTCAACATATCCTGGACACTATGAAAAAATCAAACATAAGAATTCAGGGTATAACAGAAGAAGAATTTCAATCCAGAGGATTAGTAGGTGTTTACAACAAAATCATAGAAGAAAATTTTCCTCAAATTGGGAAAGAAATGTCAATGCACAGCTTTTAGAATACCAAAGGGACAAAATCTGGAAAGAACCTCTCCTCACCATGTTACAATTAAACTACTAAACACACAAACCAAAGAAAATATATTGAAAGCAGTTAGAGAGCAGAAGCAAGTCACCTATAAAGGCAAGCCCATTAGAATAACTGAAGATTACTCAACACAAACTTTAAAAGGCCAGAAGATCTTGGAATGAGGTATTCCAAATTCTGAAAGAAAAATACTGTCCACCAAGTTTACTTTATCCTGCAAAGCTATTCATCCAAATTGATAGCTAAATAAGGACATTCCACAACAAAAACAGTCTGAAGGAATTTATGACAACTAAACCAGCTCTACAGAAAATACTTGAAGTCATTCTTAATGCCTAAGAGAAAGCAAAACACACATGGTAGGAACTAGGAAAAAACAAACCACACTCAAATAACAGTTAAAACAAATGAGTAAAGGGAAAACAGGAAGCACTAAAAAATAAGAAGAATGGTGAGAATAAATGCATACATTTCAATAATAACTCTTAATATCATCATCCAAAAGACACAGGCTTGAAGACTGGATTAAAAGGCAGGATCCTGCCATTTGTTGCCTCCAGGAAACTCATCTCTCAATAAAAGATAGACACCACCTTAGGGTAAAAGGATGGAAAATGGTATTTCAAGTAAACAGGCCTAGGAAACAAGCAGGGGTTTCCCTCCTAATATCTGACAGGATGGACTTCAAACCAACATTAGTGAGGAAAGATAAAGAATGTTGTTTTATACTGATTAAAGGAACACTCCAGCAGGAGGACATTACAATCCTAAACATATATGCACCTAACATGGGGGCTTCCAGTTTCATCAAACAAACACTATTAGATTTAAGGTCACAGATAACATCAAAAGAAATTGTAGTGGGAGACTTCAATACCCCACTCTCATCAATTTACAGGTCATCATGGCAAAAAGTAAACAGAGAGACACCTGAATTAAATGATGTCATGGAACAAATGGACCTAACAGATATCTACAGAACATTACATCCAAATGCTGCAGTACATACATTTTTCTCAGCAGCACATGGAACATTCTCTAAAATAGACCATATATTAGGACACAAAGCGAATCTCTACAAATATAGAAAAACTGAAATAATACCTTGTACTCTATCTGACCACAATGTGATTAAAATGCAAATCAGCAACAAGAAAAGCTACAGAGCATATAGAAATTCATGGAGACTAAACAGTACACTATTGAATGATCAATGGGTCATTAAAGAAATCAAAAAGTAAATCAATAAATTCATAGAGTCAAATGATGATGATAATGCAACAGACCAAAACCTTTGGGACACAATAAAGGCAGTCCTAAGAGGGAAAGTTATATATAGCTCTCGGTGCCTATATTAAGAAATTAGAGAGTTCACAAATAAACAATTTAATGTTCCACCTTAAGGCCTTGGGGGAAAAAAAGAAGAAGGGAAGCCAAAAATCAGTAGATGAGAAGAAACCATAAAGATTAGGACAGAAACTAATGAAATATAAACGAACAAAAAAAAAAAAAAAAAAAAAAAAACAGTGCAAAGAATCAACAAAACAAAGAGGTGGTTCTCTGAAAAGATAAACAAGATTGATAACCCCTTAGCAAATTTTGATGAGAAGAAAGAGAGAAGAGACAAAAATTAATAAAATTAGAGATGAAAAAGGCACCATTACAATAGAATCCAAAGAAATTCAGACAAGTATAAGGACATGCTTTAATAATATATATACCTCTAAGTTGGGAAATCTGAAAGAAATGGATGTTTTAATGATTCATATGACCTACCAAAATTAAATCATGGTGAGATAAACCATTTAAATAGACCTATAACAAGTACAGAGGTCCAAGCAATTATAAAAAGCCTCCCAACTAAAAAAAACAAACCCAGGCCCAGATCGATTCACTGGTGAATTTTACCAGACCTTCATGGAAGAACTAACACCAATGTTTTGCAAACTTTTCTGTTAAATAGAAAATGAAGGAACTCTCTACCAAACTCCTTCCATGAAGCCTATATCACCCTCATACCAAAACCAGGCAAAGACAGAACAAAAAAAGAAACTTACAGACCAATCTCCCTCATGAACATAGATGCAAAAATTCTGAACAAAATATTGGCAACAGAATTCAAGAATACATCACAAAGATTATTCATGTAGGGATGGTTCAACATATGCAAATCAATAAATGTAATACATTATATAAATGATGTGAAGGACAAAAATCACATGATCATCTCAATAGATGCAGAACAGGCATTAGACAAAATCCAACATCCTTTCATGATAAAAGTATTACAGAAACTGGAACTAGAAGGAACCTATCTCAACGTAATAAAAGCTATTTATGACAAACCTACAGCCAACGTAATACTAAATGGTGAAAAATTTGACTAAATTCAGGAACAAAACAAGGGTGTCCACTGTCTCCACTTTTATTTAATATAGTACTGGAAGTCTTAACTATAGCAATAAGGCAAGAGACACTAATAAAAGGGATACAAATTGGAAAGGAAGAGATCAAATTATCACTATTTGCAGATAATATGATCCTATACATAAAAGATCCTAACAGCTCAACAAGCAAACTGTTAGAGCTGATAAACACTTTTAGCAATGTAGTAGGATACAAAAATAAATACACAGAAATCAGTAGCTTTCTCATATACTAACAACAAACATGCGGAGAATGAAATCAGGGAATCTCTCTCATTCACAATTGCCTCAAAATAAATAAATAAATAAAATGCCTTGAAATAAATTTAACTTAGGAAGTGAAGGAGCGCTATAATGAAAACTTTAAAACACTCAAGCAAAAAATTGCAGAAGACACAAGGACATGGAAAGATATCCTATGTTCTTAGAATGGAAGAATCAATATTGCAAAAATGTCAATCTTACCAAAAGCAATTTACACATTTAATGCAATCCCAATTAAAATTCCACTGGCATTTTTAACAAGAATAGAAAAAAATCCTAAATTTCATTTGGAAGCACAAAAAACCTTAAGTAGCCAAAACAATTTTGAGCAGCAAAAATAAGGCTAGTGGTATCACCATACCCAATTATAAGCTATATTACAAAGCCATAGTAACAAAAACAGCATGGTATTGGCACAAAGACAGACATGTAGATCAATGGAATGGAATAGAGGACCAAGATGTTAATCCAGGCAGCTACAGTCTTCTGATTTTTGACAAAAATCCCAAAAATATTCACTGGAGAAAAGACAGCCTCTTCAACAAGTGGTGCTGGGAAAACTGGACATCTCTATGTAGAAAGATGAAAATAGATCCTTGTCTTTCTCCATGCATAAGAATCAAATCCAAGTGGATCAGGGACCTTAATATCAGACCTGAAACTCTGAAATTGCTAGAGGAAAAGGGAGGGGAAACCCTTCAACATATTGGCATAGGTAATGACTTTCTGAATATAACCCAATTGCTAAGAAAATAAAACCACTAATCAACCACTGGGATCTCATGAAATTACAAAGTTTTTGTACAGCATAGGACACTGTGAATAGAGCAAAGAGACAACCTACAGAATGGGAGAAAATCTTTTCCAGTTACACATCTGACAGAGGATTAATATCCAGAATATACAAAGAACTCAAAAAATAGAACAATAAGAAATCAAACAACCCAATCAAAAAATGGGCTAAGGAAATAGAGAGTTCTCACTGGAAGAAATACACATGGCCTATAAACATCTTAAAAAGTGTTCTACATCCTTAGCCATCAGGGAAATGCAAATTAAAAGTACCTTGAGATTCCATCTCTCTCCTGTAAGAATGGCTACCATCAAGGAAACAAATGACAATAAATGTTGGTGAGGATGTGGTAAAAAGGGAACCTTTCTGCACTGTTAGTGCTAATGTAATCTGGTAAAGCCATTGTGGAGGTCAGTATGGAGGTTTTTGAGACAGCTAAAAATAGATTTGCCATATGATCCAGCTATAGCACTCTTAGGCATATCCTTATGACTTTTCTCACTACCTTAGAGATACTTGCACAACAATGTTTATTGATGCTCTATTCACAATAGCTAGGAAATGGAACCAGCCAAGATGTCCATCCACAGATGAATGGATAATAAAGATGTGGTACATCTACACAATGGAATTCTATTCAGAGGCAAAGAAAAAAGAAATTATGAAATTTGTAGGCAAATGGATGGATCTGGAAAGGATTATACTAAATGAGGTAAACCAAATGTTGCATATTCTCTCTTATATGTGGATACTAACTACACATGTACAGACTTCTGTGTGATCTGGAACCAAAAATCAGTAGTAGAGGCCCATAAGCTAGAAAAAGGCTATAAGGGAGGGAGGAGAGGAAAGGTCTTAAGGGGATGGTATTGTATATATATAAGTAGAAGAACAGATTACAGGGAGCAGAAAGGCCTAAGCCAGGTCAGGGGAAGAGACTGTATAAAAGAAGGGCATGGGGGGGGTCAATCAAAATTCAAGAATATTCTGAATAAGACATATGAAAATCTACTTTCTTAAATAATGGCACACCCAGAAGCCATAGATTGTTACTAGAAAATTTTTAGTGCCTGGGTTGGGATACCTTCCAGTGAATCATTTTCCAGGGAGGTCCCTGTTGCCTCCAAAACATTACAGGCTATTGCCAAGGCCCTTGCTTCCCCTGAGAAAGAGATGGTAAGAGTCTATTGCTGAAGACTTAACATGCCTGAAAGGCAAAGTCACTGAGAAATCAAGTTGGTGTTGAGCAGAAAACCTTCTCCCTGTAGCCCAGCCAACTAAAACCTGGAAAAAGCTGTACCTTATGCAGTCTTATATGAGACAGAAGTCATCAGCAGTGAAAACAGTTGACACTGGAAACCTCAAGTTTGGCCAGACAGGCCAAATGACTGAACAAGTGCAATAGTGGCATGTCTGCTCTGGGGGAAACCAACTTCTCTCTAATTGCACTGAAGCCCCCCTCTATGGGAGGGAATATATGCTTGGTACTGAAAACCTAATCAAAAACCAATGGCAGGGGAGGTCATGAACCTTAGGGGTATAAAGCCTGCTCTTGTCTGGATAAATGCATATATTACTCTCACCAAATTACCCTGAAAGCACTACACTTAATGTTCATCCTCATATATTAATGTTCTGATTACGTTCAGTTAGAGAAGCTTCTCTTTTCAGATTACGATGACCACTGGGATGACCCAAAAGTCAACATAGTGCTGAGAAGAAGGGATGCAAGAGTATCCAGCACTGAAACATCTCACACCCTCCAGGGATCAGGGTGCATTGTGTAAGAGGTGGCAGGAGAGAATATAAGAGCCAAAGAAAGGGTACCACTCCTTATATACAATTGTCCAGACAGAATTTGGCCTTGATATCCAAGACCTCGCAGTGCCTAGCAATACCCACACAAGACCCTCATAATAGGAGAAAAAGATGATGACATCAAATTAAAAGAGACTAATGGAGAGGAGGAGGTGATTGACAGAGTGCACAATTATGAAGGATAAAGTGGGGGAGGGGAGAGACGGGGAGGAAAATACCATGGTTTGTTGTCTGTAAGTATGGAAGTTGTCAATATAAAAGTATATATATTTTTTAAAGTTTGTGGGACTTAAACTGAAAAAGGTTTCAGTTTTTGTAGTAAAATGGGTTAACACAAAAAGCTGGCTCACTGTATTTTCACTTACCTTAATTGCTTATGTAATTCAGACTTAATACTTTGTAGTAAGTTGATATATTTATTAATATTGCCATGACTCATATCAAGGTTAAAATTCAGACGTTTAAAATAGAAGTTTTACTTGTTTGTGTAAGCTTTATCTAAGTGGGACATAAAAATAAAAAATTCAAGCTGGGCGTGGTGGAGCATGCCTTTAATCCCAGTACTCAGGAGGCAGATGTAGGGGGATTACTGCAAGTTTGAGGCCACCCTGATAGTACGTAGTGAGTTCCAGGTCAGCCTGAGCTAGAGTGAGACCCTACCTTGAAAAAACAAAAACAAAAATAAAAATAAAAATTCACGATTGGTGTAAATGATCATGTGGACATCATCTAGTAAAAAAAATAAGACACCTTGATTGTTCCATCAGTTCACCTCAGAGTGTCTTATAACAGTTTAACTTCATCTATATGGGTCCCTTTTGATTGTCCTCCAAGACCTAATTGTCAACAAAAATACAAATGCAAAAACCTTCTTCACCCCACTTTAGCCTGAAGAAGATAGAATTGAATCAATGTACATCTCCTGAAAGAACCTGGGATTTCAATTTTCAAAAGGGAAGGATTGGGCTAGAGAGATTGCTTACTGGTTAAGGTGCATGCCCACAAAGCCAAAGGACTTAGATTCAATTCCCCAGGACCCATGTAAGCCAGAGTGGTGGTGCATGCATCTGGAGTTTGTTTTCAGTGGCTGGAGGCCCTGATACACCCATTCTATCCACACCCTCCCTCTCAAAAATAAATAAATAACAATATATTTTTTAAAAAAAGAGGAAGGATAGATGTATAGGCAGACATTAGACTAAGAGGTTTTCAAAATACCAACCCAATTTCCTTAGTCTATAATAACATTGGAACAGGAAAAAGCCACTACCTTCTAGTCAGAGGTCTGATCCTAAATAAAGATATAAAAGATACAATATGTACTAATAAAATTTTATTAGAAATTATTAAATCTCTGATTAAGATATATTTTAAAGGATAACATGAGTATAGTATTAAATATTATTAAATTTGTAAGGTCAAAATTCAAGTGTTTTTAAATATAATGCTGCCAAATGCTTGATTCTGCTACAATAGATCTCATAGATAATACTCTACTTTTATGAGCAGTCAAAAAATTGTTTACAAAAAATTTTTCTGTTAAACAAGATAACTAAAACTTCTGAGTAAGTTATATCAAATGCTAAGTTTATATGTTTTTCATTTGATAAAGTCTTCGTTTTGTTTGGTAAAACATCTGCTTCTCTGTTTACAACAATAGACTTCTTAAATATTCTTAAATATTTCCCATTGTATCATCAAACAAAACCATGGAGTAAAGACCCTCAGAATTGCAGTCAGCTCCATGCTGCTGGGATGCACTTCCAAACAGACAGCTTATGGGAGGAAGGGATTTATTTCAGCTTACAAATCCAAAGGAAAGTTTCGTCAGTGGCAGAAGAGGCTGGCTCCCATTCACAGATCCAAGCAGAGATACACCACCAAACAGCCAGAACCACAAGCAAGCACAAACCTGCAGCAAGCGGGGGCCTCCAGAGCTCACACTTTTGGTTGAATATTAGACCTATCACCAAACATACCTTAGAGTTAAACCCCAGGATCCCCCCACAGTGACACCTCTTCTGGCCAGGGGCCTGGAAATCTAAGTTACAAGATTGTATAAAAGTCCTGAGTGTACTAGGGGACATACATTCAAGCTACCACGTTCTGCTCCTGACCCCAATAGACTTATGATCATTGCACATTGAAAATTGTATTCAGTATAACTTCAAAGGTCCCCATAGTTTTCATCAACTTTATGATTGTTCCAGGTCTCTTGTGAGGAAGCCAGGTCTCTTGCAAGGAAGCCAATAAAGTCCCAAGCCTCATCTGAGATTTAAGACTGTTTCTTTTTTTTTTAAATTTTTTTTGTTGTTTATTTTTATTTATTTACTTGAGAGTGACAGACAGAGAGAGAAATAGGCAGACAGAGAGAGAATGGGCGTGCCAGGGCCTCCAGCCACTGCAAATGAACTCCAGATGTGTGCGCCCCCTTGTGCATCTGGCTAACTTGGGTCCTGGGGAATCGAGCCTCAAACTGGGGTCCTTAGGCTTCACAGGCAAGCGCTTAACAGATAAGCCATTTCTCCAGCCCCTTAAGACTGTTTCTTAATTGTGAATCATGTAAAATCAAAACAAGTTACATGCTTCCAACATATAATGGCACAGAGTAAACATTTTCATTGCTATAAGGCATAACAAGGAGAGACTAGACCAATATAAACTCATTAACCATCATGTAAACATCAAACAACTGTAGTTCAAGTCCAATATCCATAACCAGTGACTGAAAGTTTCTGGATTTTTCAATTCTGCCCCTCTAGCTGGACTGAGTAGCCAGGGAAAACTTCCATCCTGAGCCAACAGCACTCTGTGATAGCCCTTGCACAGTCCTGGTATATCTAAATCATCTTTGGGGATTGCAAATCATGGTCCATCTTCAGCTCCATACACTGACCTTTCCAGCCTTTACAACAGGGTTAACCTGTTTTATCCCATGCCTCTTCTCAGCAGAGGCTCCTAGAACTGTGTGTACTTCATGACCTCATGTCCATGCATCTTTGTGCTTCCAAAATCAATACCAGCTGTGCAGGACACAGACATATTGTAATTCAGGGAATCATGACCTTGAAGAGCAGGTTTTTTCCTTTCAAGTCATGTCTTTTCAAAAGAGTTTGTAATTCCTATTCACTAAGTCTTTCCAGGGTGGAATCACCACAGGTATTTTTTCATTGTAGTCAGCTCCACATTGCTGGGATGAACTTCCAAACAGACATAGTTTATGGAAGGAAAGGGTTTATTCCAGCTTACAAATTGAAAGGGGAATGTTTCATCAGTGGCAGAAGAAGCTGGCTTCCTTTTACAGATCCACGCAGCCAACACCACAAGCAAGCATACAAGCACAAACCTGTGACAAACAGAGGCCTCCAGAACTCACAATTTTGGCTGGAAACCATATCTGCCCCCAAACACACCTTAGAGATGGATCTCAGGATACACCCACAGTGACATCTCTTCCAACAAGGTGGCTAAAAGTATAAATTACTTGAGTCTATTGGGGACATATATTCAAATTATCACACTCAGGAAATCAGGAGATAAGCCTTGGACACCAAAACATCTGTGCAGAGATCACAAAACTGCCCCAGCTATCTCCAAAGAAAGCAGTTTGCTGACTTATGATGCTGGAGGAGCTAGATGCCTGGAGAAGCAACTTCCGTCCATCATTCCCTTGTCCCCCCTCTCTCTTTCTACCAGAATGAACCTACCCACACCATAAGCCCAATAAAAGCCCTCTTCAAAATGCCACCAATGTGTCTTGTGTTTCCAGAGACCCAGGACTACTGAAATGTGTAGCCATAATCTCAGGCTGGTTCTGAGCCCTTAATAAAGCCTACTCTTACTGAAGATGTCTATATCCTCATTCCTTTCAAACTTACCACTAAACTTTTTCTTACAGTAGCATTATTTGTAGTACTAAAATATTGGAAGCAAGCCTTAGTGCCCATATATAGATAATGGTTGATAAACCCATACACAGTTTCATGCCACTGTTAGAAGAGGGAATGCAGATACAGATGAAGCAGATTAAAAATAGAGCATAGAAGTGGAAAATGGAATGTAAAGGGACACAATCAACCTGGTTATAAATATCCTCCTGTGCAGCCCATGCCTCTAGACACACATAATGGAGGTCACCACCCAAGTTGATCTTCCTTACAGATAAAGGAGAAGTTCCAGGAATCATTATCACAGGTCTTATTGCAAAATGCAGGTGTTTTAAGAAATTGGATGACCCCTTTGTGCAATGTACCATGACCTTCGTATACCTCTCTGCTTCTAAATAACTTTGTGATTACATAGCATAGAATGCTTTTTGCCTCAGTTCCACCTAGCTTTGTATTTTAACTTCCATCCTGTTTTTACAATGAACATCTTATGTTTTTCTCCAATAAAAGCTGGCACTCCCAGCAGTTTGGGGCTGCATCCTGGGATCCCAACCTCTGAATGCAGACCTGGTGCACCAGTTTCTTTCTTTTTTCTTTTTTTTTTCTTTCTTTTTTACCCAGTAAAACTTTGTCTCACATTCCTTGAGTCACTGGTCTTACTCGTGCAACACCGGACCCCATAACAGAAGGAGGACAATGAGAAGGTGTAGTTGGAGAAAGAAGAGGTGGAGGAAGAAGAAGAGGTGAAAGGAGGTAGGGAAAGAAGAGGCAAAGGAGGAGAAGGAGGAAAAAGAGAACATCTTTGTGTTCTCATGTAATATCTAGGATATTTATAAGTGAAATACAAAGGACAAATGAGTGTAGATAAGAGGCTAATTTTACATAAGAATGAAAAGAAAATTAAAATGTGTGTATTAATGTTTTAAAAATCTAAAATTCAGTCTTGAAAAAGTGGGAACTACAAAAACACTTTCCAACAGAATAGAAGGAATATAGATGAGAAAGAGTCTAACCTGATTACAGCATGTTGATATGGATTAGGAGTAAGGTAGCATTTATTCTGCAATGTAGGTAGTTAGGGACTGGCCCATGGAAACACAGATACCAACCTTGCCTGCCTTGACAGAACTAGAACTCAAACCTGATTCAGTCTCATCCAAGATGGCTATAAGCAACAACTCCAGCATGAACTTCTTGCTTCTTTCTCAACTTTTCCCTTTCTTAGTACCTATGGGCTGGTCCTTTCTGAATCAACCTCTTGAGCCCAACAACCAATCAAGTCCTTCCCTTACACATCTGAGCCTGATGATGAGGCTTATTCTAACTGGATGCCAGATTCATATAATTGGACCTGAGCCTGGCTGGGAAGGGGGAAGAGTGACTTTTGGCTTGGGTTTTTTTTTTTTTTTTCTGCTTTGCTTCCCCTCTTAATTATAACTTACTCTTGGGTCTTTGTTCTCAATTCTTTGCAAACATGAATAAGGACCTCTGATTTGAGAGCTGCTGGTGTGGGAGTTGTAATCCCATAGAGCTCTCCCACATCATTGTTACATGATTTTGATTGTTAGATTATGTAAATAGCATACTCAAAGCAAAAAAAAAAAAGAGAGGAAAAAAGAAAGAAAGAGAAGAAGGAAGAAAAGAAGCACTGTGGTAGATACTGAACTGCACCATTGAGAACCTCTATTAAGGAAAAATTGCTACCCAGCTCTAGGGAGTGTGGACAGCTGACATCCTTTCAGATCTGTTCTTTCTGGGTCACTTTTGCTGCAGAATTTCCTTAGGCAGTCACACACTTCCCAGAGGCAACCATGTACTGTGACTGAGTAAAGCAGTGACATAAGGCCTGAGGTAGGATTCTTGGAGGTAGGATTCCAGAGATCTCTAAAAGATTGGCCAAGGTTTTGTATGGTCCATATCACAATCATATTTTTCCCTTTTACCTGAATTTTGTTTGTGCTCCCTTCTCTTTGTAGGGATTGCTCCTCAGTCTTGTACCCCAGGCTCCCTCTCAGCAACTGCTTCTGCATTGACAGAACCCACCAACAGCAGCAGCCAATGATGGGTAGTGTACTGGCAGTCCTGGCACAAAGTAGAGATTAGTTGTTCACTAGAAAACAGTGAAAGGTACATCAGTGAGAACCAACACATGGGATATGTATATCTCTGTATATCCCATGGGAGAAATATGGGGAAACAGGATCTTGGCAGTGACTATTGACAGGTGCCACTGATGTCTTACAGGAAGGCTCTTGAGGGCCAGAAACAGAAAGAGAAACTTATCTATAAAAATAACAGCATAGGGCTGGAGAGATGGCTTAGTGGTTAAGCCTGTGAAGCCTAAGGACCCCAGTTCTAAGCTCAATTCCCCAGTATCCACGTAAGCCAGATGCACAAGTTGGTATATGCATCTGGAGTTTGTTTGCAGTGGCTGGGAGCACTGATCCACCCATTCTCTTTCTCTCTCTCTCCCTTTCTCTCTGCCTCTTTCTCTGTCTGTTGCTCTCAAGTAAATAAATAAATATCAGCATAGATACGGTAAACATGTATATATAGATGCAGTTGCAATGATAACTAGGAAAATCACTACTTTCAACCACTAATTAATATAGCCAAGACTTATTAACAGATGATTAAAAACAGTGTAGTGGGGGAAATAGGATATTCGCAATTTCTAAACATCACATCACCCTATAGATAACTTATTTATTTATAATTAAAGAATGTTTTTTATGACTGGTAAATCTGCTGATTATGATCATAGCCAAGTCATCAAACTTTCCCTCATAAATATTGTTTTTATTTTTCCCTTTGTTGTGACATACTAAACATATGCTACCTATGATATGCTCTAGCCAAAATGTGGGAGAACTTCATCCACCATGCACAGCCCCCCCCCCACCAGTGCAAGTGCCAGCAAGCACCAGAGACCTGGGGAACGGAGCTCACGTCCATAGCACCTGGCACAAGCAATCAGAGCAGCGACCCAGCAACCCAGCCAGCCTACCTGAGCCCACAGCTCAGCAAAGAGGTACCCAAGCAGGAGTGCAGCATAACAGAGACCAAAACCATCCCAAAAGGTAACTGGGATTACACCAGGTCAGTACCCACCAAATAAGCCTGGTATATAGGCTTGAATCAGATGGGCTAATTCACCTTCCATGTCAGGTTAAATTATACATTAAATCTGATGGATGGTCATATTTGCCATTCTTAAATAAGCTATATTTTGGGCCTGCCATTTGTTGGTTCCTGATTTATACTACCTTTGTTTTCTCTTCTGTTGTTCATTGGTCACAAGCAGACCAGAGATCTTAACCTCCCAATTGATAGGATTAAGGGTGTGGGTCAACACACATTCTTAGGAACTGTGACTTTGTCATAATATCTACTCTCACATAAATAATCTGTGATTTTTTTCAACTCTGCCTACTTTAATACTCTCATAGCTGGTAAACCCAACACCTAGGGTAACTTTTGTGATTACTCTGAGTCTTAAGAGCCACACCTAGTACCTTAAGCACCTATCCTGAAGATATATAACATCAGGTTGATTGATACATCTAATACTACTGCAGATAATTAGAAAATCCAAGATGCAAAAATTGCTACATTATAACACAAGAAACACAAAAAATTGAGACAATATAAATCCACCAAAAAGTATAAATGCATCAGAAATGACCTCCAGTGAGACTTATTTAGGGAAAATGCCTGAGAAAGATTTCAAAAGATTATAAATATGCTCAAAGAAATCCAAGAGGCATGATTGTATATGCAAGAGACCCAAGAGACTCCATCCCAAAATCCCTGAAGGTGATTAACTCCTATAGCAAAGTAGCAGGATACAAAATCAATGCACAAAAATCAGTAGCTTTTCTATATGCAAATGACAAAGATACAGAGAAAGAAATAAGGGACATAGTCCCATTTTCAATAGCAACAACAACAAAAAAATACCTTGGAATAATGTTAGCCAAGGAACTGAAAGATCTATACAAGGAAAACATAAAAACACTCAAAAAAGAAATTGAGGAGGACTTGAGAAAATGGAAAGACCTCCCATTCTCCTGGATAGGTAGAATCAACATTGTGAAGATGGCAATCCTACCAAAGGCAATATACAGATTTAATGAAATTCCAATTAAAATACCTACAGTATTCTTCACAGAGATAGAAAAAATGATCTCAAATTTCATATAGAGAGGCAGAAGGCCTCATATAACCAAACATATCCTCAGCAAAAGAAATACCTCTGGAGGCATCACCATACTTGATCTAAAGCTATATTGCAAAGCCATAGTAATAAAAACAGCATGGTACTGGCATAAAAACAGGAGTATAGACCAATGGAATAGACTTGAGGACCCAGACTTTGGGTCAAGCAACTATAGCTACTTGATATTTGACAAAGGCGCTAACAGTATACAGTGGAAAAAAGACAGCATCTTCAACAAATGGTGCTGGACAAACTGGATAACCATATGCAGCAAATTGAAACTTGATCCACACATTTCACCAGGCACTACACTCAAGTCCAAATGGATCAAAGACCTCAATATAAGAACAGAAACTTGACTACTAATAGAAGAAAATTAAGGAAGTACTTTCCATGATATAGGAATGGAAAAAGACTTCCTGAACAAAACCACAGTAGCTCACGATCTTAAACAGTCACTCAACCAATGGGATCACATGAAGCTGAAGAGTTTCTTTACAGACAAGCATACAATAAGCAAAGCCAATAGATTACCCACAGAATGGGAGAAAATATTTGCAGGTGATCCAACTGATAGAGGCCTAATCTCTAGAATCTACAAAGAGCCCAAAAATCTAAACAGTAAGAAGTCAAACACCCCAGTCACGAAATGGGCAAAGATTTGAACAGGCAGTTCACAGAGGAAGAAATACAAATGGCAAACACACACTTAAGAAAATGTTCATTATCCCTAATCATCAGGGAAATGAAAATTAAAACAACTGTGGGATTCCACCTTACGCCAATAAGGATAGCAAACAGCAAAAAATCAAATGAAAATAAATGCTGGAGAGGATGTGGAGAAGTAGGAACACTCATCCACTGTTGGTGGGAATGTAAGATGGTACAACCACTTTGGAAAGCAATATGGAGACTCCTGAAAAAGCTGACTATAGAGATACCAACAGACCCAGTTATTCCCCTACTGGGCATCTACCCTAAAGCCTTCAAACCACAGACTAAAGAGATTTGCTCAACCATGTTTGTAGCGGCTCAATTTGTAATAGCTAAGAGTTGGAATCAACCCAGATGTCCATTACTAGGAGAACGGATAACTAAGATGTCGTATATCTACACAATGGAATTATATACAGCAGTAAGAAAAAAATGACACAATGAAATTTGAGGAAAAATGGTTGAAACTGGATCAGATCATTCTCAGTAAACTTACCCAATCACAGAAAAAAAAATTGCCACATAGTCTCACTCATCTACAGCACTTAACCTAAATCTACCCAAGATACCTTACATACCCAGCAAGCATCTCATGGACTAGACCCAAGGATAGGTGGGGAGGAAGGGGAGGGAAACGAAGGGGTGGTAAACACAAATCTAGACCCAAACGGCAATGGTACCATAAAATTCTACATCCTAAAACGCAGACCAAGTGGCTGAACCTTCACCAGGCCCTTGTAGGGAACACCTGAACCACAAGACACTGGAGAGGGTATGATGAAGACTAGCCTTAATCTTCTACAGATTCCCTCCCTCCCTCTCCCTCTCTCTCTCTCTCTCTCACTCTTCTCTCTAACTCTTGTATATTAGTTATCTTTTTCTTCCTTTTCTTAGTGGGCACTGACCTATAACTCCCAGTACCAGCATGTGGCTATCATCCACAATGAGCTTTTGATCAGAGAGACCTACAAGGTTTCCTAAAAGAAAGACAGATTTTTGTCAGAGTACTTGATGACCCACCAAAGGTTAGTGGTAAGACCCTACTGCTGAAGACACCTTATGTGGTTGACACATAAAATGGAATGGCATGGCTAGAAGCTGGAAGAGAGTCAGTCCCCTGACAGTCAGTGCGTCTAGTGCGAGAAGGTGCTACATAGGCGACTGGGGGAAAATGACCGATATCTGTCTAAGCAACTCATGGTCTAACATACTTAGCAGCAAATAACCTGTTGTGATGCTCACACAAGTGCAATAGTGGCACACAGCCATGGTGGGGAACCAACTACTCTTGATTTGGCTAACTGATCCCCTCAGTGGCATGGGACCCATAGCTGGAGCTGGGAAGCAAGTCGGAACCATATCCAAACACAAGCCCACTCTCCATTATCAAGCTACCATCAATCGTGGGCTACAAGAGGGCCTACGCCTATTAAATTATCTATTAAAAAAAGTAAGGGTTATCTCATTTGTCCTGGTGCTAACTTACTCTCCACTGGAGAATCTTTTTCGCTTTTTCAGATAGATGTAGATCCTAAGGAGAGAGCCACCCCATCATACCTCAAAAGGGCCCTGGCTGAAACTAAGAAAAATTGGTGAAACAAGCAAGGGTGCTATTTTCCTGGTGAACCAGATACCAGCACAAGGGGGAAGGAGATCAACACAGAGAAAAATCAACTCCTACCAAATCAGAGAGCCAGAGCCTCAGAGGCCCCCAACGTCTCATCACTGAAGCAGACCAAAAATGAGCCCAACATGGCTCAGGGAAATTTTGCAGAAGAGGGGGTGGAAAGAATGTCAGAGTCACATGTTGGGTCATGATATGCAGAGACATTTAGCTTACTCATAACTGTGGGCTAACTTCACAATGCATGACCCATATACCTCAACAAGGAGGGGCCAAGGGGAGGGGGTAGGTCACAGAGGAGCCTAATTATGGTACCAAACTGACTGTATTTGCTGAATGGAAAACTCATTAATAAAAAAAAAAAGTAAAAAAAATACAGGAAGGCATGTTGGGTGTAACATGAAAGTATGTTCATTTAAAATAAAATGTGGAAATGCAAAAAAGAAAAAAAAAAAGAAATCCAAGAGGAATTCAAAGGAATCAAAGAAGACACAGGAACCAACATAATGAAATAAGGAGGTCAATACAAGACATAAATAAGGAAATAGAAATAATAAAGAAAAACCACCCTACCTCAAAAAAAAGAAAAAAGATAAACCAGGCAGAAATACTAGTAATGACGAACACAGTCAGTGAAATCAAAACTCTGTAGAAAATCTTACCAGTAGAATGGATGAAAGAGAGGACAGAATTCCTAAACTAGAAGACCAGGTGGCATGTCTCATATAGTCCAACAAAGAGGAAGACAAACTATTAAGAAAGTATGAATGAGAATTTCAAGATATTTGGGACACTATGTAAAGATCAAACATAAGAATTCAGTGTATATTAGAAGGAGAAGAATTTCACTCCAAAGGCATAGTCAGCATTTTCAACAAATTCATAGAAGAAAACATCCCCCAAATTGGGAAAGAGATGCCAATGCAGATACAGAAAGCCATTAGAACACCAAAAAGACAAAACCTGGAACGAACCTCTTTTTGCCATGTTATAATTAAACTACTTAAACTACCAAACATAAAAACCAAAGAAAATACATTGAAAGCAGTTAGAGAGAAAAATCAAGCCACATACAAAGGCAAGGCCACCAGGATCACAGCAGATTAGTCAACACAAACTTTAAAAGCCAGTAGGGCTTGGAATGATATATTCTAAGTTCTGAAAGATAACAACTATTAACCAAGGTATGTTATACTGCAAAGCTATCCATTCAAATGCATGGAGAAATAAGGACATTCTACAACAAAAGCAGACTAAAGTAATATTTGAAGACAAAACCAGCTGTACAGAAAATACTTGACAGGATCCTCCATGCTGAACAGAAAGAAAAGCACACATATAAGAAACCTGGAAAAAAACAAGCCATACTCACATACTAGTTAATACAAGAAAGCAAAGGTAAAACTGGAAAGACTACAAAATAAGAAAAATGGTAAAAATAAATACACACCTTTAAATAATAGTTCTTAATATAGGTGGCCTCAAGGCCCAAACCAAAAAACATAGGTTAAAAAGCAGGATCCTTCAATTTGTAGCCTCTAAGAAACTCACCTTTCTACAAAGGTTGGACACTATCCTAGGGTGAAAGGTTGGAAAATCGTGTTTCAAGCAAATGGACTAGAAAACAAGCAGGGGTAACTATCCTAATATCTGACAAAGTAGACTTCAGTCCAACATTAGTTAGGAAAGATAAGGAAGGTCACTTTATATTTATATTGATTAAAGGAACACTCCAACAGGAGACCATTACAATCCTCAACATATATGCACCTAACATGGGAGCTCCCAACTTCATCAAACAAATACTATTAGAACTAAGGTCATAGATAATACCAAACACAGTTGTAGAAGGTGACTTCAAAACCCCATTCTCATCAATTGACAGGTCATCCTGGCAAAAAATAAACAGAGATACATCTGGATTAGATGTGTTCACAGAACAAATGGACCTAACAGATATATACAGGACATTTCATCCAAATGCTGCAGAATGCACATTCTTTTCAGCAGCACATGGAACATTCTCTAAAATAGACCATATATTAGGACACAAATTGTTAAGCAAATCTTAACAAATACAGGAAAACTGAAATAATTCCTTGTACTCTATCTGATCACAAGGGGATCAAACTACATATCAATAGCAAGAAAAGCTATATAGAGCTTACACAAAATTACAGAAACTAAACAATATACTACTAAATGATAAATGAGTCAATGAAGAAATAAATAAAAATATTTTAAAAAATCATAGGGTCAAATGATAATGAGAACGCAACATACCAAAACCTTTGGGACACAATGAAGGCCATCCTAAGAGGGAAATTTATAGCTTTAAGTACCTATATTAAGAAATTAGATAGGTCACAAGTAAACAACTTAATGCTTTACCTTAAAGCTTTGGACAAAGAAGAACAAGGCAGGACTAGAGGGATGGCTTAGCAGTTAAGCATTTGCCTCCAAAGCCAATGGACCCAGGTTCGATTTCTTAGGACCCATGTTAGCCAGATGCACAAGGGGGTGCACACTTCTGGAGTTCATTTGCAGTGGTTGGAGGCCCTGGAGCATCCATTTTTCTCCCTTCCTCCCTTTCTCTCTCTCCGCTCGTTCTCTGTCAAATAAATAAATAATAAAAGAACAAGGCAAATGAAAATCAGTAGATGGGAAGCAATAATAAAGATTAGGACAGATAATGATATAGAAACCCAAAAAACAATCCAAAGAATCAATGAAACACAGAGTTGGTTCTTTAAAAGGATAAACAAGGGTTCTTAGCAAATCTGACCAAAAGAAAGAGAGAAGAGACATAAATTAATAAAATTAGAGATGAAAAGGGAATCATACAACAGATACCAGAGAAATTCAAAAAATCACAGGGACATACTATAAGAACATATACTCCACTGAGTTTGAAAATATGAAAGAAATGGATGATTTCCTTTGTTTATATGACCTACCTAAATTAAATCAAGATGAGATAAACCACTTAATAAACTTATAACAAGTATGGAGATCCAAGCAGTTATCAAAAAGTCTCCCAACTTAAAAAGTCCAGGCCCAGATGGATTCACTGGTGAATTTTACCACTTTTATGGAAGAACTAACACCAATGCTTCTTAAACTTTTCAATAAAATAGAAAAAGAAGGAATCCTACCAACTCTTTACAAAGCCAGCATCACCCTGCTACTAAAACCAGACAAAGATATAAACAAAAAAAAAATATTATAGACCAATCACTCTCATGAACATAGATGCAAAAATTCTCAACAAAACATGGGCAAACAGAATACAAGTATATCTCAGAAAGATCATTCACCCCGACCAAGTAGGCTTTATCCCAGAGATGCAGGGATGGTTCAACATATGAAAATTGGTAAATGTAATACATTATATTATTATATTATACTGATGAACAAAAATCACGTGATCATCTCATTAGATGCAGAAAAAGCATTTGACAAATTCCAACATCCCTTCATGATAAAAGTCCTACATAGACTGGGAATAGAAGGAACATATCTCAACATAATAAGAGCTATTTATGACAAACCTACAGCCAACATAATACTAACTGGAGAAAAACTTGAAGCTTTTCCACTAAAATCAGGAACAAGAAAAGGGTGTTCACTGTCCACACTTCTCTTTAATATAGTACTGGAAGTCTTAGCCATAGCAATAAGGCAAGAGACACACATAAAAGGGATACAAATTGGAAAGGAGGAGATCAAGTTATCATTACTTGCAGATGATATGTGTCCACACATAAAGGACCCTAAAAACTCTACCATCAAACTCTTAGAGCTGATAAACATGTATGGCCATGTAGCAGGATGCAAAATAAACACAGAAATCAGTACCCTTCTTATATGCTAACAACAAACACACAGAGGATGAAACCAAAGAATCACTCCCATTCACAATTGCATCAAAAAATAAATAAATAAAGTACCTTGGAATAAACCTAAACAAGGGTTAAATAAACCTAAACAAAGGGCTCAGGGTCCATTGTGGAAGGATCTCTACAATGAAAACTTTAAAACACTCAAGTGATAACTTGCAGAAGACACTAGGAAATCAAAAGACATCCCTTCTTCTTGGATTGGAAGAATCAATATTGTGAAAGTCTCAATCTTACTGAACGCAATCTACACATTTAGTGCAATCTCCATCAAAATTCCATTGGTATTCTCCATGCTAATATAAAAAAAACAATGCCAAGATTCATTTGGAAGCACAAAAAATCCTCGAATGTCTAAAACAATTTTGAACAACAAAAATAATGCTGGTGGTATCACCATACCTGACTTTAACCTATATTACAGAGCCATAGTAACAAAAACAGCATGGTACTGGCACAAAAGTAGACATGTAGATCAATGGAACAGAATAGAGGACCCAGATGTAAATCCAGGTAGCTATAGCCACCTGATATTCAGCCAAAAGTGCTAAAAATAATCATTGGAGAAAAGACTGCCTCTTCAGCAAATGGTGCTGGGAAAAGTGGATATGTATCTGAGGAAGGATGAAAATAGATACTTATTTCTCTCCATGCACAAAAATTCAGTCCAAATGGATCAAAGACCTTAATATCAGACCTGAAACTCTGAGACTGCTAGAGGAAAAAGTAGGGGAAACCCTTCAACATATTGGTCTTGGCAAGAACTCTGAATATAACCCCAACTTTTCAAGCAATAAAACCACAGATAACCGCTGGGACCTCATGAAATTACAAAGCTTGTGTGCAGCAAAGGACTCTATGAATAGAGCAAAGAGGCAACCTACCGAATGGGAGTAAATCTTTGCCAGCTATACAACACAATTAAGAAATGGGGTATGGAAACTAAATAGAGAGTTCTCAAAAGAAGAAATACAGATGGCATATAAACATCTAAAAAAAGTTCTACATCCCTAGTCATCAGAGAAATGTAGATTAAAGCCATGTTGAGATTCCATCTCACTCCTGTCAGATTGGCTACCATCATGAAAACAAATCACCATAAAAGTGCTGGTGAGGATGCAGAAAAAGATGAACCCTTCTACACTGTTTGTCGGAATGTAATCTTGTCCAGCCATAGTGGAAAGCATGTGGAGGTTCCTGAGATAGCTCAAAATAGATCTACCATATGAATCAGATATACCTCTCTTAGGCATGTATCCTAAGGACTCTTCTCACTACCTTAGAGATACTTGCTCAACCATGTTTATTGCCTCTCTATTCACAGTAGCTAGGAAATGGAACCAGCCTAGATGTCCCTCAACTGATGAGTGGATAGTGAAGATGTGGCAGATTTACACAATGGAGTGATACTCAGCAGTAAAGAGAAATGAAGTTATGAACTTTGCAGGAAAATGGAGGAATCTGGAAAGTATTATGCTTAGTGAGGTAACTCAGGCCCAGAAAGCCAAACATCACACATTCTCTCTCAAATGTGGATTCTAGCTACAAATGATTGAACTACTATGTGAGTAGGAATAAAACTTGGTAGCAGAGGCCAGTAAGCTAGAAAGGAGATATAAAGGGAATAGAAAGGGAGGGGGGACTAAGTAGGATGGTAAGTAAAGAACAGATTAATGAGGGTAAAAAGGCCTAAGTGAAGTCAGGGGAAGAAATTGAGTAAAGGAAAGGTGGAGGGAGGGCTAATAAAAATCTATACAAACCTACTTTTTTTAAACAATGGAACACACAGGAGCCATAGATTGCTACTAGAAAATTTACAATGCCAGGGATGGGATACCTTCCAGTGAGTTGTTGGCCAGGGAGGTCCCTGATGCTCCCAAAACATTATAGGCCATTGCCGAGGCCCTTGGTTTCTCACCAGGAATAGATGTTAAGACCCTATTGCTGAAGACTCCACATACTTGGACTGCAAGGCCACTGAAAAATCCTGATGTAGTTGAGCTAAAAACCTCCTCTATGTAGACCAGCTGACAGAAAGCTGGAAATAGCCATGCTGCATGAAGTTCAATGGGAGAGACAGAAATCACTAGTAAAGATACTCAACAGCAGACACTGCAAGCCTTATATTTGTCCAGCCAGGCTAAATGAGCCAATGGGTGCAATAGTGGCACATCTGTTATGGGGGAAACCAACTAACCTCTAATTTGACTGGAGGCTCACTCCATGGGAGGGAATACATCCCTGATACTGAGAAACCTACAACAGGGGTTGTCATGAGCCCTAGGGGCTTAACATCTGCTGCTGTCTGGCTAAATGTACATACTTTGTTCACCAAACTGCCCAGTAAGCACTTCACTTAATGTTCATACCCATATCATAATGCTACTCTCACTTTTGGTTAGAGAAGCTTCTCTTTTCAGATGGCAGTGACCTTGGGATGACTCAGAAGGCACCATGGTGCTGGGAAGAAGTGACAGGAATGCTCAGCACTGAGATATCTGTATCACACCTTCCAAGGCTCAGGGTCCATTGTAGAAGAGGTGGTGGAAAGAATGTAAGAGCCAAAGGAAGGGTAGGACTCCTTACAATGTGCTCCTCCAGACACAAAATGGCCTGGATATCCATGACCTCACAGTGCCTGACACTACCTACACAAGACCATCATAAGAGGAGGAAAAGATCATGACATCAAAATAAAAGAGACTGATTGAGAGGGGGAGGGGATATGATGGAGAGTGGAGTTTCAAAAGGGAAAGTGGGAGGAGGGAGGGAATTAACATGGGATATTGTTTACAATTATGGAAGTTGTCAAGAAAAAAAACAAAAAAAGGGCTGGAGAGGTGGCTTAGTGGTTAAGCGCTTGCCTGTGAAGCCTAAGGACCCCGGTTCGAGGCTCAACTCCCCAGGACCCACGTTAGCCAGATGCACAAGGGGGCGCATGCATCTGGAGTTTGTTTACAGAGGCTGGAAGCTCTGGCACACCCATTCTCTCTCTCTCTCTCTCTCTCTCTCTCTCTCTCTCTCTCTCTCCCTCCTTCTCTCTGTCGCTCTCAAATAAATAAATAAACAAAAAAAATTTTTTTTAAACTTTAAAAAGGTAGGAAAGTTCTAGATTAAAGAAGACCAAACAGTTATGATGACCAAGCCATGTAATACTGGATCCTCAACAGGATAGTGTATTAAAACCAAATGAAACACCTAGGAGGTATATCTGGGGACAACTGAAGAAAACTGAGTATTCTACAGTATATTAGACAAAACTATTGTGTTAAGGTTAAATTTCTTAGGATAATAATGATATATATATATATATATATATATATATATATATATATACACATAATACATGATATAATGAATAATAGTACTTAAAGATTTTTCAAGTATTTATTTAGAGATGCTAACAATGGGTAAATGTGGTTGAGGAATAAATGAGTTGACCAGGTAAATAGTTAATTTTGCTATTTGTTCAACTGTCAATGGGTTTGATATTATTTCAAAGTAAGAGTTGGTAGCACGAAAGTTTTCAAAAATAATGTACAGCATTAAATGCATTGTAAAAATAATTGTGTGCTATTAAAACATAAATAGAGAAAAAGTTAAAAGTTAAAAAAATGTATGGGTCTGTGTATGTGCATTAAGAGTGTAGTGTGGTGGTTGTGATGTGTGGTGTATGCACTTGTGTGTGCAGATGCACATTCCCAGTGTGTGTGTTGGCCAGAGGAGACCATTTTGTCTCCTCTCCTCCTTCATCTCACCACATTGCTTGAGGCAGGGTCTCTCCCTCCACCAGGAGCTGCTGTGCGAGTCCACCAGTTCTCTAGTCTCAGCCCTCTGGTTCACTGGGTTACTTGTGCAAAGGCAAGCCCACTTTGTATGTGTGTTCTGGGGAGTTGATCTTGGTGTCTACAGCACAGAGGCTTCATGCAGAAGCAGCAAGTGTTCATAACTGCTGAGCCATCTCCTCAGCCTCCCAAAAGAACACCTTTAAAAGAAAAATTAATAATGCACAATACTGACAGACTGAAAAACAAATGACTATCCTGAAGGGAAAGTTCACAGTGAATACCCTGGGGGAGCCTTAGAAGCTGCACAGGAGGAAGGTTGTGGGGTGAAGAAACAGTTTCAAGGGACTTGTCATCTCCCTGGGCAGGGCCATTGTGATAGGAAGGTGAGTGTTGTGGGAGGTGAAGGGAAGTTAAGAAGAAGAGGAGGAAGTGGCCTTAGGTATTTTACACTGTCAGCATTCTCTGCATCTATGTTGGCAGGAAACCGTAGGCAGACACACTCACACCTAAATCCCCTTCCCACCGCCTTGAAAACAGTTCATTCTGAGGACTTTGGCATTTCGGTTTGTCAGGCACTTTTCTTTTCTTTTCTTTTTTTAAATTTATTTATTTGAGAGCGACAGACAGAGAGATAGAGGCAGATAGAGAGAGAGAGGGAATGGGCGCACCAGGGCTTCCAGCCACTGCAAATGGAACTCCAGATGCGTGCGCCCCCTTGTGCATCTGGCTAACGTGGGTCCTGGGGAATCGAGCCTCGAACCGGGGTCCTTAGCCTTCACAGGCAAGCGCTTAACTGCTAAGCCATCTCTCCAGCCCTTGTCAGGCACTTTTTGTTTTCCAACTGTAGGGCCACCAGAGGAGGTGGCTGTGATTTTTCTGAGTTGTATTTCAAAGTCACTCACTCACTGAAACAGAAGCTCTGAGGTGTGAGCAGTGCATAGGTTGTGGAGACTCCGTGTTTCCTAAGCAATGGGAGCCATCATTTCATAACCATAGGTAAGTTTTGGGAGCTTGCAGAGCTTCTGCAAACAGGAAAGAAAACAGGATGCTTTCAGCAACTGAGTTAATTTTTCCTGTTGCATAAACATTTCCTCAGCATCAGCATTTTTTTTTACAAGTCAAGTCACCAATATAACCATCTGCTATTGCCCTTGGGGGGGCAGTCTCCACATTGGTATTCTATCCAGAAATGGACTCTTACAGGCCAGCAGCTGCCTTGCCAGTTTTCTATATTTTTCCCATGGATTTTCACATAGTTTCACATTGGCACTGGTAATTTTTACTGTTTTCTTTCATTGGGATATGTTAGTGTTATTTTAATGCTTCATTGTTGTTCTGGACAGACAATAGCTGTCTCTCCCACTACAGAAAGATTTATTGGGGAAGTCTGTGATACCTGTAGCCAATATCAATAACTCAGTGTTCCTAGTCACTGATGAGTTTTATTCCACGTTTTACTTGGGCCCACATCTTGACATAGGTTTCCTAATGTTTCTGTTTTTACCTGGGATGACAGTTGTTGCTGGATTTCCTCTCAAAAGAAAACATGTCAAGGAGTGTTTCTAATGCATATATATGTGTGTTATTTGTGTGCAGGTGCACATTCATGTGTGTATGTGTGTAGAGGCCAGAGGACAGCCTCAGGGACAATGTTCACCTTTTGTGGAGACAGGGCCTGCCATTGGCCTGGCCAAGTAGGCTATACTGCCTGTCTAGCAAGCCTCAGGTCCTGCCTCCAACTGTCTAGCACTGGGATCACCAGCAGTCCTAGGAATCAAACTCAAGCCTTCATGCTTGTGGGGAAAGCATGCTTGGACTGAACCATTTTTCTAAAGCACTAGACAGGTTTTATATGTGATGTCTGCAGGGTTTAACATCACATTTTTTTATTCAATCAATGCTTCTTTCCTTTCCTTTAACTTCTCCATTAGAGTGTTGTAAGGTAAATTTTTCCAAACGGTTTACTGAAATTGTTCTTGGTACTTGAATTGCTAATGAAAGTATAACGTGGTGGCACACACCTTTAATCCCAGCACTTGGGAGGCAGAGGTAGGAGGATTACCATGAGTTCGAGGCCACCTTGTGACTACCTAGTGAATTCCAGGTCAGCCTGAGCTAGAGTGAGACCCTACCTTGGGAAAAAAAAAGAGAGAGAGAGACAAGTGATGAAATTCATATGTTTTCTTCAGCAAGAATAAGCCTCAACTGGATAATCTTAATCTTTCCTCTGGTTATTCTCAGTATTAAAAAATTATTTTATTACTCTTATTTCACATTTACATGTATTTATTGTTGTTTTGGTGAAACATTTTGATGCTATGTAGAGAATGTTATACTTTTGAAAAATATTGTTATAAATAAAATTCATAAAATGTGATTGGCATATATATTAAATATTTTAGTATTGATTTTTTTTATAAAAAGGTTGTACTCCTGACTCCCTTACCCTCACCCTAATTCTACTGAGGGTCTTCTTCAGTGGGATTATTAGTATTCATTGTGGGAATCAAGATGCCTCAGTCTCTGGTGGGGGACATGGTGCCTCATATTATTCCCACATACTCTAAGATTCTTATTCTTTCCCTGAGCCATGTCAGGCAAAATAGGAATCTGATTTAGTGTTGCTTTCTGTGTAGACTGTGAATCTCTGTTTTGATGACGTTTGAGTGACCATAGTCTGTTGCCATCTCCCTGGAACTACTTTTCAGGCTAGCCATAAGAGCAGCAGTCATGTAACTGCTTTCTCTGTAATGACTTCTGGGCCCAGGCAGATGACGTAGGGGTGACACATCTCATGGTAGGCAGTAGGCTGTCTCTTCTTGATGTATGGATGTATCCTGGTTCTCCCCAGTATTCTCCTTCATTTGTAAGATAGAACAGATTCTCCAAGCAAAGGTGAAAGAGTTTGAATTAAAGGGCATAGCCTAGTTATTAGAGAGACTGATCGTAGTGTATATCCACTGTTCTTAGTTAAAGAGCAGTGGAGGTTCTCTCTGGAGCCACTAGGTTTCCTGATGTCATAGTCAGCTCCATACTGCTGGGCTTAACCTCCAAATTAGACATAGTTTGTGGGAGGAATGGCATTATTTCAGGCTTATAGATCCAGGGGAAGTTTCATAATAGTGGAAGAAGCTGGCTCCCTTTACCAAACTTACACAGAGAGAAAAACCACCACCAGCACCACAAGCAAGCACACTCCAGGAACCCTACGCAGAGCTCAAGCACTCTGCATCTCTTAGGCTGGAATTCAGATCTGCCCCCAGTAACATCTTAGAGCTGGACCCCAGGATCTGCCCACAGTGACACCTTCTCCAGTCATGTTGCTGGAGATTTTACTAGGGGACATCCGTTCAAACTACCACCCCTGTCTACTAATGTTACTTGTAAAATCTAACCCTGAATAAAAGCTGTTGATATTTCCCACAATGTAGACATAGTCAACATCTATTTTTATCTTCTGGTTTGCCTTTAGGTTCTTGTTCAGAAAAACTTTGCCAAATTAATCCACCATAAATATATCCACATATGCTGTCATTAATTAATTCTATTATTCACATATTACCAATTTATCTATTTATATAGCAGAAGTTAGGAACTTATGTACTTCTAATAAACCAGTTAGTTATCTCAACACCTGGACAAGAGATTCTTTCATTTTGCCATTGTTTGGGGGTATAAATATCATGTATTTATTTTCAGCACATACCTATACATCATTTTCTTTCACTGTTTCTCTGTTCCTGCTCCAATGTCATATAAGTTTTTTAACTAATAGTTTTCCTGTCTTATTTTCTTCTTTATCCCTCACTCCTCCCTTTCCTTTTGTTTTTAGTTTCTTGAGACAGGGTCTCACGTAGCCAGACTGGCTTAGACTCACTATGTACCCCATTATGGTCTTAAACCACTGATACTACTGCCTGTTTCCTGAGTGATGGAGTTATAGGCTTATGGCATCATATCTAGCTTAATTCACTCTTAATTACCCAGTAAACTATGCCCCCTGTCCTCTTGTTTACTGAAATTGATTTAATGCTTGTGAAATGAAACTCATTCTTCTTAGTAAGTTTATGTTTGCAAAATGAAGACATTTTAGCATCACTATTGGTGGGTGAGCCTGATTCCTTCCATGAGAAACCTTATACCCAACTCTATTTTATCATGTTCCTTTCCCTAGTATTAAAACACATGCAAGATTTTTGAAAGAAGTGTGTCACATGAGAGATAAAGAGGCAGTCTTTCAGGAGATTTATGAGTACCTAATGACTCTTCTCCTCACCCTCTATTTCAAGTCTCAAACACTTAAAGAAGCTGTGAGTCTTCACTGTGGACCCTCAGTCAACTGACATAGAGCTAGGCACAGAGGAGCATGACCAGTTTCTCCATCTGTTTATGAAGGAAGAACTTGAAGAAGTTATGGAAATCCCAGGGATGATTTTACTTCTCATACTTGTCCTTGGAGCTTCTTTTTTTTTAAACTCTCAGGTATATGTGCAGTTTTAAAATGATGCCACTTCATAAAGGCAGTTCTGAAATGAAGAAAACATTTTTTAATACATGTTATTTAAACTAGAGTGTAGCTCAGTATACAGTGAACTATAAGGAAACAACTCCTTGTGTTGGATACCCAGAACCACTCCCACCTAACCACAAAATACAAGATCAAAATGATAAGGAATGTTGCATAGCATGTATATTCACATATATTTGAGACTTAACTTTCATACTTATTAACTCAAAAGAGAAGGACTTTCAAGGTATTTTCAGACCCAAAAATACACAGACTGATTTTAGTATTTTACTATATTCCTGTCAGGTTCTAGGGAGGCAATTAGTTTATATAAACTGAGATCAATCATGTTAATGCTTTGCTTTTGGATAAATGATAGTTTAAGGAAAATGACAATGGATTGTTTATTGTTTCTGTGTGAATGAGGCTATAATTCAATTACATGTTACTGTGGTGGGAGTTTATGGAAGTGAAAATATGATTACAGTTTGAGAAAAGTGTACATTGTATATGGTAACAAACATAATATTTTATTTTAAGGATGATACTAACACTTTGATTTGTGATAGTGATATTACTGTGTGTCATTGAGAATTATCTATTGTTGAAAAGTTTTAGCAATAATTTGATGGTAGAATGACTAATATTTGGACTAAATTGGAATAGGAAAAACAAAAATTAGTTCCAGAATAAACTGGGCACATGTCACTAACTGAAAAATATATTTCCCTACCCCATTTATACAATGGAAAAGTTTGAATGTATTTATTATTCCTGAATATATTGATTTTCCTAAGCATAAATGATCAAAAGTCAAATAAAATGCATAATGTTTTAGATTGCGTACTTATCAACTCACCCCAAAATAGAGTCAACAATATGGATTTTCTGTCTAAATAAGCTATTTCCTAAAGTCTCTCTTCTTAAAATATCTTTTCCCAAAAACTTAAACTCTTCTACTAGTAAACACGACTCATATCTCTCATGTCTCATCTTGTTGCAGGTGAAGAATCACTTATCACAGTTGCAGTTTTTAAAGTTCTGACCACGGACCACAGCTCTATTCTGAAGCATTTGTCTCTCATGTGGGTTTCCTTTCATCTTCCCAGTCACTTGGCCCACTTTGACTGACCCTTCTTTCTCTGCCCCATGAAAATGCTAGAGGTGGTAAGCTATGTTGTGAGACACCATTTCCTGTCTGAGTGAATAAACCTACTCTTTATCTTTAGCTATCAAGTATATGCATGATTACTAAAATGAAGTTGCATTGAATAAACTAAAAGTTATATTTTAGCTTGAAAACACAAAGGAGTATGAATAACTAGATTCAGAGAGGGACAAACTCTTACTTATGAGCAAAAATCTGAGGGTACTTTCACCTGAGAGCAATTTGTCACATAGCAAAGGCACAAATACACTATAGGCAAAATTTACTGGGACAAGAACTAGCCATTGTCAATTATTTTTAAATGCTTTATTGAGAAATAATCCATATCATTTATCATTCAAAATATGCATTTTAACTATACATATAGGGTAAGGCTTAGGGTGTAGCTGTGACATGAAGAGCATACAATAGGATCTAACAGAAAAATGTCAGGATATCCCCAGTGTCAACAAGGAATGCTTGTCTGGGACTTGAACTTCTTCCATTCAATTTTGTCTTTTGCTCCAAGTTTAAGGATATGGAGGGACTCTAACTGAAGTCCACCATTTTTCAGTAGCGGTTTAACTGCACAGCTCATCCACATTCCCTTCTGTAAACAATTGCCTACCATCATCATTAGCTACATCAGATAGTCATGAATGGTGCCAGGTGTTTCTGTTTGGTAGCTGGAAGAGGGGGGCGGTGAGACAGGGTCTCACTCTGTAGCACAGGTTGGCCTTGATCTCGTGGCAATCCTCCTGCCTCAGTCTCCTGAGTGTTTAGATTCAAAACAAGCAAAACCATTTTTTATTTTTAAATATTTTACTTTTATCTATTTTTTTATTTGAGAGAGAGAGAAAGAGAAGGAGAGAGGAAGAGGCAGAGAGAGAGAAAGAATGGGTGCACAAATGAATTCCAGATGAATGCACCACCATGTGCATCTGGCTTATATGGATCCTGATGAATCGAAACTGGGTCCTTGGGCTTTGTAGGCAAGCACTTTAACTGCTAAGTCATCTCCCCAGCCTTCAAAAACATTTTTGATGACATGTTTAGGGTCTATGTCATCTGAATTCTTACTAAATATTGTGAGAAACATGGCAAAATTGATGGGCATGGAGCCTCCCACCTCATGTCATGCAGATATCTATCAGTTGGATTCATCTCCAGGAAGACAAAGCAAACCATGCAATCTTTCTTGTTAATGTGACCATTGCTGTTCTGATACGTTATGAGGAAATGTCTTTGCATTCTGGAATCTGAAGCTGTCCAATGTGGCAAGCTCATAGGGTGTTGATGCTGGCCTTGGTCTTTTTAAAACAATTATTTATGTGGATATGTGTGTCTGTGTGTGTGCGCATACATGCATGTGTATGCAAACACGTATGGGCATGCCTGTGTCTTTTGCCAATGCAAGCAAATATGAGGTGCTTGTTCCACTTTTTGCACCTGGCTTATGTAGGTGGCCTGAGAATTGGATACTGGCATGGCAAACTGCAAGCAAGTGGCTTTACCCACTGAATTATCTTCCCATTCCCCTTGCTTTGGTCTTTGCACTTTTGTTTGATATGGTGGTGGTCAAATATGCACAGCTGCAAGAATCTGAGCACATCAGTGAATTCCTCAGTGCCACTGTCACCTCCCTTCTAACCCCAGAACTGCTGTGGCATTGCTTTCTAAATGTTACCTTTTTAGACTAGGAAAGAGTTCTTTAAGTGAGTTACTGTTTATTGAAAGTAAACATTGTCTTGTAGGCATATATTTGTTAGAATAATATTACTTTTATTTTAATGCTGCCATGATTTTAGCATAACAAATGAATTAATATGTATGAGGTACTTGGGAAAATATATTGTCACAAATTAAGGGCTTCATTTGTATCAACAATAGCAAATTGTTTTGATTATGATACTTGAATATGTAATGTTAGTAGGCAGATAAGTCCTTATAAGTGCTGACATATCATATTTCAAATGGAGGCCTATAGGCAATAACTGAAATCACTAGCTGGGCATGGTGGTGCACGCCTTTAATCCCAGCACTTGGGAGGCAGAGGTAGGAGGGTCGCCAGGAGTTCGAGGCCACCCTAAATGAGGTCATAGAAGGAATGGACCTAACAGATATATACAAGATATTTCATCCAAATGCTGCAGAATATACATTCTTCTCAGCAGCACATGGAACGTTCTCTAAAATAGACCATATATTAGGACACAAAGCAAGTCTTAACAAATACAGGAGAATTGAAATAATTCCTTGCATTCTGTCTGACCACAATGGAATCAAACTACAAATCAATAGCAAGAAAAGCTATAGAGCATACACAAAATCATGGAAACTAAACAATACACTACTAAATGATGAATGGGTCAATGAAGAAATCAAGAAGGAAATCAAAAAATTCATAGAGTCAAACGATAATGAGAACACAACATAACAAAATCTCTGGGACACAATGAAGGCAGTCCTAAGAGGTAAATTTATAGCTTTAAGTGCCTATATTAAGAAATTAGGAAGGTCGCAAGTAAAAGACCTAATGCTTCACCGTAAAGCCTTGGAAAAAGAACAAGGCAAACCAAAAATCAGTAGACGGGAAGAAAAAATAAAGATTAGGGCATAAATAAATGAAATAGAAACCAAAAAAAAAAAAAAAAAAAAAAAAAAAAAAAAAAAACCAATCCAAAAATCAGTGAAACAAAGAGTTGGTTCTTTGAAAGGATAAACAAGATTGATAAACCCTTAGCAAATCTGACCAAAAGAAAGAGAGAAGAGACTAAAATTAGAGATGAAAAAGGCAACATCACAACAGATACCAGAGAAATTCAAAAAATCATAGGGACATACTATAAAAACATATACTCCACTAAGCATGAAAATCTGAAAGAAATAGATGATTTCCTTGATTTATATGACCTACCTAAATTAAATCCAGATGAGATTAATCACTTAAATAGACCTATAACAAGTATGGAGATCCAAGCAGTTATCAAAAATCTCCCAAATAAAAAAAGTCCAGGCCCAGATGGATTCACTGCTGAATTTTACCATACCTTTAGGGAAGAACTAACACCATTGCTTCTTAAGCTTTTCCATAAAACAGAAAAAGAAGGAGTCCTACCAAACTCCTTCTATGAAGCCAGCATCACCCTGATACGAAAACCAGGCAAATATAGAACAAAAAAAGAAAATGACAGACCAATCTCCCTCATGAACATAGATGCAAAAATTCTCAACAAAAATTGGCAAACGGAATACAAGAATGTATCAGAAAGATCATTCACCCTGACCAAGTAGGCTTTATCCCAGAGATGCAGGGATGGTTCAACATACGCAAATCGATAAATGTAATACATTATACAAATTGACTAAAGGACAAAAATCATATGATCATCTCATTAGATGCAGACAAAACATTTGACAAAGTCCAACATCCCTTCATGATAAAAGTCTTACAGAGACTGGGAATAGAAGGAACATATGTCAATATAATAAAGGCTATTTATGACAAGCCTACAGCCAACATATTACTAAATGGGGAAAAACTGAAAGCTTTTCCACTATAATCAGGAACAAGACAAGGGTGTCCACTGTCCCCACTTTTATTTAATGTAGTACTTGAAGTCTTAACCATAGCAATAAGGCAAGAGACACACATAAAAGGGATACAAATTGGAAAGGAAGAGATCAAGTCATCATTATTTGCAGATGACATGATTCTATATATAAAGGACCCTAAAAACTCTACCAGCAGACTCTTAGAGCTGATAAACACCTACAGCCATGTAGCAGGATACAAAATAAATACACATAAATCAGTAGCCTTCCTATATGCTAACAAGAAACACACAGAGAATGAAATCAGAGAATCACTCCCCTTCACAATTGCAACAAAGAAAATAAAGTACCTTGGAATAAACCTAACCAAGGAAGTAAAGGATCCCTACAATGAAAACTTTAAAACACTCAAGCAAGAAATTGTAGAAGACACTAGGAAGTGGGAAAACATCCCTTGTTCCTGGATCAGAAGAATCAATATTGTGAAAATGGCAATCTTACCAAAAGCAATCTACACATTTAATGCAATCCCCATCAAAATTCCAATGGCATTCTTCACAGAAATAGAAAAAACAATCCAAAAATTCATGTGGAATCACCAAAAACTTCAAATATCTAAAATAATACTGAGCAACAAAAATAAGGCTAGTGGTATCATCATACCTGATTTTAACCTATACTACAGAGCCATAATAACAAAAACAGCATGGTACTGGCACAAAAGCAGACATGTAGATCAATGGAACAGAATAGAGGACCCAGATGCAAGTCCAGGTAGCCACTGTCACCTGATATTTGATAAAAATGCCAAAAATACTCATTGGAGAAAAGACAGCCTCTTCAGCAAATGGTGCTGGGAAAACTGGATATTTATCTGTAGAAAGATAAAAATAGATTCTTCTCTCCCTCCATGCAGAAGAATTAGGTCCAAATGGATTAAAGACCTTAACATCAGACCTGAAACTCTGAAACTGCTAGAGGAAAAAGTAGGGGAAACCCTTCAACATATTGGTCTTGGCAAAGACTTTCTGAATATAACCCCAAGAGGCTGTCTTTTCTCCAATGAATATTTTTGGCATTTTTGTCAAAGATCAGGTGGCTATAGCTACCGAGAATTACATCCTGGTCCTCTATTCTGTTCCATTGATCTTCATGTCTGTCTTTGTGCTATAACATGCTGTTTTTCTTACTATGGTTCTGTAATATAGGTTAAAATCAGGTATGGTGATTCCAGCAGCCTTATTTTTGTTGCTCAAAATTGTTTTGGCTATTCAAAGTTTTTTATGCTTCCAAGTTAATTTTAAATTGTTTTTTTTCTGTTTCTGTGAAGAATGCCATGGGAATTTTAATGACAATTGCATTAAATATGTAGATTGCTATTGGTAAGATTGACATTGTCACAATTTTTATTCTCCCAGTCTAAGAACATGGGATGTCTTTCCATTTCCTTGTGTCTTCTGCAATTTCTCTCTTGATTGTTTGACCTTTCTCATTGTAGAGATCCTTCACTTCTTTGGTTAGGTTTATTCCATGGTACTTTATTTATTTATTTGAATATTGATGAAATTGTGAATGGAAGAGATTCCCTGGTTTCATCCTCTGTGTGTTTGTTGTTGGCATATAGGAAGGCTACTGATATCTGTGTGTTTATTTCATACCCCGCTGCATGGCTATAGGTGTTTATAAAGTATCACAGTTTTCTGGTAGAGTTAGGGTCCTTTATGTATAGAATCATGTCATCTGCAAATAATGATACCTTGATCTTTTCCTTTCCAATTTTTATCTCTTTTATGTGTGTCTCTTGCCTTATTGCTATGGCTAAGACTTCCAGTACTATATTAAAATGGGGACAGTGGACATCCTTGTCTTGTTCCTGATTTTAGTGGAAAAGTTTCAAGTTTCTCCCCATTTAGTATTATGTTGGCTGTAGGTTTGTCATAAATAGCTTTTATTATGTTGAGATATGTTCCTTGCGTTCTGAGTTTCTGTAGTACTTTTGCCATGAAGGGATGTTGGATATTGTCAAATGTTTTTTTCTACACCTAATGAGATGGTCATGTGATTTTTGTCCTTCAGACCATTTATATGATGCATTACATTTATTGATTTGCATATGTTGAACCATCCCTGCATCCCTGGGATAACCCCATCTTGGTTGGAGTGAATAATCTTTCTGATATATTCTTGTATCCTGTTTGCAAATATTTTGTTGAGAATTTTTGCATCTATGTTCATGAGGGAGTTTGGTCTATAATTTTCTTGTTTTTGTTCTATATTTGTCTGGTTTTGGTATCGGTGATGCTGGCTTCATTAAAGGAGTTTAGTAGAATTCCTTCTTTTTCTATTTTATGGATAATTTTGAGAAGCATTGGTGTTAGTTCTTTCATGAAGGTCTGGTAAAATTCATCACTCATATATGTGGGTCTGTACTTTTTTTAGTTGGGAGATTTTTGATAACTGCTTGGATCTCCATACTTGTTATAGGTCTATTTAAGTGATTAGTCTCATCTTGATTTAATTTAGGTAGGTCATATAAATCAAGGAAATCATCTATTTCTTTCAGATTTTCAAACTTAGTGGAGTATGTGTTCTTATAGTATGTCCCTATGATTTTTTTAATTTCTCTGGTATCTGTTGTGATGGTTCCATTTTCATCTCTAGTTTTATTAATTTGTGTCTCTTCTCTCTTCTGGTCAGATTTGCTAAGCGTGTATCAATCTTGTTTATCGTTTCAAAGAACCAATTCTCTATTTCGTTGATTCTTTGGATTTGGGGGGGTTACTTCATTAATTTCTGCTCTAATCTTTATTATTTCTTCTCGTCTACTGATTTTTGGCTTGCCTTGTTCTTCTTTTCCAAGGCTTTAAGATGAAACATTAAGTTTTTTACTTGCAACCTTTCTAATTTATTTTTTTCCAAATTTTTATTAACAGCTTCCATGATTATAAAAATACCCCATGGTAATACCCTCTCTTCCTCCACTTTCTCCTTTGAAACTCTATTCTCCATCATATCCCCTCCCCATGTCAATCAGTCTCTCTTTTATTTTTGATATCATGATCTTTTCCTCCTCTTATGATGGTCTTGTGCAGGTAGTGCCAGGCACTGTGAGGTCATGGATATCCAGGCCATTTTGTGTCTGGACAGAGCATGTTGTAAAAAGTTCTACACTTCCTTTGGCTCTTACATTCTTTCCTCCACCTTTTCTGCATTATACCCTGAGCCTTGGAAGGTGTGATAGAGATATAGCAGTACTGAGCACTATGGTCACTTCTTTCCAACACTATGATACATTCTGAGTCATCCCAAGGTCACTGCCATTTGAAAAGAGAAGATTCTCTACCAAAAGTGAGAGTAGCATTAATATAAAGGTATGAACATTAAGATAAGTGCTTACTGGGAAGTTTGATAAGAGTAGTATATACATTTAACCAGACAGCAGCAGACGTTACACCCCTAGGGTTCATGACTACCCCTGTTTTAAGTTTTCAGTATCAGGGTTGTATTCCCACACATGGAGTGGGCCTCCAGTCCAATTAGAGGGCAGTTGCTTTCCACCATGATAGAGGTGCCCCTGTTGTACCCGTTGGCTCATTTGGTCTGGCTGGCCACAGATAAGGCTTGCAGCATCCACTGTTGAGTGATTCACTGGTGATTTCTCTTTCTCCCATTGAACTGCATGAAGAATGGCTTCTTACAGCTTTGTGTCACCTGTTCTACATGGAGGAGGTTATCAGCTCAGTTCCAGCAGGATTTCTCAGTGGCCTTGCAGCCCAAGTATGTGGAGTCTTCAGCAATAGAGTCTTACCATCTATTCCTGGTGAGAAGCCAAGGGCCTCGGCAATGGCCTATAATGTTTTGGGGGCATCAGGGACCTCCCTGGCCAACAACTCACTGGAAGGTATCCCATCCCTGGCACTGAAAATTTTCTAGCAACAATCTATGGCTCCTGAGTGTTACATTGTGCAAAACAGTAGGATTCCATCTGATTTATTTATATCCTCTTAGATTTTGATTAGTCCTACCTCCACCTTTCCTTTACTCAATCTCTTCCCCTGACCTCATTTTGTGCTTTTTAACCCCTATTAATCTATTCTTCTACATGGTATATACAATACCATCCTATTAAGTACCACCCTCCCTTCCTTCCTCTTCTTTTTATATCTCTTTTCTGGCTTACTGGCCTCTGCTGCTGAGTCTTTTCCTTCTCACACAGAAGCCCAATCATCTATAGCTAGGATCCACATATGAGAGAGAACATGTGGCGCTTGGCTTTCTGGGCCTGAGTTACCTCACTTAGTATAATCCTTTCCAGATCCATCCATTTTCCTGTAAATTTCATAGCTTCATTTTTCTTTACCGCTGAGTAGAACTCCCTTGTATAAATGTGCCATTTCTTCATTATCCAATCATCAGTTGAAGGACATCTAGGCTGGTTCCATTTCCCAGCTATTGTGAATTGAGCGGCAATAAACATGGTAGAGGACGTACTTCTAAGGAAATGAAATGAGTCCTTAGGATATATGCCTATTAGTGCTATAGCTGGGTCATATGGTACATCAATTTTTAGCTGCCTTAGGAACCTCCACACTGATTTCCACAATGGCTAGACCAGATTGCATTCCCATCAACAGTGTAGAAGGGTTCCCCTTTTTCCACATCCTCACCAGCATTTATGGTCATTTGTTTTCATGATGGTAGCCAACCTGATAGGAGTGAGCTGAAATCTCAACGTAGTTTTAATCTGCATTTCCCTGATGACTAGGGATGTAGAACAAATTTTTAGATGCTTATGTGCTATCCGTATTTCTTCTTTTGAGAACTGTCTATTTAGTTCCATAGCCCATTTTTTAATTGGCTTGTTTGATTTCTTATTATTTAATTTTTTGAGTTCTTTGTATAGCCTAGATATTAATCCTCTATCACATGTATAGCTGGAAAATATTTTTTCCCATTATGTAGGTTGCCTATTTGCTTTATTCACAGTGTCCTCTGCTATACAAAATCTTTGTAATTTCATGAGGTCTCAGTGATTTTATTGATTTTATTTTATCTGTGATTTTATTGCCTGAGCAATTGGGGTTATATTCAGAAAGTCTTTGCCAAGACCAATATGTTGAAGGATTTCCCCTACTTTTTCCTCTAGCAGTTTCAGAGTTTCAGGTCTGATGTTAAGGTCTTTAATCCATTTGGACCTAATTCTTCTGCATGGAGGGAGAGAAGAATCTATTTTTATCTTTCTACAGATAAATATCCAGTTTTCCCAGCACCATTTGCTGAAGAGGCTGTCTTTTCTCCAATGAGTATTTTTGGCATTTTTATCAAATATCAGGTGACAATGGCTACCTGGACTTGCATCTGGGTCTTCTATTCTGTTCCTTTGATCTACATGTCTGCTTTTGTGCCAGTACCATGCTGTTTTTGTACTATGGCTCTGTAGCATAGGTTAAGATAAGCTTAGTCCAACCAAAAGTGAGAGTAGCATTAATATATGGGTACCTTAGAGATACTTGCTCAACCATGTTTATTGCCACTCTATTCACAATAGCTAGGAAATGGAATCAGCCCAGATGTCCCTCAGTTTATAAGTGGATAATGAAGATGTGGCACATTTACACAATGGAGTTATACTCAGTGGTAAAGAAAAATAAAGTTATGAAATTTGCAGGGGTATGGATGGATCTGGAGAGTATTATACTTAGTGAGGTAACCCAGGCCTAGAAAGCTAAATGTCACATGTTATTTCTCTTATGTGGATCCCGGCTACAAATGATTGGACTTCTATGTGATTAGGAATAAAACTCAGCAGCAGAGGCCAGTAAACTAGAAAGGAGATATAGAGGGAATAGAAAGGGAGGGAGGGGGCTTAATAGGATGATACTGAATATATGTAAGTACAAGAAAAGATTAATATGGGTGAAAAGGCCTAAGGGAGGTCAGGGGAAGAGATTGAGTAAAGGAGATCATAATCTAAGATGATATAAATAAGTCATATGAAAACATACTTTCTTGGACAATGGAATATTCAGGAGCCATAGATTGTTACTAGAAAAAATTTCAGTGCCAGGGATGGGATATCTTCTAGTGAGTTGTTGGCCAGGGAGGTCTCTGATACCCCCAAAACATTACAGGTCCTTGCCAAGGCCCTTGGTTTCCCACCAGGAATAGATGGTAAGACCCTAATGCTAAAGACTTCACATACTTGAGCTGCAAGGTCACTGAGAAATCCTGCAGGAGCTGAGCTGAAGACCTCCTCCATGTAGACCAGCTGACAGAAAGCTAGAAAAAGCCATGCTGCATGCAGTTCAATGAGATAGAGAGAGAAATCACCAGTAAAGATGCTAAACAGTGGACACCGAAAGCCTTATATTTGGCCAGTCAGGCCAAATGAGCCAATGGGTGAAATAATGGCATGTCTGTTAGGGGGGGAAATCAACCGCCCTCTAATTTGACTGGAGCCCTGCTCCCTGTTACTGAAAATCTAAAACAGGGGTAGTCATGAGCCCTAGGGGTGTAATGTCTGCTATTGTCGGGCTATATGTATATACTATGCTCATCAAACTGCCCAGTGAGCACATCTCTTAATGTTCATACCCATATATTAATGCTACTCTCACTTTTTGTTAGACTAAGCTTATCTTTTCAGATGGCAGTGATGTTGGGATGACTCAGAAGGCAATATGGTGCTGAGAAGTCACAGAGCAGTGCTTAGCACTGAAATATCTCTATCACACCTTCCAAGGCTCAGGATACAATGGGGAAGAGGTGGCAGAAAGAATGTAAGAGCCAAAGGAAGGGTAGGACTCCTTACAGAGTGCTCCTCCAGACCAAAAATGGCCTGGATATCCATGACTTCACAGTGCCTGACTACCTACAAAAGACCATCATAATAGGAGGAAAAGATCATGACATCAAAATAAAAAAGAAATTGATTGAGATGGGGATGGGATATGATGAAGAGTGGAATTTCAAAGGGGAGTGTGGGGGGGGGAAGGAGGGATTACCATGGGATATTGTTTACAATTATGGAAGTTGTCAATAAAAAAAGAAGATATGAAATACCTGAGGGATATATATCCCACAAAAAAAACCTTTTTGGCATTTTTTTTCTCAATTTTTATTAACATTTTCCATGATTATAAAAAACATCCCATGGTACTACCCTCCCTCCCCCCACTTTCCCCTTTGAAATTCCATTCTCCATCATATCACCTCCCCATCTCAATCAGTCTCTTTTTTTATTTTGATGTCATGATCCTTTTCTTCTCTTATGATGGTCTTGTGCAGGTAGTGTCAGGCACTATGAGGTCATGCATATCCAGGCCATTTTATGTCTGGAGGGAGGACATTGTAAGGAGTCCTATGCTTCCTTTGGCTCTTACATTCTTTCCACCACCTCTTCCGCATTAGACCCTGAGCCTTGGAAGGTGTGATCGAGATGTTACTCAGTACTCCAGTCACTTCTTCCCAGCACTATGATACCTTCTGAGTCATCCCAAGGTCACTGCCATCTGAAAAGAGAATATTCTCTACCCAAAGTGAGAGTATCATTAATATAAGGGTATAAATATTAAGAGAAGTGCTTACTGGGCAGTTTGAGAAGCATAGTATATACATTTTTCCAGACATCAGGAGATGTTACACCTCTAGGGCTCATGACTAGCCCTGTTTTATGTTTTCAGTATCAGGGATGTATTCCCTCCCATGGAGCGAGCCTCCAGTCCAATTGGAGGGCAGTTGGTTTCGAACATGGCAGACGTGCCACTATTGAACCCGTTGGCTCATTTGGCCTAGCTGGCCAAATATAAGGCTTGCAGTGTCCACTGTTGAGTATCTTCACTGGTGTTTTCTCTTTCTCCCATTGAACTGCATGCAGAATGGCTTCTTCCAGCTTTCTGTCAGCTGGTCTACATGGAGGAGGTTATCAGCTCAGTTCCAGCAGGATTTCTCAGTGGCTTTGCAGCCCAAGTATGTGGAGTCTTCAGCAATAGAGACTTACCATAGATTCCTGGTAGGAAACCAAGGGCCTCGGCAATGGCCTATAATGTTTTGGGGACATCAGGGACCTCCTTGGCCAACAACTCACTGGAGGTATCCCATCCCTGGCACTGAAAATTTTCTAAGAACAATCTATGGCTCCTGAGTGTTCCATTGTGCAAAACTGGAGGATTCCATATGATTTATTTGCATCCTCTTCGATTTTGATTAGCCCTCCCTCCACCTTTCCTTTACTCAATCTCTTCCCCTGACCTCACTTTGGGCCTTTTCACCCCCGTTAATCTATTCCTCTACTTACATATATACAATATCAACCTATTAATTACCCTCCTCCCTTCCTTGCTATTCCCTTTATATCTCCTTTAAGTTACTGGCCTCTGCTACTGAGTCTTTTCCTTCTCACACAGAAGTCCAATCATCTGTAGCTAGGATCCACATATGAGGGAAAACATGTGGCACTTGGCTTTCTGGGCCTGGGTTACCTCACTTAGTATAATCCTTTCCAGATCCATCCGTTTTCCTATAAATTTCATAACCTCATTTTTCTTTACCGCTGAGTAGAACTCCATTGTATAAATGTGCCTCATCTTCATTATCCAATCATCAGTTGAGGGACATCTAGGCTGGCTCCATTTCCCAGCTATTATGAATTGAGCGGCAATACACATGGTTGAGCATGTACTTCTAAGGAAATGGGATGAGTCATTAGGATATATGCCTAGGAGTGCTATAGCTGGGTCATATGGTAGATCTATTTTTAGCTGCCTTAGGAACCTCCACACTGATTTCCACAATGGCTGGATCAGATTGCATTCCCACCAACAGTGTAGAAGGGTTCCTCTTTTTCCGCATCCTCACCAGCATTTATGATAATTTGTTTTCATGATGGTGGCCAATCTGACAGGAGTGAGATGGAATCTCAGTGTAATTTTAATCTGCATTTCCCTGATGGCTAGGGATGTAGAACATTTTTTTAGATGCTTATGTGCTATCCATATTTCTTCTTTTGAGAACTCTCAATTTTGCTCCATAGCCCATTTTCAATTGGCTTGTTTGATTTCTTATTATTTAACTTTTTGAGTTCTTTGTATATCCTAGATATCAATCCTCTATCGGATATATAGCTGGCAAGGATTTTTTCTCATCTGTAGGTTGCCTCTTTGCTTTATTCACAGTGTCCTTTGCTGTACAAATTTTTTGTAATTTCATGAGGTCACAGTGGTTAATCTGTGGTTTTATTGCCTGAGCAATTGGGGTTATATTCAGAAAGTCTTTGCCAAGACCAATATGTTGAAGGGTTTCCCCCACTTTTTCCTCTAGCAATTTCAGAGTTTCAGGTCTGATGTTAAGGTCTTTAGTCCATTTGGACTTAATTGTGCATGGAGAGAGAGGAGAATTTGTTTTCATCCTTCTACAGATACATATCTAGTTTTCCCTTTTTGGCATTTTTGTTAAAAATCAGTTGGCTGTACCTACCCGGATCTGTAACCTTATGTCTAATAGTGTTTGTTTGATGAAATTGGTAGCCCCCATGTTAGGTGCATATAAGTTTAGGATTGTCAAGTCTTCCTGTTGGAGTGTTCCTTTAATCAGTATAAAATGACCTTCTTTATCTTTCCTCATTAATGTTGGTTTGAAGTTTATCCTGTCAGATATTAGGATAGCAACCTCTGCTTGTTTCCTAGGCCCATTTGCTTGAAATACTGTTTTCTATCCTTTCACCCTAAGACAGTGTCTATCTTTTATTGAGAGGTGAGTTTCCTGGAGGCAACAAATGGCAGGATCCTGCCATCTTAATCCAGACTGCAAGCCTGTGTCTTTTGCTTGGTGCATTGAGGCTATTGATATTAAGAGTTATTATTGAAAGGTATGCATTTATTCTCACCATTCTTTTTATTTTGTAGTGCTTCCTGTTTTCCCTTAATTGCTTGTTTTAACTGTTATTTGAGTATGGTTTATTTTTTCCTACTTTCTCCTGTTTGTGTTTTGCTTTCTCTTCAGCGTGAAGGATTCCCTCAAGTATTTTTTGTAGAGCTGGTTTAGTTGTGATAAATTGCTTTAGCCTGTTTTTGTTGTGGAATGTCCTTATTTCTCCATCAATTTGGATAGATAGCTTTGCAAATTAAAGTAATCTTGGTTGACAATTGTTATCTTTAACTTGGAATACATCATTCCAAGCTCTTTTGGCTTTTAAAGTTTGCATTGAATAGCCTGCTGTTGTTCTGATGGGCTTGCCTTTGTAGGTGACTTGCTTTTTCTCTCGAACTACTTTCAATATATTTTCTTTGGTTTGTGTGTTTAGTAGTTTAAGCATAACATAGTGAGGACAGGTTCTTTCCAGGTTTTGTCTGTTTCATGTTCTAAAAGCTTCTTGTATCTGCATTGGCATTTCTTTCCCAATTTGAGGAAATTTTCCTTCTTTGATTTTGTTGAAAATGCCTACTAAGCCTCTGGATTGAAATTCACCTTCTACTATTCCATGAATTCTTATGTTTGATCTTTTCATAGTGTCCTGGATCTTGAAATTCCCATTAATACCTTCCTATTAGCTTGTCTTTCTCTTGGTTGGACTGCATTAGGTCTGCCACCTGGTCTTCTAGTTTAGATATTCTGTTCTCTCCTTCATCCATTCTACTGGTGAGACTTTCCACAGAATTTATTATTTGACTGATTGTGTTCTTCAGAGCTAGAATTTCAGCCTGTTTTTTCTTCAGTATTTCTATTTCTTTACTTGTGTCTAGTAATGACCTCCTTTCCTGTGTTCTCTTTCATGAGTTTGTTTTCTTTTTTGATTCCTTTGTTTTTTTTTGAATATAGATCCAAATTTTTTTGAGTTCTTTGTCAGGCATTTCATCTAAAACAGTCTCATTGGTGATCATTTCTGATGGATTTATAATTCTTGGTGGGATTATATTGTCTTGATTCTTTGCATTTCTTGTATTGTAATGTAGTGACTTTTGCATCCTGAATTGATTTGATGCTTGGGTTTTCTACTTATCTGCAATGTTCTTAGATGTGGTGATCCACCTTTATATACTTTCAGGATATGAGTTTAAGGTGCCAAGTGTAGCTCTTGTGCCCCAATCCAACTGTAGAAGTTGGTTTTTGTTTTTCAAGGTTGGGTCTCACTATAGCCCAGGCTGACCTGGAATCCATTATGTAGTTTCAGGGTTGCCTTGAACTCACAGCAATCCTCCTAATTCTGCCTCCCAAGTGCTGGAATTAAAGGCATGAGCTACTATGCCTGGCTTAAGTCATATCTTTTTAAGGTATAAATTTAAGATTAAAGATCAAAGCCAGGTGTGGAGGCACGCACCTTTAATCCCAGCACTTGGGAGGCAGAAGTAGGAGGATTGTGGTGAGTTCAAGGCCACCCTCAGACAACATAGTTAATTCCAGGCCAGCCTGAGCCAGAATGAGACCCTACCTCACCCCCCACCAAAAAAAGGAAAGGATTAAAGGTAAAAAAGAATAAATAGCCAGATTTATAGGGTGTAATGGCACAAGGCTTTAATCCCTAAATTTGAAAGACAAAAATAAAAAAGTTTCTATGAACTGAGGCAGGCCTAAAGGAGTTCTGGTCAACCTGGAATAGAGTTATGTACTACCTCAAGTTTCAACAAGTTTGTAGATGGGGACTTGGAAAAGACAAAAAAATATATATATACATTTAATCTATACTTTTTTGTCAAGCCATATTGAGTTATTTTACTACTGGAGACATTAGTAACTAACTATACAGCACTGTCCATTCCTCCCCATCCTCCTTTCTGTCCTTGTCTGCTTATGTCTCCATGATCAAATCCCCCTCTTCCCCTGTTCCAGTTATCAGGGCCACTCATGTTCTGGAAAATCCTTCAGAAGCCTTCCCATAAATACCCATGCTACTGGTGTGGTCCTGTTGGAATGAACTCCACTGCCCATAGCTGCTGCTCTGTTGGCTATATTAACTAGGAGCCTGGCTGTAGGATCCAGTCCTGGGGGGGGGGGTTAACTAGTGGGAGGCTGCTGTCCGTAGCTGCTGTGTTGATCATAGTTCCTCTGTTTTTCATAGCTGCTTGGCTGCTTGTAGGTGTTCTCCTGAGAGTAACTGCTCTGATCATAACTAGTTGGCTATGAAGAGGAATAGCTGGTAGGAGGATAGGATGGAAGTGTAGTGACTGCATGGGATGCTCCTGGGTACCCGGGGGTAACTGTAGTTACTCTGTCCATATCTAGGCTGAGCTGGTTATAACACCCTCTGCTAGATCGAGGTTGATTAATATCAGGAGGCTTGTTACCATTCTGTAGTCTTACAGGTGCGGTGGCTGTTGGCTGCTGGCCATAGGCTGGGTAAGCAGGCTGAGTCCATATGCAGACTGAGCTGCATAGGAGGTCTGGGAGGTGGTGACTGGAGCAGTGGTGGTGTGTCATTAGCACCAGTTATGTACCCCTGGAAAGGCTGGCTATATGCCTGGGGGGCAGTTGGAGTAAGTAGTATAACCAGTTGGAAGCTGTCCGTAAGAAGTTGCATATGCTGTTTGCCCATAGGTGGCAGTGGTCTCAGCCTGGGAACAGCTGACATCAGTAAGCTGCCCATTGGTTCCATAGCTTTGTTGCCCATATGCCTGGGTGGTCTGTGCATATCCTTGAGTTGGCTGGGCAGTGTATGCACTATAGCTCTGCTGGGCTGAAGCTTGGCTGTAGGTACTATAATCTATGGAGGCCATTTTCTCTCCTTCCTCCGCGATCTCTCAATGTCTGTTCCCCTCTCCCATTTTCCCTGCCCACCCTCCAATTATGTTTTTTTTTTTAAATCACCAGCCACTTGTTATGCTGTTCTGTGTTTATGTTTCATGTAGTTTGTCTTTATGTGTAACTAAATTTATGTCCATTAAATGTCCAAAAGTACATGGATAAACATTGAAATAACACTAAATTGCTAAAATCAGGCTTATAATATATTTTAAATAATTCATCTCTAAGCTTTTGACTTTATGCTTGTTCATGTTTACTATAACAATTTTAAAGTTACCTTTTAAATATATATATATTAAATATATATATATATAATGACTTAAATTTTTAGCAAATTAATTAATTTGAATTTATTAACAAACCACAAGACTGTTATCTATATAATTGTTATACTTTCTTTAAAGTACAACTTCCTGGGTTTTCCTTTTAATTTCTAAACTATAACAATAGTGATGATAATAAATATATTAATAAAAAGAAACCACTCAATATAAAGTTAAAAAAATACAAATATGGGGCTGGAGAGATGGCTTCGTGGTTAAGGTGCTTGCTGGCACAGCCAAAGGACCCAGGTTTCATTCCCCAGTACCCATGTAAAGCCATATTCACAAGGTGGTGCATGTGTCTGTTGTTTGTTTCCAGTAGCTAGAGGCCCTGTTGCATCCATTCTCCTTCTCTATCTGCTTCTGTCTCTCTCAAATATGACAATAAAAGTATTCAACCACAGTAAAAGGGAATGCATATTGGGCTTTCACTGCTGACCTCCCTTCATGGGAACCCATTACATGGATGGATCCACCTGTCTCTACATTCAGTAAAACATCATTTCTTGGCTAGGAGGCATACAGCCTCCTGAAATTAACAGCCAATTTAATCTTACCCACATTTTGCCCCCAGAAATCCATTATTACTCCACTCATTTGTCAATATGCATGGGTTCTAATAATTTATGCTTTACACCCAAGATATAGGGTTGGCTCCACTTAAAAACCAGCCAAACTTAATTTTTGGTTATGGGTAGTTATATACATGGAACCCCCCCCCCCGCAAAAAAAGTTTCAGCCTTCCATATCCGGCTGCTCTGTTTATACAGACCCTCATCCTAAACATCAAGAAATCGCATGGAAAACATGTCGGGGCCCTTCATGGGAAGATTGGAAAATTATTCTATTACTGTTTGGAGCCTCAAAGGTTGGATTTATGATAAACATAACCATTCATTGTCTGTCCACACTTCTATCAATGGCTTAACAGTATATAAAAATGATTATATTATATGGGGAGAAAGAAGGCTATACAGCCTTCAATGCTTTTTAAGAAAAGAACCACCACAAACCTCTATTTAGTGGCTTGGCCCCAACTTTCAAAAATTCTTCAATGTGGGAAAGTAAATTTACAAAAGTAAAAAATGTCTCTTTACTTACTTTCTATTACTACCACACTGGTTCAATTCATCTTTTGCACTCCCCATCCATATGTCTTTTCTATTAGCCTTTTAATAATACACAAAAAAATCTATTTCATATTCTATGCTCTTCTAGAAGTTACTATACTGCCTGTATTACCTACTTACTTCTTAATAAAAGCATATTTATGTGAAGAGAGGCCTATGTAAATTACATTGAGCTTTAAAAACAATCCAGGGCTCTTACCATAATTACTAAAGTAATACAATCTTTCAAATTACCTAAATGATTTGTTAATATGCTTATAACTGCTACAGTAACTACTGTTTTTATCCTAGCTGCTTCTGTCATGATAGTGACAAAAGTCACCGAATCTGCTCTAACAACACACTCTGAATATCAAACTGTGTGTAATGTAATGAGTATCATTACTATACCATATGAGATAGATAAAAACAAACAAACTGCTAAACCAAGCACAACTAATGAAATCAACTATAACATATGTTTAGGACCAAATTCAAGCCACTGGGCTCCAGACTGCTTTAAGTTTTGATTGGAGACATAAATCCATCTATATGACCCCATATTTTTAAAACAAATCTAACCATACATGGGAAAAAATTTAAAAACATCTTCAAGGGTCCTTACTTAATTATATTACTCGAAATATTAATTGATTATATGACCAAATGAGTCAAACAATGCTGTCTTACAAAATAATGTTAAAAAGATATCTTGACACCAGGATTTCACCAACAATTTGTCTTGATTTAATCTGTCCTCCTGGTTTTCAAATACTTGGCTTTCCCTTTTGGTGGCCATTGGATTAATTATCTGTACTTTTTTCTTTGTATAGTTGGAGGGATCAACCTAAAAATACTTATTCAGCAGCAACAACAATATGTCTGGCTCATCAGACCACTTTTAAAAGAAAAGGAAAAGGGGAGATGTGGATATCAAGCTAATTTGTAACAGGGTAATCTTTGCACAAGCTATGAGGACATGGAATGCTGTGCATCTTGGGTGGAGCTTCTTGAAGGCAGGAACCCACAGCTTCTCCAAAGGTTTCCTGACACACTAAACATAAAGAAACAACTTGCGGGCTGGAGAGATGGCTTAGTGGTTAAGTGCTTGCCTGTGAAGCCTAAGAACCCGGGTTCGAGGCTCGATTCCCCAGGACCCACATTAGCCAGATGCACAAGGGGGCGCACGCATCTGGAGTTCGTTTTCAGTGGCTGAGGTCCCTGGCATGCCCATTCTCTCTTTCTATCTGCCTCTTTCTCTGTTTGTCAATCTCAAATAAATAAATAAAAATAATCAAAAAAATTTTAAAAAAGAAACAACTTGTGATCTGGTTTGATGCACACTCATGATCTGTCTTATGCTCAGACTTATGCTTTGACAACCAGAATCTGAAGAAAAGCTGTGAGTACAGTCAGTTTAGGAAGCACTATAGTACATTCCCCTGACCCTCCATTAAATCACGTTTTAGATGTTGTGTGTTCATTTCATCTTTATCCAAACACTGCTGAACAGTGTGCAGAATTTACCAGCAATGTAAAGACATGAAATAGGAAAGCAGAAACCTCGTACTTCAGAGCAAGTGAAATTTGACCACTACTTTTTTTTTCCTCTTAGTAGCCTCACATTTACCCTACCATTATAAACTAGATTGCTGAACTCTAAACATGTCACCTGATACTACATGGCCCAAAGCCTTCCCATATATCACACTAGTATATTGTGCAGTGTAGCCCAGGGTCCATGGGCAGACAAAGGCATTCGTATTGGCTGAACATTCTTAGTGTTGAGATCACCGCCTAGGAGCGGAAGCAGAGAGCAGAAGCCTAGCCTCCCTTTGGAGGAGGTTAATTCTTCACTTTTACAAACTTGGAAATGATACACAGTGCTACTGTCTTGAGTTAGAACACCAGAACCTGGTTAGCAGCTCATAGCTCTGGAGTTTGGGAAGTCCAAGAGTAGTGTTGGCATCTGGCAAGGGCCTTCATGCTGAATCATTCTATGGCAGAAAGGAGAAGGGCAGGTGAGCACATGAGCCAGCTGGCTGGGAGTCACAATCCAATGCATAACAACTCTCACCATAACTGACCTACTTGGAGAGAGACATCAGTCTATGCACAAGGGTAGAGGCCTCAGGATCTAGTTGTCTCTTCTTAGGGTCTATTTCCCAACACTGCTGCATTAGGCATTAAGGAATGCATGGACTTTGGGGACACATTCAAACCACAGCCACTACTAATGCACCTTCAGAAATTTATAATAGAGGGCAGGACAGATTGCTTAGTGGTTAAGGTGCTTGCCTGCAAAGCCTAATGACCTATGTTCAATTACCCAGTACCCACGTAAGCCAGATGCACAAGGAACCCATTCTTTCTTTCTATCTGCCTCTTTCTCTCTCTCTTAAATAAATAAATTAAAAGGCAACTTATAATAGAATTTTTAAAGGGATATATAAAATATTAAATAAAACTGAAACTTTAATATTCCCATTTATGTTTTTGAACCCTTTGTGGAGTGGACACATTTAGGCATTCATAGGCCTAAAGTTTAAGATTAGAACAAAGCAATTTAATCTTTTCTATATGTACATTTTTTGTCAAAAATAAAGTTTTCTACAACTTACAATAGTGTCCACTCAAAAATATGAGTTGATGCCTTTAATCTCAGCACTCGGAGGCCAAGGTAGGATTGCCATGAGCTTCAGGCTACCCTGAGACTACAAAGTGAATCCAGGTTAGCAGAGAGATTCTACCTCAAAAACAAAATAAAACAAAAACAAAAAACAGAAACTGAACCATATTAACTTAAGTGCCATGAAGGAACTGGAAAGAGTTCTAGGCCAGGAGTGAGGAGGCCTGGCTTCCACCTGCTGTGCCATTATCTCACCAGTAAAAAGACATGACATTTAGTATATATAGAACAGCTGTTATCATTCAAAGTATAGTCAAGAAAGGACAGGACAGGATAATGTGAAGAGATAGATTTCTTCCTGGAGTAGTTAGCTTTGGAAACAGTAAAAGGTGAAGGAAAGAAAACAATATCAATATTAAAAATCATTACCAGCAAAGTGAGGCACTTTGCCTTGAGGATATTCCTAAAGTGTTACTAATATAATAATGTATTAAATGATGCTTAAAAATTACCTTGAACAGCTGCTACTACAAGGGAAATAAATGATTTGCTAAGTTTTAAAGAAAATAAAAACTAAAAAAAAAATCACCTTATGTACTCATGTTAAATATTGTAAACATGATAAAATGTTTCTTAAAGAAAAAGATGTAAATTAAATTCAATGAAAGGATAAAGAAATCTGGATGCAAAAAGACTTTGCTGGCAGTTAATTGTATAGATTTCTCTGGTTCTCAGTTTTCCAATTTGTAGAGTAAGGAGATTAAGGAGAAAATCTATGCAATTTCTTCTAGCTAGAAAAGCATGACCAACACAGACATTTGCTCTATTGTGTGTGATAAACAAGATGCACCCCTCTTCCTGCGATTTTTTTTCCAGGTAGGGTTTCACTCTAGTCCAGGCTGACCTGGAATTCACTATGTAGTCTCAAGGGTGGCCTCAAACTCATGGTGATCCTCCTACCTCTGCCTCCCAAGTGAGTACTGGGATTAAAGCGTGCGCCACCACACCCAGCTTTTTTCTTTTCTTTTCTTTTTTTTTTTTTTTTGAGGTGGGGTCTCACTCTAGCCCAGACTGACCTGGAATTCACTATGTAGTCTCTCAGGGTGCCCTCAAACTCATGGCGATCCTCCTACCTCGGCCTCCTGAGTGCTGGGATTAAAGGTGTGCACCACCATGCCCAGCTCGTCCTCATTCTTTTCTTATCTCATCTTGGAGGCTTTTCACTGTTCAAGTTTTTTGGCATATTTCTGCCATCACTACATTAACACTAGGAGCAATTATGAAAAAATTCTGGAAGTAAGATAAAACAAAAAATGAAACTGAGTTTAAGGAAATTCAGCTTGGTGAAGGTACTACTGGATTATAGTCCAATTTTTTGTAATTTAAGAAAATAAAACAGCCTATGGCAAGCACCCTAGTGTTGTGATTTGGATGTTAAATGCCCCCTACAGGCTCATGTGTAGAACATTTGGTCCCTCCTGGTGGTGCTGTTTTGGGAGCTTGTGGAAAATTTTAGCATATGGGCATAGCTTGCAGGAAGTGAACTGGATGGGGGTGGGGGACTTCAGAGTTAAATCTCCTGGCCATATTTCTATCTAATATCTGTTCTTCCTGGTCAGCAAGATGTGAGTTCTAAACGCATACTCCCACTGCCATGAATTCCACCATGCTTTCCACTTTAGCCTCCTTACCTTGCTATGCCCTTTCAAACCATGAGTCAAAATGAATCAGGCCTCCCTTTTGTTGCTTTTTGTCAGGCATTTTGTCACAGCATGAGAAAAGTAATAGACCTATATGGGAATTTAAGGAACTCTTAAGTTTTTGTTTTATATTACACTAGTTTTGATTTTCAGGATAAAAAGTAGATATGAATTCAAGTTCTGCTGGATTAGGTCTCAAATAATATCTGGTCAATTTATAAGGTCCTCAAACAGAATTGATTTTACAATAAGCTGTTTATCAGAGTTCAAATACAGACACTTGAAGCCTTTGACAATCATTCCAATATTACATAGCATTCAGTCTTTCCTACATTATCAGGTGAATATCTCTTAATTGTCTCTTGATAGATAACTCAAGAGTCTTCCCAAAGTATAAATGAAGAATATATAAATTAAGACCTAACAAAAATAGAAAATTATAGACTGATATCCCTAGTAAATTTATATGAAAAAATTCTCAATAAAATCCTCTGAACACAAATTCAAGAACACATCAAAAGCATCATCCACCTCGATCAAGTATGTTTTATTCCAAAGATGCAGGGATGGTTCAATATAGGGAAATTGATAAATAGAATTCAACACATAAATAAATTAAAACACAAGAATCATATTATTTCAATAGGTACAGAAAAGGCCTTTGAAAAACTACAACATCCCTTCATGATTAAAACACTGGAGAGACTAGAGATGGAGGGACCATATCTCAACATAATAAAGGTTACTTATAATGCACCTAAGGTCCAGATCATACTAAATGGGGAGAAACTTGAAGTGTTTCCATTACGGTCTGGAACAAGACAGGGTGCTCACTCTCACCATTGCTTTTCAACATAGTACTTGAAGTTTTAGCTCAAGTAATAAGATGAAAAACAAATAAAAGGGACACAAATTGTCAAGGAAGAACTCAAACTAGCCCTATTTGCAGATTGCATGATTCTATATATGTGACCCAAAAAAGTCCACCAGAAAAACTTGTAAAGGTGATAACTACTTTCAGGAAAGTGACAAGATGCAAAATTAATACACAACAATCAATACCTTTCATATACGCCAAAGATAAACACATGGAGAAAGAGATAAGTAATGCTATCCCATTTTCAATAGCCACAAAACATTTAAATACCTTGAAATAGCACTAAAGAAGTGAACGATCTATACAAAGAAAACATAAAACCATTTAAGAAATTGAGGAGGATACAAGTAGATAAACCTCCCACACTCATAGATTGGAAGAATTAACATTGTGAAAATGGCTATTCTATGAAAAACATTGTACAGATTCAATGCAATTCCTATAAAAATTCCAGCAATGTTCTTGACAGATTAAAAAAACTATAGTCACAAAATTCATATGGAAGAACAGAAGGCCTCAGGTAGCCAAAACATCCGCAGTAAAACTAAAACAGCATGGTACTGGCACAAAACAGACACACAGATCAATAGAACTGAATAGAAGACTCATATCTATATCCAAGCAACTACAGCTACCTCATCTTTTTTTGTTTTGTTTTGTTTTTTGTTTTTCAAGGTAGGGTCTCACTCTAGCCCAGGCTGACCTGGAATTTACTATGTATTCTCAGGTTTTCCTTGAACTCACAGCAATCCTCCCAAGTGCTGGGATTAAAGGTGTGCACCACCACGCCCAGCTTAGCTACCTCATCTTTGACAAAAGGGCCAAAAACACACACTGGAGCCAGAACAGCATCTTCAACAAATGGTGCTGAGGAAATTGGATAATCACATGTAGAGCATGAAATTAGACCCACTTGTTTCACCCTAAACAAGAGTCAACTCCAAATGGATTAAGGACCTCAATATAGGACCTGAAAATCTAAAGAAAATAATAAATCCAGAAGAAACAAAGGGAGAACATTCCATTATATTGGCATGAGGAAAGACTTCCTGACCCCAGTAACTCAGGAAATTAGATCACTATTCAACAACTAGGACCTCATGAAACTAAAAATCTACTGTACAAAACAAGCAAATCATTAATAGAGTCAATAGACATCCCATAGAATGGGAGATTTTTGCTAGCTGTACCTCTGGCAAAGGTCTAATTCCTAGAAACTAAAAAAAGAACTAAAACAACTAAATAAAAAATCAGGGCTGGAGAGATGGCTTAGGAGTTAAGGCACTTGCCTGCAAAGCCAAAGGACTCAGGTTTGATTTCCCAGGATCCATGTAAGCCAGATGCACAAGGTAGTACGTGCATCTGGAGTTTGTTTACAGTGGCTAAAGGCCCTGGCATGCTCATTCATTCTTTCTATCTGCCTTTCTCTCTCTCGCTCGCTAACAAATAAAATAAAATAAAGTTTAAAAAATCAAACAACCTGATCAAAACATGGGGTAAGAGGGCTTGAGAGATGGCTTAGCAGTTAAGGTACTTGCCTGCGAAGCCTAAGGACCCATGTTAGATTCTCCAGGTCCCATGTAAGCCAGATGCACAAGGTGATGCAAGCATGCAAGGTTGCACATGTGCACAAAGTGATGTATGCATCTGTAGTTCGATTGAAGTGGCTGGAGGCCCTGGCATGCCCATTCTCTCATGCACACACATGCACTCTCTCTCTCATAAGAAAATTGCAAGAAAAAATGGGATAGAGAATTCTCAAAGGAAGATATACAAATGGTTATCACATACTTAAAGAGATGTTCTTAGATGATCTTAGTCATCAGAGAAATGCAAATCAAAACACTCAGATTTCCTCTCACCCCAGTCAGGAAGCATTCATCAAAAAAAAAAAATAAAAAAAAAAAAATCAAATGACAACAAATTCTGGTGAGGCTGTGGGAAAAGAGAAACCTTTACCCACTGCTGGTAGGAGTGCAAACAAGTACAACCACTATGTAAATCTGTATGGAGATTCCTGAAAACAACTTTTGAGTGAATCAGATTTTGTAACTTTAGAATCCACGGTGATTGCCCCTTTATTAAATTAAATATATGAAAGGGAAAAAAGATGAAGATAGATCTACCATTTCATCCAGTTATACCATGGTTGTATACCCTAAATACATCACTCTTTACTACAGAGATACTGGCTCATCCATGTTTGCTCATAATAGCTAGGAACTGAAATCAGCCCAGATACCCACTAACTGATTAATGGATAATGAAGATGCAGCACACATACACACAACAGAGCTCCACTCAGTGGTAGGGAAAAATGAAATATGCAGGAAAATGGACAGAGTTGGAAAAAAGTCATTCTAACTGAGGCCACACAGGGACAGAAAGATAAATGCTTCAAATGCCGTATGCACTCTCACATATGTGGTTCCTAACTAGGAGCAATTGGAGATGAGTGCAAATGGTAGTTAGCACCAGGAATATGGGCATAAAACTAGAGTGAGACCAGCAGGAATATGAGTATAAAACTAGAGTGAGACTGGGAGAGAGAAGACATGGGGTAGGAGGAGAGGAGAGGTTGTCTGATGGCTTCAGGAAGAGACAGAATGTTAGGGATGGAAGGGGCTTGAAGGGGTAGGGGATGAGAAGCATAGGAAGGGAATGACACAAAAGTTAAGATAGCATGAATCAGTTCCATGGAAGCTATCATTCTGACTAGCATTCTATAAGATATAACACCAATTTAAGTGGGGAGGGAAGACAGTCCAGACAGAAGGTGGAAAAAGCTTAACCTTAAAGCCATGGACTCTAGCTAGTAAAACATGGAAGAGACTTAGGTTACCTGCCCCCCCCCCCCACAGTGAGCTGTTGGCAAATGAGACCTATGAGGCCAAAACAATGTAGGCCATTGACAAAACACTTGGTTACCTGTCAGATCTAAAAGGAAAGAGCCTGTTGCTGAAGACACCACAGACTGCAGTCACAGGATATTGGATTACCATGCTGGATCCAAAGTGGATACTGGCTAATCCTCATAGTGCTGGAGAGCCCAATAGGAGACAACAATCACCAACAGCATGAATAAGTAGGGGATCCTGCAGACTATGAAATCAACCAGCCAGACAAGAAGTACATGTGCAATAATGGCATGAGGCTACTACAAGTAACCAACTGTTTTATGATTGGACACGAGGCCTACTCAATGTGAAAAAACTCGTATCTGGTGCTGGAAATCAAGTCAGAATCCCATGCTCAGGAAACCCAGACTTCCGAGAGAAGTCCCTCCCCACCCCCCACCAACTGCTCTCTGAAAAAGAGTAGGCTTGCATGCCAAAAATCTCTGAAACAACTTTGTGTACCCCCTTTAATCCAAGCTGCTCTCATGCTTGGTTGGAGAATCTATTTTACAGATGGCAGAGAAAACAGAGGAGAGCCTAGATCCACTGATAACAGGAGAAGATATCCAACTGCTCACCATGAGACTTGCTATACCACATGGATCAAGGCCCAAGGGAAATTGTAGAGGAAGCAACACCATGAATACTGCTCTTACTGATAGTCTGACAACTAGACCCAGAGTGATGATGACAGACATGATGATTAATCAAAATCTATCAAAACAGAAATCCAGAGGCTAAAAGGAACTCAACAATAAATCAGACTGCCAACAGGCATGCCATGGCTAAGGGAATATTATGGAGGAGGGGGTGGAAAGATCATAAGAGCCACAGAGTGCGAAGGAATACTCTGAGGCATTGTATCCCTCCCCTTGATAACCCAGGCTTTCAAGACCCCACAGTGAATACCATAACCCCACTGAGGTAGGCCCCCATGGTAATGGGAGTCAGAGCTAGGAGATTATATATTAAAAATTGTTTTTAATAAAAAGAATATGTACCTGAAAAATGATCACAATGTGAATGACCTGTTCTCATTACCAGAAAGGAATCAGAATCTCACAGCCCTCAGAGCCCACCTTGTTCTTCTTGTCATTATCCACCAACCCCCACCAAGACAACTGCTAAGCTGAATTTCAATATTTTGGCCTATATGTAAAATTACTAAAATTACTTAATATGTTTTGATAGACTACCATAAAATTCTCCATTTTAAAATGCACACTGCAGAGGTTTTCAGCATTCCCACTACGTGGCATATCCATTATTATCTTATCTTAGACTGCTCCCATCCACCCAAAGGAAACCCTGAATTTCTTAGCAAGTAATCCCAATGTGTGCTCTTGTGTCTGGCAGGTTTTGCTCAATCTTGCCCCGGCCAGCGGGGAGTTGAACAACGACCCGAGGGGAAGTTAACCTGAATGGGAGAAGGCAAACAGACACAAGAAGGAGACCAAGTCTAGAGTCTGATGAAGGTCTCTAATTTTATTTTTTACACAGTGGTTATATAGGGGAAGAAAAGGGGGGGAGTAATCTGCCTGACGTGATTTAGGGCTGGAATTGTTAGGAAACTAAGAGGAGATGTAACTGGGTGTTTATCTAATCTTAGGGAACCTAGAGGAGATGTATCCAGGTGTTTTTCTAATCTTGCCTTAACGGCTTGACATCCTGATCGTAAACTGGCCTTTTGCAAAAGATAAGATTCTGCAGACCACATTCCTAACTGCAAGCTGGATGGACCAGCTTTCTGGTGAATGAGTCAACTTAAGAACAGGCCAAGGCAAAATGGAGAGGCTTTTGCTTTATGGCTCCCGACATCTCCTCCCTTCTTTTATACAAAAGAGGGGGGAGGCCCACTATTCAGCAGTGGGCTTTAACCAACTGGGGGAGAATTGACCTGACTCCTCCCGTGGGCTGTCATTTTTTCATCCCACAATCTTGGCCCTTGGTACCTTTTTGGGAGGGGAGGCAGGGCCTATGTGATCATAATAGGTGTGGTACCAACCTCCATGCAAGTCAGGTTTTTCTCTCAGGGAATTCAGAAGTGGTCAGAAAGGGACCTTCCCTTGTGGTGCTTTGCCTCGCACCCATGTTGGTGCCCATATCGTACCCACCTCACTGTGAGCCGATATGCATAGGTCTGAATCCTATGCAGTCTTAAGGGAGGGGAAGCCTTTTGGCCATGAGACAAATGGACCACAGCAATAGCAGAAGGGTAGAGGACAGTAGCATAGTAAATGAGTACAGAATGCATGATCAAGGGAGAGTGGCAGCTGCAGGTAGGTCTTCGGTGGCAACGCCTCTATCCTCCAGCTCCAGTCTGTGATAATGGACCTGTAAGGGCTGCATCTTAATGGCTTCAATCTGTTGATGTATAAAAGACATAATCTTATTTATAATAACAGGTCCGATTGTGAATAAAAGGATTAGGATAAGTAGAGGTCCTAGTACCGATGGCAACCAGGAGAAGAAGGAGGAATTGGCCCAAAGTTGAGAGGAGGAGGGATCATATCGGGAATGCAACTCTCGACTAAGTGTTTGTAAATTTTTTATGTTTTCCTCAATGATTCTGGATTCATTGACATAGAAACAACACTCCTCTTGGAGAGCCATACACGTTCCTCCCTTTTCTGCTGTAAGGAGGTCGAGAGCACGCCGGTTTTGTAGGGCAACTCTGGCCAGGGAAGTGATCTGTCTTTGGAGAGATTCAAGATTATTGGTGGTGGAATCAATCATCTGCTGTAGTTTTTCAGAAAATTCATTGGCAGAATACAAGGAGTGTCCCAACGCCCCGTCTGCCACTCCTGCAGAAACAACTGACGTGGTCAGGCTTGCACCTACCACCAATGGAAGGAAGGCTACTCTCTTGCGAGTGGTATGAAAGAGCCAGGCAAATTCATCAGGGCTATACATGGTGAGTTGGGGGACTATGGATACCAGAATACAGGGTCCCGGGGTGGTGCTATTAATGCGAGTAAACAAGGTCTCATTGCACCAGAAATAAATCAGTGGAGGGGATATAAGTTCCGTAGTTACAGAGGTGTTTTGTGTGCATGTAAAGTCAGTAGGTAGTGATTCTTTAGTGAGAAAGCAGCGCAATATGAAAGTGTTGTTTAGATGGTGAGAGAATAGTGCCCCGGCCAGCAGGGCTTCAACGGGAGCACGGACCCCAGAAAACCTGAAATGAAAGGGACAAGAGACACAAGGAACCAACAGCAAGACAGGAGTCTGATCAAGCTGCCAAATTTTATTTTTCTCAGGGTGCCTTTTATACAGCAGAACAGAGGAGTTTGTCAGCAGTTTAGGTATTGCTACAGTTCTGTTTCAATAGGATAAGGTCCCGGACCCAAGGCCACAAGATGTTCCACAGCTGCAGGATAAGGCCCCAGCCCCAAGGCCATGAGATAACGACTCCCTCATTCTTTATGGGTTACATTTGTTCTTTCTCCGTGCATGGGTTAACAAACAACTGCAGACCTTGTGACTTTCCAGAACAGACAACTTATCACAAAATGGAGTCATTATTCAGGATGGAGGCACTTTTGGTTTCCTAGTGCCCAATGGTTCCCCACATCTCCTCCCTTTCTATTAGTTTTAGAAGGTGTTTTCTGTGGCGGCCAATTTTTGTAAACTTTGGTAGGACTCCCAGGGTCCCGTGATTTCACGGTGGGCCTGTAACCAACTGGGGGAGCATTGACCTGACTCCTCCCGTGGGGTTCTTACCCCACCTTGGTTGCTCTTGGTACCTTTTGGGGAGGGGAGGCACAGCCAACACAGAAAGTACAGTACCAACCTCCATGCAAGTCAGGTTTGACTCTCAGGGAATTCAGAAGTGGTCAAAAGGGACCTTCCCTTGTGGTGCTATGCCTTGCACCCATGTTGGTGCCCATATTGTACTCACACATTTGTGAGTCAATATGTACAGGTCTGAATCCTATGCAGCTCCTAAAGGAGGGGAGTCACTCAGATCATTTTAAGTTTAGACAAGTGCCAATAAGGGAGGAGATATGGGGTACACCCTCAAACTAGGGCGAAGGTTCAGCACCTAGGCCAGGGGGCAACATAGAGGGAGAAAGACTGTAAGTAGGACCTCTGGTAAGAATTATAATTACATATATAATATATATATATTTAATATAATATAATATAATATAATATAATATAATATAATAATATAAGAGTGGTGAAGATCAATTTCAGGACTAGTATGTTATGTAAAAATGGTGCCAAATCCCCAAGCGTTTGGGCTGCCGCGGGCCATTTTGCAGAGGTCTGGAGTTAGGGTCGGCCAAGGAATGGTCTGAGAAACTGTAGAGTGGGCCCAGATCACATCATCAACTTCACTGAGCATGGTCCAGGTGAAATTCATGGGTCGATGGTCCGCAGTGATCAATCCAGATGCCAGCAGCAAGAGGCCAATGAAGGCAGGGGCAGCCATAGTCCTGAAAAGGAAAGGACAAAACCTCAGGGGGGCGGGGAGCCTTCCCTGGGAGAGGGTGAATTTTTAAGGGGTGAGGGTGGTGTCCATTGACGAACTAGACGTTCTGGGAGCCAACGAGGCCCATCATTTTGTTGATTATAAACGCAAGCAGAGCCACGTCCCCAAATGAGGACGGGATCGGGGCCATGCCACTGAGAAGTGAGGGGATCACGCCACCAAACGAGGGCATGAGTGGAGGCCGTGATGGGATGCCAAAGGCGGTCAGCGGCTGATTTGCCAGAACTGTCAAGGCTTAAGAAATTAAGAACAAACAAAGCATGGGCCAAAATGTTCCGTGGGGTATTTTTTATACCATAAAAGGGGTGAATTTTTAATTTATTAAGTGTAGCCTTAAGGGTTTGATTAGCCCTTTCCACAATGCCTTGTCCCTGAGGGTTGTAGGAAATGCCAGTGACATGTCTTATCTGAAGCATAGAGCAAAAGTTCTTGAAGGTATGGCCAGTGTATCCAGGACCATTGTCTGTTTTCATGATTTTTGGAGTTCCCAATGTAGAGACACATTGAAGAACGTGAGAGATGACATTTTTTGAAGCTTCACCAGCATGGAGAGAAACGAAAATAAAACTGCTAAAGGTATCAATTGTAACATGAACATATTTAAGCTTGCCAAAATCTGATAAGTGAGTTACATCCACTTGCCATATCTCATTGGGAAGAAGACCGCGTGGGTTGACTCCCAAATGGGGAACTGGTAAGGAGACGGAACAAGCGGGACAGGACTTAACTATTTCCCTAGCTTGAGCACGGGTGATCTTGAAGGCAAGGCGGAGGGTTTGAGAATTTAAATGATGTATATTGTGAGCCTGTTGTGCTGAGGAGAGAGGGTCAGTTAGGGCTACGAGAGCAAAGCGAGTAGCAGCATCCGCATCAGCATTGCCCTGCGTCAGAGGGCCTGGCAGAGAGGTATGAGCACGTAAGTGGCCTATATAGAAGGGGTGAGACTGAGCACAAATGAGATCCCGAAGGGAGCGGAACAACGCAGAGGCATTAGTGGAAGGTTTGATATAGGGCATTGTCTCCAGTAGGGGGACTGACTTAGCAACATAAGCACTGTCAGTAAAGAGGTTGAAGGGCTGTGAAGGGAATTGTTTAAAGACTTTGAGAACAGCGCAAAGCTCCACTAATTGGGCAGAGGAGTATGGGGTATGGAGAGAAGTTGGTTGTCCGTTTATCACGTACGCAGCTGTACCATTAGCTGATCCATCAGTGAATATAGAGGGAGCGTCCTTAATAGGGTCATAAGAAGTATTAAGGGGAAAAACAAAAGAGTGAATGTTGGCAAACTGAATAAGGGGGTCAGAAGGATAGTGATTGTCAATAATGCCCATAAAGGCAGAAAGTGCTATAGGCCAATCATCATCAGTCTGGAGAAGCCAGTTGAGTTGGTCAGGACTGTAGGGGAGGAGGATTGTGTTTGGATCTTTGCCAAAGTGTTGGCGGGAGAGCTTGCGAGCCTTTATGATGAGTTGAGCGACCAAAAGGGGATAAGTGGTTATGACTTTAGTAGGAGAAGAAGAGAGGTGAACCCAAAGCAGGGGAGAGCCACGATTGTGGTGAGGGTGCCTTTGCCAAAATACACCAGTAGGAGTATGGGTAGGAGAGCAAACAATGAAAACCAGGGGAAGGGCATAATTTATCTGTTGGGCAGTCTGGAGGTTAATGGCCTTGTTTATTTCTTTCAGGGCAGCAAGGGCCTGAGGGGTAAGTTGTCTAGGGGAGGTAGGGCTGGGGTCTCCATTTAAGATGTCATTGAGGGGTAGAAGAGCAGCAGTGGGAACCTTTAAATAGGGTCTAAGCCATTGAATGTCCCCAAGCAATTTCTGGAAGTCATTGAGAGTGGAGAGATGAGAGGTGCGAAGTTGAATTTGGGGGGTTAGTACCTGTTGATTTTTTAGCTCATAGCCCAAATAAAGGTAGGGGTCAGCAGTTTGAACCTTGTCAGGAGCAACTTGAAGCCCATATGATTGCAAATTGGACAGTAGGCTCTGGAGGCAGGAGGAAAGCAGGTTCTGGTCACAGGCAGCTAAAAGAATATCATCCATGTAATGAAGAATGTAGACAGAGGGAAAAGTCTCCCTGAGGGAGTCAATGGCCATGGCCACAAACTTTTGACAGAGGGTGGGGCTGTTAGCCATACCTTGGGGCAAAACCTTCCATTGAAAGCGAGGCATAGGGCCACGAAAATTTACTTGCGGGACACTGAAGGCAAAGCAGGGCCTATCCTCAGGGTGTAGAGGGATGGTAAAAAAGCAATCCTTTAGATCAATAACTATTTTGAAGGAACCATAGGGAATGGCCACCGGGGAAGGAAGTCCTGGTTGGAGTGCCCCCATAGGGACCATGGCTTTATTAACAGCTCTAAGATCCTGTAGCAAGCGCCATTTGCCAGATTTTTTCCGAATGACAAAAATAGGGGAGTTCCAGGGGGAGGTAGAAGGCTCGATGTGGCCAGCGGCAAGTTGTTCCTGCACTAACAACATTGCAGCCTCTGTTTTCTCATGTGAAAGCGGCCATTGGTCAACCCATATAGGGCTTTGGGTTTTCCAACTAATTTTATCAGCATGGGGTGCAGGGATGGCAACGGCCACTAGGGAAAAGAAGACTCAGGGGCATACCCAAGGGCAGAGCGATCGAGTTTCTGGGGAGGAGAAATGGGCTCTGTTATGCCTTGTAAATTTTTTCCAAGTCCTTTCCCTGGAATAAAACCCTGACTAAGCATTTGGGAAGTGACAACACTATTGGGGCTACAAAGAACCATATTCATTTGTGAAAGAAGCAGAGAGCTGTTTAGGAGCAGTGCATTCACAAGAGAAGTGTCCAGGTTGTTTACAATTATAACATGTTTTCGTACCCTGAGTGAGACCAGCAGAACAGAGAGCAGCTCCAATTGCTAAGCCCATGGCGTGGGAGGAGCCCACACCTGCACATAACTTGATATAATCAGATATGGTCTCCCGCTTGTGAGAGCGGAGAATAGACTGACAAGCAGGATTAGCATTCTCAAAGGCCAGGTGTTTGTTTGATAAAGGGGCTGTTGGTTTCCCCAACACCAAAAAGGCACTCAGCAGTTTCATTAAGTCTACTAATAAAGTCACTGTAAGGCTCTTCTGGACCCTGTGTAATACTAGCCAGGGAGTCGGTGGTGGCCCCTTTAGGAGGGAGGCGCGGCCAGGTGGCGAGGCCTGCCTGTTGTATTTGGGCTAAAAGTCCGGGGGGGTAGCGTGCTTGCCATTTGTTGGAATCGTAGGGATGTTCCCCCAACAATTTTTGTTTTGTCCAATTTTTAGAAACAGCCTTTTGTAAATTATGGCGAGCAAAGTCAGAGCAGTTTTCATTAAATTCAGTGTGCCATAGAACAAAATCTCTGCTGGAGAGAGCCACGCAAGCAAGGTGATACCAGTCATTAGGCGTAAGCCATTTGTCACTATAACTTTCCAGAAGAGTAAGAGTAAAGGGAGCCGTGGGCCCGTAATTGGAGACGGCTGCTTTTAGCCGCTCAAGAAACTTTAAATTAAGAGTTTTATATTTAGGTTGGGGAACAGACTCCGGGGCAGGTTCATCCTCAGAATCAGAGGAGGCAGCATTCCCATCAGCTGGAGTAGCCGAGGGAGCAGGCTCCTCATCAGAGTCTGTATTGGATGCAGGGAAGGGAGCAGAAGCGGGATCAGAGCGAGCCTGTGTGCGAGTAACAGGAAAAGCAAGAAGGCCAGTATTGCGGGTGTGTGCGTCTGCTTTTGTTTTGCGCCTGCGGCTGTCAGAGGAAGGATTAGAAAAGGCAGCAAGTTCTTTTGTGACAGAATCAAGTTCCTGGAGAAGCTGCAGCTGAAGTTTTTTATCCTGAAGTGCGCTATGGAGGTCAGAGACAGAAGCTAATGTGGCAGATTGTAGTTCTGTGAAAGGAGAGTCAGTGAGAGGTTCAGCAGGCGCAGAGGGAAGCAGGGCGGCAGAGTGGTCGAGGACGGGAGCGCAGAGTGGCGGACAATAGGGAGGAGGTGATACTAGAGGAGCTTTACTGGTGGGGCCTACATCAAGCAATGGGGGAAGGGGTGAACCAGCTTCAATATCCACTAGGGAGGGATAAAGGTGGCAGGAAGGCTTTTCAGAGGCAGGAGAATTAGGTCTCTCTTGAGTTTCATCTTCAACAATGACAGAGGTGCAAGCAGAAGGGGGCCTAGAAGAGCGTTTAAGAGCAGCCTCTCCCTTATTGACAAGGATGTGTACAGCCATAGAGTGATTGTGGACCTTAAGAACATCATTTATAAGATTCCAATAAGAGTAGGCAGAAACAGGGACCTTCTCGGGGCCAAAGGTTTCATAATAATCACGTAAACAATCTCCAACTCTTAACCAAGTTTTTTCATTTATAGTCCCATCCTTTGGGAACCAAGGACAGAGATCACCAATATAATCTAAAAATATCTTTAAATCTTTTCTTTTAACCCTAGTTCCTCGTACCTTGAGAGCTTGTTTTAGCACAGTCACAAAAGAGTCTTCTTTTGAAAATGCTTGTCCCATGGTAAAGAAAAAATCCTATCTTACCTCACCGTCTGAGTGTTTCAACGGATCTGTCTCACGGGTGGGCAACTCCGTGGCAATCACCAGCAGGCCAGTGTCTAACCCCCTCTTTGGGTTGCGGCGGCCTCGGTGCAGGATCCCAATGGGCAGGTAGCAGACGGTGTTTCAGGCGATCCTAGGTTCGTGCCCCACGTTTGGGTGCCAGTTGCCCCGGCCAGCGGGGCTTCAACGGGAGCACGGACCAACCTGAAATGAAAGGGACAAGAGACACAAGGAGCCAACAGCAAGACAGGAGTCTGATCAAGCTGCCAAATTTTATTTTTCTCAGGGTGCCTTTTATACAGCAGAACAGAGGAGTTTGTCAGCAGTTTAGGTATTGCTACAGTTCTGTTTCAATAGGATAAGGTCCCGGACCCAAGGCCACAAGATGTTCCACAGCTGCAGGATAAGGCCCCAGCCCCAAGGCCATGAGATAACGACTCCCTCATTCTTTATGGGTTACATTTGTTCTTTCTCCGTGCATGGGTTAACAAACAACTGCAGACCTTGTGACTTTCCAGAACAGACAACTTATCACAAAATGGAGTCATTATTCAGGATGGAGGCACTTTTGGTTTCCTAGTGTCCAATGGTTCCCCACAGAATAGTGGGACTGGAGAGACAGGAGGAGTGGTGTTATAGTGAGATTGGTTAAAGGAAATGTTGAGGGTAGAGGAAGCATTTAGGGGAGTTGCGGCAAGGATTGGGCGTGACAGGGAGGCACACAGTAAACAAGAGGAGGCATTTACCTGGGAGGCATTAAGTAGATGGGCGACATATTGGAGATATACTGGCCAAGAATCCCATTTTACCTTATTGTTTTGGATGGCAGAGTGGAGGTGTTGTTCATTTTCTATAATTAATTGATTTACTTGATCCTTGGAGTCTGCAGGGACTAATTGTCTAGATATATATATATATATTTCCTGTAGGGTAGGAGGACCAGCCATCATTATAGAGTTTGCCTGTGACTCCCTTTTCCCAGCACTCATTCCAAGGGTCGGAGATAATAAGGGTAAACTCTTCTCCTTGGAGGCGGAGAATGCCATTTTTGTTGATGGCTTCATGAATATTGCAGCTCCAATATCTACACCCTCCATAGGTGGATTCATAATTTATGCAACTGCCCTCATTGTCATAAGAAAAGCAGGCATAAGGCCTATATGTAGCAGTAATAGTTTTGGGAGTGATTTTAAAGGTGAGGGCTGTCTGGCATCCCGTAAGAGGGCAGCGCCCTGAACAGAAAAGGGTGGTGGAGTCCTGGTTGATGGGACCTTCCTTTACTTGGAATTCCCATTGAAAGATGGCAGCAGTAGTTAGGGGGACAATGGGCAACAAGGAGCAGAGGAACAGTAGATGTTGGGGGTCGGCCGTTTTCATCCTGAATCCTGGGTATTGGAAACCTGGAAGAGAAAAGGGGGAGTTGCGTCAGGAACAGGGTGTTCTTGGGCATATATTACTGAGAACTTACAGGCTCGTTGATTTGTTTGACTAAACGTTCTGGTAGCCATCATGCGGCATCATTTTGGGTATCGAACACACAAACTGACCCGCGGCCCCAAATGAGGACTGGGTCTGGGCCATCCCATTTCAGAGTCAAAGGATCCTTCCACATAGCTTTGGCGAAGGCATTTTTTGTGTTTGTATGCCAAAAAAGATCAGTGGCTGAATGTCCTTGAGCGTCAAGGGTTAAGTTTAGGACAAACAAGGCATGATGAAGGATATTTTTTGGAGAGCCTTTTATGGGATATAAATCCCCCATTTTTAATTTTTGGAGGGTATGTTTAATAGTTTGATGGGCTCGTTCAACAATTCCTTGACCCTGGGGATTGTATGGTATGCCTGTAATATGTTTAATTTGTAGTTGATGACAGAAATTTTGGAATTTTTTACCAGTATATCCAGGACCATTATCAGTTTTAATAATTTGGGGCTTTCCCATGACACCAAGGCAATTGAATACATGAGCAATGACATTTTTTGAAGCTTCTCCAGCATGGAGGCTAGCAAAGATGAATCCACTAAAAGTGTCCACAGTGACGTGGAGGTACTAAAGATTACCAAATGAGGGAATGTGTGTTACATCCATTTGCCAGATCTCATTGGGAATTAATCCCCTAGGGTTCACGCCCAAGTGGGGGATGGGTAGGAGGGTGACACAGTTTGTACATTGTTTGACTATCTGGTGGGCTTGTTCCCTAGTGATTTTAAAAAGAAGACGCAAGGTTTGAGCATTAAGGTAATGTACAGAGTGAGCTGCTTTAGCCTGGGCCACAGGATCGAGCTCAACAAGGAAAGCAAACTGGGTGGCTTTGTCAGTCATGGCATTGCCTGCGGCTAGAGGCCCAGGGAGTCCAGAATGAGCACGAATATGGCCTATATAAAAAGGATGTTGCCTAGAATGTATGCATTGCTGAATGGAGAAAAAAAGAGGGGCAGCATTGGTACTGGGTTTTATGTATGGTACAATCTCCAAGAGAGGGATGGATTGAGCAATATAAGCACTATCAGTATACAGATTAAAGGAAGTATTTGGAAGTTGTTGAAAACCTGTAAAACAGCAAAAAGCTCCACCAGTTGAGCAGAGTGGAATGGGGATTGCAGGGAAGTGGTTTGATTGTCTACAGTGAAGGCTGCCACTCCATTAGAGGAGCCATCAGTGAAAACTAGGGGGACGTGGGGAAGGGGTCGGGAAGAGGTTAATGTAGGAAAAACAAATGGTTGAATTCTCAGAAATTGGAGAAGCTTGTTAGCAGGGTAATGATTATCAAGGGATCCCTGAAAAGAGGTGCAAGATATTGCCCAGTCATCATAATTTTGTATTAACCACTGGATTTGGGTAGTGGAATAGGGAAGAATGATTTTACCAGGGTCCTTACCAAATATTTTTCTGCTTTGGTCACGTCCAATTTTTATTAATTCTGCCACCCACAAGGTGTAAGGGGTAAGGACTTTGGGTGGTGAAGCGGGTAGATGGATCCAGAAGAGGGGCCCCTCCTGCCAGAACACCCCAGTGGGTGTAAAGTCAGTGGCACAAATGACCAGGAGAAGAGGCTTTTCATAAGAGATAAAAGTAACCCTTTGGCTCAGAATTGCAGCCTCCAATATCTTCAGGGCCTCTAGGGTGGGGGCTGTTAATGAGCGGCCAGGACAGGGTCTGGGTCTCCTTTAAGGATGTCAAACAAGGGTTTAAGCTCTCCAGTAGTTAGCTTGAGATAAGGCCTGAGCCAATTGATATCTCCTATGAGTTTTTGAAAATCATTTAAAGGTTTTAGATGATGAGTTCTAAGTTGAATCTTTTGTAAAAGAATTTTGTCATGAAAAAGTTCAAAGCCTAAGAATAAGTAAGGGGGTTTTAATTGAATTTTATCAGGAGCTATCTGAAGACCAGCTCTGGTAAGGGCCCTAGAAAGCTCTTGAAAGCAAATAAGGAGTTCAGTGGGATCAGGTCCGGCCAAGAGAATGTCATCTATATAATGAATGATATACAAGAAAGGCCATTTATGTCTAAATGGATCTATAAATTGGGCCACAAATTTTTGACACAGCGTAGGGCTGTTGGCCATCCCTTGAGGCAAGGCTTTCCATTGGAATCTCGGCATAGGGCCTCTAAAATTTACCACAGGTAAACTAAATGAAAAATGCTGCTGATCCTCAGGGTGCAAGGGAATTGTAAAAAAGCAATCCTTTAGGTCAATAATGATTTTACAATATCCTGCAGGAATTGCCACTGGAGTGGGGAGGCCTGGTTGTAGGGCTCCCATAGGTACCATGGCCTTATTAATTTCTCTAAGGTCCTGGAGCAACCTCCATTTTCCAGACCTTTTCTTTATAACAAAGATAGGAGTATTCCATGGAGAGGTGGTAGGTTCAATATGGCCTGCAGCAAATTGTTCCTGCACTAACATCGTGGCTGCAGCTAATTTTTCAGAAGTTAAGGGCCATTGATCAACCCACACAGGTTTTGATGCTTTCCAGGATATCTTATCTGCATGGGGTACAGGCATATCAACAGCCATTAGGATAAATTTTCGTAGCCTATTCCAGCACGATCAGTCTTTATAGTAACTGGGATTGGCTCCTTTGTTCCCTGAGAATGTCTGCCCAATCCTTGTCCTGGGTGGAAACCTTGATTAAGCATTTGGTGAGCTACCAACTCACTAGGGCTGCACATAATGAGTTGCATTTGAGAGAGGATATCTCGGCCCCAGAGATTAATGGGCAGGCCTGTGACCACATAAGGTTGAACAGTGCCTTGATTGACCTCCTCATCCTCCCATTGAATAACTTCAGAACTTTGTAATGGATTAGAAGTTTGTCCTATTCCTTTAAGATGGGTCATGGAGGCTGTGAGGGGCCAAGATGCAGGCCAGTCTTTACTGGAAATAATTGTGGCATCTGCACCAGTGTCTATAACACCTTCAAAGGTTTTTCCTTTTAACTTTAATTTAAGACGGGGTCTTGTTTGAGTGACCTCTTGAGCCCAGTAAATATCTGATGACCCAAACCCATGGGGGCCTCTCTTTTGTTTCCGGCAAGGTGCCTTATCATTGAGGGGCAATAGTATTAACTTACCAATCCGTTGGCCAGGAAGAATGGTAATAGGCCCCTGAAGGGCAGTAGCCATGAGTTTAATTTCCCCAGTATAGTCATTATCAATAACTTCTGGAGAAATGGTGAGGCCCTGAATGGTTGAACTGGCACGTCCCAAGATAAGGCCAAAAGTGTCCTCAGGTAGGGGGCCGTAGGAGGCGGCCGGTCAGGGTTATGATACCTGGCAGCCTCACCCTCCGACTCTGATTTCTCATCTAGGGAAAGAGGAGTATTAATGGGGGGAGTAACTGTAGATTTGTAGAGAATAGGATAAATAGATTTAGGGGCAGGTGGGTCAAGTGGGTCATCCTCGGACATAGGAACAATGACAGAGGGGCTCTGCACAGGGGGATTATTTGTCCCGCCCAGTGCCTTTGTCTCAGAGTGGCCACCGCTGCTGTGATGTCTGCCTGGTGGGCAGGGCAGTTCAGGGGAGGGAGCAGTAGCTGCCTCAGCAGCAGTAGCTGCTGCGCGGGGCTCCTGATGGTGGGGAGTTAGTTCATGAGTGGAAGGGGTCTAGCTAGGTTTAAGATTATTTTTAAGAAAGGATTCTCCATCCCTAACAATTTTTGAAATGTCCAGTTGGCACCGGTGGACCTGGAGGACATCATTTATTAAGTTCCAATAGGAAAAGGCCTGAACCGGGACTTTCTCAGGCCCAAAAGTCCTATAGTAATCCTTTAAACAATCTCCTACTTTTCCCAATCTTTTTTCATCAATGGTGCCTTCCTGGGGAAAACCATGGACATAAGTCTTCTAAAAAGAGGAAGAAGTGAACAAGATCTTTTTTTCTTAACTTTTACCCCACGAGTCTTGAGGGAGTGTTTAAGTCCCTGGATAAAGAGTTCATGTTTACTTAGGGTCTGTCCCATGATAGAAAGGAAAGAATAGAAATGGCAAGACCAGGGGACAATGTTCCCGGCTGGAGAACCGGCATGGGGGATTCCCCAGAATGGGCTTGGCATGAGCCTGTTCGCAATTTTAAGATTCCGGCAACCACTCTAAGAGCATTTACTGGTCTTTGCGTTACTGGGTTTGGTGGTTGGAAGAGAGGCTAGATAGGAGGTTTTTGCCAATGCCGGAACAGGCTGTCGGGACTCACACAGGGAGCTAGGGGCCTTCAGCCAGTGCCAGAGGGTAGCCCTGGCCAAGAGGCTTCAGTTGCCCTGTCGCTATGTTGTGATTCCACGTGATGGCGTGAACCAAAAGTAAAAGAGATGGAAAAGGAGTTTATAAGAATCAACAAATAAATCCTGCAATTCCTGTGTCTTGCAAATCTGACTGAATAGTCTCCATTTAAATGGTTTGCCTAAAAGTCTGCGTCACTCATCTTACCTTAATCGGATCTGTATCACAGGCGGGCTTTCTGTGGTGATCACTGTGCGGGTCTGTATCACAGGTGCGTTCTGCCTGCGGTGACCTCTATGTGGATCTTCACTCACCCCCCGGTGGGGTGGCAATCCAATGGCAGGGACAGCCGTCCACTCGAGTGACATTCAGGTTTCTCTTCATACCTCGAGCCCCACATTGGGCGCCACTTGCCCCAGCCTGCAGGGGTTCAACAGAGGCCCGAGGGGAAGTTAACCTGAATGGAAGAAGGCAAATAGACACAAGAAGGAGACCAAGCTGAGCGTTTGGTCAAGGTCTCGATTTTTATTTTTTACACAGTGGTTATATAGGGGAAGGAAAGGGGGGAGTAAGCTGCCTGACGTGATTTAGGGCCGGAATTGTTAGGAAACTAAGAGGAGATGTAACTGGGTGTTTATCTAATCTTAGGGAACCTCCATGCACAAATGCTGTCCCACTTGACCCCCCTCCCCTTCATGCATGCCTGGACACAGGCCAGCATGATAGTGTTCCCCCAGGGGACTTCCATGTGTGAACGCTGTCCCACTCGCTGCCACCCCACCCCTGTGAACAGACACCGGCCAGCAGACTACTGTTCCCCCGGGGGCCCTCCACCCATGAGCACCATCCCACTAGGAGCTTCCCCTCCATCTCCATGTGCAGACCCAAGGTAGCAAGCAAGTATTCCCACAGGGGACCCCCCCCACCATGTGTTATCCCCATATACCCACCCTGCCTTGTCACAGGACCCAGCAGTCCCATACACCCCTTGGTACATGGTCCCAAGGGGCCCACTGTCTCATGGCATCACCCCTCAGCATCTTGGAACCACCACACATTCCCATCCTTCCCCCCTCAACAGCCCAGCCCCAACATCAGTCTGCTTTGTCCCATTCCCCCTTACCACTTGAGCCAAACCATGGAACAACAAGCCCCTTCATCAGGTCCCTGGGCCGCCACCAGCATATCACAGACTTGGTCCCTCTGAGCAGGCAGACCCCTTTGCCATCAGAAGCCTAGTAGAAGCAAACATAGAAGGGAATAATCACTGAAGACACTTCAAGGGTAGACTGCAGCTTCCTTCTAAATTAAATAAGATTCCTACACTGTGATGGGCAAACCATAGTACAAAAGGAATAAAATGAAAAATCAAATGCAAGTAAATACAACAAGATTGCCCAGTCCCACAATGGAAGTCACTAATCAAAAAATAGAAGAGATAATAGGATAAGAACCCCAAAATGAAGATACAAGCTATGCAACCCTGAGCAAGCAAATAGCAGAACTTACAGAAAATCAACAAAGGGCCAATAATTGCATGAATGCTATCCTTATAGCAGAACTCCATTGTATAAATGTGCCATATCTTCATTATTCATTCATCAGTTGAGGGATATCTAGGCTGGCTCCATTTCCCAGCAATTGTGAATTGAGCAGCAATAAACATGGTAGAGCATGTACTTCTAAGGAAATGAACTGAGTCCTTAGGATATATGCCTAGGAGTGCTATAGCTGGGTCACATGGCAGATCAATTTTTAGCTGCTTTAGGAACCTCCACACCGATTTCCACAATGGCTAGACCAGATTGCATTCCCATCAACAATGTAGAAGGGTTCCCCTTTTTCCACATCCTCACCAGCATTTATGGTCATTTGTTTTCATGATGGTAGCCAATCTGATAGGAGTGAGCTGGAATCTCAATGTAGTTTTAATCTGCATTTCCCTGATGACTAGGGATGTAGAACAAATTTTCAGATGCTTATATGCCATTCATATTTCTTCCTTTGAGAACTCTCTATTTAGTTCTATAGCCCATTTTTTAATTGGCTTGTTTGATTTCTTATTATTTAGTTTTTTGAGTTCTTTGTATATCCTAGATATTAATCCTCTATCAGATATATAGCTGGCAAAGATTTTTTCCCATTCTGTAGGTTGCCTCTTTGCTTTATCCACAGTGTCCTTTGCTGTACAAAATCATTGTAATTTCATGAGGTCTCAGCAGTCAATCTGTGGCTTTATTGCCTGAGCAATTGGGGTTATATTCAGAAAGTCTTTGCTAAGACCAATACATTGAAGGGTTTCCCCTACTTTTTCTTCTAGCAGTTTCAGAGTTTAAGGTCTGATGTTAAGGTCCTTAATCCAATTAGACTTAATTCTTGTGCATGAAGAGAGAGAAGAATCTATTTTTATCTTTCTACAGATAAATATCCAGTTTTCCCAGCAGCATTGGCTGAAGAGGCTGTCTTTTCTCCAATGAGTATTTTTGGCATTTTTATCGAATATAAGGTGGCTATAGCTACCTGGACTTGCATCTGTGCCACACCAACTCCAGTGGAGTCTGTGTAGCATAGAGCCTAAACAGCTCGAATGGCTACTAGACCTGGGGTTTTGCATCACACGTGATTAGGCCCCCTGGAGGTCCCTGGCAGAGTCTTTGGTGTTTTGTGATTTGGGTCTCATTCTGCAGTGTGTTCTTTCTCTGGGTGCTTGCCTTATTGATTCTAGGAACTAAGCCCACTCAACTTAATACTGATAAAATCATGCTCTCAGCAGATAATCTCGATGGGCCTTTAGATGTTCCAGAAACTAAGAGTACAAAAACGGAAGCTTCCACCTATGGAGACAGCCCTAGCCTCAGTGACCCCAGCAGCCTTAACCGCGACGCCGGCTGTGTCTGAAAAGCTTGAATAGCTAATTTTTATTCTTGCTGAGAATGTAACTTTAACTCCATATGACCCTCCACTAACAGAATTGTTTGGCGGTCTGCAGTTTCTGATTCATGGCAGATGGAGGGAACCACCTAAATATAGAGGGCCTTATAATTGTGATCCTACTGATGCACCACTCCCTTGGACAGGAAAATATGATGAGAATCTAATCAGATGGGTAACATTTAAAGGAAAGAGAATCAAATATTATTCATTGAGTATATAGGAAATGATTAGGAGAAGCCGGCCCCCATGGTGTGCTTTGACGGATAAACAGCAACAAGAACTTAGATGGGAAGTATATGTATTCTTTGCTGTTAGGAATAAAAGATTGTATGATATATTTGGAAACCCTTTAAGTCAAGAAAGAATGTTGAAAGACCTAAGAGTTTGGGATGAAATGTGGGACCCCAATGTGAATGTAAGATGTTAATATTAGAAATCTTTAGATGTTAGTCATTAACCACAAATGTCTGGTCCTCCAGCAGCTACAGAAAGAGGAAGTTCCTGGGTATAGCAAGTTTATACTGAGTATATGTCATAAGGAGTTATTGTACTGATTTCATTTTTTGAAAACCTGCCAAATGGAGCAGTTCCTGATTGTTTCTGTATATAACTGAGACCTGAAAGTAAAGTTCTTTGCAGCAGAAATGACAACCTGTGTTGTCTGTCTGTCGCGTCGAATCCGTTCCTTACCTGAATATCCAAGCCTGGTCCCCCTGCAGAGACATCCCCACTGGGTGGTCTGCGGCACATCTGGGTCCTCTATTCTGTTCCATTGATCTACATGTATGCTTTTGGGCCAGTACCATGCTGTTCTTGTTACTATGGCTCTGTAGTATAGGTTAAAATCAGGCACAGTGATACCACCAGCCTTATTTTTGTTGCTCAGTATTATTTTAGATATTTGAGGTTTTTGGTGATTCCAAATGAATTTTTGGATTGTTTTTTTCTATTTCCATGAAGAATGCCATTGGAATTTTGATGGGGATTGCATTAAATGTGTAGATTGCTTTTGGTAAGATTGCCATTTTCACAATATTCATTCTTCTGATCCAGGAAAAAGGGGTGTTTTTCCATTTCCTAGTGTCCTCTGCAATTTCTTGCTTGAGTGTTTTATAGTTCTCATTGTAGAGATCCTTTATTTCCTTGGTTAGGTTTATTCCAAGGTACTTTATTTTCTTTGATGCAATTGTGAATGGGAGTGATTCTCTGATTTCATCCTCTGCGTGTCTGTTGTTAGCATATAGGAAGGCTACTGATTTATGTGTATTTATTTTGCATCCTACTACATGGCTGTAGGTGTTTATTAGCTCTAAAAGTTTGCTGGTAGAGACTTTAGGGTCCTTTATGTATAGAATCATGTCATCTGCAAATAATGATAACTTGATCTCTTCCTTTCCAATGTGTACCCCTTATATGTGTGTCTCTTGCCTTATTGCTATGGCGAAGATTTCCAGTACTATATTAAATAAAAGTGGGGACAGTGGACACCCTTGTCTTGTTCCTGATTTTAGTGGAAAAGCTTCCAGTTTTTCCACATTTAATAATATGTTGGCTGTAGGCTTGTCATAAATAGCCTTTATTATATTGAGATATGATACTTCTATTCCTAGTCTCTGTAGTACTTTTATTATGAAGGGATGTTGGACTTTGTCAAATGCTTTTTCTGCATCTAAAGAGATGATCATATGATTTTGTCCTTTAGTCCATTTATATAATGTATTACATTTATCGATTTGTGTATGTTGAACCATCCCTGCATCTCTGGGATAAAGCCTACTTGGTCAGGGTGAATGATCTTTCTGATATATTCTTGTATTCTGTTTGCCAATATTTTGTTGAGAATTTTTGCATCTATGTTCATGAGGGAGATTGGTCTGTCATTTTCTTTTTTTGTTCTATATTTGCCTGGTTTTGGTATCAGGGTGATGCTGGCTTCGTAGAAGGGGTTTGGTAGGACTCCTTCTTTTTCTATTTCATGGAAAAGCTTAAGAAGCAATGGCATTAGTTCTTCCCTGAAGGTATGGTAAAATTCAGCAGTGAATCCATCTGGGCCTGGACTTTTTTTTGGGGGGGGGGGAGATTTTTGATAACTGCTCGGATCTCCATACTTGTTATAGGTCTATTTAAGTGATTAATCTCACCTTGATTTAATTTAGGTAGGTCATATAAATCTAGGAAATCATCCATTTCTTTCAGATTTTCATACTTAGTGGAGTATATGTTTTTATAGAATGTTCCATGATTTTTTAAATTTCTCTGGTATCTGTTGTGATGTTGCCTTTTTCATCTCTAATTTTATTAATTTATGTCTCTTCTCTCTTTCTTTTGGTTAGATTTGCTAAGGTTTATTAATCTTGTTTATCCTTTCAAAGAACCAACTCTTTGTTTCATTGATTCTTTGGATTTTTTTTTGTTTCTATTTCATTAATTTCTGCCCTAATCTTTATTATTTCTTCCCATCTAGTGATTTCTGGTTTGCCTTGTTCTTCTTTTTCCAAGGCTTTAAGGTGAAGCATTAGGTCATTTGCTTGCAACCTTTCTAATTTCTTAATATAGGCACTTAAAGCTATAAATTTACCTCTTAGGACTGCCTTCATTGTGTCCCAGAGATTTTGTTATGTTGTGTTCTCATTATCGTTTGACTCTATAACTTTTTTGATTTCCTTCTTGATTTCTTCATTGACCCATTCATCATTTAGTAGTGTATTGTTTAGTTTCCATGATTTTGTGTATGCTCTATAGCTTTTCTTGCTATTGATTTGTAGTTTGATTCCATTGTGGTCAGATAGAATGCAAGGAATTATTTCAATTTTCCTGTATTTGTTAAGATTTGCTTTGTGTCCTAATATATGGTCTATTTTAGAGAATGTTCCATGTGGTGCTGAAAAAAAAATGTGTATTCTGCAGCATTTGGATGAAATGTCCTGTATATACCTGTTAGGTCCATGCCTCATTTAGTCCAGATGCCTCTCTGTTTATTTTTTCCTGGGATGACTTGTTAATTGATGAGAGTGGGGTGTTGAAGTTCCCCACTACCACTGTGTTTGGTGCTTTCTGTGACCGTAGTTCTAATAGCGTTTGTTTGATGAATTTGGGAGCCCCCATGTTAGGTGCATATATGTTTAGGATTGTAATGTCCTCCTGTTGGAGTGTGCCCTTAATCAATATAAAGTTACCTTCCTTATCTTTCTTGACTAAAGTTGGACTGAAGTCTACCTTGTCAGATATTAGGATACCAACCCCTGCTTGTTTTCTAGACCCATTTGCTTGAAACACCGTTTTCCAACCTTTCACTCTAAGATAATGTCCATCCTTTGTAGAAAGGTGAGTTTCTTGGAGAAACCTAATTGTAGGATCCTGCCTTTTTTAAAATTTATTTTTATTTTTTATTAATTTATTTATTTTTTACAATTTTTTTTCTTTATTAGTCAGTTTTGTATTCAGCAAATACAGTCAGTTTGGTGGATCCTGCCTTTTTAACCCAGACTGCAAACCTATGTCTTTTGGTTGGGGCATTGAGGCCATGATATTAAGAGATATTATTGAAAGGTGTGTATTTATGTTTGCCTTTTTTTTTTTTTTTTTTTTTTTTTTGTATTTCTGGTTCTGCCTTTGATCTCTTGTGTTAACTAGTATTTGAGTATTGTGTGTGTGTGTGTTTTTTTCCAGGTTCCTTAAATGTGTGCGTTTCCTTCTCTTCAGCATGGAGGATTCTTTCAAGTATTTTCTGTAGAGCTGGTTTTGTCTTCAAATACTCCTTTAGCCTGCTTTTTCGTGGAATGTCCTTATTTCTCCATCTATTTGAATGGATAGCTTTGCAGGATAAAGTAACCTTGGTTGACAGTTGTTATCTTTCAGAACTTGGAATACATCACTCCATGCCCTTCTGGCTTTTAAAGTTTGTGTTGAGTAATCTGCTGTAGTCCTGATAGGCTTGCCTTTGTAGGTAACTTGATATTTCTCTCTAACTGCATTCAATATTGTTTCTTTGGATTGTGTGTGCTAGTTTGATTATAATATGGTGAGGAGAGGTTCTTTCCAGGTTTTGTCTGGCTGGGGTTCTAAAGGCTTCCTGTATCTGCATTGGCACTTCTTTCCCAATTTGGGGGAAGTTTTCTTCTATGATTTTGTTGAAGACGCCTACTATGCCTTTGAAGTGAAATTCTTCTCCTTCTACTATTCCCTGAATTCTTATGTTTTATCTTTTCATAGTGTCCTGAATATCTTGAAATTCCCATTCATACTTTTCTATTAGTTTGTCTTTCTCTTTGTTGGACTGTATTAGATCTGCCACCTGGTCTTCTAGCTTAGATATTCTGTCTTCTCCTTCATCCTTTCTACTGCTGAGATTTTCTACAGAGTTTTTTATTTCATTAACTGTGTTCTTCATTGCTAGTAATTCTGACTGGTTTTTCTTTATTATTTCTGTTTCTTTATTTATGTCTTGTATTGACTTCTTTATTTCATTAAATTGGTTTCCTGTGTCTTCTTTGATTCCTTTGATTTTCTCTTTGATTCCTTTGATTTCTTCTTTGACTTCTTTGAACATATTTACAATCATTCTTTTGAAATCTTTCTCAGGCATTTCCTCTAACTTGTTCTCACTGGAGGTCATTTCTGATGCATTAATACTTTTTGGTGTATTTATATTGTCTTGATTTTTAGAGTTTCTTGTGTTATAATGTATATATTTTTGCATCTTGGGTTAAGTTAATGCTTGGATTTTCTAGTTAGCTAGGCATTCGTAGCTGTATCTATCGATCTGATGTTATATATCTTCAGGGTAGGAGCTTAAGGTGTTAGGTGTGGCTCGTAAGACTCTCTGAGTATCTACAAAGGTGTTCCTAGGGGTTGGGTTTGCCTGCTATGGGAGTATTCAAGTAGGCTGAGTGGAACAAAATACAGATAGATTCTAAAATTTAACTAAACAATGTACACATTCAATGAAAACAGCTCCAAGTATTTATGCAAGAGTAGGTATTATAACAACCAGATCCTCTATCAACAAAGACGTTAGATTTCTGGTCTGTTGAGGGTTCCAAGTCAGCTTGTGACCAAGTGAGACCCTTCCCTGGTGCAATCCCAGTTACCTTTTTGGATGATTTTGGTCTCAGTTATGCTGTGCTCTGCTTGCGTCCCTCTTTGGTGCTCTGTGGGTTCAAGTAGGCTGGCTGGATCGCTGGACCTCTGTTCTGTTTTCTGGAGCTGGGCACTGGCTTTTCCTGTGGGGAAAGCCGAGCCTAGCAGCTGTGGCCCCACAGACCTGGCACCACCACTGCTGGAGCTGCTGCTGCTGGAGCCCCCGCTGCTGCTGCCACTACTGTAGCCACCGCTGCTGCTGCTGGAGACAGCACTGCCAATGCTGGAGCCACAGCCGCCACTTCTGCTGCTGCTGCCTCTGCTGGAGCAGCTGCTGCCAGAGCCAAAGCCACCGCTGCCAGAGCTGGAGCCACAGCTGCCACTGCCGGAGCCACTTAGGCCTGCCTGTGTGGGCTCTGGATGCTCTGGATCTCTCCTACTTCTCTGTTGCCATTTTAATTTCTTCTACAACTCACTTTTTAGTAAAAGTGTATATTTTTCTGGGTATTCTTTGGCTTTTTCTCCCCTAGACTGCTTTGGTGTGGTTCCTAAGCCACCACCTTAACCGGAAGTCCCTGATAAAAAATAATGAATGCTATCCTTTGCTAGATTAGACCTATTAGAAAATGAACCAGGAACAGTTCCAAACATAGTTAAATGATCTGAAGGAGAGCAAAAAAAGAAAAAAGAGGACCTCAATAACCAGTTGGCTAAGCTCAATGATGACATAAACAAATGCAAGGTTGAATTCCAAGAAGCATTAAGAAAACCAGAAAATGATGTGAGAAGCGAACCCAACAGAGGGATGGAACCTATACATAAAAAAGCAGTAGAAAATACAAACCAAATTGAACAAGCCCCAAACTCTATAGAAGCTCTCAAGAATAGAGTCAGCCATGTGGATTATAGAAACTCAGAAATGGAAGACACAACAGAAGAAAGAATTTGAGTCCAAAATATTCAATAAGTTCAAATTTTTTTTGTGAACAGAACATGAGAGAATTGTGGGATACCCTTAAATGTCCCAACATATGGATCATAGAAATACCAGAAAAGGGACAAATTCAGAGCAAAGGTATGGAAAACTTATTCAACAAAATTATTGAAGAAAACTTCCCCACCCTCTCAAAAGAAAGTCCCATCAAGAAACAAGATGCAAACAGAACTCAAAACAGAGTGGACCAGGGCTGGCAAGATTGCTTAGTGGTTAAAGACTTGCCTGTGAAGCCTAAAGACGTCAGTTCAAGGCTCGATTCCCCAAGACCCATGTTAGCCAGATGCACAAGGGGGCGCATGTATCTGGAGTTCGTTTGCAGTGGCTGGAAGCCCTGGCATGCCCATTCTCTCTCTCTTTCTCTGCCTCTTTCTCTCTCTGTCTGTTGTTCTCAAATAAATAAAAATAAATAGTCTGGATCAAAGGAGAAATTCTCCAAGACATATTATCATTAAGACTCTAAACATCAGCTAGGGAGAAGCAACACATTACATATAAAGGTAACCCCATCAGAATTACTTCAGACTTCTCAATGGAAATCCCAAAAGCCAGAAGGGCATGGAATGGAACACTGCAAAGTCTAAGAACCTATGGCTTTCAACCCAAACTACTCTACCCAGCAAAAGTATCCCTCATAATAGTAAAAGAAAAGCTTTCCATGATAAAATTCAGCTTTACAACTATATGAACACAAAGCCAAACTTGCAGAGAGTACAGGGAATTCTCCACACAGAAAAATCAAATAATCAACCTCAAGTACCTACAAGAAGCAGATCACAATAACCACACACAGAGAAGGCACAAAAAACTCCAAAGTCCAAGAAAACCCAAAACCACATAAACCATCACAATATGGCAAGGAGTAAATCAAACCTCACAGTTATTATACTAAATATCAATGGCATAAGTTCAACCATCAAGAGACATAAGCCAACAGGGTGGATCAGAAAATTAGACCCCTTTATCTGCTGTCTTCAAGAAACACACCTCAACACTAAAGACAGACACCTCCTCAGAGTGAAAGGGTAGAAAATATTTCAAACAAATGGAAATAAGAAACAAGCAGGCGTAGCTACACTAATATCAGATAAAATAGACTTCAATCCAAAAGTAATCTAAAAAGACAAAGAAGGCCACTTCTTATTTATCAAGGGAATGATCCAATAAGAGGATATCACACCATCAATCTTTATGCACCAAATACAGGGGAACCACAACTCATCAAACAGAACCTACTTGACAACAAAACAGAAATAACCACCAACACCATCATAGCTGGGGACCTCAATATTCCACTATCAGCAATAGATAGATCATCCAAACATCCAAACCATAGATCAATTAGACCTAACAGACATCTACAGAACATTCTGCCCAAATCCGTAGACTACACATTCTTCTCAGCAGCTCATAGAACCTTCTCTAAAGGGCCATAAATCCTGCCTCCATATATTTAGGAAGATCGACATAATTTCCTGCATGCTATCAGATCACAATGCTGTATTGCCAGAAATTAACAACAAAAGATGCACCAGGAATCCCATCAGCTCCTGGAAACTGAAAAACCCACTTTTAATCAATAAATGGGTAGTGGATGACATAAAAAATGAACTTGTGAAAATCCACTCTAGAAATGAATAACAGTGAGAACATAGCACACCAAAACTTAACGGACACAATGAAGGCGGTCCTCGGGGGAAAATACATAGCACTAAATGCCTTCATAACAAAGATAGAGAGATCCCAAATCAATAACCTAACCATGCACCTAAAGGCACTGGAAAAACATGAAGAATCCAACCCAAAAAACTCCAGGTGGAAGAAATAATTAAGATCAGAGAAGAAATTAATGAATTGGAAACTAAGAAAATTGATGAAACAAAGAGCTTGTTCTTTGAAAAAATAAATAAGATTAATGAAAGCCTGGCCAATTTGATCAAGCAAAAAAAGAGATGCTTCAAATTAACAAAATTAGAAATGAAAAAAGAGATATCACAAAAGAGAAGTGAAATTGGGAGAATCATCAGGACTTATGTCAAAAAAAACTACACTCCACAAAACAGGATAATATGGAGGAAATGGATGAATTCCTGGACATATATCACCTGCCAAAGCTAAACTCAGAGCAGATTAATCTCCTAAACAAACCTATCACACCCATCGAGATTGAAAAGGTAATAAAAAAAAACCACCCCCAAAAGAAGAGTCCAGGACCATTTGTTTTCTTAGCTGAATTCTATCAAACCTTCATGAAAGAACTGAAACCAATTTTTCTCAAACTGTGCCACATAATTGGAGAACAGAAAAGCTCCCCAACTCCTCCTATGAAGCTACTATCACCCTAATACCAAAACCAGGCAGAGATGCCACAAGAAAATAAAACTATTGGCCTATTTCCCTGATGAACTTAGATGCAAAGATCCTCAACAAAATCCATGCAAACAGATTTCAACAACAAATCAAAAGCATTATCCCCCTTAATCAAGTAGGCTTCATCCCAGGAACACAGGGGTAGTTCAATGGAAATCTGTCAATGTAATACACCATAAAACCACATGATCATCTCATAGATGCAGAAAAGGCCTTTGGCAAGGTACAACATCACTTCATGATCAAAACATTGGAGAGAATAGGCATGGGTGGTTGATATCTCAACATAATAAAGGCTATATATAAAGCTTCTAAAGCCCAAATAATACTTAATAGGGAGAGACTGAAGGAATTCCCTAATTCCCACTGAGATCGGGAACAAGACAGGGGTGTCCACTCTCACCCCTGATTTTCAACATAGTACTGGAAGTCCTAGCTCAAGCAATAAGACAGGAAAAAGTAATAAAAGGAATACAAACTGGAAAGGGAGAAGTTAAGTTAGCCGTATTCACAGACAACATGATTCTATACATAAGAGACCCAAGAACCTCCATCTCAAAACTCTTAAAGGTGATTAACTCCTTCAGCAAAGTGGAAGGATACAAAATCAATGCACAAAAATCAGTAGCCTTTCTACATGCAATAGACAAAAATATAGAGAAAGAAACAAGCAATATTATCCCACTTTCAATAGCAACAACAACAAAATACCTTGGAATAACAGTAACCAGGGTTGTGAAAGACAATGAGAACATAAAACCACTCAAGAATGAAATTGAGGAGGACTTGAAAACATGAAAAGATCTCCCACACTCCCAGATAGGCAGAATTAACATTGTGAAAATAGCAATATACAGTTATATACAGATTTAATGCAATTTCAATAAAAATCCCAACATTTTCTTCACTTGGATAGAAAAAATGATCTGAAAATTCATATGGAATGGCATAAGGCCTCAGATATCTAAGCATATCCTCAGCAAAAGAAACACCTCTGGAGGCATCTAAAGCTATATTACAAAGCTATAGTAATAAAAACAACATGGTACTTACATAAAAACAGGATTATGGACCAATGGAACAGAATCGAGGACCCAGATTTGGGTTAAGTAACTACAGCTACTTGATATTTGACAAAGGCCCTAAAATTGTAGGCTGGAAAAAAAGACAGCATCTTCAACAAATGGTACTGGACAAATTGGATAACCATATGCAGGAAAATGAAACTCGATCCACACATCTCACCATGCACAAAAATCAAGTCCAAATTGATCAAAGACCTGAAACTCTGCTACTACTGGAAGAAAAAAGTAGGAAGGACCTTCCATGATATACAAATGGAAAAAGACTTCCTTAACAAAACCCCAGTAGGTCAGGAAATTAAACAATCACTCAACCATTGGTATCTCATGAAGCTGAAAAGTTTCTTCACTGACAAACATACAATAAGCAGAGCCAATAGATTACCCACAGAATGGGAGAAAATTTTTTCCAGCTATACAACTGACAGAGGCCTAACTTCTAGAATCTACAAAGAACTCAAAAACCTAACCCAAAAAAAAAAAAAAAAAAATCAAGCAATACAATCACAAAATGGGACAGAGAACTGGACAGGGAGTTCTCAGAGGAAGAAATACAAATGGCAAACATACACTTAAGAAAATATTCGTCATCCCTAATCATCAGGGAAATGCAAATCAAAACAACTATGGGATTTCACCTTACCCAAGTAATGATAGCAAACATTAAAAAATAAAATGAAAAGAAATGCTGGCAAGGGTGTGGAGAAATAGGAACCCTCACTGTTTGTGGGAATGTATGATGGTACAACCACTATGAAAAGCAATATGGAGACTCCTAATATGGTTGACTATAGAGTTACCAACAGACCCAGTTATTCCCTTACTGGGCATCTACACTAAAAGCTCCATGCCTCAGTTCAGAGAGATTTGCTCAACCATGTTTATAGCTGCTCAATTCATAATAGCTAAGAGCTGAAATCAACCCAGATGTCCATCATTAGATGAATGTATAACCAATATGTGGTATACCTACATGATGGAATTCTACACAGCAGTAAGGAAAAAATGACACAATGAAATTTGAATAAAAATGGTCAAATGTGGAATAGATCATTCTCAGCGAATTCACCCAATCACAGAAACCATAATTGTCAAATGGTCTCACTCATCTATGGCTCCTAACCTGAATCTGCTCAAAATGCTGACATACTTAATAAGCATCTCGAGGACCAGACAATAAGGACGGTGGGGTTAGAGGGGAGGGTAAGAGTGCAGGGGGAGGGGGGCAAAAACTGGACCCAAATGGCAATGGTACCATAAAATTCTATATCCTAAAAGACAGACTAAATGGTAGAGCCTTCTTCAGGTCCTTAGAGGGAACACCTGAACCACAGGGCCCTAGAGAGGGTATGATGAAGACTAACCTTAATCTTCTCTTGTTTCTGTCTCTCTCCCTCTTCTCTCTTTTATATTACCTATCCTTTTCTGTTTTCTTTTCCTTGGCATTGGCCTGTAACTTCCAGTACCAGCATGCAGTTAATATCCACAATGAGCTGTGGATCAGAGAGACCTAAAAGGTTTCCCAAAAGAAGACAGATTTCTGTCAGAGTACGTGACGACCCACCAAAGATTAATGGTAAGATCCTATGGCTAAAGACACCATATACTGTTGATACAGAACATGGAGTGTCCTTGACTGGAATCTGGAAGAGATTCAGTCCCCAGACAGTTAGCTTGTGTAGTGCCAGAAGGTGCTACATGAATGACTGGGGGAAAATAACCAACATCTGTCCAAGCAACTTGTGGTCTAAGCTACTCAGCAGCAAACAACCTGATGTGATGCTCACACAAGTGCAATAGTGGCACACAGCCATGTGTGGGTAACCAACTGCTCTTGATTTGGCTAATGGATCTACTCAGTGGAATGGAATACATAGCTGGCTCTGGGAAACAAGTCAGAACCATGAGCCACTCTCCATTGTCAAGCTCCCACCAATCATGGGCTACAAGAGGGTCTATACCTATAAAATTCTCTATAAAATAATAATGGTTATCCCATTTATCTGGGACTGACTTCACTCTGCATTGGAGAATTTGCTTGTCTTTTTCAGATGGACAGAGAACCTGAGGAGAGAATCAGCTCATTGCACCTCACCAGGGCCCCAGATGAAACCATAGAGTAATTGGGGAAATGAGAAAGAGTGTTGCTTTCTTGGTGAACCTGGTACTAGCACAAGGGTGAAGGAGATAGGTACAGAGAACACTCAACTCCTACCAAACCAGATATCCAGAGACACAGAGGCTTCTAAGACCTTATCACTGAAGTATACCTAAAACATACCCAACATGGCTCAGGGAAATTCCTGGAAGAGGGTGTGGAAAGATTTTTAGAGCTACATGTTGGCATATTATGCACAGAGACATTGCCTCTTACCCATAACTAATGGATAACCCCACAATGCACGACCCTCATTCCCCAATGAGGAGGGTACCTGTGGAGGGGGGAAGACAGAGAGGAGACTAACGATGGTACCAACATGGCTGTATACACACTGTGTACATAACTAATACTAATAATTAGAAAATGCACTTGAAAAAATGTCAGAAAAGCCTCTAAATTTCATTTACCTGCTGACTCAGAATCCATTTCTAAAAATTCATTAAAATTAAACAATCAAGAATAACAGGGAAGACTTTCGGGTAAGATGGCTGCATAGAAATCACACCAAAACAGTCTAGGACGGGACTTAAGCAAAACCACAGCAAAATACACTTTTCTTCTGAAAAGTGAAGGTGTATAGCTTTTTATTGGCCACAGCAGAGAAGCAGGAGGGACCAAGATCTACCAGAAAGGAGGAAAACAACCAGAATCCCACAGAGGTACTTGCAGCCCACTTGGCCTGGCACCCAGTTGCATGAGCAAAGACCAAACAAGCTGATTTTCCAATCTCATCAAACCTGAAGGGGAGAGAGCAGAGATCAGCTAAGGAGTTGTACAACTCAGGTTTTCTGCACACTCCTATCCCCCAACCATCAGAACCAGGATCCTCTGGAGAAGGCATTCAGCCCCTCTGGCAGCAGGGCATCCACCACAGCTGATTAGACCACCAGCTCCACAGCACAACATAGAGGGATCGAGGTGGGCACTCAACATTGGTGAGATTGGAAGCCACCCCAAAACGTAACAAGGCTCACTGACAAAAAAAGCAGGTACATAGGCCTGCACTGGTGTGCTAATTTCTCTTTCTATGTCAGGGCAGATGATGGGTTATATATTCGTGGTTGACTTTAACATTTTCAATTAAGCTATATTTGGGGGTTGACTATTGTTGCCTTTGATGCTTTTAGATTCATAGGGCATTTGTCTTTTCCTTCTGTCATTATTAGGGGCAGGGTGTGTTCAGACCCAGGCTGACCTGGAACCCACTTCAGAACAGAAATCTCATCCTCCCAGCAGACAGGATTAAGGGTATAGAGCAACACACACCCTTAGGGATTTTGGCTTTATAAAGTTATCTGTTTCAATCCCCCACTTGCATACTCTGTGCTGGTTTTTATTGAATGTGTATATTGATCAGTTGTATTTTAGAATTTTGCCAGTAAGTTGTTCTACTCAGCTCAGTTGAATAGGTAAATAGCAGGTAAACTCAACACCTAGAATTACTGCTGCAGTTGGATTGGAGTACAAGAGCTACACTTGGCACTTTAAACTCCAAATCTGAAGAACATACATAAAGTTGGATTTCCAAATCTAAGGGCACTGTAGATAATCAGAAAACTCAAGCATCAACTCAATTCAGAATGCAAAAATCACTACATTATAATACAAGAAACAGAAAGAAGCAAGTCAAAACAATACCACCAAAAATTATAAATCAATCAGAAATTACCCCCAACGAGACTGTTTTAGATGAAATGGCTGACAAAGATTAAAAAAAAAAAATTATCAATACTCAAAGAAATAAAAGAAGAAATCAAAGAAAACAAACTCCTGAAGGAATTCCAAGAGAAACAGGAAACCAGCTTAATTAAATAAAGAGGTCATTACATTACATGACATGAGTAAGAAAATAGAAATACTGAAGAAAAACAAGGCAGAAATTCTAGAACTGAAAGACACAGTAAGTCAAAAAGAAAAAAAAAAAAACTCTGTGGAAAGTCTCACCAATAGTATGGATAAAGGAGAGAACAGGATATCTAAAGTAGAAGAGCAGGTGGCAGATCTAGTACAGCTCAACAAAGAGCTAATAGAAAGGTATGAATAGGAATTTCAAGATATTCAGGACACTACGAAAATATCAAACAAGAATTCAGGATATAGCAGATGGAGAAGAATTTCAATACAAAGGCATAGTAGACATTTCCAAAAAAATCATAGAAGAAAAATTGCCCCAAATTGGGAAAGAAATGCCAATGTAGGTACGGAAAGCTTTACAACACCAAACAGACAAAACCTGGAAAGAACCTCTCCTCTCAATGTTATAATTAAAGTAATAAACACACAAACCAACGAAAATATATTGAAAGTAGAGAGAAAAAGCAAGTCACCTATAAAGGGAAGCCCATCAGGATCACAGCAGATTATTCAACACAAACGTTTTTTTTAAAAAGCCAGAAGGACTTGGAATGATGTATTCCAAGTTCTGAAAGACAACAACTCTCAATCAAGATTACTTTATCCTGCAAAGCTATCTATATAAATTGAAGGAGAAATAAAAACATTTCACAACAAAAACAGGCTAAAGGAATTCATGACAACTACTCAACACAAACTTTAAAAGCCAGAAGGGCTTGGAATGAGGTATTCCAAGTTTGAAAGGTAACAACTGTCAATCAAGAATACTTTATCCTGCAAAGCTAACTATACAAATTAAAAGAGAAATAAAAACATTCCACAACAAAAACAGGCTAAGGAATTTATGACAACTACACCAGCTCTATAGGAAATACTTGAAGGAATCCTTCATGATGAAGAAAAAGCAAATCACACACAGGAGGAAACAGGGGGAAAAAATGGACCATACTCAACACTTAAAACAAAAGAGTAAAGGCAAAACAGTAAGTATCACAAAATAAGAAGAATGGCAAGAATAAACACATACCTTTCAATAATAACTCTTGATATCAATGGTCTCAGTGCTCCAACCAAAAGACACAGGCTTGCAGAATGGATTAAAGGGCAGGATCCTGCTGTTTGTTGCCTCAAGGAAACTCATCTCTCAATAAAAGATAGACAATGTCTTAAGGTGAAAGGATGGAAAACAGCATTTCAAGAAAATGGGCCTAAGAAACAAGCAGGGGTTGCTATGCTAATATCTGTCAGGACAGGCTTCAAACCAATGAGGAAAGATAAAGAAGGTCACTTTATACCAATTAAAGGCACACTCCACAGGAAGATGTTACAATCCTAAATGTATATGCACCTAACATGGGGGCTCCCAATTTCATCAAATACTATTAGACTTATGGTCACAGATAACAAACACAGCTGTAGTGGGTAACTTCAATAACCCAATTCTCACCAATTGACACGTCATCATGAGAAAAAATAAACAGAGACATCTGGATTAAGTAATGTCATGGAACAAATGGATCTAACAGATATCTAAAGAACATTCCATCCAAACACTGCAGAATATACATTTTTCTCAGCAGCACATTAAAACATTCTCCAAACTAGACCATATGTTTGGACACAAAGCAAATCTTAACAAATACAGGAAAATTGACAGAATCACTTCTACACTATCTGAGCACAATGGGATTAAACTACAAATTGGCAACAAGAAAAACTACAGAGCATACACAAATTCATGGAGACTAAACAGTCCACTATTGCATGATGAGTGGGTCATTGAAGATATCAAAAAGGAAATCAAACAATTCATAGAATCAATGATGAGAATACAGCATACCAGAACCTTTGGGACACAATGAAGGCAGTCCTAAGAGGGAAATTTATAGCTCTAAGTGCCTATATTAAGAAATTAGAGAGTTCACAAATAATGCTTCACCTTGAAAAAGAAGAACAACGCAAACCAAAAATCAATAAACGAGAAGAAATGATAAAGATTAGGGCAGAAATTAATGAAATAGAAACCAAAAAAAAAAAAAAAAATCCAAAGAATCAATGAAACAAAGAGTTGGTTCTTTGAAAGGATAAACAAGATTGATCAACCCTTAGCAAATCTGCCCAGAAGAAAGAGAAAATAGACAAACATTAATAAAATTAGAGATGAAAAAGTCACCATTACAACAGATAACTAAGAAATTCAGAAAAATCATAAGGACATACTTTAAGAATATATATGCCTCTACGTTTGAAAATCTGAAAGAAATGGATGATTTTCTTGATTCACATAACATAGTAAAATTAAATCAAGATGAGACAAAAACATTTAAGTCAACCTATAACAAGTATAGAGATTAAAGCAGTTATAAAAAGTCTTCCAACTAGAAAAAAAAAAGTCCAGGCCCAGATGGATTCACTGGTGAATTTTACCATACCTTCATGGAAGCAGTAACACCACTGCTTCTCAAATTTTTCCATAAACTAGAAAAGGAAGCAATTCTACTGAACTCCATGTATGAAGCCGGCATCACCATGATACCAAAACCAGACAAAGACAGAACAAGAAAAGAAAATTACAGACCTGTCTACCTCATGAACATAGATGCGAAAATTCTAAAAAAAGGTTGGCAAACAGAATACAAGAATATGTCAGAAAGATTGTTTACCCTGACCAAGTAGGCTATATTACAGAGAGCACAGATGGCTCAACAAACACAAATTGACAAATGTAATACATTATATAAATTGACTGAAGGAAAAATCACATGATCATTTCAATAGATGCAGAAAAGGCATTCAACAAAACCCAACATCCCTTCATGATAAATATCCTATAGAAACTGGAAATAGAAGCAACACATCTCAACATAATAAGAGCTATTTTTTATAAGCCTACAGCCAACATAATACTAAATGGGAAGAAGCTTGAAGCTTTTCCACTAAATTCAGGAACAAGACAAGAGTGTCCACTGGGAGTCCCCACTTTTATCTAATATAGTACTGGAAGTCTTAGTCATAGCAATGAGGCAGATGACACTCAAAAAAGGGATACAAACTGGAAGAGATTCAATTATCATTATTTGCAGATTATATGATTCTATACATAAAGGACCCTAAAGACTCTACCAGCAAACTATCAGAGCTGATAAACACTTTTAGCAATGTAGCAGGATACAAAATAAACACACAGAAATCAGTACCTTTCCTATATACTACTAACAAACATGCAAAGGATAAAATCAGGAAATCTCTCCCATTCTCAATTGCCTCAGAAAACAAAACAACCCCCCCCACCGCCAAAAAAAAAAAAAAAAAACCAATAAAGTGCCTTAGAATAAACTTAACCCAAGTGTGGTGGTTTGATTCAGGTGTCCCCCATAAACTTAGGTGAATCCTAGGTTCCCAGCTGATGGAGATTTGGGAATTAATGCTTCCTGGAGGCAGTGTATTATTGGTGGCGGGCTTATGGGTGTTATGACCAGTTTCCCCATGCCAGTGTTTGGTACACTCTCCTGTTGCTATTGTCTACCTTATGTTGGCCAGGGGGTTATGTCCACCCTCTGCTCATGCCATCGTTTTCCCCTTGCCATCATGGAGCATCCCCCTCCAGCCTGTAAGCCAAATTAAATCTCTTCTTTCTCACACACTGCTCTTGGTTAGGTGATTTCTATCTGCAATGCAAACCGGACTGCAACACCAAGGAAGTGAAGTATCTCTACAATGAGAACTTTAAAACAGTACTCAAGCAAGGAATTGCAGATGAACCTAGGAAATGGAAAGACATCCCATGTTCTTGGATTGGGAAAATCAATATTGTGAAAATGTCAATGTTACCAAAAGCAATGTACACATTTAATGCAATCCCCATTAAAATTCCAATGGCACCAGGAGTGGTGGTGCATGCCTTTAATCCCAGCACTCAGGAGGCAGAGGTAGGAGCATCACCGTGAGTTTGAGGCCACCCTGAGAATACAGAGTGAATTCCAGGTCAGCCTGGATGGGAGTGAGACCCTACCCTGAAAAACCAAAATAAGAAAAAAAAAAAATTCCAATGGCATTCTTCATGGAAAGAGAGAAAAGAATCCTAAAATTCATTTTGAAGCACAAAAACCCTCAAATAGCCAAAACAATTTTGAGCAACAAAAATAAGGCTGGTGGTAGCACCATACCTGATTTTAAGGTATATTACAAAACCATAGTAACAAAACCAGCATTATACTGGCACAGAAACAGGCATATAGATTAATGAAACAGAATAGAGGACCCAGATATTAATTCAGGCAGCTCCAGCCATGTGATTTTGGACAAAACTGCTCATTGGAGAAATGACAGCCTCTTCCACAAGTGGTGCTGGAAAAACTGGATATCAAATGTAGATGGATGAAAATAGATCCTTGTCTCTCTTCATGCACAAGAATCAAATCCAAATCAATCAGGGACCTTAGTATCAGTCCTGAAACTCTGAAACTGCTAGAGGAAAAATTAGGGGAATCCCTTCAACATATTGGCATAGGCAATGACTTTCTGAATATAACCCCAGTTGTTCAGGCAATAAAACCACTAATTAACCACTGGAACCTCATGAAATTACAAAGCTTTTGTACAGCAAAGGACGCTGTGGATAGATCAAAAAGACAACCTACAGAATGGAGGAAAATCTTTGCCAGCTATATAGATGACATACAAACATCTCAAAAAGTATTCCACATCCTTAGCCATCAGAGAAATGCAAATTAAAAGTACTTTGAGATTCCACCTCACTCCTGTCAGAATGGCTATTATCAAGAAAACGAATGACAATAAATGTTGGCAATGATGCAGAAAAAGGGAAACCCTTCTGCACTGTTGGTGGAAATATAATCTGGTACAGCCATTGTGGAAATCAGTGTGGACGTTCTTGAGACAGCTAAAAATAGATTTACCATATGATCCAGCTATAGCACTCCTAGGCATATATCCTAATGACTCTTCTCACTACCTTAGAGATACTTGCACAACCATGTTTACTGCTGCTCTATTTACAATAACTATGAAATGAAACCAGGCTTCTTGTCCCTCAACAGATGAATGGATAATAAAGTTGTGGTACATATACACAATGGAGTTCTATTCAGTGGTAGAGAAAAATGAAATTTGCAGGGAAATGGATGGGTCTGGAAAGGATTATACTAAGTGAGGTAACCCAGGCCCAGAAAGCCAAACGTAACGTTCTCTCTCATATGTGGGTCCTATCTACAATGTTTAGACTTGTGTGTGACAGGGCACCAAAAATTGGTAGCAGAGGCTGAGTAAGCTAGAAAAAGGCTATAAGGAGTCATGAGAGGTAAGGACTTAAGGGGATGGTATTGTATATATGTAAGCAGAATAACAGATTACAGGTAGTGGAATGGCCTAAGTGAGGGCAGGGGAAGAAATTGAGTATTAGGATGGGGTGGTCAATCAAAATTCCAGATATTCTGAATAAGACATATAAAAACCTACTTATTTGGATAATGGCACATTCAGAAGCCATGTATCACTACTAGAAAAATTCAGTGTGAGGGATGGGATACCTTCCAGTGAGTTATTGGCCAGGGAGTTCCCTATTGCCTCCAAAATGTTACAGGCTATTGCCAAGGCTCTTGGTTTTACACTAGGAACAGATGGTACTCCTATTGCTGAAGAGTTCACATGCCTGAGTGGCAAGGTCACTGAGAAATCAAGCTGGGGCTGAGATGACAACCTCCTCCCCATAGGCCAGCCAACTGAAAGCTGGAAAAGTTGCACTGCATGCAGCCCTATGTGAGGCAGAAGTCATCAGTGGTGAAAACAATGGACATTGGAAGCCTTAAGTTTTGCCAGCCAGGTCAAATGACTGAATGGGTGCAATAGTGGCATATCTGCTCTAGGGGAAACCAACTGCTCTCTAATTGGACTGGAGGCCCACTCTATGGGAGGGAATACATGCCTTGTACTGAAAACCTAATCAAAAGTCTATGGCAGGGGATGCCATGAGCCTTAGGGGGATAAAGCCTGTTCTTGTCTGGTTACATGCATATATTATGTTCACCAAACTGCCCTGAAAGCACTACGTGTAATGTTCATATTCATATATTAATGCTACTCTGACTTTTGGTTAGAGAAGCTTCTCTTTTCAGATCACAGTGACAAGGATGACCCAAAAGGCAACATAGTGCTGAGAAGAATGACAGAGGAATATCCAGCACTGAAACATCTCTATCACATTCTCCAAGGCTCAGGGTCCATTGTGGAAGAGGTGGCAGAAAGAATGTAATAGCCAAAGGATGGCCTCAATATCCACAACTGCACAGTTCCTTCACAAGACCCTCATAATAGGAGAAAAAGATGACATCAAATTAAAAGTGAGACTAATGGAGAAAGGGAGGGGATATGATGGAGAGTGGAGTTGTGAAGAGGAAAGTGGGGAAGGGGAGGGAATTATCATGGGTCATTGTCTGTAAGTATAGGAGTTGTCAATAATAAAATTATACAATAAGAAAAAAAAAAAGAATAAGAGGCAGTGCATGGTGATGCATGCCTTTAATTCCAGCACTTGGGAGGCTGAGGTAAGATCTCTGTGAGTTCAAGGCTACTGAGACTACCAAATGAATTCCAGGTCAGCCTGGGCTAGAGTGAGACCCTCCCTCAAAAAACAAAACAAAACAAACAAACAAAAGAATAACATGAAAAACTTAGTGACAAGTGCATCTATGGCAGCCTTCTCAATGCCTCCCAAACACGGAATGGGAAGTTACTGTGTGGGAATGATACTACTGAGATCATTGTACTAAACTCTATGAACTCTACTTAAGGCCATTAGAGAAATTACTAAATCTTTTGATGCTACTTTTGGACCATAAAATAGCTACACATGCGCGCGCACGCACACACACACACACACACACACACACACATATGCATGCCTTGGAAAGCCACCCTCGCCCCCAATATTAAGGATGGTTCACATTGGCATGTGAGTATAAAGAAAGGGACCAAGATTCCTCTACAGATGTGCTCAAAGAATAACACATAGAAGCCAGGGATGGTAGCTTGTGTATATAATCCCACCACTCAGCAGGCTGAGACAGGATTGCCATGAATTGGAGGCCAGCTTGAGCTATACCGTTAGCTATAGGCCATCCTGAAGTACAGAGTGATACCATGTCTCAAAAAAACAAAAACAAAACAAAACCAAATAACAAAAGTTTTTATTTCCTTATTCTTCCTTGTTTTTGTGCCTTTGTCATATACCACTAACCCCAGGCTTGGGCTAACCTCATGGTTTTTCCCAGATTTGCAAAGATGTGACTGATTTTTTTTTTTTTTTTTTTTTTTTTTTTTTTTGCCTAAACATGTGGGTTCAGTTCCCAGGGAAGGCTAGGCATCAACTCATATTTAAAGATCATCTCTCTCCTTGTTCTTTCTCCAGTGTTTATCAGTTCTCACTGCACAGTGGTATCATGTGTCTCTTTCTCTCAAATATATAAATAAATAAATGTTTAAAAAAGAAATTCTTCTATAAGAGATGATCTTCCTTGCTTCACAGAGAGATTTTCTGGCACAAAATAAAGTTCTTGCCTTAGTTCACGAGTATTCTTCTCTTTCAGAAAGTTGTATTACAAAAATAAATATGAAACTCATGTCTTTGTTTAGAGAACTCTCAAGTTTGATTAGTATGGGTACTATAACAGGGCTCAGAAAGCCACCAACATGGTAAGCGATGCTGTCATCAAGGTACATCCACTCTGAGACCCTCGACTGCTCTGACTCGCCACTTCCTTGCCTCTCACCACGTTAATCCTTTAAAAGTAGAACAGTGACATGAGCCAGTGACCCAAGAAATTCTACTCAATGTAATGGCTTTAAAAGTTTTCAGAGGGTGACTGTTCAATTGGTCCAGACTTTACATGGGAGTCATCCTTTGTAAAACATTTACTTATCTAACATTAAAAGAAAAATAGTGCAACATAAGTGCTTTGCAATTTGAGCACTCTGTGAAGGAGGAAATGCCTCTCTTGGTTACTGTAAATAAAATGTACTTCTTGTCTTTTCTGTGGACTTTATTTCTCCATATATTAGATTTAGTTCAAGGGTTCCTCTCCTATGAAAGAACCCACTCTGTGCAAAGCTTTTTGGATGCAGCTTTTTACTGTGAATAGTAAAGGCTCTTGGCCTGTGATTCAAGTGTCTTGCACATTATGTAGCACCAATGAAACAGTAACAGGCTAGTTTGTTGCCTTCAAGTAGGATGAAATCTCAGATCCTGACCAGTTACTGACAGATGTCAATTACTTATTCCTAGTAACAGCTAGCATTTTGAACACTATGACTTCACTATTAACAACTTATTAACATGATATAAGATAGTATTTCCCAATACTAACACTACAATAAAAGCCCATCTAATTCCTGTGAATTACCCTGAGTGCACCCAAGTCCAGTAATAATTTCACTGTCAGTCTGAAGTACTAAGAGCACCAAACCCAGTGCTTGGCGCCATGCCTCAACTTTTGGTATAATGGTGTCATACACCCTGGGAACCTGTTCCAGGTTATCTGAAGAAACTGAATGAAAAATTCCACTGCTTAGTTTACTATATTCACTCAAGATGTAAGACGAAGGAGAGCCAGAGTCCATGGCATTTTGCAGATGGTGTTGAATGAATGTGCTGGCTTCCATTGCAGATGAGTAACTGCCAGTGTTACACATGAGAGCTGAAAGGTATCTGTGCCACCCACTGGCCAGGCACTTCAGCACAGTTGGTCTATAGATTGGCAGAGATGAGGCCAACCAAGAGGAAGTATTAGGAAGCCATCTAGAACAATTATGGTTTCCTTTTTTCAAAGACTGCTCAGCAAGAATATGAAGATGGCTAAGACACAAAAATTCAACTGCTCCACCACCAAGAAAGACCTTTTCCTCTTTCAGAGCATGATACAGACGATATGCACAAGACCAGAACCTGTCCTCTTTGGTTTGTATTTGTACACTGACTGGGCTAGTGAGCACGGCTGTCATCAAATTAATTCCTTCTGTTTTTAGCAAGATTGCTGTTCTGTTGTTTCTGTCCACATCCTGGGGACTTTTCCAGAAGGTCACAGAGACCCCGCTGCCCACACAGTCTTCATTCACTTGAGTAATATAGGTTACCTGTACTGCTCCCGAAGCCTCGGCAAATGCCTGTAGCACAGTGCCACTCACTGACCCAATCACTAGCCGCTGACTATGCATGCACTTTTCAGTCAAATGTTCAGATACATTTCCTTGTACCAAGATGAGGTTCACATTGAACTGGGTTAACATCTGCAGTACACAGTTTGTCCACAGTTCTTCTGAGCTGTCTTCTGGAAGCTCCCCTGTATCTAGAACTGTCTTAATATCTGTAGACCTATTAAATCCCAGGTGGCGGTAATGCTCTGTAAGATCACCTTCAACGAGAGCCACCCGGACAGGCTGATTCTGCAATTCCTCAATCAGAGTAATACTAGACATAGGTACAACAGTGACATATCCTGGACAAACACAAGAAAAAGCTTCAGGCAAGCCTGGGAGACAGCAAGTGAGGAGTCTTGAAATGTCAAACACAAATGGGGCCATGCTGTGGCCTTTCCGCAGGTACACATTCTGCCACTGCAGTTGCACTGCAGCTTCTGCTAATGCCATGCTGCTGTGGTCTCCATGACTCAAGCCAACTGCCAACTCTGTCAAATCATTATGTGTACTAGTTTTGGGAAAAGTCGAACCATATCGTTGTAGAAATCTACTGGGTTCATGTATCCCGTGGCTATCATCTGTCCTATTAAAATGCCTACTATGGGTCAGTACTGACTTTCTACAAAAAGTATCTGCATGCAGGCTGTCTTTCAAAGATTGTGGCATGTTTTTATCTGTTTCCATCTTAGCCTGAGCTTTAAAGAATTCAGGCAATTTATCAGGTCTCCCAGAAAGACTGTAAGTGGCCATCCAATGAGATGTACCATCACTGCTACCATGTTCTTCTAATGTCCTGGTACATGAAGGCATTTGTAGAAAAGGACACAAACTGACTCCAACAGTTTCAAGTGCAGAAAGTGTCCGAATGGTGTTCATGTGGTCAAATATACTGTGAATGGGTACTTGAAGGGAAGTGACCACTTCACTGCAGGAGTTCAAGCCTTCTGACATTACTGATACTATCACTGTAGTGGGGACACCCAGATGGAAACACTCTTCAACGGCACTGCTCCACACACCAATAAGAAACAAAAGAGTACTTGTTCCAGTTCTGTATGTGCCATTCTGTGCTTGAACTGCCTCACTGAGAAGATGCCCCACTGCACTGGTTAAATCCAAACTTCCAAGGAGCCCAACTGTTGAGTTGACTAACACGCTTTCATGACACTCTGTGTTTAAAATAAACTTAGAGGCCCTTGCTGGGCCTAAGAAACTTCTTCCTGTTTCTGCAAACAATGAAAGTTGTTGAAGTCCTATGTGTCTTCTTTTGTTTATGACCTTGCAAGCCATCACCATGCATCTGCAAAGAAACAAATACTTGGAATCATAAAAAGTCACGATGACAAATTATACTTTTCAGTCTGCAAGCCTGGACCTGAGCTTGGCCCTTCTGACTAGATGGATAGTGCCTCAGTTTCCACATCTGGAAAACAGGATAGTAACATGAACCAATTCTCACTTCTATGAGAACAGTGCTTAGAATAGAGCCTGCAAACTTTATTAGTGCTTAGAAATGGAACTGCTGTGATAAAAAGACTGTCTAACAACTCAAGAGGTAGACAACAGTGAAAGAGGGATGGATAGACTGGGGCAGATGGGTTAGAGTACTGATTACATTACTAAGAAAAAACAGTGCTAATTTAAAGGGTGGTTCCAGAGCAATTTGACTTCCTCTAGATATTTTGTAATCCACATCTGCAAATGAATAGTACCAAAAGACTTTAGCTCAATGAAAACAAAACAAAAACATAACCTTTTAAACTGGGTACTCAACTGAAAAGCTATTTGTAATAAAACTACTTGCTTTGTGAGATCTGTTATTTAAGGTACTAAAGCTAGGACAAGTGCTAGCTTCGGCAGCACATATACTAAAACTGGAACGATACAGAGAAGATTAGCATGGCCCCTGTGCAAGGATGACACGTAAATTTGTGAAGTGTTCTAAAGCTAGGACAAAGTTCTCTTTCATATATTTTATGACTGAATTTTTTTTCTCTTTTTTATTGACAACTTCCATGATTATAAACAATATCCCATGGTAATTCCCTCCCTCCCCCCCCCCCACTTTCCCCTTTGAAAATCCACTCTCTATCATATCCCCTCCCCCTCTCAGTCAGTTTCTCTTTTGTTTTGATGTCATAATCTTTTCCTCCTATTATGATGGTCTTGTGTAGGCACTGTGAGGACATGGTATCCAAGCCATTTTGTGTCTGGAGGAGCACACTGTAAGGAGTCTACCCTTCCTTTGGCTCTTGCATTCTTTCTGAATATTTTTAAAAATATATTTTATCTATTTATTTACTTAAGAGAGGGGGGGAATGAATGGGCACAGCAGGGCCTCCAAATGCTGCAAACAAACTCCAGATGCATGTGCCAACTTATGCAACAGGCTTACGTGGGTCCCTGCGGAATTGAACCAGGATCCTTTGGCCTTGCCGGCAAGAGTCTTAACTGCTGAGCCATCTCTCCAGCCTTATAATTGGAATCATTTGAATTTCAAGTATCAAAAAGCAAACAATTAAATGTTTGTTCTTCCTCTAAGACTGACCATAAGTCTATAAATTTGCTTCTGTAACAACTGTATTTACTTATGAAGGAGAAGAGCTGTTAGGTCATTTTACAATCAATGGAAGCCTCCTACAGCTTCCAGGACTAAGAAGGAAAGTCAGGACAGCTCTGGACAAAATTTAACAAATTACTTGAAGCCTATTATAAGTCCTCTTTTCTGCACATGGATTCAAAAAGTTCTCATGTACCATCCTCAGGAATGCTGTCCACATTTTTTTTTTTTTTTTTGAGACAATCTCTTACTGGCTTGTGGCTCACCAATTAATCTGGACTGGCTACTTGCTGTATGAGTGGAATCATGTACAAGTTGACCTTTCATTTAGCATGCTTTTGAGATTCTTCCACTGTAGCATTTATTCCACACTATACATCATGTTTTATACATCCATCTGCCTGCTGATAGACATTTGGGCTCGTTCTATCTTTCAGCTAGTGAGCCTGTACTATGACATTTATGTGCATGTATATATTTTTGAAGTTGATTTGAATTTTTGGTTATAAACCCAGGAGCAAAATTGCTTGGCCATATGGTAATTCTAACTTGTTAGTGAACTTCCAGACTATTTGCCCTAACAGCAGCAAGGGACAAGGTTTTGATTTCTCTGCATCCTCACTATATTAGTCTCCTAGGGCTGCTACTCAAAATCACCACAAAGTATAAGAAGGCCTAAAGCAGTGCATTCACACTCTGCAAAGTGAGATGCTGGCAGCACAGTACTCTCTCCAGACTGTAGGGAAGGATCCTTCCTTGCCGCTTCCAGTGTCTACTACACCTGGTGGTTCTTGGCTTTGGATTGCATAAATTTAATCTCTGGCTGTTCAAATGGTCTAAAATAATGACACTAGTTATTGGATTTAGGACCCATGCTAGTCCAGTATGACTTCATCTTAACTAATTACATTTACAAAGAATAAGCTCACATTCCAAGATTCTGGGTGGACATAAATCTTGTATGGCAGCATTATTTAGTCACTAGTGCACTCAACACTTTGTTCTTGCTTTTGTAAAATTGTAAACATCCCTAGTAGATGTGAAATGAAAGCTCATTGTGGTTTTGATTTTCATTTTCCTACTGACTAATGATGTTGAGTATTATTGGGCATTTGTATATATTCTTTGCAAAAATGTCTATTCAAGTATTCTACCCTATTTACTTATTGGAAAGACAGAGAGGGGAAGGAGGGAAAAAAAGAAGTAGGTAGAGAGAGAGAAAGAAAGAGTGGGTGTGCCAGGGCTCCCAGCCACTGCATATGAACTCCAGACACATGCACCACCTTGTGCATCTGGCTTATGTGAGTACTGGGGAATCGAACCTGGGTCCTTAGGCTTCACAGGCAAGCACCTTAACCTCTAATCCATCTCTCTAGCCCATATTCTACCATTTTAAGAGAGAGATTTTTTGTTGTTATTGAATTGTAAGAAATTTTTATATATGCTGGATACTAGGAAAACAGTCATGCAGTATTAGTTGGTTCCATGTTTATGAATCCAACCACTGATGGTAAATATTTTGGGGGCAGGGGCATCTGTACTGAACATGTAGATACTTTGTCATTATTCCTTAAACAGTGTATTGCAATAGCTACTTACATTTTATTAGGTATTATAAGTAACTTTAGAGAATGAGGCAAACTATACCTGAGGATATGTATATGTTAGAGTACAACAATTTGTATAAGGAACAATGTATCTGTAGATTTTAATACTTGGGATCCTGAAACCAATTCCACAAGGGTACTGAAAGATCAGTGTGTAGGATTTGTAAATGTAATCTCTCATTCTGTAGGCTGTATTGTCTGCTTTTCTGACAATGTACTTTGATGTATAAAAGTTTTTAGTTTTGATGAAATTCGCTAATTTGTTGTTCTTGGTGTCATAACTAAGAATCCAATGCCAAACTCACAGTCATATATATTCACCAAATATATATGGAGTTCTTTAGAGTTTAATACATTCATCTGTCTAGCTTGCTGACTGATGTGAGGCCAATTTCTGTATATGGTATATAAGGTAGAGGTCTTTGCATATGGATGTCCCAGCATCACTTGTTGAAGACTATTTTTTTTTCTCCCTTAAGTGGCCCTGGCACCAACAACAAAAACCAATTTGCCACAGATATATGGACTTATTTCTGGATTCTCAATTCAACTGGTCTATGAGATCATGTGAGGCTAATGTCATATGTCATAATAATTGCTACATTGTAGTAAGTTCTGAAGTAAGGCAGTGTGAGTTGTAAATGCTCTCCTCTTTACATTCATGTTTATATTTTTTCATTAACTGATTTGTATATCAAGATAGAGGGCTGGGCTGGAGATATGGCTTAGCAGTTAAGGCACTTGCCTGCAAAGCCTAATAACTGGAGTTCAATTCCCCAGTACCCAAGTAAAAGCCAGATGCAGTAAGCGGCAATGCATCTGGAGTTTGTTTGCAGTGGCTAGATGCCCTGGTGTGCCCATTCTCTCTCTGTGCCTCTCTTCTATCGCTCTCTGCATGCAAATAAATAAATAAATAAAAATATTGAAAAAAAGTAGAGGCACCTTTATTCCAAGTTCATGGACATCCAGTTGATCCAGAAAAATTGGTCAAAAGGGTAGCATCAAAAGGTCAGACTATCTTTGTTTGTTCTTCATTCTAACATATTTTAAGCATTTGCCTTGTATGAGGCACCTGGCCTGTAATATGATGAAACCCTCACAACAGTTTGAGGTTGGTACTATGATTATTCTATTTTAGTAATGTGGAAGATGAAGCATAATTGAATAACACATATATAAAAATCTAAACTACTAAATAAAAGGCTAGAACCCAGGTGGGTACAGTGCCAAAGTTTATGCTATTAACTATTATAACTATAACCCTGCCCCACTGGGTGTGATAGCACATTACCCACTCTTCTTTAGAATCTTCCACATCCCTGCTTTCAAGTCCTTTGCCTTCCTCCAAGTCTTTAGACCCTGAACTGAAGATCTTTTTTGGGCTTCAGAGTCTCTGTTTAAGGTCACCTTTCTATGATTAAACCACAAATTATTATCCTATGAGTAGAAAATAACTTATAGCAACAGAAAATGTCTGTGGCCTTATTCAAATCCAGACTGTATTATAATTTATGTAAAAAAACTCCAGATAAAGATAGATTTTTTAAAACTCCAAAGTCATACATAACAGATAATAAATATTCAAATATTTGAAGAAGCTAATCTAAATTTGAGCCAATAATTTTAAAAAATGGTGATAGCATTCTTAATGTTGGGTTACAATTCAAACAAAATATAAACACAAAACAAGACCTCCTCATTTTTTAAGAGGCTGGGTATAAAAAAGGTGAAGACCGCAGCAGTGAAGGGGATGGAAACTTCAAGGATGACAAGTACCTTGGCGGCTATTCTTGGCATGGCACTGACACAATATGGCTCTTGTTCTACTTATGGGTCAGCAACAGTGTTTTCCACCAACAGTCCATTTTCACTGCTTGAAGGCTTAATATTTCCTTCACTTTCTAACTATAATGGAAGGGCACAGTCAGAGTGTTGAACTGGCATGTGACATCAGAAGTTGTCTTTTCAAACTGGGTGTGGTGGTACACGCCTTTAATCCCAGCACTTGGGAGGCAGAGGTATGAAGATCGCCAGGAGTTCGAGGCCACCCTGAGACTACATAGTGAATTTCCAGGTCAGCCTGAGCTAGAGCAAAAAAAAAAAAAAAAAAAAAAAAAAGTCTTTTCATAATATCCTGTCTACTCTTGTCTAGTCAGAACACAAATGCATGCTTTCCAGGAGCTGCACTTAAAAATATGCATTTACTGGTGGGTGATTACCATTATCATCAAAGCCAATAGTATATCTCCAGTCTACTCCCAACAGTAAACATCACTGCCTAAAAGCCTCTTGAGAATTAATATCTTTATTCCTTTCTCTGGCAAGAAGTCCCTATCAACCATGAACTCTGGTCTTTTTTATTTTTTTTTATGCTCAAAATCCTAAAAAGCCTTCTCAATTCAATAAGAATGATGGTTATTTTCACACAGCCCTAGTAACCTGTCCTTCTTTCTTTCTTCTCTATGTTGCCTTTGCTCAGGTCTTTTTGTTATAGGAACATGCAAGGGACTCTCCCTACCTCAGTTATTTCTGTTCTAGTTGTCCACTCTTTCTGGAATGTTCTTCTCCCACCTGTTGCATCACAACCTTTAAATATTTCCCCAAACTTCCTTTTCAGGGATGCCTATCCTGAGCATCTCATTAAAGCCACCAACTCTTCTTCTCCCTCCACTCTATCTTCCACTTTCTTTTTTATCCTCTGGCACTTACCATGTTACAAAATAGCATATAGTTTGCTAAATATTTAAAGGCTATCATTCTCTGTTGAAATGATATTTCCACAAGATAATTTTAGTCACTAAGGTTTCCTAAATACCTAGAATACTGCCCAACACCTTAGTGTTGGATGCAAACATGGAATGAGAAAACAGACCGGTAGTATTCCTCCTCCAACAACCTTTGGAGTTGCCAGGATTACAATGTGGCACTTTCTTTGTCAGGCCCCTTCTTTAGTTGCTTCTATTGGTGGTGGGGGTGGGGTTCTTCCTTCACAGGGTTATCAGAATAATCTCTGAAAAAGCAGAACCATAAATACTCAATTTCTGAGAAACATCATATTAGAAAAACAAGTCTCTATCTTAGCAAACTTCTTAACACAGGTGTTCCATAATCCAACCTCAGACTAATGTATAAGATTCACTTTCTTCCACTTCCCTTAAAAAACAGCAGGACTGGATCACTTGGGAACTTCCAGCTGTGGGAGAGTTTCTCCCTAGGCTGGGCCTGGGCTGGCTCAGACTAGGCCCTAGCCCAGGCCAAGTCTGGAGGGCCTTATAGCTCTTACTCTCCACATAGGTTCTTTATCCCTGGCAGCACCCCATATGGCAGGAGCTCCTTGAATTTTCTTTCATTCCATGCTTTTTTTTTCCCCAGGCCCTCCTCCATGTGGGACCTCTAGTCATGTGGGTGCCTTCCCTTGGCTCTACTTCCCTCAATAAATGTAGTAATTTAATGTTTAGCCTTCTCAGTTTTCTCTTTTATTCAACTCTGACTAAAATTAGAAATGAACCTAGGGTTTGGGATGCACAGACTTTCCTAGACCCTTAGCACTCCGTTATAGTTGGAAACTCTGGCAGGATAAACTGAGAAGGAAAATTATAATTATTATATTATAGGAGAAGATGGGAAGCATGTTTTCCAGTTGTGAGCATGACTTGGGGTATTTCTACTGCTTCTCTCCACCTTTGGGAAAATAGGAGTAATTGAGGAAGACACTTGGTATAAACCTCTGGCCTCTACACACACACACACACAGAGAGACAGAGACACACACACACACACACACACACATGCACACGTATAAGCATCTGCACACACACATGCTCTCTGACATATACAAACATGCACATACACATGCATGCAAAAAATACATACATGCACACAAAAACAAAAATGCTTATTTTCTGAGCATGGTGGTGCACACCTTATCCCAGCACTTTGTAGGAGGATCATTGTGAGATCGAGGCCAACCTGAGACTACATAAATTCCAGGTCAACTTGTGCTAGAGTAAAACCCAACCTTGAAACACCCCCACCCCACAAAACAGATTAAAAATTTTTTAAAAACTTCAAAGTCCATAAAAACATCAAATCACATAAACCAACATAATAAGGCAGGGATCAAATCAAACCCCACAGTCATTACCCTAAATATCAATGGCTTTAATTCATCCATCAAGAGAAACAAGCTAACAGGGTGGATCAGAAAATTAGACCCCTCAATTTGTTGTCTTCAAGAAACCCACCTCACCACTAAAGACAGACACCTCCTCAGGGTGAAAGGGTGGAAAATAGTATTCCAAGCAAACATAAATAAGAAGCAAGCAGGTGTAGCTATACTTATATTGGATAAAATAGACTTCAAACTAAAAGTAATCAAAGAAGGGGACACCTTATTTACAAAGGGAATGAATGATCCAACAAGAGGATATCACAATCATTAATCATTATGCACCAAATACAGGTGCACAAAAATTCATAAAACAAAACCTACTTGAAAATAAAATAGAAATAACCACCAATACCATCATAGCTGGGGACTTCAATTCACCATTATCAGCAATAGATAGATCATCCAAACAGAAACTCAACAGGGAAATGAGAGAGCTCAACAAAACCATAGAACACTTAGAGCTAATGGATATCTACAGAACATTCCATTCCAAATCCAAAGACTACACATTCTTCTCAGCAGCACATGGAACCTTCTCTAAAATAGATCATATACTGGGTCACAAAGCCTGACTCCATATATTTAGGAAGAGATTAAAAATCTATCTTTTTGGCTCAGCAGTTAAAGGTGCTTATTTACAAAGCCAGATGCACATAGTGGAGCATACATTTGCAAACCGTTTGCAGTTACAAGTGGCTCTGGCATGCCCATTCCCTCTCTTTTCCATGAGACTTGTCTCCTTTTTTTTTTTTTTAATTTAATTTTATTTTTTTTATTAGATCATGGCAGTTTAATCCTCTATTCTTTGGGTATGTTAAATATAGCTAAATTAATTTCAGAAACTGACTTATAAATTGATGGACATTATATTTCTAAAAGTGATAAATCTACTCATAAATATATATACATTATATATATGTATCTCAATTCTGATAAACTTAAAAAATTTATAATTTTTCATGTCTTCATATTCAAGCCAAAACATGTTACTACATAATATACATTTCTTGTTTTTTAAATTCTGTCAAAAGATCTTTTGTTCATAGTTTACTCTGTAGCCTCATGTGCCTTAAATATGTAAACTCTACTTTTTGTTAATATCAGACTTTTCCAGATATCAGAATATTGTAATTTTGTTTATACAAAGTCCAATATCAATAAGCATCCATCATCAGGCCTAGCTAAAGCTCTGTAATTTTAAGATGGTTCTTGTCTTGTTCATGCTGATTTTGCCAGATGACAATCACTAAGGTCCTAATCTAAGTGTTATAAAAAGTGACTAATGGATTTTATTCTTGGAAAAACTGAAAAAGATCCCTGTGTGTTAGGAAAATCCACTGTATACAAACAATGTTAATATAGTTTATCTAAGCTTCATGTAACAGTCATAAATATTTCTTTAGTTAAGCCTTAAAATTGGTCAATGGTAAAAGATACTTATTTAAGGAATTACTTGTGTCTGTCATATTGTCTTTAATGTATGTTAAAATTGGGCTTGCTTAACTCAACAATGACCAAGTTTTATTTTATTCTTGAGATATGTATAATCAGTCTCAATAAATGTTTCATTTAATTAATTGTCTCATTTCTGGTATCTTAAGTTCATTGCTTATAGAGATATTGATACTTAAAACATGTTTCCAGACCTAGAAAAATAACCTTAAATTGCCATTCTACTTCCAGTTTGGGGGGTAATTGGTACTTGCGTTGATATACAGACTAGGCAAAGTTGTTTTAAAACACAGATGCTAGGTTTTTATACTGTCTTGCCTTTTTCCTGGTTTACAATTTCTGGATTAAATCAATTGACTTAAAGTTACTGATAAAATAATTGAAAAAATATTGTTTTCAGGGCTACTAAATGTTCTGCCTATAGTTATAACTGACAGATACTTAAAAGATAGAATGTGTATGTTTTCTATGTCCCGGATATAGCTTATACTGTTACCTCACAACTAAACTTAAATATTAATCAGAATGATTTTAAACTATTAAGTCATTCTCCAACCAGATCTGCTTTGCTAACCAGATATGTTCTGCATCCTTTTTAACTAATCTGTTTTGCTAATCAGATATTTACAGTTTCTGAGTGATTAATAACCATATGTAGAAGCCAAAAGCAATTGGAAACATTGGAGTTAAAAGGATAACCAATATTTCGGTTTCTGCTCCCAAGGTCAAAAGGCCACAGGAGATGATGGGACACTTGAACTTCTAGCCTCTGGTAAGTTACCTGTCTTCTTGATTAGAGAGGATGTGGAGACCCATAAATGAATTCCAATTCAGTGTATCTGCAACAGGACAGTCACATTGGAGGAAGATCAGTCCTCCAGGCTTCCCCAAAGAGAGAAGGCTACTTGGTCAGCATGGCCTTGACTTATCCTAGCAGATGACAATGTTCAGACTCATAGAACTCCTCCCAGGTCCCTAAAACTCTCTCCTACAGCACCATTACTGACCTCTAAAATATAGTTAATTCTGGCAGCCTACATGGTCTTAATCAGCCAGTAAAAAATATATATATAACTACAATATAAAGAATGATTCAGATGAATAGGCTCCCCATCTGATGCTGACTTACAATATTAGACTCTAACCTTAACTCAAGTCTTCTGCCTCTGCCTGTCCATAATTAACTTCATCTACTCTAACCTCCCACTTGCCTTAGCCAAAATCAGAGCTTCCCTCCTTCCTTAGCCCTTACCCTCTCTCCTCCAGGAAGTACACTGCCACTCCAATGGTCATTCTCAAACTTAAACTCTCTTATGTTCCTACTCTTCCCCTGATCCTAAAATGCCCCTCTGCCTCCTCTTGCCCCAAGCTTTCTATCTCTCACCTCTGAATGCTCATCCTCCCTTGACAACTGGCCTTTTGACAAGAGTAACAAGTGCCTTTATTCTCCCTTCTGTGTTATCATGGGGTGCACAGAGCCCATCTCCATCACCTTCTTCATAACAGTTGTCTGCAGTGATAGCCCTGAAGACAGCTCAATACAGGGATGGCATGAGAGAAGTCTCTGCTTCAGGACCAAGTCACAACAAATGCTAAACCAGTGCTATTGACCTCACCACTCTGCCACCTCTAGCCACCATGAAACTGCTTGGTCATCACCTGCCCTGAAGAGAGACCCATCAACTGCATTATCCAGCTTCTCCCATCAGAACTCATCACCATTATGGTCAAAATTAAAAAAAAAAATTAACCTTCATCTCTTATCATTAACAAAAGGCTGTAATGTTAGGTTGGGACAAAATGTAGTCAGCAGGATGGCAGCAGAGACATAAGGAAGTGGGTCATCCACATTCCTCAAGGAACTACCCAGCCAGCATCTCTTCCTTGCCTAACAATGCCCCAGGTCTAGGTTTCATGCTCCCTTATCTCTCAGAACACCTGGTCACTGTTCTGGTCTCACACCTTAGCTATTTGAAATGTAAAGAACAAAGCAGTGTTTTTCCCTTCTTTACCTTCCCCCAACTGAAGAATAGCCCAGTATATGTAATCTCTAAGTTGACTGTGCTCTGCTCTTGAGAGTCAGTCCTGGCAGCTTATGTTTTACCTGAATAAAAGCTTCCATCTTTGCCTCAAAGTGGTTTCCATGGTCTTGGTCACTCCCAAACCTTACAGATACAGTTTCTCTTACTAGTTTTATAAGAAAGATGATTAATTACGGGGTGAGATGAGATGATTGAAGGAAGGGGGAAGAAAACTTTCAATGTTGGACATAGAAGCTTGTTAATGAAGGCTTTTGGGGGGACTGGAGGGATTGGTTAGTGGTTAAGGTGCTTGCCTGCAAAGCTGAAGGAGCCAGGTTCGACTCCTCAGGACCTACGTAAGCCAGATGCACAAGGGGGCACACGTGTCTGGAATTCATTTGCAGTGGCTGGAGGCCCTGGCATGCCCATTCTCTCTCTCTCTCTCTCTCTGTCTCTCTCTACCTGCCTATTTTTGTACCTCTCTTTCTCTCTCTTAAATAAAAATAAAACATTTTTTTAAATGCCTTTTTTCTTGGAGTAGAACTTAGACCAGAATGTTAAAGCATGTGGATGAAGGAGTGCATATGTAGAAAAGATATAGGAGATCTAAAAAGACCAAGTTTTACCTAAAATTAATTTCCTTTTATAAGGAACAGAAAGCTAATTTTCAGGCTAAACATAGATAAACACCATGCCTAAAATTAAAGATTTTTCAACTGTTCACAGACTCTTATGGATGCTTAAAAGTTTTATATAGGGACATAGACCTAATCTAAATTCAGCTTACATTAGACACAGGTGATATCCTATGCTAGGTGGGTCACAAAGTCATAACCATAGATGTAATTCATATTCTTTGGAGGTCGAAACAGGTTAGATATAGACAAGACCCTATCACATTATGTATTGCAAATAGGTAAAATAAATTTCCTAGGTTAAAAAAAAAATAACTTCAGAGTAAGACAAGGAATGTCAAGATGCTTAGTTCTCCGCTCTGTCATTTCCTTTTGCTCTTGCTTACTGTTATATGCTACTAATGTCATGGGAAGCTGGATTCTGGAAAAAGGGATAGTACCCTCTTTATCTCAGACCCCATGTAACTTTAAGACATGTGTCCCCTTGACCCTGTCCAGAGACAAAATGGCCAATTGTCTCTAACAAGGAAAAGGGAATGACAAACAGAATATAATTCTGGTTCTCTTTAGAGTTCCTCTCTTTTGAACACCTAAAGTCACATCTGTTAGATGAAATTTCTCACTAGACAAAAAGGTTAAATATGTAAACTGAGGCAAGGTACTTGATCAGGTTACAAAGTCCTTATATAAGTCAAGCATCAGGTTTATCTAAAATGTATATCAGGGTATAAACAGATATAATAAAAAGGTATCAAGGAAATGATCTCCCTAATCAAATGATCTCTCTCATCTGTCTCTCTCTAATATCAACAAATATAGGATCCCTATATTTAAGGAAATAAAACCAAAGATTACCCTTAAAATAATACCCTTTAGTCCCTAGACCATTCTGAAGCATACGCAAATGGGGGGATCCATATCCCAAGCTTCTAAAGAACAGGGAAGGGAAAACAGTCCTGGGAAACCCCTCCCCCAGAAGGACATATAGGCTGTCAACACAGGAGTAGATGCAGAAGTCTCCATGCTTGGGCCTATCTTGCCAATGGCATTGCTTATATGCTGTGATGTAACACACATGCATTGCTGGGGGAATGCTGAAGGTACTAGGGCTTCGGAGCTGGCCAGGTAAGATGAGCACAGATATCCTGTCCTGGACCTTCCTTTCTCCCAGAGGGTCATAGACCACACTATGTGCCCCCATTTGGTTGGGGAGAAAACAGGGAATTTTGGGTGAGGAAAGCCCTAATTTCTTCTCCTAAATCTGGTTGAAGGGATGCTCCCCTTCTATAAGAAGATGCAAGCCAGGATTTGGCATAACCTGACTCTAGACTCTTCACTTTCCTCCACTTTGTTTCAGATGGGGCAGTTGGCTTCCAAGATACCCCAAAAGTCTCTGCAAGCTTGTCTCCTGAGAAACTAGGCTCATTTAGATAATACAGGGAGAATAGGAACTGCTCATTACTTTTCCCCCAGAGACTTACAAAGATTGGTAACTGAACCAGATAAAAGCTTAAAATAGTTGCTCCAGGTGGCAACTTCTGCTTATTATAATTGGGAAGCCAAGAAAAAGAAAAAGGGACCAGAAAGGGAGATAAAGAATAAAGGAGCGACATTACCAGAAGATCATACCAGTAATGAAAGTTGCTCAGGGAAGGGCATTTAATTGGATAAAATCTAAAGTATGTTTATTTGATGCCAAGGTTTTAACAGTAGAGAAACTGAATCTTATGGTTAAGACTGCCCATTGATGCTAATCTATTATGGCTTAAGGGTTATAAAAACTGGCTTTAAGACTCTCAGTAAAGTAAATTAGTTTTCTCTTTTCTTTTTTTTTTTTTTTTTTTTTTTTTTTTGGTGTTTTTGAGGTAGGGTCTCACTGTAGCTCAGGCTGACCTGGAATTCACTCTGTAGTCTCAGGGTGGCCTCGAACTCTCAGCGATCCTCCTACCTCTGCCTCCCGAGTGCTGGGATTAAAGGCGTGCGCCACCACGCCCGGCTTAGTTTTCTCTTTTCATCAAGTTTTTAACTATTGTAGAAACTGAGTCTTAAGATAAAGGTTCAAGGATAAGTGTTTAAAAAGGCATTGTGACTTTAAAGATAGCTCCTGTTTTATTTATCCTAATTCTATTGAATGGTCATCAATAGGTTTAATCACTTAGGTATAAGTGATTTAATTTCAGTAACATTAACTTTCACCTTCCTGTTAGGTAAAATATGTTGGGATAGCTTGTCTAACCTTTATCAATTCTAAGTTGGATAAAACATAAATTGTTTTATGTTAATAAAAATTCCTATGGTGCATAAACTCAATTGCTATCAATATTAAGTTAAAAACATTAGTTGTCAAATGGTGTTTTCTGTTTCAAAACAGATTTTTGTCAAGGGCTGTATTACAGCTTAGCTGTTTTGGCTGTACAATGACCAGATTCAGCTCTATTAGATGTAAAGTAACTGCCTCTGGAATCTCAAGTCCAGTGCTTATAACAAAATTAACTCTTAAGACATAGTCCCTATTTTAGGGTACAGCCTCATGCTCTAACAATAGCCCTCATCTGAGAGAAATAATTTCAAGCTCTGTGGTTCTGTTTCCAATGTTCCTTGGGTAATTGGTACCCACACAGGTATCTGGACTAACCAAAGATGTTTTCAAACACAGGTGCTAAGACTTTATACTGTCTTACTTATCCTTTTTTTTGACAATTTCTAGGTTAAATTAATTGGTTTAGATTTGTATTTTTCTCAAGACTGATAATAGGCTCTGCCTGTATTTATAACTATTAAATATTTATTTAAAGGGAAGATGTTTCTACTTCCTATGCTTCAGATATGGCCTATGCTGTCCCACAGGTCAACCACATTTTAAAACGTTGGACAAAATGACTTTAAGCTCCTGTGTCATTCTTTAACTAAATCAATTTCAGTAATCAAATGTGTTCTATATGTATGTACATCCAGGCTTGTGTAACTTTCTTTCTAAGTGTGTTAATAACCTATGTAGAAGTCAAAGCCAACTGGAATCATCGGAACAAAAAGGCCAATATTTTGGCCTGTGCTCCCAGGTCATGAGGACACTGGAGATGATGAGACATTTCTACACTGGCTCCCTGGTAGGTCACCTGTCTTCCTGAGCAGGGAGGATACAGGGACCCAAACAAAACTGGTGTATAGCCTAAAACAGGAGAGTCACAACTAAAGAAAAATCAGTCCTCCTAACTTCACAAAAAAGAAAAAACTACTTGGCCAGCAAGGCCCTGACTCATCCTAACAGAAAAAAACAGTATTGTAGAAGCTACAGACTACTCCTGGGTCCCTAGAGTCTCTTTGGAGAGCCATTAGTGACCTCCAAAATTAATCCTTGATTAAATTTTGGCTATCTGCTTGGTCTTAAACACTCAGAGATAAATGTATAAGCAAAGATAAAGAGATAACTCAAATATATAAATGGCCTACTAAGTAATACAACAAGAGCTTTCCAAGAGGGAAAACAAACAAGGCCTTAAGACATGTTGTCCCCATCTCTAATAGTTCTAATTATATAATAAGGAAAAACAACTATAGATGTCAAGAGTTATTTTTGAATCTAGAAATATATATAATCTCTGACCAAAGGTCACTTAATTCAAAAGATATCCTTATACTGGGAACAATGGTGAATCTCTTCTAAATTGTGCCAGGATATCCTTAAATAAGTCTTGAGACCAAAAATATATTTGTACAGCTTTTAGTGGCACCCAATAGCTCTATGGCACCAACCTTTGGCCCTGACTACCCTCAGGACAAGTTTTTAAAAAGGTACACTCTGGAAGGCTATTATACATAACATGGTATATTAACTATTATCAAGGTTAAATGTTATGTATATGTTCCTGATAACTCTGATAATATCTTGTCTGTTTTACAAGCCATGCAGAAACAGACTCAGGCTATGTCAGACACTACTGTGCCATTCAATGAACAGTTCTGGAAGAAAATCTCAGCCAGCTCATGCACAGATGGTCCTGAGACAATCCAACTCCGTCTACCTGGGTTCACTGGAATGCTCCCCAAAGCCTACAGGTACACAAGAAGGACAACCCTGAAGGCAAGCAGTTTGTTGTGTGCTCACTTCTCATTAACTCTTTGCTTTTATTCTTTCTTCCCAACATTCTCTTCTAAGACTATTTTCCTGCAGTCCATCAATACACTTTCTGGGTCCTTCAGAGACTCTCTAACTGCCACAAACAACTTCATGAACCATTCAGCAGGAAACAGTTAACAATCTCACATCATCACCCCTTGTCCTCTAACAGCAGTTACAGTGTCTTCTCATGAGAGGGGTGTAACTGGACCCTGAAGGTGAAAAGCACAGGAAAGTTTGCACTTGCAAGAAATCAAAGATGATTTGACTTTTTATCCCTTGGTTAGTTCCCTAGAGAACTGTTTTCCCACAAACAATCAGAAGCCCTCCCGGGAGGGAGGTCTTTCATAGGATTTAAACATTGTGGTTGGTAAAGTTCAGCCCCCAGAACTTAGTGCTAGGGCTAACCTCTTCCTGAGACAGCCCCTAGCCCTAACCAACTAGCTGGACCTCTTGTTTACCTAAGCTGGAAGACAGCCCACTTCCACTAAGAGGTTAGAAATACTTTTGCAAGGGGAGGGCAGACTCTCTGATCACTTGGGAACTTCCAGCTGTGGGTGAGTTTTTCCCTTGGCTGGGCCTGAGTTGGCTTGGCCCAAACACAGCTGAGAGGGTCTCAGCCAAGGCCCTAGCCCTTACTCTCTGCATAGGTTCTTTATCCCCTCCAGCTCCTCACATGACAGGAGCTCCTTGAATTTTCTATTTCATTTCATGCTTACCCACCCCCCCAGGCCCTCCATGTGAGGCCTCTAGTTACATGGGTGCCTTTCCTTGGCTTTACTTCGCTCAGTAAATATAATAATTTAATAATTAAAAAAACTTCCAGACCTACAGGGAGGACAGTACATGCTCATAGTGATTTGTTTAACAGGTAGAGTGATGACATGTGCAGAAAAGGGTCAGAGCAGTATCAGTTGTCAAAATGGAACTGTCCTCAAGGCAGACTTCCTTTCATTCCTGTCAAAGTTACTTTGACACAAAAACCCCTTAGACCTATCAACAGGAAAGAAATCTCAGATACAGGGTGGAAACAGACATTCTACACATCTACTTTCCTAGTTCAGAATCTAATTATTTTAAGAAGTGATTTAATTTTTTTAAATTTTTGCTTATTTGAGAGAGAGAGGCAGGTAGAGAGAGAGAGAGAGAGAGAGAGAGAATGGGCATGTCATGACCTCTAGCCACTGCAAACAAACTCTAGACACATATGCTACCTTGTGCATCTGGCTTACATGAGTCCTGGGGCATCGAACCTGGGTCTTTTGGCTTTGCAGGCAAGTGCCTTAACCATTAAGCCATCTCCCCAGCCAATGATATTCATTTTTGAGAAAGCTGTTTAGCTTTCTCTTAACACGATTAGGGACCTCCAAAACTAGAAGATGTGAGGCATCTAATGAGCACTTCCTAGAAGGTTAGCAATGAGCCCAAGTGAGTATTTGTCATAATTTATTGGAGACTATCATGCTATTCTCCGTCTTCATGCAGAGAGAGTAGAGTATGTCAAGGCCACCTATATACACTTTAAGCTCTTATCTCCTTTGTGTGTAGTGGAGGGTGTGTGGGGGGAGTTAAGATAGAGTCTCCCTCTGTAGCCCAAGAACTCACTATGTACAGGCTAGCCTCAAGCTCACAGTAATCCTCCTGCCTTAGCCTCCCACATGTTTAGATTATAGGCATGAGGTGCCATGCCCAGCTGGCTCTATCCATTTTATGTGATGATTTAACCTCCTTATGAGTTTGTACTTTATTTCCTATCCCAATTTAGATAACAAGAGACCAGGAGCAAGAAGGATGAGCATCAGAATGAAATAGCTTTGAGCCTCAGATACTGCCCTTTCAAAAAATATTATTACTATTTTAAATACTCATTTATCTGCAAGCACAGAGATAGATGATATGTATATAGTTAGCCAGACAGACAAATAAATAGTATGGGTGCACCAGGGCCTCTAGCCACTGCAAATGAACTCCAGATGCATGTGTCACTTTGTGCATCTGGCTTAAGTGGGTACTGGGGATTTGAACCTGGGTTATCAGGCTTTGCAGGCAAGCACCTTAACTGCTGAGCCACCTCTCCAGCCTCTCAAAATTTATTTTCTAATTTTTAGTTTCCTGGAGGATTATGTTGTAGAATAACATTCCTAAACTCTAGTAGTAATTTGGCTTGCTAATAGCAGGAAATTATAATTTCCTCTCTCTCCCTCTTTCCCTGCCACCCACCTCACTATGTCTGCTTCTCTGATCCCATTGTTATCTTATGGAGGCTTTCCTAGGCAGTAAAATTTAATTGGGTCACCTCTAATCCATGGGACTTATCTTTTTTTTCTCTCCCATCCCTCCCTAAGACATATTTTTTCCTAAGGTATTTTTTTCTAAGAATTAATGTGGGACATACCCTCTCCTAGCTGTGCTTCCCAACTGGTTTTAGACATCTTGTTGTGTCAACAATTATGGTAGCAACTTTGTTCCCTGTCTTTGCTCCATATGCTCCTCTTCTGCCAAGGCCACTTGAGGAAGGGCGCCCCACACTCTATTCAGGGTGTCATCCAGTTTTCAAGTTATTTGGCAGATTTATGTAAAGTTTAGGAAGACTTAAATATAATTCTTTTTATTTAGGATAAAATACAATTTGATTCTGATAAACAAGTTTGTGTGTGTATAAGCATGTATGCATATGTGTGTGTGTGTGTGTGTGTGTATATATATTATATATACAATTTTGTACTCTCATTTAAAATAAGTTTCTCAATTAAAAATAAATCCCAGGACCTTACCACAGACATATTGTTTATTTTCATCTTATAGATACATACTCGAGTATCCTTTCTTTCTTTACCTTGAATATGATAAATCGTTCATGATGCAAGACAAATGCTACATTTGATACAGCCTTTTTCAAAGCCCTAGGAAGCAGTCTCACCTTCCCTTCCTGTACTCCCAAATCCCTTATCTTAGCATTGTAAATGAAAAACACTGCATTTACGCTTGTGTCTACTTCCTTCACTAATCTGTGGATTCATGTTTTTATTACTTACTTGCTATGACCAAACCCTCTCAAATTCACCAGTAGCTGGCATAAAGTAAAATGTGGAGAAAGCACTGAATAAATTTGGTAGATTATGCCTGTTTATAGATTTAATATTTTCCTCAATTATTAAAGTACTATAGTACAATCATATTAGTAAGAGCCAAACAGCCACTTTTCAACACTGGAGTATATCCTAGTCCAGGCCTAGGAATCAGAATCTAAACCAATCATTAAGAGTTTTAGTGAAAATATCCCAGTTTAAGAGCCTAAATCACAGTACATAAAAATGGGTTAACAGGGGCTGAGGAGATGGTTCAACGTTTCAAGACACTTGCTTCCAAAGCCTGACCGTGATTCCTGGTGTCCATGTACAGCTAGATACACAGAGTGATTCTTGCATCTGGAGTTCCTTTATAGCAACAAGAGGCCCTGGAGTGCCCATTCTCTTTCTCTCTCTCTGCTTGCATATAAATAAATTCATTTAAAAAAAATAAATTGGGCTGGAGAGATGGCTTAAAGGTAAAGGCTTGTGAACCCAGGTTAGACTCCCCAGAACCTACATAAACAAGGTTGCACACGCGTCTGGAATTTGATTTCAGTGGCTAGAGGCCCTGATATGCTAACTCTCTCGCTCTCAAATAATAAAAAAAGTTAACAGTGTTTTAATTGTCACTGTATCAAACAAGGAGAGCCCAGAAACTGGAATTAAACTAGGTATATGTTTGGTCTGAGAAATATCTTCGACATTAAAGACGCGGCTTATGCCCTTGAAAACTAAATAGGAGTGAAAAACTGAAGGATTATAGTTAAATGACTTAACATTTTACTCAATTCACAAAATATCTTGAAATTGCATGGAGAAAACCTTACACAGGAAAACCGGCTTCTGCGTGAGGCTAACAGTGCCTAGGCCGCGCGGGTGATGCGGCGGAGCTCGTGCCTTACTTACTCATCAGGGCGGACCGGGCCGGGGGCTCGCACAGCACTCACCCCGCCGCAGGGCTCCTGGGGACTGACGCCGCGGGGCGAGGCCTGGACTACGCGCGAACACCCCCAAACCACCGGGCGACCCGCCCTGCCGCCTGCCGGGCTCGCGCATGCCTGGGGCTGACAGCCCGCCGAGCGCGTCGTCTCTCCCATTGGTCTGCATGGCCGTCGATCATGGGGCGTGGCCAGCAGCTGCCACAGCGGCGCCAGCACGGCTTTAGCAGCGGCGGGGAGCGCGCAGGTGCAGTGACGCAAGCAGCCGTTAGGCGGCGCGGCCTCGGGCGCCTGCGCGGGTTGGGACATGGTGAGTGCACTGCGGGCACCTGCTGTCTGGGGCTGGGGTGGATAAAAGGATTTCGTTCAGTTTATGAAATGTATTATTTTCCTCCCTATCATGATGCTTGGATATCGTTAGTAACACACATGTGTCGCCAGATAGCCTGTTACACGTGACTGTAAGTACTGAAGGTGGGTCTCCATTTTCCCCTCCTGGTCAAGTCATCCACTCATTCTATGAAGGAGAGCTGCAGTGCTGGGAGACACCGGTCTGCGGTCAGAAGGGACTGAACGCAGCGGAGTGAGGAGCTTAAAGAGTGTGCGAAGCCTGTAGCTGCAGACAGCCCCAACAACCTTGGCCACTTACTCTGGGCCGTTGACAGCAGGGAAGCCACTGACAGCCAGAGGGCCACCGACTAGGGCAAAAGACTTTGTCAGGGGGCCGCCAGCTCGTACCACTGACTGTCACCAACTTGGATCACTGACAGTCAGGACTCAGACCACTGCCGCAGACTCGGGCCACTGACCGCCAGCCTGGGAGCTACCACTGATTTTTCCTGCTGAGAACATGAAGACTCAAGCTTGCTCCTGGACCCGGGAAAAGCACCCCAGCAGAATCTGCAGCCCTGTAACCAAGAATCAGCCACCACAGCCAACACACATGTAAAGACGTCTCATAGACTCACAGCTGCTTCCTCTGGCACTCCTTCATCCCAATTGGAAGAATCCACAGACCAACTCTGTGACTCAGCTTGCTGACAGAAAATGGCAAATAGCAGGAGTGACCTTCATCTTCCACATACAAAGTGCATACTCGTGATTGAACCTTTTCTTCCAGATCCCCAGAGTACCTTTTCACCTGAGAAAAGTGTTGTTCACTTTTGTGCTTATGTAACATTGGACACTTGCTAGTAGAGTAGGTGAAAATACCATGATCCAATCAAACAGCCCCCCTCCAATACAAATTTTATAATGAAACATGGGCATATGTGAAAGTACATGTTCTTTAAATGAACACTTTTCTAATAAACCAAGGAAACATAATTGGATTCTGTGTTAACACCACCCACTGTTCTAAGCCATGTTCCTTAGTGTTTTCATTTCAAAAATGTTAGTTTTTAAGGAAAAAAATCTAAGTGATAAAAACCAGGCTTTCAATCAAGATATTAATAACCATGCTCAGGAGGCTGAGGCAAGAGGATTGTGGGTTCCAGGCCAGCCTGGGATCGATCCATAGGAAACTCTAAAAATATTTTGAAAAAGGATAAATGAAAAGCACAAGTATCCACATGGGGGAACCAATTGAGGTACTATATAGTAGGAAATGGGATGCTTGAACATGTTCACTTGTTAGACTAATTTTAATCATATAGATCCTCCTTCACCCATATGCTTATTTATTACAGGCTTCCAGCTATCGCACAAGTTTAGACCAGTGGAAGAAAAAAGCAGCAAAAATCGAACTGCATGAAACCCAAAAGCAAGAAATTAAAGAGGCCTTTGACTTATTCAATGTTGATGGGTCTGGAACCATAGATGTGAAAGAATTGAAGGTTCTGAAATTATTTCTAAGATATTTCAAGCCATGTTGCTATTTTTGCGACACTCTTTTTGGGAGCATTCTTGGAGGGGGGGTGGGAGGAATTGAACCCAGAGCTATGCAAGGGCTTTTACCATTGAGCTCACCCCAATACATATTTGTGGGACTCTAAACCTTTCGCAGCAGTCTTTTGAAAGCTTTATATGAAGTCTCTTGAATATGTATATATAGCCTGCATTGAGGGAATATCATGTAAATATTTTTATTGTGTTTTATATATGAGGAGACTAAGGCCCAGGGGTAATGATGTTTACTCTGTGGTAAAGTGTAGAATTGGATCAGGGCCTGGTGACCTAGATTTCTAGGTTTATATTTAGTCTGCATTAAGAAGGATAGAAGTTATTAGTAATCTGAAAGTTCTGAGTGAGAACATGACATATTAAAATGCATTTCCTTCCTGTTTCAGATTGCAATGCGGGCCTTAGGATTTGAGCCAAAGAAAGAAGAAATTAAACAAATGATAGCTGAAATTGACAAAGAAGGAACAGGAACCATTAACTTTGAAGATTTCTTTGTTGTTATGAGTGTAAAAATGGTATAGTCATAATTTATTTTTCAAAGAAATGCATTAATGGTACACATGCTAGGGATGGAGCAATCAGAGGGTTTGTGAGAGAATCAGACAGATAGGATTTGGTAGAAATAAAGATTAAAGATGTTTTCAGAGTGGCAAGGAAAAGATTGGGGCAGTGAAGGTTTTTAACAGGAAATACCAAGAATATACGATAGGATAGGGAGAAGAAAGCTGGAATTCATAGCCTTGTATTTTGCAAAAATAAAATCGTCTACTTTTGCTAGTCACTAATCCTGAGACAACTTTCTCTTAGAACTGACTTTTTGGTAACATGCTAATAAGGTACACATTTTATCACCTCTTTTTTCATTCATAAATGTTGCATTTCTGTAACTTGAGGGCAGATGTCAGTATATGGGAATAATATTGCAAGAGTAAGAGTCAGAAAGAAGTTGGCTATCTGGTACATTGCCATTTGAGAACTCAAAGGCCTAGTAAGTCCAGTCTGGTTCAACAAATAAATGGCTGATTAAAACAGTAATTAATTTTTTAAAGAGTGAAAAAGATGAAAATGAAGAAATATTGAAGGCTTTTAAATTATTTGATGATGATGCTACTGGAAGGATAACACTAAATAATATCAAGAGGGTTGCCAAGGAACTTGGTGAAAATGTAACAGAGGAGGAACTTCAGGTAAATCTTATTTTATAGTTATGATATACATGTACTTTAATGTGATCTATAAAGCTAGTTCTGCTCATTTAAACAACAATTCTTGTTGAGTTTATATTTGAGTATTCATTTATATCATTATGAACTTTAAAAGATTTCACATCACGTTGCATTTTGCTTCACAGGAAATGCTTGATGAAGCAGATCGTGATGGGGATGGAGAGATCAATGAGGAAGAGTTTTTGAGGCTGATGAAGAGGACCACTCTTTATTAACTCTGGCTTAGTGCCTTCTGGAAGCTTTGGCAGCCTCCTATTTGTCATACAGTTCAGTGATGTGATACCTTAGTAATGTTCCTGTTTGTCTGCCATTCAGTTCAGTAACATGATGCCTTAGCATCTTCAATCCCCAGTTTTAGTTTATATGCAGATTGGACTGCTGATGCCTGACTATGTAGCAAGTTACATGTTTCTACCAATGTTATTTAAATTGTGGTATTGAGAAACAAGGAAATACAACTTGGAACTGTGAATCCAAGCTGCTTTTTTTTTTTTTTTTTTAAACTTCAGGTTCCAAAGACTTAGATCCCTCCTCCCTATTTTAGTTTCATAAAGTTGGTTCCACGACCAAATGAATTTGACCCCCCAATAAAACAAAAAAAGATCATTACCTTATAATTTTCCTTTAGTATGACTTTTAAGAGGCTTCTTAATATTTGCTTTTAAACCAGTTCTTCAAATACATGAAGTTTTAAATAAAACTAGCTGATGACTACATTTGTTACTTCTTATATATGTGCTCTAAATGTACCCCCCTCAAAATCCAGGTGTTGTCAGTGTAGTCGTGTAAACAGATATATAAGCCACAGGGTTAGTCCCTTTGTTAGCAGATCTTTTTAAAAGAATGTTCTCAGGGCTTCTGAAAGCTTGTCCTGTGCTCAACCATATAACACCCCTACTGACAGAATAGATCATGTGGAAGACTGAATATCAGTACTTGATGATAAATCAGAGTCAAGATAGATTGGGAGGCCAAAATTAATGACAAGTTCCAAAAAATGTGTAAAAGAACACGAGAGAACTGTGAGACATCTTAAAAAGAGTAAATGTTCGAATCATGGGCATACAAGAAAGGGAAGAACTACAAGTCAAGGTTATAGAAAATATCTCCCATAAAATTATAGTAGAGAACTGAGTGCACCCAGCCCAGACCTGTGTGATGACTGCTCACATTCACAGTTAATTCCTCAGCTTCCAGGAAGTCAATTCCAGCTTCCATGGGTTGACCACCATCCCATGACTGCCCAGATCAAGGCTGGGAAGGCCACTCAACACAGGCCCTGCTGTTGCTGCATTCTTAGCAAGACAAAGGGAATATGTTCAGATTGCCAAACCCCCACAAAACAAATAACGAAGAAACCAAAGCAAGAGATCCCCACCAAGAATGCCTAGTCCCATCATGGAAGCCTTCAATGAAAACTATTTAGACTCTCCAGGTTCTACGTAAGACGGATGCACAAAGTGGACAAGCACACAAACCCACACATGTACACAAGGAGGCATACGAGTCTGGAATTCCATTGCAGTGGCTGGAGGCCCTGGCATGCCAATTCTCTCTCTCTCTCTCTCTCTGTCATGCTCTCTTGCTCTTGCACTAAAAAAAAGAAAGGCTAATCTGTTGGGCTGGCCTAAAAAAAAATTACTCAGAGAAAACTCCAAAGAATTCCAAAATGTAATTATGATAAGCACAATTAACAAACTAAATGAGGTCATGAACAAAAAGTCATGAACAAACATGAAATTGTAGAGAATCAACAAAAAAGATCTTGATAGATCGTGTAATTCAATAAATTCAAAGGGGACATAGTTAAATGTTTGAATGAATTTCAAGATCACACAGACAAATGCAATGAGAAAGTCAAACCAAGAAATGAAAAATGAATTCACTAGAAGTGAAAAAAAAACTGGAAATAAAAAATAAGTTATTTAAAAAGCTCACAAGAAAGCCTCACCAACAGGACATGTGCAGAATACATTATCAGGTATTGGGGCAATAGAGGAAGTTGACCAGGATGCCAAAATCAATGACAAGTTACCATATATATATATATATATATATATATATAAATAACAGAACATGAGGGAAATGTGGGACACCTTAAAAATACCAAGTATTCAAATCATGAGCATACAAAAAGGGGAAGATCTTTGTAGGCCAAGGACATGGAGAATATCTTCACTAAAATTATAGAAGAGAATTTTCTGAATCCTATTAAAGAGAGGCCCATTGAGGTACAAGAGGTAGACAGAACACAAATAGGACCAGAGAAGAAATTCACCATGTCACTTTATAGTTAAAACCCAATACAAAAAACAAAGATAATACAAAAAGATGCAAGAGAAAAACAGCTTGTCACAAAAGTAAGCCCATCAGAGTAAACACCTAAGATGTTCAACATCTTCAGCCACCAGGGAAATACAGACTAAAACTACATTGAGATTTCATCTCGCTCTGGTCAGGATGGCTATCTCAAAAAAAAAAAATCAAATGACAAGAAATGTATATAATTTTGGTAAGGTGCCCACATCCATTATATTAGTCCTAGCAATCCAAAATCAATCCTAGGAGATCTTTCCATCTTCTGGTGTCTTTCTCAATTTCTTTCTTCAGTGTTTTAATGTTTTGATTTTAGATGCCTTTCACCTTCCTTGGTTATGGATATTCCAGGATATTTAAATTTTTGTGACTATTGTAAATGGAACTATTTCCCTGGTTTCTTTTTCAGTATGTTTGTCACTGGTATATTAGAAGGCTGCTGATTCGGGGATGTTAATTTATATGCTGCTATGTTGCTGAACGTGTTTATCAGCTCTAGGAGTTTGTTGGTTTAGTCTTTGGGGTCTCATGAATAAAGAATCATATCATTTGCAAATAAGACTAGTTTGACCTTTTCTTTTCCAGTTGATATCCTTTTTATTCCTTTCTCTTGTCATCACCTTAGCTAAGACTTCAGTTACTCTGTTAACCAGAAACTGTTTTGTTCCTGAACTTAGTGGGAATGTTCAAAAATGTCCCCATCTAGGGCTGGAGGGATGGCTTAGTGGTTAAAGCATTTGCCTGCAAAGCCAAAGGACCCAGGTTCGATTCCTCAGGACCCAAGTTAGTCAGATGTACAAGGTGGTACATGTATCTAGAGTTCGTTTGGAGTGGCTGGAGGCTCTGGTGTGCTCATTCTCTCTCCCTCTTTCTGTCAAGTAAATAAATAAATAAATAAATAAATGAATAAAAATATTTTTAAAAAATTTCCCCATTTAGTATGATATTAGCTGTAGGTTTGTTGGATATTGACTTTATTTTGTTGAGTCATGATTCTGCCATCCCTAGTGTCTCCAGTGTTTATTTTTTAAAGATTTTTTTTGAGACAGAGAGAGAGAAAGAGAGAGAATGGGCACACCAGGGCCTCTAGCCACTGCAAACAAACTCCACACATGTGCCACCATGTGCGTCTGGCTTACTGTGGGACCTGGAGAATCGAACCTGGGTCCTTAGGTTTCACAGGCATACACCTTAACCACTAAGTCATCTCTCCAGCCCTCTCCAGTGTTTTTTTTTTTTTTTTTTATCATGAAGGGATATTTTGTTGAAGGTCTTTTCTGGATCTAATGAGATAATCATGTTATTTCTGTTCTTAAGTCTACTTATGTGATGCATTATGTTTATCAATTTCTGCATGTTGAACCATCCCTTCATCCCTGGAATGAAACCTACTTGATCAAGGTAGATGATATTTTTGATGTGCTTTTAGGTTAGATACACAAGGATTTTATTGAGAATTTTTGGTTTGAAGTTCATCAAGAAAATTTGTCTATAATTTTCTTTTCTAGTTTTGCTGCTGCCTTGTTTTGATGTTAGTGTAATACTGGCATCACAGAGAGTTGGGGAGCAATCCCTCCTTTTCAATTTTATGAAACTACTGAAGACATCATGGTTTCAGTTCTTATATAAAGGTTTGGTGGAATTCAGCAGTGAATTCATCTGGATTTGGAACTTTTTGTAGGAAGATTTAAAAAAAACTCTTATTGACAATTTCCATAAATATAGACAATGACCATAGTCTCTTCCACTACCCCCATTTTGACCCTCTCAAGTACCCCCTCCACTGAATCCCTTCTTCTTTCCAACTAGTTTATCTTCTACTTTGATGCCATAATTTTCCCCCCTATTATGAAGGTCTTGTGCAGGTAGCATTAGTCACTGTGAGGTCATGAATAGCAAGGCCACATTGTGTCTGGAAGAAAGTATTATAAGCACTTCTGAACTTCCTTTGGCTCTTACATTCTTTCTACCACCTTTTCTGCAACGGTCCTTGAGCCTTAGAGAGTGTGATTGAGATGTCTCAGTGCTGACCACTCCACTGTCATTTCTCAGCACTATGATGAGTTTGAGTCACCCCAGTGGTTATCACCATCTGAAAAGAGAAGCTTCTGCAACCAAAACTGAGAGCAGCATTAATATATGGGCATAAGAAAAAGTGTTTAGAGGGTAGTTTGGTGGACATAATATATCCATTAAGCCACACAGCAATGGTAGTTTTCTGCCTAGGGGTTATGACCTCCCCAGGAATAGGCTTTTTTTGTTGTTTATTTTTATTTATTCGGGAGTGACAGACAGAGAGAGAAAGGGAGAGAGAGAGAGAGAGAGAGAGAGAGAGAAAATGGGTGCACCAGGGTCTCCAGCCACTGCAAATGAACTCCAGATGCATGCACCACCTTGTGCATCTGGCTTTCGTGGGTACTGGGGAATCAAGCCCTGAACTGGGGTCCTTAGACTTCACAGGCAAGCACTTAACTGCTAAGCCATCTCTCCAGCCCAGCAATAGGCTTTTGATTAGGTTTTCTGTACCAGGCATGAATTCCCTCCCATGGGGCAGGTCTCCAGACCAATCAGAGAGCAGTTGGTTTCTCCCCTAACAGACATGCCATCATTGTACCAGTTGGCTGGTCATCTGTAAAGCTTGCAGAATCCTCTGCTGATTACAACTGTTGTTAACTTTTCTTCCCCAATAGGCTGCATAGGTCTTTGTAGTATCCCATCAGCTAGTCAAGAAGGAAGAAACTTCCAGCTCAGCTCCAGCTTGATTTCGCTGTGACTTGTAGCACAAGCATGTGGATTTTTCAGTAATAAGGTCTCACCATCTAGTTCTGGTGGGCAACCAAAAGACTTGACAATAGCCTGTAATGTTTAAGGGTATCCCAGGCCTTCCTGGCCAACAACTCACTGGAAGTGTCATATCCCTGGCACTGAAAATTTTCTAGAAGCAATCTATGGCTTCTGAGCACAACATTATCCACCTCCCAGGATACTTCTGCTCAAACTCATATATATATATATATATATGTATGTATTTCATTTTCAAGGAGAAAGAGAGGGAGAGAGAGAGAGAATGGGCATGACAAGGACTCTAGCAAACAAATTCCAGATGCATGTGCTACTTTGTTCATCTAGCTTTATGTGAGTCCTGGGGAATTGAACCCAGGCCATTAGGCTTTGCAAGCAAGTGTCTTAAACACTGAAACATATCTCCAGTCCCAAAACTTTAAAAAAATGATTATTTATTATGTATTATTATTTAAATTTTTATTACATATTAGTATTAGCAAAAAAGTAGGTTTCCATATGATTTACTCATAACATCTTACATTTTTATTAACCCTCCTCCCTCTGCTTCCTCTCCTCTACTTCTTCCCCTTCAGCCATTTTCTCCCTAGTAATATGCCCCTTTACTTACATATCTACTACCCTCCTAAGTACTTCCTTCGCTTCTCTCCCTCATGAGAGAACAGGCTGTGTTTGACTTTCTGAGCCTAGGTTATCTTGCTTGGTATAATCTTTTCCAGATCCATCAATTTCCCATCAATTTTCATAATTCCATTTTTATTTACAGTTGGAAAAACTCTGTTAAGTAAATATACTACATTTTCATTATCCATTTATCAGTTGAAGGGCATCTGAGCTGGCTCCATTACCTAGCTGTTGTGAATAGAGCAGAAATAAACATGGATGTGCAAGTATCTCTATAATAATGAGTAGAGTTCTTAGGATATATATCAAGGAGTACTACAACTGGATCATATGTTAAATATATTTGTAGCAGTCTCAGAAACCTCCATACTGATTTCTACAATGGCTGCACCAGTTTATATTCTCACCAGCAATGGCAAAGTGTTTCTCTTTCCCTACAACCTCCCAACATTTATCATTTGATTTCTGTTTTTTTTTTTTTTTTTTTTTTTTTTTTGGTTTTTCAAGGTAGGGTTGTACTCTACTCCAGGCTGACCTGGAATTCACTATGTAGTCTCAGAGTGGCCTCAAACTCACAGTGATCCTCCTACCTCTGCCTTGTGTGCAATGGGATTAAAGGTGTGTGCCACCACACCTGGCTGTCATTTGATTTCTTTACAATAGCCATTCTGACAGGAATGAGGTGGAATCTCAAAGTACTTTTTTGTTTGTTTGTTTGTTTGTTTTTCAAGGTAGGGCCTCACTCTTGTCCAGGATGACCTGGAATTAACTATATAGTCTCAGGGTGGCCTCAAACTCACAGCAATCCTCCTACCTCTGCCTCTGGAGTGCCCGGCTTCAAAGTAGTTTTAATTTGCATTTCTCTGATGTCCAAGGCTCTAGAACATGATTCTAGATGTTTATTGTCCATTTGTGTTTCTTTTTTTGAGAACTCTCTGTTCAGTTTTGTAGTCCATTTTTTAATTAGGTTATTTGATTTCTCATTATTTAGTTTTTCAAGTTCTCTGTACATCCTAGATATCAATCCTCTGTCAGATGTATAGCTGGAAAAGACTCTATAGGCTGCCTCTTTGCTCTATTCACAGTGTCCTTTGCTGTACAAAAGCTTTTTAATTTCATGAGGTCCCAGTGGTTGATTAGTTGTCTTACTCTTTGAGTGAATGGGGTTCTATTCAGAAGATAGTTGACTGAACCAATATGTTGAAACATTTCCTCTGCTTTTTCCTCTAGCAGTTTCAAAGTTTCAGGTCTGATATAAAGGTCTTTGATACAGCTGGACTTGATTCTTATGCATGGAGAGAAATAAGGATCTATTTTCATCCTGCTACCTATAAATATCCAGTTTTCCCATTACCATTTGTTAAAGAGGTTGTCTTCAGTGAATATTTTTATCAAAAATCAGATGGCTATAGCTGCCTAGGATTACAGCTGGGTCCTCTATTCTGTTCCATTGAGCTATATGTCTTTTTTTTTTGCCAATACCATGCTGTTTTGGTTGCTGTGGCTCTGTAATATATCTTAAAATAAGATATGGTGATACTGTCAGCCATATTTTTGTTGCTCAGAATTGTTTTGACTAGTCAAGGTGTTTTTGTGTTTCCAAATGCATGTTAGGTTTCTTTTTTTCTATTTTGGTGAAGAATTTCATTGGAATTTTTGTTGGGATTACATTAACTATATAGATTGCTTTTGGTAAGATTCACATTTTTACAATATTGATTCTTCTAATCCAAGAACATAGGATGTCTTTCCATTTCCTTGTGTTTTCTGCAATTTCTCTCTTGAGTGTTTTAAAGTTTTCATTGTAGAGATCCTTCACTTTCTTGGTTAGGTTTATTCCAAGGTCTCTTCTACCTTCCTCTCTCTCTCTCTCTCTCATTTATTTATGAGACAATTGTGAATGGGAGTGCTTCCCTGATTTGTTATTGGTATATAGGAAAGCTACTGATTTCTGTGCATTATCTTTGTATTCTACTACTTTGCTAAAGGCATTTATAAGCTCTAACAGTTTGCTGTTTGGTAGTCTTTAGGGTTGGGAGGTTTTAAATTGCTGCTTCAATCTTGCTAGATGTTATGACTCTATTTAGATTATTTATCTCTTCTGAGTTTAACTTTGGTAGATTATATGTGGCAAGAAATTCATCCATTTCTTCCATTTTTCCAATTTTGGGGAATACACAGTTTTTTCAATTATGTCCTTATGAGTCTCAATTTCATTGGCATGTTGTAATATCTCCTTTTTTACCTTTAATTTTATTGGTTAGGGTCTGCTCTCTCTTTCTTCAGGTTAATTTGGGTAGGGGTTTACAATCTTACTTTTTTTTTTTTTTTTGAAGAGCCAACTCTATGTTTCATTTTCTTCATTTCTAATTTATTGATTTCTGCCCTGATCTTAATTATTTCTTTCTGTCTGTTACTTTTGGGTCTGGGGTGTTCTTATTTTTCAGATAGATCACTAAGTTATCTATTTGAGATCTATTTTTGTAATGTAGATATTTAGAACTATAAATTTCCCTTTCAGGGCTGCCTTCATTGTGTCCCATAAACTTTTATATGTTGTATTTTCATTTTCATTCAGTTCTAGAATTTTTTTCCCTTTGTGATTTTTTTCAATGACCTATTCATTGCTCAATAGTTTGTTCTTTAATCTCCAGGAGTTTGTATATTTTCTGTTGTTTCTCTTATTGACTTATAGGTTTATTGCATTGTGATTAGATATAATACAGGGCGTTTTGTCAATTTTTCTAAATTTTTGGAGAGTTGCTTCATATTGTAATATATGATCTATTTGAAAGGATCCTTTATGAGCAGCTAAGAAAAATGTTTTTTCTATAGGGTTTGTATGGAATGTTCTACAGATGTCTGTTATGTCCATTTGATTTATGGTGTTGTTTACCTCTATTGTTTCTCCACTTTCTGTTTAGATATCTGTCTATTGATAATAGTGGATCATTAAAGTTTCCCACTGTTATTGTATTGGATTTTATATCTGATTTAATGTCTAGTAAATTTTGCTTTATAATAATTGGTATGCCTGTGCTTGGTACATATTATTCCCTTGAGTATACATGGCCTGCTTTATCTCTTTTGATTACTTTTGGTTTAGAGTCTATTTTGTCAGATATTTGTATAGCCACACCTATTTTCATTTGCTTGGAATATCTTTTTTCCATCCTTTCACCTTAAGGTCTGAAGTTAGAAAATGGTTGGATCCTGTCTTCTGATCCATTCTGTTATCTTGTATCTTTTGATTTGACAGTTGAGTACATTGATATTCAGAGTTATTAGTGAAAGGTATGCATTAATTTCTCTCATGTTGATGATTTTGTAGAATTTAGTGTTTTCTTGATCATCATTTGCCTTAACAGTTATTCTTGTTTTCATCATTGTTTTGTCCATCCTTTAGCATTTTGAGTATGTTTGTTCTTCTCTTGAGTGTAAAGCATTCCATCCAGTATTCTCTGTAGGGCTGGCTTAGTGCTCATATAATCTTATAGCCATCTTTTATTGTAGAAAAATTTCTTTCTCCTTCTTCTCTTCCTTCTCATTCTTCTTATGAAGAATGGTTTTACTGGGTACAGTAGTTGGGGTTGGCAGCCATGGCCTTTCAATATTGAAATACTCCATTCCAAGCCCTTCTGACTTAGAATTTCCATTGAAAAATCAGGTGTTATTCTGTTGAACTTATCTTTGTAAGTGATGAGCTGTTTCTCTCTTGCAGCATTTAGTTCTCTTTCTTTGTTTTCTGATTTTGGTGTTTTGACTATAATGTGATATGCAGATTTTTTTTCTCTGGTCCTGGTCCTGTCTGTTTGGCATTATGTCAATCACTTGTACCTCAATTGGACTTTCTTTCATGAAGTTAGGGAAATTTTCTTCTGCAATCTTACTGAAGATATTTTCTATGCATTTGGCCTATATTTCTTTCCCTTCTTGCATGACCCTGATTCAAACTTTTGCTCCCATTAAGGTGTCTTACATTTCTTTCATGTTCTGCTTATATATTTCTTCTTCTGAACTTGTCGTTGATTATGGCCTCTCAATTTATTTCATCCATTTTGTCCTCAAGTTCTGATCATCTGTCTTTTACATGACCTGTTCTGTTGGTATTGCTTTATTGGGAGCTATTTAATTGTGACTTTTAATTCATTTTTGATTCCCACTTGGTTTTTCTTCAGTATCGCTATCTCTATTTTGTTCCATTTTCCTTTCTTGGTTTGACTTTTGCATTGTATTTAGTTGATTGTTCTGTTTTGGAATTAACTCAGGCATTTTTTGTGTCCTCTTTGAATCATTCAGGTATCTGCTGAATTGTTTTTGTTTATTCTTCTGTATTTCACTCAGCCATCTGTTCATGGCCTCTTTAACTTTATTGTATATGCTTATCATAATTGAGTTGAATTGAATTCATTGGTTGGAGTTTGCTCTAAGTAGTTCTCATTGGAGGTTTCAACTATGGGAGTAGGCATTCTTTTCTTTTTCCAGAAAAAAATGCTTATTTAAGAGTTAAAGAAAAACAAAAACAGTAAAGCATTAGAGTATATGGACAATACAATTTATCTCATTTGGTCTGAAATGTTGAAACAAGTTGCTCTAACTACTTACCTGAGGTAGATGTGGGCTGGTTCTGCTTCAGTGAAACCTCCTTTGAGTTTGAGCTCTCAAGTGGTCCTTTCCAACCTCAGGTTATACTATATGAATAATAACAACATGTTCCCCATGGTTAAAAAGCCCACTGGACTGTTTTACACCCATGATGCTTTATGAGGAATGGCTTACTGTTTACCTAACTACTAGAGTCTATTCCCAGTGAGAATAGTTGAAAGACAGGGTAAGTATTAACCTGCTAATGATTCCAACTTTGTCCCTTTCTCATCTTTCTACAACTGTAAAATCTTTCATTACCACCACTCCAAAACCCAATATTAAGTACCACAATTGTCAGACTTATACAAGTGATAGGCATGATTTTCACCAAAGAGAAAAAAACTAGATCTTGTTTTATCATACTGGGCAACTTTTTATGGTATAAGAGCTTTTATAAAAATTACTTAAGGGGGCTAGAGAGATGGCTTAGTGGTTTGCTTTTAAAGCCAAAGGTCCCAGGTTTGACTCCTCAATACTCACAGAAAGCCAGATGCACAAGGTGGCACGTGTGTCTGGAGTTCATTTCCAGTGGTTGGAGGCCCTGGCATATCCATTCTCTTTCTATCTGTTACTTTCTCTCAAATCAGTAAATCAAAAAAATAGTTAAAGTATTACTTAAGTATGTCAGATCAAATAAACTTACAGGATCTATTTTCTAAAAGAAAAAAAGTCTTGAACTAGATCCCTTATTATTATGAGCTATATCCATTGGCCTAAGACGATCATGACCATGAGCCAGTCATTAGGGTCAGAGCTCCCTGGCATGCAGAATCTCAGCTGAAAAATCCCAGGAACACAAACACAGTGCCCAGGGAGCTCAGGGGTCTGCTACATGGGTCACAAAAACAGAGGAGCCCAACTACCAACAAAATAATTATGTAGTTTATAAGATCCCAAATATTGCAGGAACATGAAGTATGCATATGAAGTATCTTGTAACAGGAAAGAAGAAAAAAACAGACAAGACAAGTGACAGATTCGTGGATCATGGATTATCTCAGGAATGTTGAAGAGGATCATGATGATGCCATGAACCTGGATCAAGTGCTTATCACTATGCCTCTGGTGAATTCTGTACTTCTGCCATGCCTATACCTTATACTCTTCCCAACTATTCTTCTGTTGACAGAACTGAATGGTGGAAAAATGTATCATTTTGAAGCTTGATTTACTCACAAACTGCAGGACATTGCAATGAACAAGAACATTAGCTTAGAGTCAGGATACAGAATTGCCGGTGCTAGCTGGCTGAAAAGGTTCAAGCCTGATGGGGAGTGAGGATTAAAGAAAGACAGGAGAGAGAATGAAAGCAAGGACTCCAGTCTAGAACTGAAGCACCATTTATTTCTCAGCAATCCTTTTTAATATTGCAGTTTGCCCATGTACAAAATTCCATGACCTTCACACAAGTTTCTATCAAAACAACTTCTTTCTGTTACAGAGTTATGCACCTCGACCACTTCTCGGTACAAAAGATTATTCCAAGGTTGGGAGAGAAACAAACCCTCTGTTCCTAGAAATACAAGCATAAAGTTTCAAGGAACAGTCATCTCTTGCCAGTAACACTGAATGTACATAATCTTGTTTACTTGCAGGTGTAAAAGTCTTATTGCCAAACAGCCCAATGCTATGGATTCAAGGCCAGCCCAATGGCCCCCGACAGTTCCCCCTTTTTTATTTTTTATGACCCAGGTCCTTCTGGGCCTCAGTGCAGAAAGACTGTGCCTGTCTTAGGTTGTCCTCTACAATATTTAGGCCTTACACGTCATCGGTACATGAATTCCATCATTCATGCCCTGTCTTAGGTTGACCTAACTAGAGAATCTTACCGGTCTTTGACTACCAGCCTCTGCAGGGGCTTTAAGATAATGTCTTAGGAATCAAAGGTCAGGTCCGTAGCTGTATCCCATGCACTTCTGCATGGATGCCCATAAGGGATCTCAAAAGGCACTTAACAAGTATGGGCAGCAGACACAGAATGAGCAAAAGACAAACACCTATAGCAGCAAAACTTCCTATCCAAGAAGTGAGAGAATTCCATCTAGGCAAGGCAGACTTAAAAGCAGATATTAAGTCATCACCAGATTTAGCTGCATCAAAAGTAAGATGATTATTTTGCAAAGTCAAAATCTCTGAATGCAACCGAATCAGATCCAAGGAAATATTATCATTATGCCAAATACCTCTTAAATGCATTTTTATCTTTTCCCAATGCTGTTGACTGTCATTATATTTTTTAGAAGTAACACAAATCCATTGAAAATCTACATGACACTCCAAACAAGTTCTAACTTTCAACCGTAGTATCTCTTCACCTAAATACGTAACCACATCATACAGAGCATCTATTTTTTGTTCCAATTTTTCTATCTGTATCTACTTGAGTTCCTAGAGTGATAGAAACATTTTTGGATAATTCATTAACAAAATGTGCAGTTTGAACTTCTTGTGGCAAAGTAACAGCTGCAGTAGTAGCAGTAGCTAACAATGTAACAAAAGCTAAGATGCCTGTAATTACCAATCCTCTCACTCTTTTTAGTCTACTTAAAGCATTCTTTGCTTCCTGTAACACTTCTATTCCCTTGTCGGAATACCAAGGCCTTGTTACATTAACAGGAATCATAACAAATGCTGGTTGCTTAAAAATCATAACTCTATCAGAGGACGATTCTGAAACACAATTAGACAAAGTACAATTGTTGCATGTAACATTGAACTTTTCCTCAGTCCATGTAATATTTATGTCTCACATTTACATAGCATAGGGTGAGGTAACACAAGCCATGATCCTCCCCTTTGGGAGGGATGAACTGTCATTCCTGGGGGAGGTGACGCTCACTCCTCCCATGGCCGCAGCAACTTTCCATAGGTAAGTCTGTTGGAAGCCCGCATCAGACCACCAAAGTCCAGCAGAGAGTCCACCATTCCAGTCACTGTTCCATTTACCTCTCCCTTCTGCTCCAGGATTTCCTGACCAGTCCTTAACATGCCTTTCCATTCCAGAAATGTTAAACATGATCTAAACAGTCCCAACATACCAAGACTATAATTTCTCTAACTTCCCAAGGTGCTGGGTGTAAGATGGGTGGGTCAGGAACATAAGCCCAATACAGCTCACTGTGGATCATTGGGAGTTGAATCCACATCATCAGGAGCAGAGGCATCATTCTGATGTTCAATCCCCGCGAACTGGACCAACCTCTCTGGAAGCCACCTGGCATTGTCAGCATCCTGTGGGAAAACACAAACATGCCCTCATCCCCATGTTAATACTGGGTCAGGGCCATGCCATTGTCCATCAGTGGGGTCCTTCCATGTAACCTGAGCATAAGTATCTAAGGTTCTGGGATGCCACAATCTGTCTGCGGCAGAATGACCGGATGCATCCACATTTAAAATATTTAAAATAAAGAGTACATGATTTAAAGCATTTTTTTGGTGACCAAGGGTATAACTCCCCCTTTTTAAATTTTTTGTAATTGATTTTTTAAAGTTCCATGAGCCCATTCAACAATTCCTTGTCCCTGAAGGTTATAAGGTATGCCTGTTTTATGAACAACTAATAATTGGGCACAAAAGCACTGAAAAGATTGACTAGTGCAACCTGTACCAGTATCTGTCTTTATGATTAATGGTATACCTGCTACAGCAAAACATTTGATGCAATGTGCTATGACATGTTTAGTAGCTTCCCGAGCCTGTGGCGTAGCCATCAGAAATCCTGAGTAAGTATCAATGGATGCATGAACATATTTTAATTTTCCAAATTCAGGAATATGAGTTACATCCATCTGCCACAGATGATTTGGTTTCAATCTTCTAGGGTTTACTCCATACTGAGGAATTGAGTGATATTCAGGACAGGTATTACACTGTTGCACAATTTGTCTAGCAGCTTCTCTTGTAATTTGAAACTGTTTTCTTAAACTTTACTATTTTGATGATGTGAATTACGAGATCTTTGAGCTAATTTCAATTGAGATATGCCTATGATCTGCCATATCATTTCCCAATGCTAAAGGACCTGGCAAGCCTGAATGACCTTGTATATGACCTACAAAACAAGAATGAGAGCAAGCCTGCATGCATCTTTGTATTTGACTAAACAAATCTTGCAATTGAGTATTGGCAGTTTCAATATAAGACACAGTCTCAAGCACCCGTAAAGGTCTAGCAATATAGTGACTATCAGTGTACAAATTAAATGGAGTTTCAGCTAAAACATTAAATACTGTAGCTACAGCTCTAAGTTCCACTACTTGAGCTGATGCTGGGGGAGTAGAAAATGAATAAGACTGTTCTTGAATAACATATGCTGCTCTGCCATTAGAGGATCCATCTGTAAACACAACTAAAGCATCTTCAATAGGCTCTGCCCTGACTGTGCGGGGGGAAAATAAACGGATAAGAACTTGCAAATTGGGCTGAAGAGATGGCTTAGCGGTTAAGCGCTTGCCTGTGAAGCCTAAGGACCCCGGTTCGAGGCTCGATTCCCCAGGACCCACGTTAGCCAGATGCATAAGGGGGCGCACGTGTCTGGAGTTCGTTTGCAGAGGCTGGAGGCCCTGGCGTGCCCATTCTCCCTCTCTCTGTCTATCTGCCTCTTTCTGTCTCTGTCTGTCACTCTCAAATAAATAAAATAAACAAAAATTTAAAAAAAAAAGAACTTGCAAATTGCAACAATTTGTCTTTAGGGTAATGATTATCTATAATATCAGGATAATGTGCAAAAGCAATAGCCCAAGAATCCACATTTTGAAATAGCCAATCTACTTGTTGCTTTGTAAAAGGAACTCCTATAATAGCCGGCTCCTTTCCAAAATATTTTTAGACTTTACTCGAGCCATTTGAATTAAACAAGCTACTGCTTCATAATAAGGAGTCAACACTCTAGCAGGAGAAACAGGTAAATGTAGCCACAATAGAGGTCCTTCTTGCCATAAAACTGCAGTTGGAGTATGTTCAGTGGCCAGAACATATGCAGCCCATTCCTGAGAATAATCTATATATGGAATTTGTTGTTTTTCAATAGCTTGTTCTACTAAGACTAATGCCTTATGTCCCTCATCTGTTAACTGACGTACAGACTTTGGATTTGGATCTCCTTTTAAAATGTCAAAGAGATGCTTTAATTCTCCAGTACTAATCTTTAAATGAGGTCTAAGTCAATTGTTTTACAAGTAGAAGTCCTGATTCTGAATCTCCCAGCAATCTGCTTGCAGTCTATCTATCTACAAAGTCCTGATATAACTAATCAGGTCCTTGCCTAATTTTTGACAAATCTTCAGTCCCCTTCCCAATGGATGGAAGTTTATATCAAGCCGTCCTAGCTGTGGCATTAACTTGAGCATAAACAGCAGGATCAAAGTCTAATTGCTGCCTCATTTCACTATATTGTGCCTGTCCTGCAAGAATGGCTTGCAGGGGGGAGACAGAAGGCCAAATCAAAGATAAAGGATGAAACTCACCGGCAGGTTTCGACACTACTGCTATAATGGGAGGTTTCATTACAGCAGGGAGATTGGGAGTGGCTGTATTTCCTGGAGCACACTTTCCCTGAAATTGCTGTACTTGTAAAGACAGTGATTCAACCATGCTTGCAAATGCTGCATCTCCTCTGAATATTTTTCTTTCTGTTCATCCTCAGATTTAGTAAAAGCTATAAAAGGTGGAAAGTCCTTCTCTTGGTGATCTTTTGCCATCTCCTCCTCTAATTCTGCTTCCTGATCTGAATCTAAATGATCAAGACAACATTCTTCTTCTGCAAATAAAAGCTTAAATCTGGACTCCGGCTCCTCAGGTGGAACAGAAGGCTTAGTTTCATTTTCTAAGTCCACCCTGGGAAGCAGTCCTTTGTCTTTAACTGTGTTTGATTGAACTTTATCTCTTTCATGTCTAGGATCTAAACTATCTCTAACTAAAGCCTACAAGCTAAAAGTTTCTACTGGTACCTTACCAGGCCCATGGGCATCATAATAATCTTGAAGCTTAGTCCTTACCCTTTGCCAGGCTTTTAAATCGACAGTTTCCCCTTCTGGGAACCAAGGACAGACTTTTCTATAAATTCCAAAAAATTACTGAGTTGTTGCTGACTAACTTTGGCTCCCCAAGCACGCAACATATTTTTAAGCATATGTACAAAAAGCATACAACTATTACCTTGTCCCATTTTTACTTATATTACTCATTGCTCCTTTTTTCTTTTCTTGAGCACACCTCTCCAATCCAGCGGTGTCCTTCACTTTAGATCCCTGTCTTCAGGCCCCACGTTTGTGCACCACTTGCCTGAGCCTGCTGGCTGAAAGGGTTCGAACCTGATGGGGAGTGAGGATTAAAGAAAGACAGCAGACTGGTTCCATTTCCCAGCTACTATGAATTGAGCGGCAATAAACATGGTTGAGCACATACTTCTAAGGAAATGAGATGAGTCCTTAAGATATATGCCTAGGAGTGCTATAGCTGGGTCACATGGTAGATCAATCTTTAGCTGTTTTAGGAACCTCCACACTGATTTCCACAATGGCTGGACCAGATTGCATTCCCACCAACAGTGTAGAAGGGTTCCTCTCTTTACACATCCCCGCCAGCATTTATGATCATTTGTTTTCATGATGGTAGCCAATCTGACAGGCGTGAGATGGAATCTCAATGCAGTTTTACTCTGCATTTCCTTGATGACAATGGATGTACAACATTTTTTTAGATGTTTATATGCCATCCGTATTTCTTCTTTTGAGAACTGTCCATAGCCCATTTTTTAATTGGCTTGTTTGATTTCTTATTATTTAACTTTTCGAGTTCTTTGTGTATCCTAGATATTAATCCTCTATCAGATATATAGCTGGCAAAGATTTTTTCCCATTCTGTAGGTTGCCTCTCTGCTTTATTCACAGTGTCCTTTGCAGTACAAAATCTTTGGAATTTCATGAGGTCCCAGTGGTAAATCTGTGGTTTTATTGCCTGAGCAATTGGGGTTATATTCAGAAAGTCTTTGCCACGACCAATATGTTGAAGGGTTTCCCCTACTTTTTCCTCTAGCAGTTTCAGAGTTTCAGGTCTGATGTTAAGGTCTTTAATCCATTTGGACTCAACTCTTCTGCATGGAGAGAGAGAAGAATCTATTTTCAACTTTCTACAGATAAATATCCAGTTTTCCCAACACCATTTGCTGAAAAGGCTGTCTTTTCTCCAATGAGTATTTTTGGCATTTTTATCGAATATCAGGTGGCTATAGCTACTTGGACTTGTATCTGGGTCCTCTATTCTGTTCCATTAATCTACATGTCTGCTTTTGTGCCAGTACCATGCTGTTTTTGTTACTATGGCTCTGTAGTATAGGTTTAAATCAGCCACAGTGATACCACCAGCCTTATTTTTGTTGCTCAGTATTACTTTAGATATTCGAGGTTTTGTGTGATTCCAAATGAGTTTTTGGATTGTTTTTTCTATTTCCATGAAGAATGTCATTGGAATTTTGATAGGGATTGCATTAAATGTGTAGATTGCTTTTGGTAAGATTGCCATTTTCACAATATTGATCCTTCCAATCCTGGAACAAGGGATGTTTTTCCATTTCCTAGTGTTCTCTGCAATTCCTCACTTGAGTGTTTTATAGTTTTCATTGTAGAGATACTTTACTTCCTTGGTTAGGTTTATACCAAGGTACTTTATTTTCTTTGATGCAATTGTGAATGGGAGTGATTCTCTGATTTCATCCTCTGTGTGTTTGTTATTAGCATATAGGAAGGATACTGATTTCTGTGTGTTTATTTTGTATCCTGCTACATGGCTGTAGGTGTTTATAGATGTCCCTCAGTTGATGAGTGGATAATGAAGATATGGCACATTTATACAATGGAGTTATACTCAGCAGTAAAGAAAAATTAAGTTATGAAATTTGCATGCAAATGGATGGATCTGGAATGGATTATACTAAGTGAGGTAACCCAGGCCCAGAAAGCCAAGCATGACATGTTCTCTCTCATTTGTGGATCCTAGCTACAGATGATTGGGCTTCTGTGTGAGAAGGAAAAGACTCAGCAGCAGAGGCCAGTAAGCTAAAAAAGAGATATAAAGAGAAGAGAAAGGAAGGGAGGAGGGTAATTAATAGGTTGGTATTGTATATATGTAAGTAGAAGAATAGATTAACAGGGGTGAAAAGGCCCAAAGTGAGGTCAGGGGAAGAGATTGAGTAAAGGAAAGGTGGAGGGAGGGCTAATCAAAATCTAAGAGGATATAAATAAATCATATGGAATCCTCTAGTTTTGGACAATGGAACACTCAAGAGCCATGGATCGTTGCTAGAAAATTTTCAGTGCCAGGGATGGGATACCTTCCAGTGAGTTGTTGGCCAGGGAGGTCCCTGATGCCCCCAAAACATTATAGGCCATTGCCAAGGCCCTTGGTTTCCCACCAGGAATAGATGGTAAGACCCTATTGCTGAAGACTCCACATACTTGAGCTGCAAGGCCACTGAGAAATCCTGCTGGAACTGAGCTGATAACCTCCTCCATGTAGACCAGCTGAGAGAAAGCTGGAAGAAGCCATTCTACATGCATTCTACAATGGGAGTAAGAGATACCACCAGTGAAGATACTCAACAGTGGACACTGCAAGCTTTATAATTGGCCAGCCAGGCCAAATGAGCCAACAGGTGCAATAGTGGCATGTCTATCATGGTGGAAACCAACTGCCCTCTAATTGGACTGGAGGCCCACTCCATGGGAGGGAATACATCCCTGATACTGAAAACTTAAAACAGCGGTAGTCATGAGCCCTAGGGGTGTAACATCTGCTAATGTCTGGATAAATGTATATATTATGCTTATCAAACTGCCCAGTAAACACTTTTCTTAATATTCATACCCTTATATTAATGCTACTCTCACTTTAGGTAGAGAATCTTCTCTTTTCAGATGGCAGTGACCTTGGGACGACTCAGAAGGTATCATAGTGTTGGAAAGAAGTGACTGGAGTACTGAGTAACATCTCGATCACACCTTCCAAGGCTCAGGATCTAACGTGGAAGAGGTGGTGGAAAGAATGTAGGAGCCAAGGGAAGGGTAGGACTCCTTACAACGTGCTCACTCCAGATATAAAATGGCCTGGATATCCATGACCTCATAGTGCCTGACACTACCTACATAAGACCATCATAAAAGGAGGAAACGATCATGGCATCAAAATAAAAGAGAGACTGATTGAGATGGGGAGGGGATATGATGGAGAATAGAATTTCAAAGGGGAAAGTGGGGGGAGGGAGGGTATTACCATGGGATTTTTTTATAATCATGGAAAATGTTAATAAAAATTGAGAAAAAAGATATGTAATTAAATTGTCTTAGAAAAGATTAAAAAAAGAAAGAAAGAAAGAAAGACAGGAGAAAGAATGAAAGCAAGGACTCCAGTCCAGGACTGAAGTGCCGTTTATTTCTCAGTAATCCTTTTAAATATCTTCTTCCAAACAATTTGCCCATGTACAAAAATTCCATGACCTTTCCACAAATTTCTATCAAAACAACTTCTTTCTGTTACAGAGTTACGTACCTCGACCATTTCTCAGTACAAAAGATTATTCCAAGGTTGAGAGAGAAAGAAACCCTCTGTTCCCAGCAATACAATCATAAGTTTCAAGGAACGGTCATCTCTTGCCAGTAACACTGAATGTACATAATCATGCTTACTTGCAGGTGCAAAAGTCTTGTTGCCAAACAGCCCAATGCTACAGATTCAAGGACAGCCCAATGGTCCCCGACACAGAATGAACAGGGCCTGCTTGAGTATTAATGCTTCAGTAAGTGTCTCTTTTTGGAACTTTCTGCAAGGTCTTTTTAGAGAAACAACCTGAGGGTATCTGTGAGATGATAAATTATGTCACAAACATGGATGCTGTCATAATCATTATCCCGGACTTTATGTTTTGAGTAGAAAAGAAATGAATCTCAAAATCTGAAATTTCAAAGCCGGGCGTGGTGGTGCACACCTTTAATCCCAGCACTCGGGAGGCAAAGGTAGGAGGATCACTGACAGTTCAAGGCCACCCTGAGACTACAGAGTGAATTCCAGGTCAGCTTGAGCTAGAGTAAGACTCTACCTAGAAAAACCAAAGAAAAAAATAATAAAAATAAAATCTGAAATTTCAAGTACCAGTTGTCTCAAAAAATAATTTTAGGGAAAAGGAAATATCTACTGACAGACCTCAGCAAAAGTAAAGAGCTGAATATTCTGCGTTGTGAAATTATTGAGAATTTTCATCTAGGGTACCCATACCCTGGCTTCTTGGTTCTTTTCATAGCTTGCAAAAGGTTCTTATGTTACTAGCAACACACAATTGCCATTCTAGCCAAGAATTAAAATGAACAAAATTAAGAAACACAATTAATATACTCCTTTTCTCTCAATACATGTTATATTATAAGTTTATAGTCCTTTTCTTTATTGTGTCTGGATTTTAAAAAGTGAAAGTAAACCAATCAGTCAGTGGTTCAGATTATTTATTCATTTATTTAATTATTTATTTTGAAGTAGGGTCTCACTCTAGCTCATGCTGACCTGGAATTCAATATGTACTCTCAGCGTGGCCTCAAACACATGGCAATCCTCTTACCTCTGCCTTCCAGATGCTGTCAGATTTTTTTTTAAAGCATCTTGACCTGAGTTACCACCAGGTCTACTGTGACCTGCCTAGCTTCTCCCAGAACAAGGGCATCTAAACTACTACTTCCATACTAACTCTATGGAAAGTTTCTCTATCATAAGGGTCACCTAACCACGGAACAGTTTTTCTCATACATATCATACGTACAGATTCTCATCCACAATCTCTTACTCGAGAAAACTTATCTGTAGAATGGGTTCACTGGGGTCAGATGAGATAGGAGCTTCTAGCAAACTTTTTCAGGTGCAAGGTATGTACAGGTTTTTCATGGATGTGAGTTCTCTGATGCAGCCAACAATGATCCTTGCAAGCTTTCCTCATGCAGACACTTTTAAGAGCCTTTCTCAGGATGGAAAACCAAGTAAGACTCTCAAATCAATGTTCTTGCCACACTCAAGACCAATGTACATTTTTTACCAGTATGGATTCTTTCATGGAAAAGGAAGTCTGTTTTGTAAAGCAGCATCTCCACAGCTTCCATAACTTCTCCCTGGGTGGATTTCCTGACATCCAGGAAGATGTGCTTTCTGAAGTGCTGCTAATACTGAACGTATTTAAACAGCTGTGCTATGGTGTGAGTTCTGCAACAAGGAAGCTGAGCACTGCTGGCAAGCTCTTACATTCGTTGCATATGTAAGGCTTCCTACTTGTATGAGGATCAGTTCTTGGTGAGGATCAATTCTGAGTCAGATTAATGGTAAAACTCAGGGCATCTGTAGAGTTGCTCACTGGAGTAATTGATAAAGGTGCCATTAGGGCCACTCCCTAATAAATAAAGTTATTTCTCACAATTCTTACTATTATAGGCTCAGTGGTGCTCAATCAAATTTGATCTCTAAGTAACATTTAAAATTCACCTAAAATCCTTGATCTTAATGAGTTCTCTGACATGTAAACACATTTAATATTTCTATAACATCTGGTCAAGATATCTGTGAAGCTTCTGATGCAAAGGGAAGGCTGAGCTCAAGACCTTTCTCTGTCACATTGCATATATATGAGTTTTCACCATTGTGTACTGTCTGATGTTGAAGGCCTGAGCTGTGATGGAAGCTTTTGTCATATATACTGTATTTATAACAGAACTTCTCTGTTTGAGTTTTCATTTTCTGTTGGGCAACAAAATCCCTACCTAGGAGAAAGCCATGCTCACATGTAGACCACTGACGTGGTTTCCCTCCATTATGAAGTCTCTGGTGTACAATAATGTCTGAGCTGCAGTTGAAACTTGCTTATTGCTAATTCGGTTGGCACCATGAGTAAAACTTCTTATGTATTCTAAGCATCTATATGGCTTTCCACTTGTGTGGACTCTGTGGTCTGATAAAGTCTGATTTCTGGCAAAACACTTCTCACAGGATCCATACTTTATAGGACTTCTTCCCAATATTAACTCTTATGTACAATGAAGGTTGAATGGTGTCAATATCTTTTCTCTCATTTATTACATTTGTAGGGCCCTTCACCAGTCTAAGTCCTCTTGTAGCTAATGAGATCCAATTTTCCACTAAAATCCTTTTCACACTCTAGGCACTTAAATGGTTTCTCACCTGTGTGAGTTCTTCAGTGCCTTATGAGGTTTGTGCTTCAACTGAAGCATTTACCATATTCATTACACAGATATGGTTTCTTACCTGTATGGCTTTGACAAGCATATCAGAGCTCTGACCAAAATTCTTGCCACAGATGTAGAACTTTTTTTTATCGCCATGTGCTCTCTGGTATTCTGAAAGGGCTAAGTGGTGCCAGAAGCTCTTCTCACATTTGCTAAATTTATAAGGTTTTTCATAATTGTGGATCCTCTGGTGTGATACAAGATCTGAGCTTTGCATGATGGTTTTCTCACACATATCACATCAATAAAGGTTCTCCCTGGAATGGATTCTCTTACATGTAAGTGCTAAGTTTTCAAAATAGTTTTGTTTACATTCAAGCCAATAGTATATGTGATTATTTATTTAAGTAATTTCATGTACAGTAACAAAAATCTTTTTACCCTTCTGAGAGCATATGCGACATATTTTTCTTTTGGGGGGGTTCTCTAATTACATCTCTCTTTGAAGTGTACATTTTCCATGGCTCTCTCTCTTAAGAAGTTTTCCACTGGTATTTTTGACTCATTATTGCTTTCATAGTAGTTGTCTTGATACTTTGGGAGACACATCTGCTTCAAACCTTTCAGTCATAAGCAGTCTGTTTTTGCCAGTTTCCAGCATCATTTATATTTGTCTTTATATGATATTTTCCAACCCTACCATCTAGACAGAAGAAAACTAGCATTCAACCTCCTAGCTTTAAGAATTTGATTTCTCAAGACAGTCAGCTTTCTTTGATTAAAGAAGCTTCTCTTTTCAGATGGGGATGATCACTGGGATGACTGAAAACTCACCATAGTGTGTAACAAGACTCAAAATTGTTTTCTTGGCATCAGAAGGTCTGTAATCCAGAACCACTCCCAACACTCAATTATTCCCTCTCCTGGAGGAAAAATCACACACAGAAGACAACTCCAGGGACCACAGTACTAAAAGGATCTTCCTTTAACTTTCCACTGACCATCTCATCCTGGGCCCACCTGACAAGACTAGGCATTCTTGGTTGAGGGTATATTGCCCGTGTGTGTGTGTGTCTGTGTGTGTGTGTGTGTGTGTGTGTTATTTGTTTTGCATTGTGTTTTGCCCAGCTGGAATAATACTGTTGTCTTGCCAAGACTTTAGCAGCCATGGCTATACTGGGATTGATGCTGAGTGGCCTAGCCCACCTTGCTCTGGTTGGGAGTGAGCAGGTGGTATACATGCCCATCTTATCTGGTTTCACTGCTTGTCTAGGACCTGTGTGGAGCTGCCTAGTTCTTCTTATTCTGGGTGAGCATATGCAGGCATTCTACACAGTGCCTGGGCTAAGGGAGTAGGGCCAGTGTCTAGCAGCCTAGACTTCCCTACTCCCATGGGGTATGGGCAGGTGGTCTATATGGAGATCTGGGCTGAGTGCAGGTGTGAGCACAGTTTGATGGGGACCTGTCTTTTATACATTTTGATATTTTATTTATTTATTTATTTATTTGGCAGAGAAAGAGGGAGAGAGAGTGAGAATGGATGCATCAGGGCCTCCAGCCACTGCAAACGAACTCCAGATGCATGTGCCCCCTTCTGCATCTGGTTTACACGGGTTCTAGGGAATTAAACCTGGGTCCTTTGGCTTGGAGGCAAATGCCTTAACTGCTAAGCATCCCTCCACCCCTTTTATACATTTTGAAATTCAAAACAAGCAGTATAAATTTGACACTATTTAGACTAAAAAATCACTGTAAACCTACTCATTAAAACATATAGTCAGAAGGAGGGCATGGTGGTGCACTCCTTTAATCCTAGCACTCGGGAGGCAGAGGTAGGAGGATCGCCATGAGTTTGAGGTCACCCTGAGAATACAGAGTGAATTCCAGGTCAGCCTGGGCTAGAGTGAGACCCTACCTCAAAGAAACAAAAAACAAACAAAAAGACAACGTATAGTCAGAAGGTAATATTTCATTTATTTATTTTTAAAATTATTTTTTTAAAGTTATTTGCTCATTTATTTGCATGCACACACACACGTGTGTGTGCGTGTGTGTGTGTGTGTGTGTGTGTGTGTATTGGCAAGCCAAGGGCTTTTGTTGCTACAAATGAACACCAGATCCTTGTATCACTTTCTGCATTCTCCTTATGTATGTGGCTTAGGTATTGAAGCTTATCCAGAAGGCTTTGAAAGCAAGTGCCTTTAACTGCTGAGTCATTTTCCCAGCCCCCAAAGAGGAATATTTTAAAGAAAAAAAATTTTTATTCACACAAAGATACAAAGCTAAACAAAATAATTAGTCACCTTTAAAAATAAAATAGACAGCTGGGCATGGTGGCGGACTCCTTTAATCCCAGCACTCGGGAGGCAGAGTAGGAGGATCACCGTGAGTTCAAGGCCACCCTGAGACTACATAGTGAATTCCAGGTCAGCCTGGGCCAGAGTGAGACCCTACCTTGAAAAACCAAATAAATAAATTAATTAAATAAACAGAAAGAAAAAGGAAAATCAAATAAAGAGAAAAGTAAAATTAACAACAAAGAAGCAATAGTGGAGATTAAGTAAAAAAAAATATGCTCTTTGAAAAAATCTATAGAAATTGATAAACCTGGGCTGGAGAGATGGCTTAGCGGTTAAGCGCTTGCCTGTGAAGCCTAAGGACCCCGGTTCGAGGCTCAATTCCCCAGGACCCACGTTAGCCAGATGCACAAGGGGGCGCACGCATCTGGAGTTCGTTTACAGAAGCTGGAAGCTCTGGTGCGCCCATTCTCTCTCTCTCTCTCTCTCTCTCTGCCTCCTTCTCTCTGTTGCTCTCAAATAAATAAATAAACAAACAAACAAAAAGAAATTGATAAACCTCTAGCAAGATTAGTCAAGGAACAAAAATAAGAACTAGAATAGAGATAACAGAAATATATTTTAGTGTAAAAGTCTTCATATTATTCATTAAAGACATAGTTATTTGGGATGGCTAATCTTTCTTATCAACTTCTCTGGGTTAGAATCACCCATGAAACAAACCTCTGGCTGAGTCCTCTTACATGCTATTTGAACATATCCAGTGCCCTTGAATTTCTATAGAGATTTTAGAAACAATCTGTCAAGTTCCGCAAAGAAACGCAAGGCAAGTTGTTTTTTTTTTTTTTTTTTTTTAATATAGAAGAGAGAGAGAGAGGGAAAGAATGGTACACTAGGCCTCTAGCCATTGCAAACAAACTCTAGACACATGTGCCATCATGTACATCTGGCTTACATAGGATCTGGAGAATCGAACTTGGGTCCTTAGGCTTCATGGGCCAGTGCCTTAACTACTAAGCCTTCTCTCCAGCCTCCTGTGTAGGATTTTGATTATACTACATCTATAGATAAATAAGGGGAGAACTGACATAGTCCTCTATGTAGGTCTACTTTTATTTCTTTCAATACTCTTTTTCTTCTTTTACTTTTTCTTTGCATTTATATGTATGTGTGATGTTCATGTGTATATGCATGTTTGTGTGTGTGTGTGCATGCATGTGTGTACACACAGATGTATAGAGAAATATATGAAGGCCATAGGTTGATGCTAGCTGTCTTCCCCGACAATTATCTCTTTTGTTTACTGAGGCAATTTGAACAGAGATTCGGCCAGTCTAACAAGCCAGCTTGCACTGGACATTCCATCTCCACCTTCCATGTGTGGGGATTACATGTAGGCCATGCATACTCAGCATTTATGTGGGTGCTGGGGATTCAAACTCAAATCCTCAATCTTGCACAGCAAGCACTTTATCCACTGAACCATCTCACCAGCCCTTTCTCTTTTTCAAAAAAAAGGATTGTAGTTGTAAGAGAGAGAGATAATATAGGCACACCAGGGCTTCCTGCCACTGCAAATGAATTCCAGGTGCATGTGCCACTTTGTGCCTTGTCTTTATGTGGGCACTGGGGAATCAGACCTGGACCATCAGGCTTTGCAAGCAAGTGTCTTTAACTACTGAGCAATCACTCCAGCCCACCAGCCCTTTCTCAATACATTTTTTAAAAATTTAAACGTTTCATTTATTTATTTGCAAGGAAAGAGAGAGTGAGAGAGTGAGAGAGAATGGTCATGCTAGGGCCTCCAGCCACTGCAAACAAACTCCAGCTGCATGTGCCACTTTGTGCTTCTGGCTTTACATGGGTACTAGGTACTCAAACCCAGGTTGTTCGGCTTTGCAAGCAAGTGCTTTAACTGCTGAGACATCTCTCCAGACCCCATTTAAAAATATTTAAAAAATATTGTTGCAGCCAGGTTTGCATTGCTGGTAGAAATCACCCAACCAAGAGCAGCTTCTGCTAAAAGAGGTTTATTTTGGCTTACATGTTCAAGGGGAAGCTCCACAATGGCAGGGGAAAACAATGGCCCCTGGCCAACATAAGATGGACCATAGCAACAGGAGAGTGTGCCAAACACTGGCTTACATGCTTGTGAAGGACTGCCTACCCTCATTAATTGGGGGTCCTGGAATTATTTCCCAGTGTTGGGGAACTTCAGATCACTTTAGGATTGTTTCATCTGCCCCAGCATCAATTAAACATTTAAAATTTTTTCCTCCAACCTCTAAGGCCAGCCTTGGGTGGACCACCTCTAGGATGCTTGTTACCCATTGTATATTATGGGTTTCTCCTCTTATTGGTGGGGCTGAGGGTTGCTCCTTTTGGAGTTTAAAGGCTCTAGGGGTTTGCCATCTTTGTCATAAATAGAGCAGCAGTCTTTTTTCCAATGATACCCCTTGCGACATCTAGAGGAAATTGTTTTTGGAAGGGGGGGGCTCCTTTAGCAGGGAAATGCCCTGATATTCAGGGCATTTCCCTCTCCAATGTCCTTCTTCTCCGCAATTGAAGCATTTGCCTCTGAGTTTTAAGGCTGCTGTGAAGACCTCTGCCAGAGAGGCAGCCTTATATGAGGCAGTCCTGATATCCTGAGTGGTGACTATCCATTTATCATAATGCTCATCTTTGAGGCTTTGGCAAATTAGCCCACATTCTGAAGTCATACCTTCCCAAATAACATTTTTGAGAAGGAGGTCCCTGGCTGTTGGGTCGGGGACTTTTCTCTCTATTCTTGGTTCTTTCCCTTAATATAAAATCAGAGAGGGTCTCCTCTGATGAAGAGACAGTAAGGAAGAGGTATTATCCTGGGGGGGGAGGGGGGAGGAGTTATTCTATCCCGTTCCTGGAAGGCACAGAGGCAAACTTGGTCATAAAACCCTGGGGGCTCTTGGGTCTGTTGAAGGCCTGTGGAGAAATCGCCCTGTCTGAATAATTCATCAAATCCCTGGGGTATGTTCTCTTGACTTTGGTTTCTTTTTATTTGTTGGAGGCATTCGTCTCTATAGAGGGATTCCCATTGAAGGAACAGGGAACTAGGCAGTGAGGACCAGCAGATATCACACCAGTCCTGAGGGGTATTAATGAAGCCCCTTAGGCTGAGGAGGTGGGACTTAGTCCATGGCACATGGATTCCATCCTCCCTAAGAGCCTGTCTGAGTTCTTTAAGATCACCAGCTTGATAGAGGTACCAATCTAGGGGTCAAGCCTAAGGTGGTTGAACATTAATAGGAAAGGCTGCTACTTCCTGATTGAATATCTTTTTATTGTTATCTCAGGCCTCACACAGTTGTTATGTGATTGTAAGTGGGGGAGTGGATGGAGGAGGGTCCTGGCCAGGGGAATTTATCATGTTAGGATTCTTTTGGCCTGTGTTACATAAGTCCAAAGGAGGGCAGCCCAGAATGGGAGGCAGTTATAGTGGCAATGGTGAATAAAGGGGAGTGGGTGTAGGGGAGTTTGGGATCATTTTTTCTCTAATTTCTTCTATTTGCTTTTCAAGGGAACTGAGGTCCACTACTGGCCAATCCTCAGGGCTCTTCTCATCGGAGTCATCATCTGGTTTTTGAGTGGAGGTGGTTTTAGGGGGGGCTAATGCATTGCCTAACAGCTGCTACAGTGGAGAGAAAAGAGAGAGAGGAAATTTCCTTCCTGAACTTCCCATCTCCTGGCTAGATAAGCTATGTGGGTCCACGTGTCTGGAGTAGATCCCCAGAAATCATCCAGGGGGCGACATGGAGGACTTCTTTCCAAAAGGAGGTAGCCTCTCTCTGGGAGAGCTTAATTCCCCTAACTTTCAGGAGAGCTCTTATTCCATTAATCTATGATTTCTTTTGGCAGGAGGCAATGTTACCCATGACAGAGAAAGATTGGAGATGCCAACATCATTGGGCAATGTTCTTAAGGGCTGATTAGCACATGGAGGATTCCCCAAAAATCTTAGCATGAGTCTGTCCACATGTTTAAGAGACCAGTGACCTGACCTACAGGCTTTTAAGAGGTCAATGTGTTACCAGCTTTTTGTGTTGAAGAGAAATAGATAAAGGGTTTTTGCCAACACCCAGTGGGCTGTCGGGGTCCAGGCAGAGGACAGCTGGCCTTCAGTCAATACCAAAGCATGGTCTTGGCCAAGAGACATCAGTTGACAGTTTATCATGTCTGGTCCCTCGCAATGGCATGAACTGAAAATAAATGAGGAAAAAGAGAAACCTGCAAGCCCTCAAAAACGTGGGGGCAGACGCCTGATGTCCCCCAAATGACAATCGTCCATCTGGGAGAGTGCACACTTACCTTGGCATGTCTGAGAGTGTCCCTGTTCAGACGCCAGCTGTGGGTTTCTGGGTCCTCCAGGGCCCCCCCAAAGGCATCCTAGGCAATCATGGAGACCAAGGTTGTGTGTGTGTGGCGAGAGAAAGAATTACTCTTGGGAGTCAGGGTGAACAGCTCCCGGCTTATTGTCAGGGAAATGGGTTTATAAGCAGTTGAAGGCAGAAAGAGGACCCTAAGGGTCTGGGTGGGTTTAAAGGTTGCTAGCCTATGCCTAATATGGAGACATTGTTCCAGCACTTATGCAATGGTAAAGGGTAGCTATGCAAAGTTGCTGGCTGATACCGAATAAGGAATTTCCTAGGCAATTGGCCAAAGGTCACAGGGTTACGGGCAAAGCCAAAGCCTTATCTAAATGTCCAGGTATCCCATGCTTGGAGAGGGAGTGGCCTTCCTTCCTGCAGATCTTGGGGTCCGAGATTTTGTCCAGAGGTCCAGGCTCACTGTGACCCCCAAGAATGGGGGGAGGATCCTGGCTCACTGTAACCCCTGAGAATGGGGGCAGGGGAGGAGCTCCCCTGCCGGTCTTGTCCCCAGTGGTGATTCAGGCTGCTGCAACCCCTCCATAGCCTGGGGCCTTTGTGTTAGACAGCTTAGGTTTGCTTTAACCCAGGGCCCTGCCTATGTCCAACAAGGTAACAACCTTGACTGTAGGTGTCCTTTCTCAGGCATGCCACCCACATTTTTTGAGGCAGGATCTCTCTCTAGCCTGAAGCTGTCCAATTAGGCTAGACAGGTTGGTCAGTGAGCCCCAGAGATCCACCTGTATCCCTGTCCCAGCACTGGGCTTACAAGTGCTTTCACCCACTCTGGCATGTTTACATGGGTTCTGGGAAGGGAAGAGTAAGAGTAGTCTTCATGTCTTTGAGCAGGCACTTTGCTGATTGAACACTTCCCAGGCCTTCTTTATTTTTTCTAGTCAGAATTTCATGCAGCCCAGGCAGGCTATGAACTCACTACATAGTAAAGGATGGCTTTGAACTACTGATCCACTCTCCCTAGTAAGTGATGGGATTATAGATGTGCTGCCACACCTGGCTCCCCAGCCAATGGGCTGGGGACTGAACTCAGGTCCTCATGCTTATGTAGCAAGCACTGACTGAGCCATCCCCCAGACTGGAGTCTTCTTTTAAATGACAAAGGCTGACTTGGGATACATTTTTAGGGGGGACCCCAAAATTTTGTTATTTGGAGAAATGAAGGAAGTAACACTTCAAAAGAGTGATTAATTTAAAAAAGTGAAATGAAGGTCTGGAGAGATGGCTTAGCAGTTAAGCCCTTGCCTGTGAAGCCTAAGGACTCCATTTCAAGGCTCGATTCCACAGGACCCAAGTTAGCCAGATGCACAACAGGGGTGCATGCATCTGGAGTTCATTTGCAGTGGCTGGAGGCCCTGGTGCACCCATTCTCCCTCATTCTCTGCCTTTCTCTCTGTGTCTGTTGCTCTCAAATAAATAAATGAAAAAAAATGAACAAAAAAATTTTTAAAAAAGTGAAATGAAATGAAATATATTTCTTTATTTTTAAATGAAAGAATAGGTCTCTTCATTCCCTCCTTCCCTCCCTCCCTCCCTCCCTCTCTCCCTTCCTTTTTTAGATAAAAATCTTTGTAAATTCAGTAGTGGAGAATTGTACTTTGACCAAGAATAGCCATCCCAGACAGACCCTTGGAAGATCAGAAATCGACTGTATTACTTAAAAAATTGTTACTTAATATTTTATAGTGAATATTCTCTCTCCACTTACCCTGACTTTGGTCTTAGTTTACTTCATCTTAATTTCTCTAAAAACAAATTTAATATTTGTCAAAAGAATGAAAGAATGTGATGCAATTATCAAATATTCTTTAGAAGCTTTATGCTTTGGTGATTGTTCACCTTCTTTTCTTTTAAAAACAATTTAATGTTTAAATTAAATATTTGACATTTGTTTAATAATGAATGAAAGAATGTGATGCTATGATCTCATCTTTACAGCAGCTCCATCCCTCATAGTGCAGCTCCAGAATCCCCCAGAAGAGGGCGTTGAGGTTGTGTCTCAGTTTGGTGAGTGAAGGCTATGGTTTGATTTAAGCTTATTTTAATACTTTGATGTAAAGTAGTGGTGGCTTTAGAGACAAAAACAAAGTAAAGTTGTCTTTTATCTAGCACAAAATTTGTGAAAATGTAAATAAATCGTATGATTATTTAATCCACTTAAAATTGTTTTTCTTAAACTGTTGACACTAAATTATCAACGAAAATATATTATTTTAAATTTTAATGCAGACATTTCCCTTTAATTAATTAATTAATTAAGATTTTTGATGTTTTTATGACAGTATGAAGCAGGAGCTGGATTGTTTCCTGCAAAAATGACTCCAAAAGAGGGTCATCACATGACTCCCAAGGAGGAAAGTACCATACTTCTGCATTTGAACTTTTACAAACATAAAATTTTAAAAAATATATTTTATGTTTATTTATTTATTTGACACAGAGAGAAAGACAGAGAGAGAATGGGCACACCAGATGCATGTGCCACTGTGTGCATCTGGCTTATGTGGGTCCTGGGGAATTGAACCTGGGGTTTTTGGCTTTGCAGGCAAATGCCTTAACCACTAGACCATCCCTCCAGCCCCCAATGTTTTTAAATTTAGGTAAAATTAAAAATCAGCTGCATGTAAAAATGAAGTTGAGCCGAGCATGGTGGTGCACACCTTTAATCCCAGCACTTGGGAGACAGAGGTAGGAGGATTGCCATGAATTAGAGGCCATCCTGAGACTACATAGTGAATTCCAGGTCAGCCTGAGCTAGAGTGACACCCTACCTCTGAAAACCAAAAAACAAACAAACAAACAAAAAAAAAAAGCAATGAAGTTGAAGTGCTAGTCATAAAAAATCTTAAATATAAGTCTGAATATATATATAATATCTAATTATGACAAAATACAGTGACCACATGGCATCAATAAACATTTAGACACATATCAAAAAGGAAGTACAGGTGTTCATTGTATATTTTAAACATCTTTTGGGGTTTGTAATGGGTAGTCACAGGTTCAGAAGGGGTCTTCAAAAATGAAATATATTAAATTGAACTGACAATGGAATACTTTTTTCTTTATACTTAATAAAATAAATATATAGGATATGTTACCAAACTTGAGGTAAATCTGATCTGAACTAATCATGGGGTTGGAGAGATGGCTTAGCAGTTAATGCACTTGCCTGTGAAGCCTAAGGACCCAGGTTCGGTTTCCCAGTACTCACATAAAGCCACATGCACAAGTGGTACATGCATTTGGAGTTTGTTTGCAGTGGCTAGAGGCCATGGTGCACCCATTTAATCTCTCTTTCTCTATGTACCTCTTTTTCATTTTTCTCTCTCAAATACATAAATAAATAAAATTTAAAAAATATTTTAAGGGCTGAAGAGATGGCTTAGCAGTTAAGCGCTTGCCTGTGAAGCCTAAGGACCCCGGTTCGAGGCTCGATTCCCCAGGACACACGTTAGCCAGATGCACAAGGGGGCGCATGCGTCTGGAGTTCATTTGCAGTGGCTGGAGGCCCTGGCGCACCTGTTCTCTCTTTCTCTCTCTCTTTGTCACTCTCAAATAAATAAATAAAAATGAACAAACAAAAATTTTAAAAAAATATTTTAAAAACCAATTATATATAAACAAGGAAGCAATTATAGTCAAAATATACTATGTCAGTATAAGGCTCTTTATATTAATTTTAAGCTGATGAAAAAATATATATGTACTATAGTACATGATTTTTTAGTAGAAACATATAAGTATCCTTTATTTCTCTTAGCAATGTATCATGGAGATATCAAATGTCAAACCATGTAAAACTAATGAAGTAAAAACCTATAGATGCAGATGATGACTCATGATATCACACACAATAACTCCTGAGTAGTATTTACTGGTGAATACAAGAAGTCAGATAGCCTTCATGTTTTCACTGCTAACCGAATTGTAAATGTATTCCTCTTGCCCAAAGAACTAGAGTTAAACCATCCTTGCCATGGACCTTGGCTTGAGGGTGTGGGGAAGGGGACTTTATTGTAGTAGTATCTGGCCAGAAAACACAAAGAATGCAGGGACTAGACCTTTACAACTATTTATCATGATGAGATTTTAAGTGAACTTTGAATAGTTAGGTAGGAAACCAAAATCCCCCTCCAAATAAAGATATAGGCTCTGATGACAGAAGCAAAACATGAGAATAGTTTGTGATATACTGGAGTATCAGTGACACCTGGACAGTGAGAAAGGGAATAATCTGACTTGAGCAAGACCATCTTCTTCTTACCCTCAGTGGCTAAGCATGTAGTGTGTGTGGTGTATGTGTATGTGTGTGTGTGTGTGTGTGTGTGTGTGTGTGGAGAGAGAGAGAGAGAGAAAAATATCTAACATCATTCCCCCAACAGTGTATTCTTAGTAAATCTATAGTATGAAATCATATATAAGGGTCCTGGGAGATGGCTCAGCAAGTAATAGTACTTACTATGTAAGCAGGGGTGCCCAAGAGGGCTCCATTTGCCCTGAATTCAATTCCCCAGCACTCATATAAACAGTTGGGCATGGCCACACATGCCTGTAACCCAAGTCCTGTGGGGAGCTGAGACCAGAAGATCGCTGGGGCTCATAGGTCAGCCAGTCTGCCAGAAAAAACAACAAAACAAACAAACAAACAAAAAACCACAGATTCAGTGAGAGACTTCATCTAATGGAAAGACATGGATGAGTGATAAAGCATTCCTGATGTTTTCCTCTGGCCACTGTATATGTGCACCTGGGACACACAGATCTTCACACACACATACACATATATAAACATAAATAATCATGCATAAGTGTGTGTTAGTTATTCTTCAAGGCCATTAGTTATTTCATAAAATTAAGTTAACAAATCCCATCAGCTGTTGGACATGGTAGACTCTAATAACAAAATTCTGTTGCCTCAACTATGACAAACATGATAAGCATTATTATGGTAAGCATATGTTAAATAATGCTTACCATAAATAATGTTTTCTGCCTCCATAAACATATATCCCCAAATTGTATATTATTGCTTTATGTATTTCATATTTTGCCCAGTATCATATGTAAGACTTCTTTAACAGCTTTACTATTTGTTGATGTTATATTTCTGAGATTTCTTTGCAGTGATACATGGTATTACAGTTCATGTCAACTGTTGTAGAGAATTCAGCTATTCTGTCATCTCTCTCCTCATCCAGTTTAACATTTTGTTTTCTCTTTTATTTAGGGTTTCAAGATCCTTATTCTTTTTTATGGGATTGCTCCTCATGTCAGAGAATTTTTATTTGCCATATGAGTTGCTTGTATTCGAATTGAGAAGAACCTGTCAGGGAAAGAGAACCTTTCTTATGTTTAAATCATGCAGTCTACAAATCAAAAGGGATTTTTCAGAATGAGTTAGGCAATCCCATATGTGTCACCATTATCCTGGAAAGTCTTACTTACCAGGTAGACCTTTACTTCTGGTGGCTCTCTGTCGGCTCAGCCAGACTCAGTGAGGGGCCACACAGCTGAAAGTGTTGCTCTCATTTCCATGGCAACAGTCTGAGGGACCAAAAATAGGATCATTGATTCACTGCCAGACAGAGAAGGAACTGAGTGGCTGAGGAAAGCCCCTTTTAGTCAGAAACTTTTCTTGAGGAGGTCAAGACCTCTGAAAATTTAATGGAAAAGTACCAAACAATACCATTATGCATTTTTTAAAAAAAGCAGAAGACAAATGTGGTGCTGTTCTTAAGGGGGAATTTTATGTTTCTATGTCATAACAGATAAATTTCCTCTTCACTTCCCCTGCTCCCTCCTCTTTCCATCTGTCATTCCATCACACCTCTTCTTTCCTTTTCACCTGATGCATCTCTGGCTCAGTGGAACTGGGTCAACACCTGCCAATGAAAATGTGCTGCTGGTTGTGGCAGCCACATGTCTGTCTCTCCCAGAGTGAGGAACCACTAATCACTATCCATATCATGCTATGCAGCTTCCCCGCAGTAACTGGGGAAAAAGAAAATAAAAAGTGAACCAAGTAGGAGTCAGCATGGGCGTGTTGAGCAGCATTCCGGTTGTTTCTGCTTTACTGCTTTACTATTTAACTGCTGACTGAAGTTTTGGAACTCTTCTTACATAGTCAGACACAACTGAAAAGCGGTAAAGACTCAAATGATGTTTTGTTTTGTTTTTTTTGTTTTTTCCTGAATAACACCCTTATCTTTTGCACAAAGGATCAAGAAGTAACTATATTGCCTGTCTCTGCAGGAGGGAGTTGACATTCCATACTTTAGGCCATATGCACAGTTCTGGTATAAAAGACTGGGGGTGGCATGCTTTTATTCCCAGCACTAAGGAGACAGGGTAGGAGGAACACTATGAGTTCAAAGACAGCCTGAAATTACATAGTGAATTCCAGGTGAGGCTGGGCTAGAGCAAGACCCTATCTCGAAAAACAGATAGCACATCTTAGTCTCTACTCATTAGGAGCTCAATTATATATTTAAAAAAGAACCTTAGAGATGGCAAATGGAAAATAAGTCTAATTTTTATAGCTATCATTTTGTCATGTTTATTATGAGGAAGGACACTTCTGAAAATTTTAAGCAGCTATTAGAATCTGTGCCTTTCACTAATTCTATTAGGAAGGTCAGAGGGAGAAGGAGAATTAAAGTTGTTATTCAGTTAGGGTGAAAATACTTAGTTTTACTATTACAAAACTGTTGTCTTTTAACATATGTTTTTGACCTGCTTTTGTAATTTCATTTCTCACAATTTACAATAATTTTCTAGAAACACTGAGTGAATGCTATCATTATAGATCCCAAAGGGAAGCTCCTACATGGAGGGACAAAAGCATAAACCCTTCAAGTAATTAGGCAAAATTCTTTTCCAAAGTTTTTTAAAAATATATTTTACTTATTTACTTAAGAAAGAGAGAGAGAGTGAGAGAGAGAGAGAATGGGCACAGCAGGGCCTCCAGCCACTGCAAGCCATCTCTCCAGCCCATTTTTTGTTTTTTTGTTTTTTGTTTTCTGAAATAGGTAGGGTTTTGCTCTAGCTCAGGCTGACCTGGAATTCACTATGTAGTCTCAGGGTGGCCTCGAACTCACGGCAATCCTCCTACCTGTGCCTCCCAAATGCTGGGATTAAAGGCATGTGCCCCCATGCCCAGCCTCCAAAATTATCCTCAATTAAAACTGTTAGCACACAAGATCCACTTTTCTTAAATTCTCAGGCACTTAAGTTAAGGCACATGCATTTGAACATCCAGTCCCCAGCTGGGGCACTGTTTTGGGAAGTTGTAAGACCTTTAGAACGTGGTCTAGTTAGAGGAAGTGGGCCAGTAGGGGGCGGGCCTTGAGGTAGAGTCAGCCCTACATCCTGATGTGTGAAGTTGAGCAGCTTCTCCTTCCTGTCATCACAACTGGGAGCTACTTCCATCACCATGTCCTCCCTGCCCTCAATATGTGAGCCAAAATAAACCCTTTCTCCCTCAAGTTGATTCTTGTCAGGTACTTGTCACTTAGTGAGAAAAGTAGCTAATAAAATCACTAAATGGAGTCATGTGTATGCAGAGCTCTTCCATATGCTATGTTTTGGTTAATAAGTTAATAAGTGTATATATATACTTATTAATAAGTATATATATACTTATTAACTTATATATATATGAACATACATGTATATATGTATGTGCACATTCATAACATCCCTGAAACAACCCAATTTGTACTTCAGTTTTTTCTGTGTGTTTGCTAATGCTATGTAATAGTACATCCAAAATTCTATAAGATGTACAAAGTTCCTATTACTATTCTTTTTGCTATGATTCCCTGCCCCTAACCCCTCTCTATCTGCAATGCAGGGGACCAAAGCCAGAGATTTACACATACTAGGCAAAGACTCCACCACTGAATTCCACATCTAGCCCTTGATTTTTTTTCAGTTTTTTTTATTTTGGGTTTTTGGTTTTTGAAGGTAAGGTCTCACTCTAGCTCAGGCTGACCTGGATTTCACTATGTAGTTTCAGGGTAGCCTTGAACTCATGGCGATCCTCCTACCTCTACCTCCCAAGTGATGAGATTAAAGGTGTGCACCACCACACCCAGCTTAGTCCTTGATTTTTAAAATTGGGAACTTTAATATATGAGTATTTTGCAAATTGGTAATATTCCTATTCTTATGACCCCTCTACCCTGGCCCTATTCTACTGAGGACCCTCCTCAGCAGGGTTATCTATGATCACTGTGGAGTCATGAAAGCACCAATCATTCTCCGTAGGGAAGACAATGCCTCAGAATACACCTTCCCACTTAGTGGTTATTACATTCTTTCTGGCCCATCTTCCACAATGTTCTCTGAGGCTTGGAGTTTTATAGGTCTCCTCTAGTGTTGAGCTCTCAGCACCCTCTGACTTTCTGTTTTGATAAATTTTGAGTCTCCTCAATATCTACTGCCATCTCCCTGGAGGAGGTTCTGAGGTTAGCCATGAAAGCAGCACTGCACTCATATTTAATTCACCATGTCCTCTGAAATGTCTCCTAGGCCCTGGCACATGTGGTAGAAATGACTTGTCTCATTGCTAGACAATCTGCTCTTGTAGTTTTCAGACAGCACTGGCTGTATAGTCCAGACTGGCCTCAAAATCTTGATCCAGAGTCTGGTATTCATGTGGCACCATGCCTGGAGGTATTTTTCTTTTATGGGTGATACTGGAAATCACATCCAGAGCCTTGCATATACTAGGCAAGTATTCTTCAACTGAGTCATGTCTACAGCCCTAATTTATCTATGACAAGCACTGGGCTGAGGAGATGGCTCAGTGGTAAGAGGTGCTTGCGTGCAAGGCTATGGACCTGAGTTCAATCTTCCTCAGTGCCTACGTAAAGCCAGATACAAAGTGGTGCACACATTTGTAATGCCAAATGCACCTATGGCAATGGTAAGTGGTACCTGAAGAATCTGGAAGCTCACAAGCAACAGTGACAGCTTCCATAAGTGTAGGCAATAACCCATGGTAATTCCCCCTCCCCCGCACACTTTCTCCTTTGCAGCTCCACCCTTCATCTTGTCCCCTCCCTCTCTCAATTAATCTCTCATTTATTTTGATGCCATCATCTTTTCCTCCCTTTATGATGGTCTTATATAGGTAGTGTCAGGCACTGTAAGGTCATGGATATCCAGGCCATTTTGTGTCTGGAAGGGTGCATTGTAAGGAGTCCTAGCCTTCTTTCCAGCACCTCTTCTGCAATGGACCCTGAGCCTTGGAAGGTGTGATAGAGATATTGCAGTGCTGAGCACTCCTCTGTCACTTCTTCCCAGCACCATGATGCCTTCTGAGTTATCCCAAGGTCACTCCCATCTGAAAAGAAAGGTTCTCTACCAAAAGTGAGACTAGCATTAACATAAGGGTGTGAATATTAAGAGAAGTGCTTACTGGGAAGTTTGATAAGCATAGTATATACATTTAGCCAGACAGCAGCAGATGTTACACCCCTAGGGCTCATGAATACCCCTGTTTTAGGTTTTTAGTATCAGGGATGTATTCACTCCTATGGAATGGGCCTCCAGTCCAATCAGAGGGCACTTGGTTTCTACCATGAGAGACATGCCACTATGGCACATGTTGGCCCATTTGGCCTGGTTGAGTATCTTCACTGGTGATTTCTCTCTCTCCCATTGAACTGCATACAGAATAGTTTCTTCCAGCTTTCTGTCAGCTGGTCTACATGGAGGAGATCTTCAGCTCAGTTCCAGCAGGATTTCTCAGTGGCCTTGCAGCCCAAGTATGTGGAGTCTTCAGCATAGGGTCTTACCATCTATTCCTGGTGGGAAACCAAGGGCCTTGGCAATGGCTTGTAATGTTTTGGGGACATCAGGGACCTCCCTGGATAACAACTCACTTGGAAGGTATCCTATCCCTGGCACTGAAAATTTTCTAGTAACAATCTACAGCTCCTGAGTGTTCCATTGTCCAAAAGAGTAGGTTTCCTCCACCTTTCTTTACTCAGTCTCTTCCCCTGACCTCACTTGGACCTTTTCACCCCCATTAATCTATTCTTCTACTTACATATATACAATACCATCCTAATAAGTAACCCCCTCCCTTCCTTTCTATTTCTTTTATATCTCTTTTCAAGCTTACTGGTCTTTGCTACTGAGTTTTCTTCCTACTCACATGGAAGTCCAATTATCTGTAGCTAGGATCCACATATGAGAGAGAATATGTGACACTTGGCTTTCTGGGCCTGGGTTACCTCACTTAGTATAATCCTTTCCAGATCAATCCATTTGCATGCAAATTTCATAACTTCATTTTTCTTTACTGCTGAGTAGAACTCCACTGTATCAATGTGCCATATCTTCATTATCCACTCATCAGTTGAGGGACATCTAGGCTGGTTCCATTTCCCAGCTATTGTGAATTGAGCAGCAATAAACATGGTTGAGCAAGCATCTCTAAGGTAATGAGATGAGTCCTTAGGATATATGCCTAGGAGTGCTATAGCTAGGTCATATGGTAGATCTATTTTTAGCTGTCTTAGGAACCTCCACACTGATTTCCACAATGGCTGGACCAGATTGCATTCCCACCAAGAGTGTAGAAGGGTTCCTCTTTTTCCGCTTCCTCGCCAGCATTTATGGCCATTTGTTTTCATGATGGTAGCCAATCTGACAGGAATGAGATGGAATCTCAACATAGTTTTAATCTGCATTTCCCTGATGTCTAGGGATGTAGAACATTTTTTAGATGCTTATATACCATCTTTACTTCTTCTTTTTAATTGGGTTGTTTGATTTATTATTTAATTTTTTTGAGTTTTTGTATATCCTAGATATTAATCTTCTATCAGATGTATAGCTGGCAAATATTTTTTCCCATTTTGTAGATTGCCTCTTTGCTTTATTCAATGTCCTTTGCCATACAAAATCTTTGTAATTTCATGAGGTCCCAGCAGTTAATCTGTGGTTTTATTGCCTGAACAATTGGGGTTACATTCACAACATCTTTGCCAAGACCAATATGTTGAAGGGTTTCCCCTACTTTTTCCTCTAGCAGTTTCAAAGTTTCAGGTCTGGTGTTAAGGTCTTTAATCCATTTGGACTTAATTTTTGTGCATTTGGAGAGAGAAGGATCTATGTTCATCCTTCTACAGATACATATCCAGTTTTCCCAGCACCATTTAATGAAGATGCTGTCTTTTCTCCAGTAGTGTTTTTGTTGAATATCAGGTGGCTATAGCCACCCAGACTTATATCTGGGTCCTCTATTCTGTTCCATTGATCTACCTGTCTGCTTTTGTGCCAGTGCCATGCTGTTTTTGTTGCTATAGCCCTGTAATATAGGTTAAAATCAGGTATGGTGATACCACCAGCCTTACTTTTGTTGCTCAGTATTGTTTTAGATATTTGAGATTCTTTGTGATTCCAAATGAATTTTTGGATTTTTTTTTCTATTTCCGTGAAGAATGCCATTGGAATTTTGATGAGGATTGCATTAAATGTGTAGATTGCTTTTGGTAAGATTGCCATTTTCACAATATTGATTCTTCCAATCCAAGAACAAGGGATGTATTTCCATTTCCTAGTGTCTTCTGCAATGTCTTGCTTTAAAGTTTGCATTGCAGAGATCCTTCACTTCCTTGGTTAGGTTTATTCCAAGCTGCTTAATTTTTTTTGATGCAATTGTGAATGGGAGTGATTCTCTGATTTCATCTTCTGTGTGTTTATTGTTAGCATATAGGAAGGCTACTGATTTCTGTGTATTTATTTTGTATCCTGCTACATGGCTGTAGGTGTTTATTAGCTCTAACAGTTTGCTGGTACAGTCTTTAGGATCCTTTATGTATAGAATTGTGTCATCTGCAAATAATGATAACTTGATCTCTTTCTTTCCAATTTCTATGCCTTTTATGTGAGTGCCTTGCCTTATTGCTATGGCTAAGACTTCCAGTACTATGTTACATAAAAATGGGGACAGTGGACACCCTTGCCTTGTTCCTGATTTTAGTGGAAAAGCTTCCAGTTTTTCCCCATTTAGTAATATGTTGGCTGTAGGCTTGTCATAAATAGCCTTTATTGTGTTGAGATATGTTCCTTCTATTCCCAGTCTCTGTAGGGCTTTTATCATGAAGGGTTGTTGGATTTTATCAAATGCTTTCCCTGCATCTAATGAAATGATCATGTGATTTTTGTCCTTCAGTCCATTTATATAATATTTTACATTTATCTATTGGCATATGTTGAACCATCCCTGCATCACTGGGATAAAGCCTACTTAGTCAGGGTGAATGATCTTTCTGATGTATTCTTGTATTTTGTTTGCCAATATTTTGTTGAGAATTTTTGCATCTATGTTCATGAGGGAGATTGGCCTGTAATTTTTTTTTTTCTGTTCTATCTTTGCCTGGTTTTGGTATCAGGGTAATGCTGGCTTTTTGGAAGGAGTTTGGTAGAATTCATTCTTTTTCTATTTTATGAAAAAATTTAAGAAGCAATGATGTTAGTTATTCCCTGAAGGTCTGGTAAAATTCAGCAATGAATCCATCTGGGCCTGGACTTTTTTAGTTGGGAGATTTTTGATAACTGATTGGATCTCCATGCTTGTTATAGGTCTATTTAAGTGGTTAATCTCATCTTGGTTTAATTTAGGAAGGTCACATAAATTAAGGAAATCATCCATTTCTCTCAGATTTTTGTACTTAGTGGAGTATGTGTTTATATAGTATATCCCTATGATTTTTTTTGGAATTTCTCTGGTATCTGTTGTGATGCTGCCTTTTTCATCTCTAATTTTACTAATTTGTGTCTCTTTTCTCTTTTGGTCAGATTTGCTAAGCGTTTATCAATCTTATTTATCCTTTCAAAGAACCAACTCTTTGTTTCATTGATTCTTTGGATTTTTTTTGTTTGTTTGTTTCTATTTCATTAATTTCTGCCCTAATCTTCATTATTTCTTCCCATCTACTGATTTTCGTTTTGCCTTGTTCTTCATTTTCCAAGTCTTTAAGATGAAGCATTAGGTTGTTTGCTTGAGACCTTTCTAGTTTCTTAGTATAGGCCCTTAAAGCTATAAATTTACCTCTTAGGACTGCCTTCATTGTGTCCCTAAGGTTTTGGTATGTTGTGTTTTCATTATCATTTGACTCTATGAATTTATTGATTTCCTTCTTGATTTGTTCATTGACCCATTCATTTAGGAGTGTATTGTTTACTTTCCACAATTTTGTGTATGCCCTATAGCATTTCTTGCTATTGATTTGTAGTATGATTCCTTTGTGGTCAGATAGAATGCAAGGAATTATTTCAATTTTCCTGTATTTGTTAAGATTTGCTTTGTGTCCTAATATATGGTCTATTTTAGAGAATGTTCCATGTGATGCTGAAAAGAATGTGTATTCTGCAGCATTTAGATGAAATGTCCTGTACATATCTGTTAGGTTCATTTGTTCTAAGACCTCATTTAATCCAGATTCCTCTCTGTTTATTTTTTGCCAGGATGACCTGCCAATTGACAAGAGTGGGGTGTTGAAGTCACCCACTATGGCTGTGTTTGGTATTATCTGTGACCTTAGGTCTAATAGCATTTCCTAGATAATGTTGGAAGCCCCCATGTTAGAGCATGTATGTTTAGGATTGTAATGTCCTCCCATTGGAGTGTGCCTTTAATCAATATAAAGTGATCTTCCTTATCTTTCCTAACTAATGTTGCACTGAAGTCTACCTTGTCAGATATTAGGATAGTGACCCCTGCTTGTTTTCTAGGCCCATTTTCTTGAAACACCATTTTCCAACCTTTCACCCTAAGATAGTGTCCATCCTTTGTAGAAAGGTGAGTTTCTTGGAAGCAACAAATTGAAGGATTCTGCTTTTTAACCCAGTATACCTACTTATGTCCTTTCGTTGGGGCATTGAGGCTGTTGATGATAAGAGATATTATTATTGAAAGGTGTGTATTTATTTTTGCCATTTTTTGTAGTTCTACCTTTGCTGTCTTGTATTAACTAGTATTTGAGTATTTTTTTTCCAGGTTCCTTATATGTGTGCTTTTCTTTCTCTTCAGGATGGAGAATTCTTTCAAGTATTTTCCATAGAGCTGGTTTTGTCTTCAAATATTCCTTTAATTTGCTTTTGTCATGGAATGTCCTTACTTCTCCATCTATTTGAATGGATATCTTTGCAGGATAAAGTAACCTTGGTTGACAGTTGTTATCTTTCAGAACTTGTAATACATCACTCCAAGCCCTTCTGGCTTTTAAAGTTTGTGTTGAGTAATCTGCTGTGATACTGATGAGCTTGCCTTTGTATGTAACTTGATTTTTCTCTCTAACTGCTTTAAGTATCTTTTCTTTGGTTTGTATGTTGGGTAGTTTAATTATAATATGGCAAGGAGAGGTTCTTTCCAGGCTTGGTTGGTTGGTGTTCTATAGGATTCCTGTATCTGTATTGGCGTCTCTTTCCCAATTTGGGGGATATTTTCTTCTATGATTTTGCTGAAGATGCCCACTATGACTTTGGAGTGAAATTCTTCTTCTGCTATACCCTGAATTCTTATGTTTGATCTTTTCATAGTGTCCTGAATATCTTGAAATTCCCATTCATACTTTACTATTAGTTTGTTTTTCTCTTTGTTGGACTGTATTAGATCTGCCACCTGTTCTTCTAATTTAGATATTCTGTCCTCTCCTTCATCCATTCTATTGGTGAGATTTTCTGCAGTTTTTATTTCATTGACTGTGTTCTTCATTCCTAGTAATTCTGACTGGTTTTTCTTTATTATTTCTATTTCCTTATTTATGTCTTGCATTGACCTCTTTTTCATTAAATTGGTTTCCTGTGTCTTCTTTGATTCCTTTGATTTCCTCTTTGACTTTGTTGAGCATATCTATAATCATTCTTTTGAAATCTTTCTCAGGCATTCCTCTAACTTCTCACTGGAGGTCATTTCTGATGCATTAATACTTTTTGGTGGTATTTATATTGTCTTGATTTTTCATGTTTCTTGTATTATAATGTACATATTTTTCTGTCTTGGATTAATTTAATGCTTGGATTTTCTAGTTAGCTGCAATATTATTAGATGTATCAATCAATCTGATGTTATATATCTACAGGGTAGGAGCTTATCATGCTAGGTGTGGTTCTTAAGACTCAAAGTATCTACAAAAGTGACCCTTTATGTTGGTTTTGTCTGCTATGAGCATATTCAAGTACTTTGAGTGGAACAAAATACAGGCAGATTCTAAAACTTAACTAAGCAATGTGCACATTCAATAAAAAACACCTCAAAGTATTTATGCAAGAGTAGGTATTATGACAACCACATCCTCTATCAAAGTCACAGTCCCCTAGGGTATGTGTTGCCCCACACCCTTAATCCTGTCAACTAGGAGGCTAAGATTTCTGGTCTGTTGAGGGTTCCAAAGTCAGCTTTTGACCAAGTGAGACCCTTCCCTAATGAATAAAAGAAGAGGAAACAAAGGCACTATAAATCAGGAAGCAACAGATAGCTAACAAGCCCAAAATATAGCTTATTTAAGAATGGCAAATCTGACCATCCATCAGATTTAACATATAATTTATCCTGATATGGAAGGTACAATTAGCACTTCTGTTTCAAGCCTATATACCAGGCTTATTTGGTGGTTACTGACCTGGTGTAAGCCCAGTTACCTTTTATTTTGGTTTCAGTTATGCTATGCTCTTGCTTGGGTCCCTCTTTGGTGCACTGTGGGTTCAAGTAGGCTGGCTGGGTCACTGGACCACTGCTCTGGTCGCTGGTGCTGGGTTCTGTGAGCTCCCTTCCCCAGGTCTCTGGTGCTTGCTGGCCCTTGCACTGGCAATGGGGGAGGGGAGACTGTGGATAGTGGCTCTAGTTCTTCCACTGGTCCACGTGATCCTCTACCTCATGATCTGCTCCTCTGTTGGCCACTGCCATCCTCCCTTCATGTTTCTTGAGTTTGCAAGGAGCTCCGGTGTGAGTGGAAAATCCTCTCACCTGTCTTTTCCTATGGCTCAAGCTGAGCCTTGCAGCTGTGGCCCCATGGACCTGGTGCTGCCGCTACTGGAGCTTCTTCTGCCTGCATATGTGGGCTCTAGACACTAGACACTCTGGACCTTTCCTACTTCTCTGAAACAGTTGGAAATTTCTTATACACCTCACTTTTTAGTAGAAGAGTGTATTTTGCTGGGTTTATTTTATTTTATTTTATTTTATTTTGGCTCTTTCTCCCCTAGGCTGCTTTGGCGTGGTTCCTATGCCACCATCTTAACTGGAAGTCTCCAGATTTCATTTTATTAATTGAATCCACTCACAAACTGATCTAAAGTCATTAGATGTGTAGACACAATGAGATTTTTGTTGTTCTTATAGTCTTTAATTAAAACGATGATAAAGGAAATAGATCTATTAAAAAACACAACCAAATAGCCATTTCTGGTCTAGAGATGGCACCAGGTGTGAGATTGACATTTTGAGGGGTAACTTGGATAATATAGGGTTTTGTCTATAATTCTGGTGGTGTGGTTGCACTTATCTATGATCATAATAATCTGTGCTTGGTGGCCTTTGCCATATTTGGGGACATTATGTCTATATAGAACCAAGCTGTTTGCTCCCGGCAGGTCCCATGTGTGAGGCTGAACTTATTTCCACAGGCTTTGCTCATGGAAGTCATCTTGACCAGCACAAGGTCGTGAATCACAATACACCTCATTCCTCTGTTGCTTAACCAGGTTCTTCACATGGCCTGAAAGATCTCATAGTGGTGGTGGCTGGTGGACATTGAATGTGTGCATGAGTCCTGCATCCATCTGATTGAGCCATGTTCATCGTTGTCTCTTTGTATGCCAACTCTATTCTTCTTGGGTGACCACTAACTTAAATTTTTTCCAGTTTTTCCACTTTTCAATAATATTCATCCAGTAGTTCACAGGGACTGTGACTGGGCCTTTTCCATACCAGTATGTCTCTGGTACTGTATCATCTGGTATGATAAATTCTTTAGGTTGGAATAAGTTATCATGACTCCTCCCAGAGCAATCCAGAAGTTTAATACTGTTTGGCCATCTGTGAAGATGTACTTGCTTCCCCTGACACATCTTTAAAATCCTATATAACTAGAAGCTTTACTTTATCCCTTTCTTTGTTGGTCATTTTATTATTGACTCCAAAGAGCATCAGCATAGTGTCACATTATGACCCCTGTTGCACATGCTATCCTGTTCATCATGTGAGGGTCACCTATAATAGGATAAATGTAATCAGTGGTTTGAACCATGGAAAGGCCACCATGCCTCAAAGGAATGACACAAGTATCCATTTTGATGCCAGTCCCATTCCATCTCAGCTCCCCAGAACTCACTTAAATATCTGGGCATGAGTAGTCTAGGGACAGGCAGAGACCTAAGAATCTAGAGCTTATTCTTGGACAACACCTCCAGATTGAGAGAGAGACTCCATCTCAAGGAAATACACATGAGTGATATGAGACCACCCAATGTTCTTCTTTGGCCTCTGCATCCATAAGCATTGAGTGCATGCATCTGCACACAAATGTAGATACATCACACACCACTACACATACATTCTACACAGGAACAGACACATAAACACACACACACTTCCAAAAAAGGAGGGTTCCAGGTGTGGTGGTGCACACCTTTAATCCCAGCACTCGGGAGGCAGAGGTAGGAGGATCACCATGAGTTCAAGGCCACCCTGTGAATACAGAGTGAATTCCAGGTCAGCCTGTTCTAGAGTGAGAACCTACCTCAAAAAAAAAAAAAAAAAAAAAAAAAAAAACCGGCATGAGCTCTTGATTTATCACTTCTCCAAATTTCGCCATCTGTGAGATGTACACAGTATTTCCCTAGCTTGTTGTATTAACCAAGTTACCAATGTCTTCTGTAGATATTACGCAGTAAACAGATATATGTAGACATAATCCCTCAGTTCCTGCTCCCCTTTACATATGTGTACACACATAGACTAAGCATGAATGGGAGGGATGCAGAATTATTCTATTGATAGGAGACAAAAAATAGCTAGGCAGTCAAGGTAACAGAACCTACAAAGTGAATTTTTTTCCCTTGACTAAAAGAGGAAATATCACTATAGAAACCTGGATGTTAATCTTCAAGAAAGATTTCTAGATTAAGTTTGCACTCTTCCTAGATGACAGAAACTCTGATCCTTACCTAAGATTTCTAGAAAAGCTGTAAATATGGTCTTTGTCCATAGTAACCTGTGTACCTGGTCTTCCTCATATAGCTGTTTTCCATAAAATCAAACCCACATCTGACTCTTGAGGTGGGTTCTCAAACCACCTCTAGCCTCCCTGGGCAAGAACTCCACCTTGCTTTATTCTCATGTTATAGGCTTAACCTGAGGTAAAGAATCAAAAAGAGCTCTAAGAAAATCTAAGAGGCTCAACTTCTGAGGGTACTAGGACCCTCCCTGCTCATGTAGACATTAGAAATGATCAGACTTCCCTGACACCTAATGCTTAATAGTTGCTCAGAGTTTTTGATGATTTCTGTATGGACAAGAAAAATACAGAAAGATGTCAACCACTGGGGGTGTCAATGTATGGTCACAATGGTAAAGAGTGGCTCAAATCCATAGGTTATGCTTTCTCATCATTGTTGCCTATGAGGAGGTCAAGGATACAGGGTGTTACAGACCACATTGGTAATAGGCGACTAACTTCAAAGGTCCTATTCCATGTTTCCTTGCCAAGGAAAACTTAAAGAGGCTCTGGAGGTCACTTTGGGGCACAAGACAAAAGGGATTTGGAAGATGTTCCAGTATATCTTTTTTTGTCTTTCAGATGAGTGGTCATATACAAAGACTCCCATAAACTGTATCCTTACCCACTGGGATCTCTTTGATTCAAGCACCTTAAAAAAGAAGAGCCTGATATTCTTTTGCAATCAAACCTGGTCCAAGTATAGAGAACAGAGAGAAATGACCTCCATAGGGAAGCATTAATTTTAATATGATTTTACAATTAGATTCTGTTCTGTAAAAGAAAACCAAAATTTATGGTAATAGGTAATTTATGGTATAGGTAATGCAATATAGAGGACCCAAAGTCCCCTAGGCTCCATGTCTTCCTTCTTAAACATAGTCTTCTCTCCTATTATTTACAGGAGACAGGTATTGAAACAAGATCATAGTTGTACAGAAGGCTTAGAACACAGACTCAGAGAACAAGCTGGATCCTAAAGTTTGCCATGTAAAGGGTAAAAGCAAGCCACCTATGGACTGGTAGGATTTCTCTATGGCTGGAGATACTTGGTAGTGATTGCATCTATCTGACATTTTCTGATTTGTCTTTTGTTTAGATGAAATAAGATGTTTCGCCGGGCGTGGTGGCGCATGCCTTTAATCCCAGCACTCGGGAGGCAGAGGTAGGAGGATCGCCATGAGTTCGAGGCCACCCTGAGACTCCCTAGTGAATTCCAGGTCAGCCTGGGCTAGAGTGAGACCCTACCTCGAAAAAAAAAAAAAAAAAAAGAAAGAAGATGTTTCACCTTAGACAGTTTTATATTCTCTATATCACATGTGGTAAATTGCAGTCTGGTTTTCCTAATCCAGACAGCTTGATACATTTCTAAAGATAAAGGAGTCAATTTTTTTTTTTCCAAAAAGTATTAGAGGCTTATTGCAGTCAGGTTCACATTGCTGGTAGAAATCACCCAACCAAGAGAAGTTTGTGGGAAAAAAAAAAAGGTTTATTTTGGCTTACAGGCTTGAGGGGAAAGCTCCATGATGGCAGAGAAAGTGATGGCATTAGCAGAGGGTGTAAATCACCCCCTGGCCCACATAAGGTGGACCATAGCAACAGAAGAGTGTGCCAAACACTGGCATGGGGCAACTGGCTATAACACCCATAAGCCCACCTCCAACAATACACTCCCTCCAGGAGGCATTAATTCCCAAATCTCCATCAGCTGGGAACCTAGCATTCAGAACACCTAAGTTTATGGGGGATACCTGAATCAAACCACCAAGGCTTGCAGTCAGCTTCACACTTCTGGGAGGAACATCCAAACCAGACATAGTTTATAGGAGAAAGGGGTTTATTTCAGCTTACATGTCCAGGAGGAAGATCAATGTCAGAAGAATCTGCTTCCATAAATCCAAGCAGAGAGAAACAACCAAACAGATAGCAAAAACCTAAAGCAGCAAGCTAACAGCAAGCAGCAGGGGCCTCATAGGAGTTCAGAGTGCTCTGCATATGTTTGGGCTGGAAATAAGATCTGCCCCCAAACACAACTTTGGGATGGACCGCAGTGATACCTCCTTCAGCCAGGTGGCTGGAGGCATAAGTTACAAGCTTTAATAAAATACATGAGTCTATGGGGCACATACATTTAAACTACTATTGAAGAAATACCATATATTTAATGTTTCTAGGTTATATTACTGTGGTGGTTTGATTCAGGTATACCCATAAACTTAGGTATTCTGAATGCTAGGTTTCCAGCTGATGGAGACTTGGGAATTAATGCCTTCTGGAGGCAGTGTATTGTTGGAGGCAGGTTTATGGGTATTATAGCCAGTGTCCCCTTGCCAGTGTTTGGCACACTCTCCTGTTGCTATTGTCCACCTTATGCTCTGCTCATTGGAAATGGATGGAAAGGAGTTTTAAAATCCTTACTCTTATGGGCTAGGCCTTGAGAAACAAAAAGAGGAAACCCAGAAAGTCAGCTATAGTTAAAAATAACTTACATTACTATGTGACAGCATTGGGATTTTAGCTTTGTAGCATAAAAGACATAAACCTAGAAGGTAACACCATATATATACACACACATTATATATATACATGTATATATATATATATATATATATACATAATACACACACATACATAATACAGGGATAACATATATTGAAAAGGTTGTTAATAAGATGATTAAAAGATAACATCTTGATGTTTCTGTCCAAAAATGTGTATTTGTTAACCAGTTATGTCATGGTATCAGGTTATAAGTTGTGATTGTCACGCCTCAAGATATCAAGGTTAAGACTTCAGCTCACTGATGTTAAACTGTGCTTGCTAATATTTGTAACTAAATAAAGTTAGCTATGCTCCTGTATCTGTCAACCTTTTAACTACTAAAACAAACCTAAACCTCAACATCAAGGTTTTACTCATTAGTATTTAATCTTCTACTAGAAGATTACTATATATAAAGATACAGTAACTATGAGATGGTCCCTGTGTTGTTCATGCTTATGAAAGTGATTTAGTTATTATGAACCATCATAAATTAAGCTATAAATTTGCCCAATGGTTAGAGGTGCTTGCTTCAAGATTGCTTTATGTCTGTCAGAAGGTCTCTAATGTATGTAAAATTCAGACTGGTTTAGCTCAACAATGACCTGGTTCTGCTTTATTCTTAAGCTGTATGTAATCAAAGTCTCAAAGTTTTTATTAGGTAATTGTATCATTACTGGTAACTTAAGTTCATTGCTTGTAGATATATTGATACTTAAGACATGTTCCCTGTCCTGCTTCCAGTTTGGAGGGGGGTGGGGAAGGCAATTGGTGCCTACATAAGTAAACAGATTAGCTAAAGCTGTTTTCAAACACAGATGCCAAATTTTTATACTGACTTTTCCTGATATACAATTTCTACATCAAATCAATTGATTTAAAGTTGTTGGTAAAATATTGTTTTAAGGGCTACTAACATGTTTTGCCTGTACATATAGCTGACAGATCTTAAAAGGTAAAATATGTATGCTTTCTATGTTTATACTGTCACCTGACAACTAAACTTAAATATTAATCAGAATGATTTAAACTTTTGTGTTATTCTCTAACCAGATCTGCCTTATTAACCAGATATGTTCTGCATTTCTTTATTATAGTGTAGGGAACATTTGAAAAGGTTCTTTTTTTTTTAAGTTGGCTTACCATATAATAGATTCACATATGGCTTATTTACATGGCTTTATCTTTCCACCATCCCCTTCTGTCCCTCATCCACCCATCCTCATCCCTGATTGAACATTTTGTTCCTGCTATGAACACTTTCTGCTTTCATTTGTTATGCTTGCAAAACCTCTCTCCCCATAGCCCCTTTCTAGCTTCCAATGTATACTCACTAATTATTCATTCCAACTTAAACTCACTAATCTAAAAAATGAAGCCAGGATCCACACATGAGAAGGAACATGTGTTTTGGAGTCTAAGTTACCTCTCTTAGTATGATCTTTTCCAGTTCCATTCATTTTTCCTGCAGATTTTATAATTTCATTTTTTCTTTACAACTCAGAAAAATCCCATGGTGTATGTGACCACCATCTTCATAAACCACTCATCAGTTGATGGGCATCTAGGCTGATACCATTTCCTAGCCATTATGAATAGAGTAGCAATAAATATGGCTGTGCAAGTACCTCTGAAACAGAGTATACATTCAGCATTGATATAGCTGGGTCACACAGTAGCTCTACTTTTAGTTTTTTGTTTTTTTTGGGGGGGGGCGGTCTCACTCTAGCTCAGGCTGACTTGGAATTCACTATGTAGCCTCAGGGTGGCCTCGAACTCGTGGTGATCCTCCTACCTCTGCCTCCCGAGTGCTGGGATTAAAGGCGTGCACCACCACACCTGGAACCCTCCTTTTTTGGAAGTGTGTGTGTGTTTATGTGTCTGTTCCTGTGTAGAATATATGTGTAGTGGTGTGTGATGTATCTACATTTGTGTGCAGATGCATGCACTCAATGCTTATGGATGCAGAGGCCAAAGAAGAACATTGGGTGGTCTCATATCACTCATGTGTATTTCCTTGAGATGGAGTCTCTCTCTCAATCCATGCCTGGCTACTTTTAGGTTTTTGAGAAAACTCTACACTGATTTCCATAATGGCTGCACCATTTTGCATTACCATCAGCAGTGAGTAACGGCCCCTCTTCCCCACATCTTTGCCAGTATTTGTTGTAATTTTTTTTACTATTATCTATTATTTATCTGTCTATCATTATATGTGTATCCATGCACACCCAGGGTATCTTAAGATGTTGTGTCACTTTAAATAAACTTTAAAAAATTTATTTGCAAGCAAAGATAAATAGACAGAAGAGAGAGAGAGAGAGAGAGAGAGAATGTGCATTTTAGGGTCTCTAGCCATGGTGAATAAACTCCAGATACATGCATCACTTTATGCATCTGGCTTTACATGGGTACTGGGGAATCAAACCAGTGTTGTTAGGCTTTGCAGGCAAGCACCTTAACCACTGAGGTATCTCTCCAGCCCTGGGTCCCTTTTTGTGTCCAACTTTATGTGGGTGGCTGGAAAATTGAACCTAGGCCAAAAGGCTTTGCAAGCAAGCACATTCCCATCAAGACATCTCCCCAACTGCATCATTTTTTTAATGCTCAGATCAATCTTCAAGTTAGTTTTAATTTGCATTTGTTTACCTGATGGCTAAGGATATTGAGCACTTAAATAAATATTAATTTTTTAATTCATTTTTATTTGAAACAGAGGGAGGAGAGAGAGGGAAAGAGAGAGAAAAAGAGAGAGAGAGAAAGAGAATGGGCACACCAGGGCCTCTAGCCACTGCAAACAGACTCCAGATACATGTGACATCTTGTGCATCTGGCTTATGTGGTACCTGGAGAATCAAACCTGGGTCCTTAGGCTTTGCAGACAAGTGCCTTAATCTCTAAGCCATGTCTCCAGCCCTGAAATAAATATTTATTAGTCATTTTTATTTCTTTATAGAATTCTCTTTTCAGTCCCACAGTCCATTTATTTATTTATTTATTTTTGAGACAAGAATCACATTTATACTAGGCAGACTTTGAAATTGGTGCATAGCAGAGTATTGCCTGGAATTTCTGCTCCACCTGCTCCCATTTCCCACACAATTGGACTATAGGTTTGTGCCCCCACCATCATACCCAGAAGAAATGCTTGATTTTTTTAACAAGGGGACTGCATTTTAATTTTGAACAGAACCCTGAAAATTATGCAGCTAATTTTTCCTTTTCTGTTTCCTGTTTTCTTTTTTGTTTTTCTTTTTCATTCTTTTTGTTGTTGTTGTTGTTGTTGTTGTTGAGGTAGGGTCTCACTCTCTAGCCCAGGCTGACCTAGAATCCACTGTGTAGTCTCAAGGTGGCCTCAAACTCAGCAATCCACCTACTTCTGCCTCCTAAGTGCTGGGATTAAAGGCGAGTGCCACTATACCCAGCTAATTTTTCTTATCATAATGTATTGTTTTCATAGTGACTAAGCTAAAATTATTTTTCCTACTCTCTAGAGGGTAGAGTTATAAAGAAGTTGCTATGATTCGTGGAACCAAATTTTAATTTGCAAAAGCATAAAAATTTCTGGCTAAGCCAGGGAGAGAAGGGTGCTTGTGTCTGGGACACTGTACTATGGGACCACATGAGGACCAGGACCCAGGAAACACCTGACATGCTGCCAGGGTTAGTTGTATGACAATTTGGCCAGCTTACCCAGATACTTGATCAAACATTGTTTTAGATGTTTCTGTAGACAAGTATTGCTCAGATGAGATTAACATATACACCAGCAGACTGTGAGCTTACCTTCAGTGCTGTGGGTGGGCCTTGTGCAGTCAGCGAATGCTTTACTAGAAAGAGGCTAATTTTTCCCAGAGAAGAACTTCATCTGCTCTTGTTTTACTTGATGGTTGGCCTCACAGATTTTGAGCTCACCAGCCTCTGCAAATATGTAAAACATTTCCATAAAGCCTGCCTCTCTCTCTCTCTCTCTCTCTCTCTCTCTCTCATCTGTCTTTCTTCCCTCCTTCTTTTCTTCCTTCACTGCCCCCCCCTTTTTTAAATTTCGTTGTCACAAACCTGGCTAACACGTATAGTACACAGGCCTAGAATTTCTCTGGTGAATGATTTGTAACATCCATCTCCACCTTAGAGACAAACTATGCCATTAACTATATAACTTGGAGAGAAGCAATAGGTATCACGTGCAGATAGGAGAAGGGACAAGCAAAGCCAGATAGAAAATATGTTTTGATAGATATTAATTTTGTAGCAGGATATGTGATTTTTTTGTGCGAACTAACTTTAATGCTCCCTCCAATAAGAACTGCAAAAAAAAAAAAAAGGAGAGAAGATAAATGAGAAGGACCAGTAGAAAGAGAAGCATAAGACAGAAAAATGAAATGGTTGAAGTGAGCAATAGGTCTCAAAAGAAAAATCTAAAACAAAAACTGGCATCTGTCCAAAATGAATCAATAGGTTGGTTAGTCAAGCCTTTTTCTAGTAAAATGGTGTTCAGTTGTAAGAAAAGTAACCACAAAGGGTTTCTCGCTCTCTCTCTTTATAATCTGTACACAGTCTACTTCAGTCTTATTTAAACTTTCTGTGGTGATTCATCTCCTATGGAATGCTTTTGTTAGAAACAGTAGTGAATCACTTTTTTTAAAACTTTCAAGTACTTAACGTTGTTCAACCTTCAATGAATTTTATAACTGCCTATTTATGAACATCATTGAATATCATGACAAGATCATTTCCCACAGACTCAAGTGTGTGTTCAGATGGAACAGGAAGGACAAGAAGGATAGTCAGCTTCTGACACTACTGGAATACATCAAGAATTGATAAGATCAGAAAGCAGAATAGCATCATATAAAAAAATCCTGAATCTGAGGTCAAAGGATCTGGTCCAAACTATTTGTTCCTCTGTACTTCCGTTATCATTTTATGTATCATATCCAAATGCTTCCATGGGCATGTGAGAGTACTGCATGTGCAGGCTCTTGAAGCAGAGATGGGATTTGGGTGGGACACAGGGAGGTGTGGCATCCACAAAGCGGGGGTAGAACATGAGGAGGTCAAAGGAATATGGCAAGGGTCTTGTCTAGAAGCTGGTGAGAAAGAACCAGGGAAGCTCTCTGGGATGACAGGAAGGCCTAGAATTGGGTCAGGGGTCACCCTACCACCATCCTAGCCTCTAAAAAGGCTATAAGAGGAATGACTATAGAATGTGGGAGAATTGAGGTCAATCCAAATCTTCTCTATGGCAGACAGCAGAAGTGATTCCCGCATCAGTGTGGCGGGGACCCTGGCCCACAGAACCAGAAGATCCAGTGCTAAGAAAGTCTTAGTTTTTCAGCAATATTGCCTCCAAAGGGCTAGTTATTGCTATCAAGAAACATGTGTGGATAAAAATACACTTCTCCCTCGACTGTCAGAAAGACAAAATGCACAGAGACCTAGCACAGCACTTGATAGGTAGCAAGCCTTCTTTAGATGACAGCTGCCATAATTATTAAATGGGAGAAGGTGGAAAACTTAGGGCTCATGGTCAAGAAAAATTCTGGATTATTCTGAATTGCTTTAGAAAGGTTTTCGCTGGATGAATAAAACATAGTTATAAACTGATGTAGATGAGAAGATTAATCTGAATCACCTAGACTTGGTGGTGGTGGGAAGAAAATATGAGGTTTGTATTGGTGCCTGTGGGGTGCACCAGTGTCTCTCATGCCTGAAGCACCCAGCATACCCCAGAAGTTCAAGGATGCCATTTTTTCTCTTCTATTCTTTTTTATGATGTGTGTGGGTTCATGTGTGAGTTCAGGCACATGTGTGGAGGTCAGAGGACAACATTGGGTGCTTGTCCTCACCTTCCACCCTGTTTGAGGCAGGGTATCTGATTCACTACTAAAAGTGCTAAGATCTAGGATTTCAATCTCCACCTCCCTTCTCATTGTCAGCACACTGGGATAATAAATGTTAGCTCTAGAGTGTTTGGCTTCGCCTGGGTTCTGGGGATTTGAACTCAGATACTCATGCTTACATGGCAAGCACTTTATCCAGTGAGCCAACTGTCTAGCCCATCCTTCCCTTTCCCTTGTTTTATTTATTTATTTATTTATTTTTGGACAGGGTCTCATGTATCCCTCACTACCATTGAGCTCATTATATGGCCAAGATAACCTTAAATTTCTGGTCCCTCTACCTCGACCTCCTCTTACTGGGATTCCAGGCATGCTTTACCACACCTTTTTTTATGCAGTACTGAGGATTGAACCCAAGGTTTTGTGTATGCCAGGTAAGAACTCTACCAACTCCATTATATCTCCAGCCCCTTGGGTTTGTTGTTTGGCTCCAGGATATTTTTTATAAAATTATTATTATTTTTATTTTAGAGAGAGGGTATCTGTTGCTCACCATCTTACTCTTTGAGATGGGATCTTTCACTGAATATAGAGCTTACCAATTAGGCTAAATAGCCAGTGAGTCCCAGGTAGTCTCTGTCTCTGCCTCCCCAGCACTGGGAACATGCCACCATGCTCAAAATTCTACTGGGGTACTGGGGGTCCAAACTCAGATCCTTATGCTTCCAAGGCAAGTGCTTTATCCACAAAACCATCTTCCAGCCCCCTATGGTTATTATTATTATATTAAGTGTGCATATATGTTATTGTATGTAAGTACAAATGCATGTAGAAGTCAGAGGACAACCTCAAAAGTGTTATCCTCAGGAAGACCATCATTTTTTGAGACAAAGTATCTAATTGGCCTAGAATTCACCAATTAGGCTATACTGGATGGACAGTGAATTCCAGGGATCCCTGTCTCTGCCTTCTCAATTATAGGAGTGTACCTCCTGGCATTTTATGTGTGTACTGGGGATTGAACTCAGGTCCTCATGTGTGCAAGGCAAGTACTTTACTGATTAGCTATTTCCCCAGACCCTCATTCCCATTTTCAAGCAAGCACCTTTAACCACTGAGCAATCTTTTAGCCTTTCATTCCCATTTTCTATATGAGAAGACAAGTGGGAACCTTATGGGACTTATAATAGCTGTACACTTCCCTCACCCCACATGATTCCGATGATTCCTAAGGTTTCTCTAATGTCCCTTCCCTGATAGCACTGTCTCCTAAATTTGGTACTTTGGGGTAAAAATTTTCTCTTGCTAGCACTGACCAAAGTTTTTGAATGTTTCGTTTGGAGAGGTTTTCTCATGAGTACTCACCAGTCACAGGAGCCTGCTGGTTCTCAAAGTGCTACTGAATGTGGGTGATGTCATGGAATGCAACAGAATGCACACTCTGCATTTTCTATGACTGCAAACCAGTTGGGTCTCCAAATAGGAGAGTAAACAAAAAGAAATCAAGTGTATGCAGGTGTTAAGTGTAGAAAAGCCACAATTTTCTCATCTTACTAAATCTTCTGAATTGGACACTGCTTTACTGATGATGGATCTTGTCTCATAGACCTGTTAGCACACAGCTCCTTCCTGTTCATTAAGTTATTTTCACTTAAAAGAATATGTCTAAGCTTAATATGTTAAGATAGTCATTGCAGTGCTGATAGTTCTCCAGTTAGGTGTATTATAAAAATGCCGCTTGTCAGAAATGAAAAGATTCTGGTTAAATTGGCAAGATTTAGATTTTTGTTTGTTTGTTTGAGATAGGGTCTCACTCTAGCCCAGGGTGACCTGGTACTCACACTGTAGTCCCAGGCTGGCCTTGAACTCTTGGTGATCCTCCTACCTCTGCCTCCCAAGTACTGGGATTAAAAGTTTGTGCCACCACGCCTAGCTAGATCTTTTTTTAAAATGAAGAATTCAGCTTCTATGTTCACATTATTGTTTTTCATTAATTCTCATTTCAACATTATAGCGATTCATTGGAGAATGTCCTTTAAGCATTTTGTCATTTCAAAATATATTTATCTTTAATTAGAAATACATCCAGTTAGTTAGAATCAGAGCATATCAAAACTTTCCAAAATATTATACTTGAAATTTTGGTTGACTGTTGATATCCCCACAATACCAATGTACAAAATTAAGATTATTCCTACTTAAGACTTTTAGTCATTTTCTTTTGTTGTTTTTCAGACGTTTAGTCATTTTTAATCAGAAAAGAAAACCTCCTACATTTACTGTTGGTCCCAATGCCTTCTACGGGTTTTCAAGAGATGTGTTCAAGGAATTATGAGTCGTTTTCCAGGCACTCACCCACTCCTTTTTCTGATGGTTAGGAGTTTTGCCTTTTTACAAGTAAAAGCATTACTTCTTATTGGTACAAAACCTGGATTGTGAACATCAAGGTTCAGTGCAGCTTGAGAACTATAGGTAAAGGGTAAGATGCCAGAAATCATCAGGCCACTTGCACTTGGTGTCATCCCCTTACTCTCTCTGTTCACTGATGTGTGTGCTCTAAGGAGCCGCCCGCACAACTTTCCACAGAGCGGAATTCCATCTGTTCAATCAAACCGAAACAGAAGGCAGTGTCAGGGTCCTATACCTTAAAAGATTTCCTTCCTGATACATTATCTTGTTACCCATTGCATCATTCAAACGAACAAATACCCCGGTTCAGCACACAGGAAATGCAGTTAAAAATAAAAGGAAACAGAAAATATAAAGGTATACACATGTGTGTACTACATACATCTACATAGATGTATGTATATCACAATATACTCAGAACATATGTGTAACAGAAAAGTCAATCATTTATTTAACATATATAATGACAGTATTATAAGCCTTGCTCATTAAAATTTGGATTTTTCTCATTTTTCAAAGAAAGTAATAAAGTATGATATAATCCTGTGTTGGTGGTAGAAGCATGTGATAGGGCTCCACAATTCCTGTTGCTTCAGATCTGTATCATGAATGCCTTCTTCCTTGTCATCTCTCTGTGCTGCTGGAGTGGAGGGAATAATTAATGATACATGATGCATGGCATTGGTCAGAATGGTTCCAAAGGCTTTTCTGGGTGATTCAGTCTTGGGTCCAGGCTCCACCTTCGGAATGCTTCTCTGTCCAGTGTAAGGAGCTTTTCTGCTCTGTGACCTTATGACATAGCAACAGGGCATCCTGGCCACACACTGGCTGGTGTCCCTTGAGATCTGAATGCTTTGCTTGTGCCTTGAGCACATGTCAGTGCTAGCTCTGGGGCTGATGTGAATGGTTGGGTTCCCTCAACTTGGTGTAATCCCATCTCCCTAGTGACCTGGTCCACGAAAGTTGGCTGTCACCTGACTTTAGAGTCACTTCACTCTTTCTCTGCCCCACTGGACAGCCAATGCCATCAGCTTCCCTCTGCCTGTTGTAAAGTCTGGGCACTTTGTTGTCTGAATGCCAAAGATGGTTTAGTATATGTGCTTAGTGGCCTAACATGTGCTGCCAGCTTAATGAGCAGCTCCTTTCTGCCCTGGGACATCAGCCCAGGGGAGGCCAAGACTCTGTCCCTTCTCAGCCGTTCTCTCTCTCCACCTCACCCCATTCATACTTCTTCCTACCTCCCCCCAGCTTTCTGATGATCCTCCTTTCCTTACACCAAACCTCATAAGCAGTTCAGGAGATAAGGCAAGAAGGAACTCAAAATATGTTTTTATTTGTAAACAGCAGGATTTGTTTGCTTGATTATTTATTTATTTTGCTTCAACCCAAAATGTCCAATTTTGGTTTTGGATTTCAGAAGATGAATAATGACTTTTTTATTTGCTCCTCTGTCCACAGGTCCTAATCTATCCCCTTGCATCAGTGCCAAACAAGAAGCCCTATTTACAAGAGATTGCAGCCCCATTCCTGTGTGAATGGGACAAACTCAATGGCCCTGGGCTGATGAAGCCTATCCTGAAAGTCAGCAAGTCTTAAATTAGAGTTTTCCCCAAATTTGTAACATGGATTCACTTTAGTATTCATGTAGCAGCAGTAAGAGACAGTTTTGGAGTTCTGACATTTGAAAGAATTATTGTTGTTTTTAATCTTGTTTTATAAGATTATTTTCTTCTTTTACTTCCTGTTTGGGTATCCCAAGATAGCCTCTGACCTACATTAAACATCACCCACATGACTTTACCATTGATTTTTTATAACTAAGAAGACTTTAGAAAATTCAACATGGCATGTTGCATTTGGGAGGTGATCTCAGACTTTCATGCTAAAATGAGATTTTGAATTTATTCTTCTGACCTCAATAGGAGGCTTTGGGTGAATACCTAAGAATCTGTACATAATTTCCTTCTTTAAAAGAAATCTGAGCCTCAGGGTCTAATGCAGAAGAGGTGGCAGAAATAATGTAAGAGCCAAAGGAAGGGTAGGACTCCTTACAATGTGCTCCTTCCAGACATAAAATGGCTTGGATATCCATGACCTCACAGTGCCTGACACTACCTACACAAGACCATCATAAGAGGAGGAAAAGATCATGGCATCAAAATAAAAGAGAGACTGACTGAGATGGGGAGGGGATATGATGGAGAATGGAATTTCAAAGGGGAAAGTGGGGGGGAGGAAGGGTATTACCATGGGGTATTTTTTGTAATCATGGAAAATGTTAATAAAAATTAAGAAAAAAAATTCTGAGCCAGGCCTTGTGGCACATGCCTTTAATCCCAGCACTACGGAGGCAGAGGTAGGAGGATTACTGTGAGCTCTAGGCTACCCTGAGCCTACCTTGAAAAACAAAACAAAACAAAACAAAAAAATCTTCAAAGCTGTCAAAACAAAACTGTGACTTGATGATCTATATAACCTCTAAACTCAGGAATTCTTAAAGAGTTCCACAAATTCCCTGGAATTTTATGAAAATATTGAAAACCTTTTTGTGGAAGAAAAAAATTCATAGTTTTTACCAACTTATCAAACATAGGACTTTAATTTCCAGACAAATGTATTAGTTTTTAAATTTATTTGATTACTTATATATTTTATGCCAAACAATCCTGGTGGCCAATCAATTATTTGAAATAATGGAAAGAGTATAAATGCCAAATTCTACTCTAGAACCAAATAAGTGTTCTTCTTAAAGATAAACTGCTAATCTGTTAAAGGCAAATAATTGCATAGCTTTATAAGTTTTCCTTCAAAAACGTGTAAAATCAAGTGGAATTCTCACTTTCCCAAATCCTCACTGCAGACTGGCCAGTGCTGTTTGCATCTAGGCCCACCCCGCCTTTTTAGATTTGACTCTGCCACTTTGACAACTTCTTTCTGAATTTCTGATACATTTCCAAATTGCCCTGCATTTTCATATTGCTGTTCTGTTCAGTATCCCTGCTGGGCAAAGTCCCACCCATCCCTCAGTGCTGTTCATCCAGCCTCTGTGGAATCGGTCCCTGTCATTGCACACTGTACATAGCGTGAACATTCCAGAATGTATCTATTCACTTACATGCTCTATGTACTGTTAGCAGTGAATACTGAAATGGCTAGATGATATCATATTCATCCTATAGGCCCAGAACCCAGCACAGTGCTTAGTAGACAGTTAATAAATATGGGTTTAATTAATAAATTAAGCAAGAAGATTCAGTTATCAGTAAAAAACAAGGCAGAAGGGGAGATATCTCTACCTTTGGAGAAGAGCCACACAATCATCATCTTCATGGAACTATCTAGATGGCATTGCCCCAGCCAACTCTTCCCCCAGCAGCTCAGACCTGGCGTCAGGGAGGAGCCCTTTCTGCAGACAGCCTATATGCTACCTCACTTCTGGAGGCTGTCCTCTCACAGCCTGTCTACAGCTTCTTCTAGCTTATTTAATCACATGGTTAGTGAAGAGGGCCTTAGTGAAACTGGACGTTTCTGGAAATTCTCTGATGAGCCAGTGTTATGGACTGACCCAGTATTCAGTTTGCAAAGTGTTTCCACAAAGCCATCCATTACTGTTATCTCATTTGCTCATATTGGGCCAAGTTATCTCAAGTTAGCAGATGTGGGGGGAAAAAAACATAGTGACTGAAATTATCCAGGTGAAGACAGGCTACAGTGTAGCCTGGAGCAGGTCTTAACTCTCCGTGTACAGTGGAGCTCATTTTGAAAGAAGTAGAGGCAGATATGGCTGTTTAGTATAACCAAATATTGTCAAAATATTTTGTTGTTCTAAGGGGAATAGTGTAAAAGCCTAAAATATACAAAAGACTACAAAATGTATCCTTTTCTCTCTAGCTCCAAGAATTTCATTTCTGCTAGTCCAAGGCAGAAAGAAAAGATTTCTTGTGTATTCTTCTAAAAAATATGTTTGTGGGCTGGAGAGATGGCTTAGCGGTTAAGCGCTTGCCTGTGAAGCCTAAGGACTCCGGTTTGAGGCTCCATTCCCCAGGACCCACGTTAGCCAGATGCACAAGGGGGCGCATGCGTCTGGAGTTCGTTTGCAGTGTCTGGAAGTCCTGGCGCGCCCATTCTCTCTCTCTCTCTCTCTGCCTCTTTCTCGCTCTATCACTCTCAAATAAATAAATAAAAATAAACAAGAAAATTTTTTAAAAATGTTTGTATGTATAGACATACATTCTATGCTTAAAAATAAATATATTTAAGTGTGTACAACTAAAAATATGTATTACAAAATACATATTTATATATAAATTACAAGAATATTAACATGTAAGACATAAAAGATACTATCTATGTATATATAGGTAAAATTTTATCATATACATGTGGTGTATGTATGGATATGTACATAGGTAAAATACAGTTGTCTTGGGATGGAGGGATGGCTTAGCAGTTAAGCACTTGCCTGCAAAGTCTAAGGACCCAGGTTTGACTCTCTGTTATCCACGTAAACCAGGTGCACAAGGTGGCACATGCATCTGGAGTTCATTTGCAGTGGCTAGAGGCCCTGGCACACCCATTCTCTCTCTCTCTCTCTTTTTCTGTCTGCCTCTTTCTCTCTCAAATAAATGAATAAATAAATAAAAATTTAAAACTAAATTTATAAAAATAGTTGTGTTTGCAAATACCAAAATGAAGGATCCTCATACCCCCTGTATATCTGCATATAATGCATATATCATGCATTCTGTATGCTAGAAATTATTTCTAGATTACTTATTATACCAGTGAAATGTAAGTAGCTGTACTGTATTATCTAAGAAATGTCTGAATATGTTCAGTAAAGAGTAAGTTTTTTTGCCCCAATATTGTTTTGACAAGTGCGGGTTGTGGGACGGAAAATGGATTAGCCAGGGCCACCTCTTGCTACTGCAAACAAACTCCAGATAAATGTTCCACTTTGTGCATCTGGCTTTAAATCAAACATAGACTTCCAGGCTTTGCAAGTAAGCACCTTTAACTGCCTAGCCTTCTCTACAACCCCTCCCCCAATATTTTTGATCAGTGATTGGTTGAACTTATGGATTTAGAACTCATGAAGAGTGTATGTGTGTTTGTGTGAGCATGTTTATATATGTGTGCATGTTTGTGAGTGTGTGTGCACATGTTGTAACCAACCATGGAGCTAACACTGTACTTGATATTGGATATTAAGGGGAAGAGTGAAGTGGTTCTGCCTGGATGCCACAGCTGACAATATGCATAAGGGACATTCTTCTGTAGGCAACAAAGATGGTTGATTTACCCAACCTAACTGAAATCATGTAGTCCTGCTGCTCTTTCTTAGCTGATTTTTTAAAAATTAAAATTAAATTTGATTATTTTTATTTTTTTAGCAAACACAGGAAGTTGAGATAGAGGCTGGAACAAAAGGGCCTCTAGGAGTCTCTTACAGAGGGATGCTGAGCCCAGGCTGGTTTGGTTGGAGAATCTTCACAGGAAACTATGGTATCTGTATTCCTTTACCAAGTGATTCTCAGGAGTTGCTTTCTGCAACAACTGCCTATGACTACTTGGCCTCCAAGAATGCCTGCTAAAGTGGCTTTGAAAGCCACCCCTGTAGTGCTCAGCAGAGTCATCCAGCATGGTCACCAGCTGCCCATCTGTCAGCCCCTTTGTCAGTGACTATAGGGTAAGAAGAGCATTTCAATCATCTCCTGGCCCTGCACAGACCTCATACATCAACAAGCATTTGTTGAATAAACCCAAGGCTTAACCTGATATCTCACCTTCTAAGTCTCCCACATGGAGGCAGATGCCCTTTCTTACCAAACGTGTGTGAGCATCATTTCTTCTAGATGTCATGTTGAAGCACACTATCCATCTCGCTTCTGTTTTCTCTGGACTCCTAAGGTGATTTTGAACTGTCAAAATAAAACAATCCATTCAATGAGTTCTATGCTTAGCACCTGTGGTCTTTGGGAAAGGAATAAAGTGTTTTATGTCTAGAAACATGGACATGGTTCTGAGCTGTTTTGCTTTGCTGAAGAAGAAACAGCCTAGTGTCTTAATGCTACAGTTGGAAGAAGGAATTTATTAGGTAGTTAGGGAAGGGACCTTGAAAAAGAGCAATTTGTCTTTTGTCCTTGCATTGAGAATGCAATGGTAAAAGTGAATGTTAGGGTTAAAACAGTAAAGTCAAAACAGTGGGAAAAATGAACAAGAGGGTTTGCCATTGGGTGTGAGATAGCCAAGCTGGCTAGGTAAGAGGTAGGACAGGGCTTTGGGAAAAACAACAAAGACAGCCTAAGTAGGTTCCAGCTGGTCCCAATGAAGACTTCTTGTTTTTATCCTTGATTCGGTCTTGCTTCTCCTTTGCAAAGCTTGCAAGTGGATGCTAAACCCTTTACTGCCCAGTCACATTGAAACATGACAAGTTACCTAACTAGAAGAGACACATGGGCACCCTATGGGGATTGAGGATAGGGCCAGAATTATACATCTCCACATCTCAATCCAGTCATTTTATACTTTAAGAAATTATTTGTTCGTGTGTGTGTGTGTGTGTGTATGTGTGTGTGTAAATGCCAGAGCTCTTGCTGCTGCTAAAAAATTGACTCAGAGTTCCAGGTGGAAGAATCATTACCCTTATGCACGCAGAGAGAAAGGAAGCAGAATTACAAAAGTTGGATTCTTTTTAAGGAAGAACATTCTAATATAAAGTTTTTCAAAAGTGGTATAGGCCACTTTGAAAGGTGGTAAATTCTATGGTACTAGAAATATTTGAACCATCCTGGATACAAGAATGTCTGTGTTCCTTGATTCCTTGTATAAGTGTGACTGTGTCTGGGTGATCTCAGAAGCAGTACTGTCCTGTGAGCTCTTGATGGTGATGGGACTGTTCTATTTTTACCATGTAACATGACGTTAGTAGACAAAGGTGAGCACTTGTAGGACTGAGGAACTGACTCTTAAATATTGTATAATTTTAATCAATTTATTCTTATATAGTTGCAGATAGTTCTTCAAGATGAAAAAAAGTCTGTGATATTTCTGTCACTACTACCTACCTCACACATTACTATCACACATTCTGTCCCAGACACTGTATGTACAATTGCCCTATTTAGGATATGTGCCTGCCTTTCTTCTGAGAGAGAATGGCTCGTGAAAATACTGGATCAGAAAGAAGGGCAAGAATGAATAACAAATTATTGTCCCACTGGAAAGTGCACATAGCCAGACACTATACTGAAAAACCACAATAAGAACACTGTGTCTCCATGAAACACACAGTGTGCGCCTGAGATTCCTGTCTCTTCCTGTCTGGGGTGGGCCATAAGCAGCTCTGACTCCTGGCCATCAAGTCTTGGTGGTGCCCCTGAGTCTCTCTGCAGTAGGCTAGATTTTTCTGATGCGCTTGAAGAGCAATGGAGATTTAGAGAGGTGTGATAAAGTAACTTCAAGCTTCATGCGACTTGAGAAAGAGGAAGTTGTTTCAAAATCTGTCCTTTTAGGCCAAAAAGAGGCTTGGAGGTTATATAATTGAAACCTGTACTATACATAGAAGAAAACTTAAGTCCTAAGCCTAGTACAGATTATGACTTTCCAAGGTCATGTTTTTTAAAAAATATTTTTTAGGGCTGGAGATATGGCTTAGTAGTTAAGGCACTTGCCTGTGAATCCTAACGACCCATATTTGACTCTCCAGGCCCCACATAAGCCAAATGCACAAGGCGATGCAGGTACGCAAGATTGCACATTTGCACAAGGTGGCACATGAGTCTGGAGTTTGATTGCAGTGGCTGGAGGCCCTGATGTGATAATTTTCTCTCTCTCTCTCTTACTCTCTGTCTCTAGCTCTCATAAAAAATTACAAGAACAAGAAAAAATTGTATTTATTTGAGCGAGGACTACAGAGAGAAAGAGACAGAGAGAAGGAGTATGGGCATACCAGGGTCTCCTACCACCGCAAATAAACTCCAGATACATGTGCCACTTTGTGTATCTGGCTTTATTGTAGGTACTGGGGAACTGAACCTAGGACATTAGGCTTTGCAAGCAAATGCCTTTAACTGCTGAACCATCTCTCGAGCCCGGTCATGTGGTTTTTAGCAGTAGGACATTTCATTGTGAATGTATGTATGTAACAAAATCAAAACTTTTCCTTAATTTTTTTTTCCTTAAAAACAGAGACAAAAGTTGTGCTGCCCAAGGAAGCTCACATGCTAGAAGGGTTCAGGACACCTTTATTGGAAGGTGTGATAGCAGGACTGAACTTTTGCCTGTAAGGACATATTTCCAGCATATGTATTTCAGAGAACAATGTATCCTGTTCACTGACCATGCAGGGGACTCATTCTTTTGAAAAGAGACTCTCGGTGTCCCCAAGAAGAAATCCCCCTTCCCAGTGCCAGCTGGATGAAGCCAAGGCCTGCGCTTGTCAGGCAAGTGCTCTACACTGAGCTATGTCCTCTATGGCCTCCCCAGCCCCTCAAATAAAGCCATTTTCCTATAGTTTAATGAACATTCTTTAAGTCCTGGAGAATTGCAAAATATAAACAAACAACTTCTGTTTTCAGCTTATCTTCTCAAAAACCTTACTTCACCCACATGAAACCAGCTTCCATGCTTCAAACAATGCTGGCTTCTAGGTGCTTTCTGAGCTTGTTCTGACTCATGTCTTTGCTATGTATTTGTCCTCAATATAACAACTAAACTAAAGCTCAAGCATGAGGACTCTTTTCAATGCAAACAATTTCATTCTTCCCACATCCTCATTTTTTCCCCATTTCTACACAAAACTCTTCCTTTGATAGGGTACCCAGATAACATAGAAGACTTTAGTGAAGCATGCAGACTTTCAAAGTTCAGAAATTTAATGAAAGGCATCATTACATAAAGTACTGTGATCTAGTCAGATTTATTTTTGCAATGTCAAGTTGATTTTCATGAGGACACTTGCCCATCCCAAAACCATAACTGGCTTCCTGCTAGGGTCCTATCAGATCAAAATTGACTGTAAAACTGGTGGTCCATTATTAATTTTTTTTCATTCCTATGAAAATTATGAAACTACATCTTTACTTTCCCTTGCATCCAACACAGCCCCTTTGTCAGCCTCACCACACTCCTTCCACAGGACTTCTTCAGTATGGCCTTCCACAGGGCCTCCTTTCATGGCACCCCACACTCCATTCTCACTCTCTGCAGCCATCACCTCCTCCAAGAACCAGCTGAGAAATACTTCTCTTAGAAAGTGTCCCCCTCAAAGCCATCCAGATGTGTGCTCTGTCAACTTTCCTGCCTTGAGTGTTACTTTGTGCTTTTCTTATGTTGTTTTTCATTACTTTATGTGAAAAGTTTTAGAGCTGGGGCTATGGAGTTGGAGGGACACACATAGATAGCGTTCAGATTGGCTGAGTGATTTGTCCAAGAGAACAGTAGATTGGAAGCCACATTTCCAAGACTCAGTGTTTTATCACACCTAGGGCCATTTGGTTTCATATCTATGTCAGACTAAAACCTGATAAAAATAGTATTATAAGATAAATGTGGGACTGGAGAGATGGCTTAGCAGTTAAAATGCTTATCTGTGAAGCCTAAGGATTCAGTTTTGACTCCCTAATATCCACATAAGCTAGATGCACAAGGTAGCACATGCTTCTGCAGTTCGTTTGCAGCAGCTAGAGGCCTTGCAGTGCCCATTCTCTCTCTTTCTATCTGCCTTTTTCTCTCAAATAAATAAAATATAAAAAGAGATAAATGTGTAACTGCATTAGAGCATTGCTTATGATCTATTACAAACAATTACAACAACTAACACTTTACTTAGTTTTAGAAAGGGTTGTGTTCAGCCCCAGTTGGCATGGAATTCACTATGTAACCCAGAGTAGTATCCTTTAACTTGTGATAGTCTTGCCTCAGTCTCCTGAATGCTAGGGTTACAGGTGTGTGCCACTATGCTGACACTACAAATATTTTTGGCCACTTACTGTGAAAGGGTAGCAGAGCTAATTATCTATCACATATTTAATTAACATGCTGAGCCAGAATCTGCTGGACATGGTCCCCAGCTTTCCCAGCAGCTGGATGGTACCGTGTTCCTGAGATTTACCACAATGTAGAAGTAATGCATGTGGCTTTCAGGATTGGGCCACAATGCCTGTTTTGTAACCCTTCAGGGCCTCTCCTGCTCTGGTAGCTGGATGCTAAGTGTCCTGGGTGACTTTGGAAAGCCCACGTTGATGATGGAGTCGGAGTCATAAGGGAGAGTGATATTTTTCCTAATCACCACTTAGAGGAGTACTGACTGGTGACAAAGAACACCCACTTTGAAGTGAGGTGTAAGCAACGAATTGATTGTCACTGTGTTAGGCCATTGAAATTTGGGCTAGCGTTTACTCAAATTGGCATACATTTGTTATATTAATTCCTATAGCACCCTATGAAATTTATAGCATCCTTATTTACAAATGGGAAATGAAGAATGAAAGTGGTCATTATGAATTACATGTGGTGTTGCTAGGATTTGAACTCAGATCTATCTGATTCTATATACCTTGTATTTTTCTGTTTCTCTTCCTTCCCTTCCTGCTCCCTTATGTCTTTCCTCAGTCCCTCATAAAGCTTCCTGTGATGAACTTCAAGTTCAGTACTTGCATAGAGATGAACCATTTTATGCACCTATGCAGAAATACATTAGTTCTGTCTATTGCCAACAGATGGCAGTAATGGCCCCAGTTGATCCTCACAATTCATGAACAAATGGAATTGGAAACACCTGAATTGATTCTGAATGCTTTGCTATCTATTTTCTGAGGAGGAGTCTTGAGAATTACCATTGCTAAGTTCTTAAACTACTGGGACTTCTAGGGTTTTCTCTGAAAATGAAGTATTCAATAATCAGCACACTCACCCTAGACTCTGCCATTGTATGCACATGAGGGCCTAGCCAGAGCTGACCCTAGTATTAGTCAGGGTTCTCTAGTGGAACAGAACCCACAGAATGAATTGTACTAAAAGAGGATTTATTGGATTAGTTTATGGCAGTCCAACAATAGCACTGTGCAGGCCTGAGAGTCAAGAAACCCAGTAGCTGCTCAGTCCACAGTCTGGATGCCTCAGCAGTGTCAGTCTGGCACTGAAGACCTGGAGGCTTCCTGGAGCTGCTCTTCAGTCCATGCTAGTCTTCAGTCCACACTGGAAAGCAGCAAGCAGCAGTGGCAGCCAGGTGGGAAGAGGGGATCCTATCCTTCCTGAGCGTCCTTAGATAAAGTCTCCCCTCCCCCCACCCAGAGGGGCCGCCAACTCTGGGGGAAGGGCTCACCCTAGGGAAGGATTCCTCCTTTAGTTAATCCTCCCTGGAAGCAACCTTATAGACCCACTTATGAGGAATATCTGTGGATTCCTAAACAGATCAAGTTGACACAAAACTTAACCATCACACCCTGTAAAGAATAATGAGTTTGTAATTCACACTGGGCTGCCCCTCTGTTGGGCCTTGAGAGGCCCAGATGCGAGGACTAGTGGAACTTCCTGAGCCTAGCTAAAGTTTGGCGACCTGTCTCTGGCCAGCTAGGACTCAGCAAGACGCCTAATGGCTTCTTGCCTGCTACTTCAGTGTAGGAGTTGGAATTTTCATTTCAATAGTCACAGTTTACTATTGGCCCTTACCTCTCCCCCCATCCTAGAATCCCTGCCTTCGTTCTCAACATTATATAGGCAACCACCTGTAACAATAAAGCGAGTTCCTGCTTTGACAAGACTCCCAACTCAGTGTGGTTTTTCTCCGGTGACTAGGAGAGGTTCTGAGTCGTCTGACATTCACCCTCTTCCTCAACCCCTTGGGAGGAACCAGCGGGCCTGGTCCTTCCTCAGCACTACCTGCTGGGGAGCCCGGCATCTGGTGCCTAACATGGGGCTCCAGGAACCCAGCAGACTAGTGCCCCATGAGAGGCTTTCGTTGAAGAGGTCAATCAGTGTGCGGGTGAGTGTACCCTCATAAGTTATGAGGCAGTCTTCATATTTAATGCGCTAAACTTTGCTTCTATAACCTGTACTTGCTATCAACATCTCTTCGTTCTCTTTCTCTTTCCTTTCACTTTCGGTTTGCTGGCAAGCTGCGTCTGTGGCTTTTGTGCAGCATGTTTACCTATCTTTTGGATCCTTGTGGTTGTGTTGTACTCGTGTGTCTGTGGGTTGCTATTGCCCTAATTTTATGGGTATTTCTCTCTCAACTTTATAATATGGGACAATCTACCTCTAAATCCAATCCTGCCTTAGAATCTCTCAGGGCACTCCTAAAGAGTAGAGGGCTTGATTTGACTGATAATCAGGCTTGACAGACCTGGGATTGCCTTCTTAAGCAGTGCCATGGCTGCCGGAAGGAAATCTCTTTGATTGGGACACTTGGGATAGGGTAGAGACCCTTGTTTGTCAGGCACATGTGGAGAAGGGTCAAATACCCCCCTCAGGGGTCCTCCCTACGATCTTGGCCCTCAAGGACTGCTTCCCTCCAAGGCCAACGAAACATAAACAAAAGACAGAGGAAAAAGATAGTATACAGCCTGATCCTGCTACTCCTCCTGGAGATACAGCTTTAAAAACCCCAGAAAAGGGTACATCTTTATACTCCTCACTCTATCCCTTTGAGAGTGCTCCCTGGCCTTCTGGGGGACCTCCTCCATCGACTAACCCTTTCTGGACCCCCTTGGCCCCTCCTTCATATTTGGCCGCCAAGCCACCAGAAAATAAAGCTACTTTTTTATTTCCTGTCAATCTAAATCCTGGGAGCAATTGCCCTGATGCCTGGTATCCGTGGGAAGCTCAGGACCTTAAGGAGCTTAAAAAAGCGGTCTTGGAGGATGAACCCAACTCTCCTTGGGCTGAGACCCTGTTATAGGGACTTGCCCATCAACCCAAGATTGGAAAAATCTAGTCAGGGCTGTCTTGTCGGGTCCCCTATACATTAAGTGGTGTGCCTTTTTTAAAGATGAGTGCCATACACAGGCAGAACGAAACCAAAGTCAACAGCCCCCTGTGCCGATAACTTTTGGGATGCTCTCCGGTATCTCTGATCAATATGCTACAGGCACTCAACAGGCGGCTATCCCTGACCCGTATAGGGACCAGGTCAGGGCACTGGGCCTGACAGCATAGAAAAGGCTTGATGAGGGACCCTCTGAAGCCCCCCTTATGGGTATTACTCAGAAACCATCTGAGGACTTGGCTACATTTATAGATAGGGTGGAAAAAAGCCTCCAAAGAAAATTTCCCCCAGGGGCATTAAGGGATCAGTTTACTAGAATGTTGGTCTGGGAAGGGATCATGGCCGACCACCGCCTCGCCTGTGTGGGTCTCAAGAACAACTCCATGAGTAGCTGGATTGTAGCCACCAAGGACGTTGGCACTATCTCCCATCAGGCTAGGACCATGGCTGCCGCCCTTCAGGAAAGTAAACAGAGAGATTTGGCCACTATGATCTGCGCATTACAGTTAAATCCTAAAAAATCAACATGTTTTTGGTGCAGGGATGAGGGCCACTTTAAAAAAGAGTGCCCCAACAAGACAAATCCTCCCCCGCCCTTTGGGGGGAAGACCAACGCCCCTTGCACCCGCTGCCCTAAATGCAAAAAGGGGTTTCATTGGGCTAGGGAGTGTCAGTTGAAGTTTGACATACAGGGAAAGCCTTTAAACTCCTCCCGGGGTTCCCCTCAGCCCCATTAAATAAGGGGAAAGAGACCATCAAAGCCCATTGGACCGTCCCTCTGGTCCCCGGCCTTAGACCCAAAATTATTTTAAATATTGGCAATAAAAAATTCAAACTTCTCATCGACACTGGAGTGGACCGAACAGTCCTGAGAAAGGAGGAAGTGCCCCCCTCCTGACAGCTTGTGACCGGCCCTCCCCTACTGGGAGTTGGCAGGCAGTCCACCTCCTGGGAGACTGCCACGTGGCTCCCTTGGACTGACCCAGGTGGGGACAGGGGAAAAGGCCACCCTCTCACAGTGACTGGGCTCACTGCTAACTTACTGGAGCAAGACATCCTTGGAGATGCCGAGGCTTTCATCACTACTGACCATAAGGCCTTTTATAATGATTTGTTAGATAAAAAAGAATATCAGCCGGGTGTGGTGGCACACACCTTTAACCCTAGCACTCGGGAGGCAGAGGTAGGAGGATCGCCATGAGTTCAAGGCCACTCTGAGACTCCATAATGAATTCCAGGTCAGCCTGGGCTAGAGTGAGACCCTACCTCAAAAAAACAAACAAACAAACAAAAAAAAAAAAAAAAAAAAGAATATCAACAACAGTTTGAGGAAGGGAGGGAATGTCATCCCAATTATAGAGATGACCCTTACTTTGAGCAACTCAGACAAAAGTACTCCAATGAACACCCCCAATTCTAAGGGCCACTGCCCAGCCCCTCCCCCCCCCCCGTTTAAAATCCAGTGGAGACCGGGGGATCCTATATGGGCTGAGCAGTGGCCTCTTCCTTCTTCTAAGTTATACCAACTCCACATACTTATTGATCAACAGTTGGAGGCCGGACATATCCGTCCCTCCACTAGTCCCTGGAACTCTCCTGTCTTTGTCATAAAAAAGCCTAATGGGTCCTGGAGATTTATACATGATTTAAGAAAGATCAATAAATGCATGATCCCCTTTGGAGCACCCCAGAGGGGACTCCCATGGATCCCAGCTATTCCCATTATATACCATATTACTATCATTGACATTAAAGATTGCTTCTTCTCTATCCCTCTCCATACAGGAGACATGGAAAAATTTGCATTTTCTGTACCTGCTGTTAATTTTTGTGGCCCAAATAGGGGATTTAAGTGGACTGTCTTACCTCAGGGCATGGCTAATAACCCATCCATTTGTCAATATTACCTGTCATCCATTTTCTCTTCTCTTATCAATCTCCCCAATACCCTGTTTTATATTTACATGGATGATATTATTCTTGGGTGCCTAGATTCCTCCACACTCCAGGACCTTACCCACCAGTGTCTAACTATCCTTCATACTCACAGCTTTAAAGTAGCTCCTGAGAAAGTTCAAACTGTGCCTCCCTTTAAGATCTTGGGCTCGATCTTTACCCTAGATACAGTTCCACCTGTTAAACCACAACTTTATATTCAGGATTCTTACACCTTGCCTCAACTCCAGAAGCTCTTGGGAGAAATTAATTGGATGAAGCCTTGGATACCCATAACTACTGAAGAGCTGTCCCCTTTGTTTGACCTCCTAGAGGATCTTAACTTCTCCTCTCAGGTAATTTTGTCCCCTTGTCATCAACAAATTTTTCATAAGGTACAACAGGCTATAAATGCTCTGGCCCTAAAGAGGTTCAATCCTGATTTACCCATCTCCCTCTACATTTCCTCTGGGGAAACATTATGCACCGCACTGTTGGCCCAGGAAGGTGAGCCCATCCAATGGGTTCACCTCTCAATCAGTGGGGTCCCCAGAGTTTGTTCTATAACCAACCAGGTTGCTGATTGCATTATCAAGGGCAGAGCCACCTCTGTCCGGTTGTTTGGCACAGAACCTCACCTTATTGTCACTCCCTTTAAGATAACAGATTTCACCTGGCTTCAGAGAAATAATAACAGAGTTGCTACAGCTCTTGAGGGGTTTCTAGGTAAAATTGATTGCCATTATGGCCCCCACAAATGGATGAGTTCTTTCTCCAAGTTAGAATGGAAGCCCCCCAGGCTTTTTCTGTCTCAGCCTAACCCTGACTTTCTTTTTTTTTTTTTTTTTTTTTTTTTTTTTGGTTTTTCGAGGTAGGGTCTCACTCTAGCCCAGGCTGACCTGGGATTCACTATGGAGTCTCAGGGTGGCCTTGAACTCACGGCGATCCTCCTACCTCTGCCTCCCGAGTGCTGGGATTAAAGGCGTGCGCCACCACGCCCGGTTCTAACCCTGACTTTCTTACTGTGTTTACTGATGGAGGGCGCCTGGGGGCTTCCCTAGTCATTTACCCTCCCTTAAAACAGGAAAAAGAGCCTATGCCCATAAAGTCAGTCTCCCATGAGGTTGGGGGGTCAGCACAATTCAAAGAACTATTTGCTGTCATTCTAGCTTTGGACACTATTCAAGAGCCATTTAACTTGTTTTCTGACAGCCTTTATGTTGTTAATTTATTACCCAACCTGGTTGAGGCCCATATTAGACTGGACTCCAACCCTATATCTCCTCTGATGATTCAAGCTCATTCCCTACTCAAACAAAGAATTAACCCCATTTTTCTTCAACATCTCAGGGGTCATCAAAACTTACCGGGATTTCTCTCTCAAGGAAACAATTTGGCTGATTAAATGGCTTCTATGCCTCCATGTAATACTATTACAGAAGCTACATGCTTCCACTTATTGACCTGTGTCAACTGGAGAGGTCTCAAGAACAGGTTTCCACAGGTACCAGTCAAGGACCTTAAAAAAATTGTCCAGACTTGTAAGTCCTGTCAGCCTTTCCTCCAAGTACCCCCCTTCAAACTACAGGAAGCAATCCTCGAGGGATCTGCCCTAATCATCTTTGGCAAATTGATGCCACACACTATTCTCCATTTGGAAAGCTTAAATATATTTTTCTTTCAGTCGATACCTTTTCCTGCACCTGCTGGGCATCGGAACATGCTGGGGAAAAATCTAAACATGCAATTAGCCATATGCTTCAATGCTTTGCCACCCTTGGACTACCTGACCAAATTAAAACAGATAATGGCCTCTGCTTCATAAGCAAGGCCTTTGTAGATTTTCTCCAGACCTGGAAAATCTCACATTCCATAGGCATCCCATACAACCCCTGGGGCCAGGCTATCGTTGAAAAATATAATCAGATTCTCACGTCTCAATTAAAAAAACAAAAGGGGGAATCCTTACCCCCACACAACCAACTAAAAAAAGCATTATTTACCCTAAATATTTTAAATTTTTCTAAAGAAGATAAACAATTATCCCCTTTTCAAAAACATTGGTCCTCATCCATTACCTACAGTTCTATCTGGGTAAGATGGAGGGACCCATTGACTGGAGCCTGGAGAGGACCAGACCCACTCCTCACAGCAGGGAGAGGGTTTGGATGTGTCTTCCCTCAAGATGATAAAAGACCCATTTGGGTACCAGTGAGAGACCTAAAATATTTGTCCCAACAAGGGGACACTGACAATCACTTCTCCAGGGAGTGTCCCACCCCTGAGGACTGTTCCTAAAATGGTCTTCACCCTGCTAAACCAAACAATTCCCTCCCATGTGGAGGATTGCTGGCTTTGCCTCTGATCTGGGCCTCCCCGGCTGCTTGCAGTACAGTTGCCCATACGACCTTAAAATATTGCTCAGCCACCTTCCCCATCCCCGTGCAGCTTTTCCCAACGTTTCCTCTGGAACTTGCATTTGGGCCCCGCCTTCCCCTAATAATTCCAGTATAGATGTGGGATACATTCATCCTTCCTTCTGTACTTTTAACACAACTGAGCCCAGTGCTCAATGCTGCCCACCTTCTGGAATGGTTTATGTTTGTGGAGGCAGGATGGCCTATGACTTTCTGCCCACCAATTGGATGGGCCTTTGTGCCCCAGTCACCTTAATCCCAGATGTAGATATCATTCCTGGAAATGAGGCCCTCTCTGTGCCCTCTTTTGATTATATGGGAGGTAGACCTATCTCCAACAACAGCTAGATTCCCTGGCTGAGGTAGTCCTACAAAACAGGAGGGGACTAGACCTACTAATGGCCAAAAAGGGAGGCATATGCTTGTTTTTACAGGAAAAATTGCTGCTTTTACGCCAATAAATCGGGAATCGTCCAGACAAAATTAAGAGGCTCCAGGAAGACTTGAAGAGGAGGCGGCGGGACCTCCAGGACAACCCGCTGTGGACGGGCTTACATGACTTCTTACCCTACCTTCTCCCTCTACTTGGGCCCCTCCTTCTTCTTCTCCTTATCCTCACTGTTGGGCCTTGTGTAATTAATAAGATTACACAATTTATTCACCAATGGCTAGAGGTAATAAAACTTCATCAGGTTGAAATACGTTATCATAGGCTCGCTACTCAGGAGTCAAGCTCCTCATATGACTGGCGGCTGTCCTCATATGAGCGTCCCTCCTCCACCCTCCATCTGACCAATGACGGGTAAGATCTCAGACAAGCTGGGACAACATAAGACAGGTCATGGAGTGAATTCTCAATGAGCTGGATACATGGTACCCAGTGACGGGTAAGAACCCCAGAGGGGGACAACCTAAGACATGGGCCATGTTTTCCACCATGCTTACAAAAACAAAAGGGGGAGATGTTGGGCCTTGAGAGGCCTGGACACAAGGCCTAGTGGAACTTCCTGAGCCTAGCTAAAGTTTGGCTACCTGTCTCTGGCCAGCTAGGACTCAGCAAGATGCCTAATGGCTTCTTGCCTGCTACTTCCATGTAGGAGTTGGAATTATCATTTCAATAGTCACAGTTTACTATTGGCCCTTACCTCTCCCCCCATCCTAGAATCCCTGCTTTCATTCTCAACATTATATAGGCAACTGCCTGTAACAATTAAGCGAGTTCCTGCTTTGACAAGACTCCCGATTCAGTGTGGTTTTTCTCCAATGACTAGGAGAGGTTCTGAGTCATCCGATATTCACCCTCTTCCTCAACCCGTTGGGAGGAACCAGTGGGCCTGGTCCTTCCTCAGCACTACCTGCCGGGGGAGCCAGGCACCCCTCTCCCCAAGAACATAGGATATGGCTAATCTTAATGAGAGATTATGCCAAATTTAAGCTTTGTTTTGTTATTTTGCTTCTCTATATTTTAATTTTTTAGCCAATAAATACATGTAATTGCATAGTTAAAAAAATATTGAGACAAAGCTGGGTGTTGTGGCTCATGCCTTTAAATATTTTGTTATTCATTTATTTGATAAAGAAAGAGAGTGAGAAAGAGGCAGCTAGAGAGAGAGAAAGAGAGAGAATGGGCACACCAGGGCCTGTAGCCACTGTATATGAACTCCAGACATATGCACCACCTTATGCATCTGGCTTTAGGAGGGAACTGGTGAATGGGACTTGGATTCTAAGGCTTCACAGACAAGCACCTTAACAGCTAAGCCATCTCTCCATCCTGGTTTATGCCTTTAATTCTAGCACTCAGGAGGCTGAGATAATGAGTTTTAGAACGTTACAGGCTCCAGAGTGAATGTCAGGTCAGCCTGGTCTAGAATGAGAACTTGTTTAAAAAAATATTGAGACAAACAAGTGATATAAATGGATCACTCCAGCTCTGTGAAGGGCACAATACAAAGACTGGCAGGGTAGTTGTGGTAGTTTGAATGGATATTCCCCAATATATTCAGGATTTTATTAAAGTTTGTAATTAGAGCTGAGGCCACCTGGCTGGAGAAGATGTCACTGTGGGCAGATCCTAGGGTCCAGCCCTAAGGTATGGTGGTGGATCTGGAATTCAAGTCTAAGGATATGCAAAGTGCTAGAGCTTTGCCTGGAGTTCCTGAAGTATGCACTGTGGCATGGCTTTTGGCTTGTGGCTTTTCTCTGTCTCTGCTTGGATCTATGAAAGTAGGGCAGCTTCTTCTCTCATTATCGAACATACCCTGGATCTATAAGCTTCAATAAATATTTCTTCCTCCATGACTGTGCCTGATTTGGAAGCTCATCTAAGCAACCTGAGGCTATCTGCTACAGTAGTGCAGACTGACTGGTGAAATAGGCTTTGTATCATTATAGTCTTAGGCTCAAAAGTTCTATTGTGCTTCTCATTCACAGACTGGCTTCAGGAAAGCTTCTTAGTCTTTGAAACTCAGGGTCCCCATCTGTAAAGAAGAGGAGGGTAATACATCTACTCTGCATAGTTTTATGAGGATTAAAGCCACCCAACATAAGCCAGGTGTCTTGGGAATGAGATGATGAGTGTGGAAAGAGGGTTTGTATGGGACTATATTAAAATGATTCCTACTAACAATAGTCATAACTAGCAATTATATGGTAATCAGTTCCTGTTTCTTACCATGTTTACCCAGGTTATTTTCTTGTGTTCATGCAACTTGAATTCTCCAGATCATCACAAATCTCCTTGTTATTCCCCAACCAGCCTTGCTTATAAGCTGGAAAAAGTGCACGCCACAAAGCTTCTTTAGCAAGAGGACACTGGCTAGTCCTTGCTTGGGCTCTAATTATTCTGCTTCTGATTTTCACAGAGCAAATTTCCTAGCATCACCACTGGCCACACACAAGAGTAAAGATGATCTCGTGGGATGTCCTCCAATCACACACAACTATTCAGATGTAAATATAGTAACAGCAAATGGAATTAAAAATATAGTTACTTTGGCATGTATCCAGGAGTGATATAGCTGGGCCTAGTTTTAATCTTTTGCATGTGTCTGTGTGTTTGGTGTGTGTGCATGTGTGTATGTATGTTCTCATGTGTGTGTGCAAGTGTGTACATGTGAAGGCCAGAGGTTGACTTCTGGGAGGCAGAGGTAGGAGGATCACTGTGAGTTCAAGGCCACCCTGAGAATACATAGTGAAATTCAGGTCAGCCTGACCCAGAGTGAGACCCTGCCTCAAAAATAACAACAAAAAAAAAAAAAGAAAAGAAAAGAAAGAAAGAAAGAAAAGAAGACATCAAAAACAGTTCATTAAATTTCAAATGTGCAGTGGTCACATGGGATGAGTGGTTACCCTCTTCACTGTGCAGGTGCAAAACACTCCATCATCCCAGGGTTCTGTATCAAGCAAATGAAAATGAGAGGAAAACAACTTTCAGAAGCAGGGCCTTCCAGAAGAATGCACTTTTCTTCAACATAGATATTTAAATTCTATTAAATTCCAACTATATACCATATTAATGGCTATCATTAGGCCCTTAGCTTGTGCAAGACATAATGCTAAGCTTGTACACATCATGTGCCCAATTCTCACATCTGAAAGGTGAAACTTATTAGCTATTATAAGTTATTACTAATAGATAATTACAGTAATTATTATTAAATTAATAATAATAGCTGAATGGTTCTTTAGAAATGAGAAAGCAGAGGCTCAGAAAGGTTGAGTAACTTGCTTGAGGTCTCACAGGTTGCAAGGTGGAAGGCTCAGATTCAGACCCAGCATGTATCTGGCTCAACCATTTCTGAGTATTTTCACCACTTTCTTCTACCTTCCACCAATAGACTTATCAAAGCAATGGAGATTTATAAACACATGAAGCAGTCAATCCAGTGAATATAAACATTAATAACAACTATAATTGCAAAACATCTCTGTTACAGTGCAATAAGAAACTGAAACAAGACTATGCAGTTGAGACAAGAAATCAAGAAGCTATTAGATGATAACATAATCAAGATATGGCATAATGGTTAAATAGTGGAGATTGTGAGAAAGCAAAAGTTATAAATGAAGTGTTAGGTCAGGACAAAATGGAGTCACTGAGGACAGCAGGAGGGCAACAGAGACATAAGGAAGTGGGTCATCCATGTTCCTCAGGGAACTGCCCAGCCATCATCCCTTCCTTGCCAACAATGCCCCAGGTCTAGGTTTCCTGCCCCCTTATCTCTCAGGACACCAGGTTACTGTTCTGGTGTCACACCCTGGCTATCCTAGATCTCCCCTAAAGAAACCTTTTCTTTACTTCCCCCTTCCTTACCTTCTCCCAACTGAAGAGCTCTATATAGCCCACTATCTGTAATCCCAAATTGACTACTCCGCTCTTGAGAGTCAGTCCTGGCAGCTCATGTTTTTCCCGAATAAAAGCTTCCATCTTTGCCACAGACTGGTCTCCATGATCTTCGTCACTCCTCAACCTTACAAAATTGTTCACATTTTTTTTCTAGGCTCCAAGCTTCTGATATCGACTTACCTGTCTCCATCTCCCATCTCACCATAGGAGTAACTGGCATTACAAATGCCTGCCACAGCATCTGACTTTTTTACATGGATTCAGGGATCTGGACTCTAGTATTCATACTTGTATGGAAAGTGTTTAATCAACTCAGCCATCTCCTCAGGCCCTGGACACGTGTGTGTGTGTGTGTGTGTGTGTGTGTGTGTGGTCACCACCTTTGTGTGAATTCCAGGTGTTGGATTGGAATTCATTCTTGCTCAATAAGACTGGTTGTCAGAAGGAAAAGCTGGTATGCTTTTATAAAGAAATGAGACCCTAGCCGGGTGTGGTGGTGCACACCTTTAATCCTAGCACTCAGGAGGCAGAGGTAGGAGGATCACCATGAGTTTGAGGCCACCCTGAGACTCCATAGTGAATTCCAGGTCAGTCTGAGCTAAAGTGAGACCCTACTTTGGAAAACCAAAAATAAAATAAAATAAAATAAAATAAAATAAAATAAAAAAAGAAATGAAACCCTAAGATCATGAGGACACACCAGAACTTATGAAAAAAAGCTAGAATTTGTATTAGTCTTGCATTAGATCTGCAAGAAAAGCTGGGGCCAAGCCTCTGAGAGCTGTATACAGGAAGAGCTGAAGGAGTAGATGGACAGATGCTTGATAAACTATGAGCCAGCTGAGAATATTGTGATAATGTAATGGCTCTTGCCACATGTCTTTAAGGGTTAATAAGTCTGGGGTTCCAGCAACAGTTAGTCACAGAAATTACTGGAACATGGTGGCTTTGAAACAGGCTTTAGCACAGAGAAAAATTCTTTGGGGTTGTAAATAACTTCCCAAACCACAGCTTGATATGGTCACCTGCAGAGTAGGAGCCAGGCAAATAGGCTATCATCAAAGAACTAGTCAACCTGGAAACACAAGTCAACAAAGGAAATGGCCCTGTTAACATTTTTTCCCCTCTCCCTTCACTCATTGTCTGCCTTGCTTGTCCCTTCCCTTTAAAGATCCAGCTCAGCTGTATCTGAGCATGGCAGCCTCAAACCCATGGAATAGGGCTGGCTGTCCTTTGCTGTTCATCCACTTGCTCTCCAGTAAAGAACAGCCTGAGGCAAGCATGATGGCTCATGCCTTTAATCCCAGAACTTGGGAGGCAGAGGTAGGAGGATTGCTGTGAGTTCAAGGCCACCCTGAGACTACATAGTGAATTCCAGGTCAGCCTGAGCTAGAGTGAGACCCTACCTCAATAAACAAAACAAAAACAAACACAAACAAACAAACAAACAAAAAGAACAGCCTGCTGTTGAGGTAATATATTCTCTCTCTCTTTATTTCCACATCGCTGTATTGGTTCAGCCTCCACTCTGATCCAACAAAAGGTGCCAAAAGCTGATAGGTCTCAGGATCTATGAGCCCCAACCCTCTCCTCTGGGCAACCTTTTCTCTACTCCTATCCACAGGATTGTTTGAAGCTTTCTGCTCACCTATGAAAACTGTGGAAACTCTGGCCAGGGCCACTCTCCTATACCCCCTCCTTCCCTTTCATACTGGGTTCCATTGAGAGCTCAAATATCCACTGTGCTTACTACACAGGCTTAGCAGTTGCTAGTACGCTGCCTCAAGGTTCAAATTTTGCAAGTTTTGTCTTCCTAAGCAGTGCAGATCCCACCTGGGGGTCTTACTGACACTTTCTTTTAGTAAACTCAGCCCCTAGTCTCTTAGCCCTCTCTGGGCCCCTACTAAGTTTCCTATCCATGCCGGCATCCAGCAGAGGCCTCTTGCCATTTGATCCTTCCTCCATCCAGCACTCCATCAAATTTCATTAAGATAGGGCCCCAGACTCAGTCAACAGGTGCCCTAGACTGCTGTTCTTCCTGCCTAGTGGCCTCCAGCTGTTAAGCCCCAGCGGGTGAGGTCAGGGTGTAGTGGTGGTAGAAATATGCTAAAAAACTTGAACAGTGGAAAGCCCCCAAGATGAGATAAGAAAAGAATGAAGATGGATGACCAGAGAGGGTGTCCTGGCCCCTGGATGTTTATTACCTTGACCCTCTTTTGCAGTTCATTGCAGGTTTCACTTTAATTACCACTTATACCAGATTGTAGTTATTTATTTATTTATTTATTAGAGAGAGAGAAAGAGGTATATATATATATAGAGAGAGGTATATATATATATATGTATATATATATATATATATATATATATATAGAGAGAGAGAGAGAGAGAGAGAGAGAGAGAGAGAGAGATGGGGGTACTATGGCCTTCAGCCACTGTAAATGAACTCCAGACACATGCACCACCTTGTGCATCTGGCTTATGTGGGTGCTGGGGAATCAAACCTGGGTCCTTTGGCTTTGCAGGCAAATGCCTTAACCTCTATGCCATTTCTCCAGCCCCCCCCCCCCATTGTATTTTTTGTTTGCTAAACTGTTACATTTTTGTAAATGTTTTGGGACCTGCTTGCTTAACTGTCACATAACTATTGTAACTCATGCTTGCTTACACTATCAAATCCCTAACAAATGAGTTGGGGGCTGACATCATTACAGAGAGATCAGGGTGTCAGTCTGCCTGCGTAAATAAACTTCCTCTCCTTTACCTGACTTGGCTGCTGGTCTCTGACTCCCAGAAATTCCCTTAACAAGGGGTTGCCTTCCCCATGTACCCTGGGACCCAGTTTTTCTCTGGTATCAGGTAACAGAGTCTAGTCTTCCACTCTGGCTTTTCTTTGACATCAGGTGCCACAAGTCTAGCCTTCCAGTACAGCTGCACTTTGGTAATGGGTGACAACCCACTACCACAATCTAGCCCCTGGCTCTATTTCTGTACTATGTGATGACTTACTGCCCAATTATAGCCTGTGCCTTACCTTCCCAAATTTTACCTTTTCAAAAGTGGGATTTGACCTCTGTGTCTCCAGAGATACTCCTTTGGGATGCCTAAAAACAAACATAAAACTCTCGGTCTAACTGATAACCATAATTGGCCAAAATTTGGAGCCTTTGATTTACAAGTCCTTACTGATTTGGACAACATCATAAAACAAAATGGCAAGGGATCTGAAGAAACAAGTCCAAGCTTACTTTCATTTACATGCATGCCCCTCTGTCACTAACCAAATCCTCCTGATATGAACCCCTCCCCTCCCGCCTTTCCTCCAGTCTCCCCCTATCTGCCTCTGATCTCTTCCTATCCATCTCTACAACTATCTGCCTCTACCAATATCACTGCCATGGTGCCCCCCCGTCCCATCCCCCACCCCCCGCCCTGCCACCAACAACACTCCCACCACCACTTCCCTTCTACAGCAGAGCCTACAGGACTGAAACTCTTTGAATCCTTCTGTGCTGCAGCAATCAATGACTTATATCTCCTCCCACTTTCATATCAGCAGTCACAACTTTTTCCTAACATCCCCTCCTTCATGATAATATTCTAACTCTATTCTCTCCTGTGTGAACCTTCATTGTGGCCACACAAATTGTTCTTTATGACACCAGATAAAGTTAACAGGACCTGCTTGTCACCTCCATGCCTTCCTGGAGGGCATGCAGGCCAATCCCACATGTAAGTCTTCCTAGAAGAAAAAAAAAAAAAAAGTGTCAATTTTCAATTCAAACTGCAAGCAACTGTTGCTGTCTTTAAGATTACTTAATGCCTTTAAAATAGTAATAATCAGGACAGCAATTTCACTTTAAAAATATTGTCTATATTTCTGATATGAGAACACTGGCTCACAAACAAGTACTCTTATAAATTTAAAAATAAATTAATTTAAGTCTTCACCAATTTAGAGTATAACTACAATCTTAATAAAAGGATGTCTCCTCCTAATCATATTTAAAATTCTTTGTCATGTCTAATGCTGGCCAGCTATGTCATGTCATGTGTTCTATGTAGTCTGTCTTTAAGTGTAACCAAATTATGATCAATAATGGTTCAGCATCTGAATGTTCATAGATATATTTTGAGATGATATAAAATTACTGAAAACAGGTTTACAATATATTTAGAATAATGTACTTCTATACTTATACTTATTCATGCTTATGAGAGACCAAATATAACTTTTTTAAGTAAAAAGGCCTAGGCCTGATAGGGAACTAGATAGATAGGGAACTAGATAGGGAACTAGCCGACTAATGTGCCGACCTTTGCTGACCTTTGCTTCCGTAAACTTTGCTCGCTTGCTCAATTGCTGCCCCTCCCCGGTCAAGGACATTCCAGAAACATTCCACCGCGGGGGGCCTTTGGCCTCCGACCACCTGCAACTGATGGATAAGACAAACTGCTGGCATGAGATCAGTAGTCTGGAATGTTCCTGCGTGCACGCTTTTAAACCTATCATTTCAAAAGTCGTAATGTACCACAGCTTGCTTAGCCAATCATGTGCCCATCCCCTACTTCTTTGTTCAAATCCCTATATAAACCCCTTCCCCCTGAAAGAAGGGGCTCTCTCCCACTCCCGCTGTGTAGGCCTGTGTGGATTGAGTCCCTACCTAGGCTTGACAACAAAGAATCCTGCTGTTATTGCATTCAAGTGTCTCGGCTTTCTCTGTTCACTGGGTGACTCCCCAAGGACCCCAACTTCATCTGGGGGTCCAGGCACTTCACTTACTACAAAAATAGACATGTCTATATACTAAAGTTTGATCCTGCTCCTAACATTGCTTTCTAAACATTTATTATGAATTAAATCTTCAAAAAATGTTTTGGGAACTCCATTCATAAAGTTTGGATGGAGGCTCTCTCCCTCTCCCTAAAGTGGATTCTGCCTAGAAGAGTTTTCTGTTAAAGTGTTTCTAGTTAAGATAAAATGGTTTAACATAAAAGGTTGTTGCTCTGTATTTCTCTCACCTTAATTGTTTATCTAATTCAAATTTAACTCTCTATAACAGGTTGATAAATTTATTTATACTGCCATGCCTTATATTGAGATGGAAATTGGGGTAAAGAAATTTAAAAGCCCCTGACCCAAAGTTATGTCTTATACTGTAATAGTTTCTTTTTTTTTCTTTTTTTATTGGTAACATTCCATAGTGCATAGTCTTTTGCACTGACACTGCAGTTTTTGTACTGTTTAAAGGCCATAGCTTGTATTACAGCTTCTGGACCATACTGAAAATCATCTTATATTTCTACTTATCACCATAACATAGCTACAGATATCTCTCTGTTAATTACTTTTTATGTTCCAAAACTTACCTCTTTCATACTCAAGGTCTCTGTCACTAGGCCAGGGCTTTGAGCTCCAAAACTTTAAAAATTGAATCCTTAACAAAATCAAGATATTTTATCTAGCTTTGTTTAAGGTTAATCTAAATGTGATACTGTCCCGTCCAGCAGGACTCAGTTATTCGGGGAGCACGAGGGGGACCAGGCCTGTGAAAAGATGGGTGAGAAAGAAGGAACGAGACCAAGCAAAGAGTTGTCAAGGTCTGTTTATTGAGCTCCAAACATCAGTTTTTAAGCATAGCAAAAAGGATGAAGTAAGAGGGGGTATTGGGCGGGGGATCAGGTCTTGTGTAAGTTCCCAGAACATTCTATGGTATTTCTCGGAATGACCAGTGATTTCTCGGAATGACCAGTGAAGCTTACAGTTCCGGGTGTTCTGCCAGTAAGTATAGGTGAGTAAAGGCTGCAATGTCTCCATGAAGGGTGTTTCCGCATACCAAGGTTTCTGCCCAAGTCTCCAACATGATACAAATCAAAATTATAGATTGATGTAAATTGTTAGTTCAGGATGGACTCCCAAAATGGAGTCATCAAGGACAGAAGAATGGTGAAAGAGGCATAAGGAAGTAGATTATCTACATTCCTCAAGAACCCACCTAGTCATTATCTCTTCCTTGCCTAACAATACCCAAGGTCATGGTTTCCTGCCCCCTGTCTCATAAGTCACCTGATCACTGTTCTGGTGACACACCCTAGCTATTTTAAATGGTTAATGTAATGATGTCCCCTAAAGAAACTTTTCTATTCAACTTAACAAATGAGTTCTGTTTCCTTTCTCACCTTCTCCCAACTAAAAAAGCCCTATAAAGCCCACTACCTGAAAACTCAGGTTGACTGTGCCCTCTTTTGTGAGTCAGCCCTGGTAGCTTGTGCTTTTCCTGAATAAAAGCTTTCATCTTTGCCTCAGAGTGGTTTGTGTAGTCTTGGTAACTCCCAAACCTTACATCTGGTGCCCTGACTCAGATAGGAGGCTTCTGGTTGACCTCTTGGGTGGCCAGACTTCCTTTCCCCTGACCAGACCACTGAGCTTCCACTGACCCTCTGAAGGCTTCAGACCATCTCTGCCTGATACAGGCTCTCACACCCACCACAGTTTGGCCTCACTCTTCCTCCCTTTTTTGTCTCCTGCCTCCTTCTTGGTAACTATCCCTCTTGGGTTGGCCTACTCTCAGGTTTAATCCCTCCTCATGGAAGCCATGCCAGCATGCCAGGCTATACTCCTCACCAACTTCTGGGCCCCAATCCAAGGTCTCGAGAAAGATGCACTCTTGACACCTGGGGTCTCTTGCTCTCCAGTCTACTATACCGTAAGGGGTACCTTTTGATTTGGTTGCACCATCTCAGGACACTTCCTCTTCCTCCCTCCTCTCCTTCTACCTCCTGAAGTCTCATCTTTCACTGCCAGCTGCTAACTGCTTTGGGAGTACAGGTGGCTGCCTTGCCTACTAACAAGGCTAAACAGCTGACAGTTGCAACCTGTATGGCCTCTGCCCATGTGGGACGTGCAGGCCCTTGTCACCCTAACTGGCCAGGGGGTCATATTGGTGTTCTGTGTAAACCCAGCTTAAGTCCTGGTTTCTTTCTCCCATCCTTGTTTTGCTTTCTCTGTCTCTTTAGGAATTTAAAGCCTCTACAACTCTTGTACAAAATCAAACTTTGTCATCTGATCTTTCTCTGCAACTCTGGCTGGCCACAATATAAGCTGGACAATGGGTCTAAATGGCCTGAAAATGGTACTTTTGACTTCCAAATTCTCACTTATTTAGGAAACTTCTACCAACACACAGGCAGGTGGTTCAAAATTCTCTATATTCAGGCACTTTTCACTCTGTGTGCACAGCTCTCTCTCTCTCTCTCTATTTGTCTGCTCTACTTGCTCTTCTCACCAGGTCCTTGTAGCCCAGGTCTCAGAAATGTACTTTCATTCAATCCTTCCCTCATACTTATCCTCACCCTCTGCTTTTGACCCAGATGCCATAGATGACCTGGTCCCAACAGCTTCATTTATCTTCATCTGTCTCCTGTTCTGCCTCTGTGCCCTGTGAGTCCTTGGTTCCTCAGGAGGCCATGTGCACTGGCTCCCTAGGGCATCCAGGAGCAGGGTCTTGAGCAACTGTGAGTGCAACAGGGGAAAAAAAAAAACACCTGGGAGACAGATTCAGAGAACAGCTCGTTTATTTGTCAGGGGACTCAGTTTTTACAAGCAGTTGAGAGAGAATGGGAAGAGAGCCCTAAGTGGATTGGTGAGTTCAAAGGTTGCTTGCCAATGCCTAGTTGGCATATAGGGACATTCATTCCAGCACATTGTGAGAGAGTCAGGTGATCTACATAGTGGTGGGAAAAGGTATAGGGTATGGGTTACAGAAGGATGGGACTGTGTGAAGGCTGCTGGCTGATACCATATGAGAAGTTTCCTAGTCAACTGGTCAAAGGTCACAAGGGTATGAGCGAAGCCTAAGTCTTATCAGGATGTCCAGGTGTCCCAGACTAGGAGAGGGAGTGGCCCTACTTCCTGCCAGTCTTGGGCCCAATATTTGTCCAGGGGGTACAAGCTCACTATGACCCCCGAAAATGGCTGTGCTTCTGTCTTGTGAGTCAGCCCTGGCAGCTTGTGCTTTTCCTAAATAAAAGCTTTCATCTTTGCCTCATAGTAGTTTGTGTGGCTTGCTCACTCTCAAACTGTACATAAATAACCTTCTGGACCTTTACAGTTACCAATTCACCTCAGAGGATCCTGTAATAGACTAACTCCATCTCTCTGGGCCCCTTTTGATTGTTCTCCAAGTCTAAAAGCCAACAGGAGTGGATACCCCTCCCTCCATTTTTTCTCTTTCTCATCTTCCCACTTCAACTTAAAGAAGTCAGATATGAACCCATCACCCATCTCCCAAAACAAATGGGGCTCATCTCCACTGAGAGTACATTTGGAGATCATTAAAGTACAGACCCAATTTCCTTTGTCCCTGGTAACATTACCAAAAAAAAAAAAAAAAAGGCTACTGGCTACAGCCTTCTGACCAGAGGTCTGATCCTGAGTAGGATATAAAATATATAATGTGTGGTAATAAATTTAAAGGGTTGTGAAAAGGTTGTTTAATCTCTGATTGAGATAACTAAGTTATCTCCAAATATTGAGCTTATTTGTTTTCCATCTGATAAAGCTTTTATTTTGTTACATAAAACACCTGTTTACAACAATAGGTTTAAGTGTTCTACACATATATTTTCCCATTGGATAAAACTTTTATTTATTTGATATAAACTTATCCTAATAGATAAAAACAGGGCCTAATATAAAATTTAATTGTGTCTGTAAAACGAACAACTGATAACACACATTATCAAGATTAATCAAACTTTTAGCTTTTTCAGCCTAAAAATAAGAACTTCTTAAATTTTATTTATTTATTTATTTATTTATTTATTTATTTGAGAGTGACAGACAGAGCGAGAAAGGGGCAGAGAGAGAGACACAGAGAGAATGGGTGTGCCAGGGCCTCCAGCCACTGCAAACGAACTCCAGAAGCATGCACCCCCTTGTGCATCTGGCTAACGTGGGTCCTGGGGAGTTGAGCCTTGAACCGGGGTACTTAGGCTTCACAGGCAAGCATTTAACTGCTAATCCATCTCGCCAGCACTAAAAATAAGACCTTTTGATCTCTGGACCATGTAAATAAAAATTACAAGCATTCTATAGTAAGAACTTACAAAATCTCTACCATGTTTAAATTTACAATTGTTTAAGACATTCCAAATATTGCTTCAGTACTATTTTCTTATACTTCCTGTCTTACCAAAGCCAAATCTTCATGTTTCCAAAAATTTCGATCAATTCCCTATTCAAGTTAACAATTCCTTCTTCCTTATAGACAGCACCCCTCTTTTCTTACCTACCACCTATGTTATTATTTTTCAACCTTAGATATAATATTTGTGTCACCTATAAATGTCATGTCACATACAAGAAAATTTACACACACACACACACACACACAGACCAGATCATAATAGCTAGTAGATTTAGTATGATCTATGAGTTTCTTAACCTATGGCTCTGATATCACTCTCCTGAGGAGCTGTCACCTTGCCTGTTCATAAAGCCATGTGGAACCACAACCTGCTATATGCAGAAGGTACAAAGTGAAGTTTGGCAAATGGAAAACCAAAAATGTAAGGCTTCCAAAAGCCACATTTTGTAACTAGAACTTCAATGTTGGACAATTGTGGAGGAATAAATATTACCAATCCAGAACCAATACTATTTTGGGCTATCTTACCCTTTTTAATGGCCAATAATAGTATTTTTCTGTATATGACTTGACATGTCTCTGTTACCAGGTAAGATATCTGTTGCTATAAGTTAAAAAAAAGTTTCACAACTCTACTCCATTCAAGTTAAACCTATCCTGGCTCTGACATATAATTTATCACCCTCCACACCCACAGTTTATCTTCTAGTCCAACAGATTCAGTTATTTCCTCCTTGATAAACATTCTGTATTCAAAGGGCCCTCTCCAGACTCCCGTGTTTCCAGATTTCTTTATTGTAAGACACAGGTCCTAAAGCTCTCCCAACACAGCTTCATCTCAAGGAGCGGGTGGCTTCTTGGTAACCCTCCCTCCTCTTTTTTGCCCCTTTTTGTGTAAGGTGTCACTCCAACTCTCCCTCCCAAACTAGGAAGAGGAGATTAAAATTGAAGAGTTGCTCCTTTTCTGTATGGCACACCCAACAGAATACATCTTTCATTCTAATTATATTTCTACTTACATTTTTACTTTACCTTTTATATTTTTTTACAAAGATCTCATCTAGAACATCTTAATACTGTTACCTGATCCACTACTCTAGAGGAAATAAAAACAATGCTGACTCCATATTCATCGGACTTCACCCATCTCAGCAAGAATAATAAACTCTTGAGAATTCCTCTTTCATACTCCCATCCTATAAAAGAGTCTGGAATGAAGGAGCATACTACTGGTGGACACCATGAAGTCTATCAAGAGATAGCCCCCGCTACCTTGAAAACCCCAGGGGAGTCAGATACCTGGCTGATTATATTGGAAGGAGTTCCAAGAATCCACTGCCTTCATACTTGCTAATGCTTGCTTCTCTCATCCACCCCCCTCCTCTCCTGCCCCCTGCTGTATGCTAGGCAGACACTTTACATTTCCAGAGTCTCTGATGAGATGTGAGCTGTCCCTCTACCACTAAGACTCTCTTCCAATACAGCCTAATTCCTGTCATAAATATTTTTACTTATCCTTTTCTTTGATCACTATGCCCTAAGGCTTCTTGGTAGCTCTTCCCCCTGTTTTCTCCTTTTGTGTATGAACAACATGCTAAAAATAGCTGGGCATGGTGCATGCCTTTAATACCAGCACTAGGGAAGCAGAGGTAGGAGACTAGCTGTGAGTTCGAGGCCACCCTGAGACTACCTGAGCTAGAGTGAAACCCTACCTTGAAAAAACAGAAACAACAATAAAAAATAGCTAAAAATGACATGAGAGTTCTCCCTCCCAAATTGGGTTAAAGTTTCTTTCCTGTGCTACAGGACATACATCAGCTGCCTAATGTTATACAACCAGAACTGGCCAAGGACTACTGGCCCTGCCTTAAGCCAAAACCCCCTTCCTATGTAGGTCCAATTTATCAGACAAGTCAACTTTGTAAGAATAATGTACCTCAACCCTCCCTATGGCCCCACATTCACTACAGATCACCCCTAATAATCTGCCTGCCACATCCTGTTCTTTCTCAAATGACTAGCATCAACAAACAAATAGACAAACAAAACCCAAAACATCATACCAGAATGCCCCTGACTCAAATGGACATCAGGCCAGATCCAACTCAAGCAAGACTCCATCCTGATCCAGACACCAGAGAGACAGGACTATCCTGACCCAGCTCCATCTCATCAGTCAGCAGGAAGTAGCTCAGAGGCCTTATTTGATGACCATTTTCCTTTTACTTGTCATCAGGGTCTGGAATGACAGGGTTAATAAGTCTGGTGTCCCAGAAATCATTACAGTCACAGAAATTACTGGGGCATGGTGGCCCTGAAATAGGCTTTAGCACAAAGCAAATTATTTTGGGTTGTAAAGAACTTCCCAAACCACAACCTGATAAGGCCACCTGTGGTGCAGAAACCATGCAAACAGGCTATCATCAAAGAACTAGCCAACCTGGGTGTTGCAGTCAGGTTCACATTGCTGGCAGAAAACACCTGAACAAGATCGGCTTGTGGAATAAAAAAGGTTTATTTTGGCTTACAGACTCAAGAGGAAGCAACATGATGGCAGGGGGAAATGATGGCATGAGCAAAGCATGGGCATCACTTCCTGGCCAGCATCAGGTGGACAAACAGCAACAGGAGAGTGTGCCAAACACTGGCAAGAGGAAGCTGGCTATTGTAAGGGTCCGAGATTTGCTGAAGAAAGACCCCAGACTCAAATAGTATGTAAAAGCAAAGAGTGTTTATTCTGCAGAATCAGCCAGCATGCGGGGGTCAACCACTCATATAAAAATGGCGACCCCAAGAGGAGCTCTCAGGCTCCTTTAAGCATAACTAAGGAAGGTTTTGACAGGCAATTAGTTCTACAGTTTGACTGGCTAATTTGAACAAGGGCTGTGTGTAATTAGTCTACAATTACATGTATACATCCTTGATTGGTTGGGGCCAAGAGGCCTTGAATTTCCAGAAAGTGACAGCTTTTCTCCAGCCAGGACAGTCACTGATTAATGGCCCTTTGTTCTAATTTTAGGCCTAGCCTGGGAGGTGTTTTGCTGAAGCCTATCATGGCATCAATTTAGTTCTTTCAGCTGTAACACCCATAAGCCCACCCCCAACAATACACTACCTCCAGGAGGCTTCAATTCCCAAATTGCCACCAGCTGAGGACCTAGAATTTAGAACACATAAGTTTCTAGGGGACACATGAATCAAACACCACATTCTACCCCTGGCCCCGGTGAACTGATATAAAACACAATGCATTCAGTACAACTTAAAAGTCCCCATAGTTTTATCAATCCCTATGATGTTCATATATCCCCATAGTCCAAGATCTTTTAACTGAGCCATAGTACCAACTCCCCAAAAAAACCCATAATAGCACAGAATAAACATTCACACTGCAAAAGCAAAGAAATTTTCAACCAATACAAGATATAAGCAGGGTGTGGTAGTTTGAGTAGATGGATCCCAATATATTCAGTGTTTTATTACAGTTTGTAAATTAGATCTGCAGGCACCTGGATAGAGGAGGAGTCACTGGGCTGAATCTAGCCCTAAGGTGTGGAGGTGGATTTGAAATTCCAATCTAATGCTATGCAAAGTACCCAAGTTCTGCCTAAAGTTCCTGAAGTGTGATGTATGGTGTGGCTTTTGGCTTGTGGTTTCTTTCTCTCTCTCTCTCTCTCTGCTTGGACCTGTGAAACCAGGCCAGGTTCTTCTGCCATTATGGAATTTCCCCTGGATCTGTAAGCTTCAATAAATCCCTTCCTACATAACTGTGTCTGGTCTGGAAGTTCATCTCAGTGACCTGAAGCTGTCTGCTACACAGGGCAAACATCAAACTCTGTAGCTCCAAGTCTGACAACTCTAGTCAGTGACAAGTCTCCAAGTCCAATAATTCTAACCAGCAACAAGTCTCTGGAGTTCCAATTCTTCCCCTCCAGCTAGCTTACTCACAGTCCCAGTAAACTTCATCCAATGCCGGCAGCTGTCCTTGGTGGCCATCTCACAGTCCTGGCATTAGAAGGCATGACCAATGTGAGGAACCAGATCAGACTAGGTCAGTAAAGCTAGTTCAGGTTTATTGGCACAGCTCTCTGGCAAGGTCCACTAGTACCAAGATGTGAGGCCAAGACCTAAGGTGCAGGTCTTTTAAAGGGGAGGGTGAAGGGAGATGACATGTTAGCCCCAAACCAAGGGAAGGCTGAGGAAAGTAACTATTTCAAGGATGGAGGAAAGCAGAGGTCTCCTTATAAGGTTCCAACCAGCAAGATGGGCCAGCTGTTGGCCTGCAGGGGAGTCTTGAAACTGCTGGTCCCAATCATTCTCAGGAATGTGGGTGATGGGGTTATTAGAGGGCATAGCCATCATGTTAGGTCCTTTTGTTCTGAGCATGGTCCTGCCTAACATTTCAACCTTTTTGTGTATATGGGTGCCAACTCAAATCCTAGCTACTTCAAGCTGGTTGGGGACGACATGGGGGTGAAAGAGAATGAAGTTGGTGGGTCCATGTCCAAGGGAACCTATGAGTATAAGAGCATCTGGTTGATGGCCCACCCTGGAAACTTTCCAGATGTGCTCCTAGAGGAAGTGGAGGAGGCAAGGTGCTATTAGAAGAAAGGAAAACAAATAATTATTAATGGACTCATAAGTGGGGTGAGCCAGGGTAGAGGCGTGGATTGTCACCAGCCTTGGGGAGGATGCCTGGTTAGTAAAACGGCATTTGGGGTCTTCACCCACTGTCTGGAGTGTTTTTATTTGGTTCTCCATCAGGCCTGATTGATTTATATAGTACCAGCATTCTTTCCTGAGAAAGAGAAATGTTTCCCCCACCCTATTTTTTTCCTGTGGTTAGTAGGTCTAGAGCCCTCCTGTTTTGTAGAATTACCTGTGCCAGCAATGCCAGCTGGAGCTATCTCCATTGCTTCTGTGAGCCTTTTAGTTAGGTCAGTTAGCTCTTGAGAAGAATGATGGGCTGTCATCAGGCTGTGCCCTAGGCCTCCTCCCATCAGGCCTGATGCCCTCCCATGTGATCCCAGTAAATAGTAGAATCCAACTGCTGCTATGTGGCTCTTCCAGGTGCTCGGAATTGGAACATTGGTGATGGCATGTAGAAACAGCATTAAAAGTTAAATGGACTGCATTGCAGGAACCAAAAGGGCATGAAGTATAGTTGAGTAGGGTGGTCTGTCCTCTCTTGTCATCTAAGGACCAGACCTGAAACTGGAACTCATAAGGAGGTAAAGTGTAGTCGGTAGCCCAGGGGGTGGGAGCTAGGCTAAGTAAGGACAGGATGGTGAGAGAATTTAAGAGAGGGAGGACCTGTTTGTTAAGACCAGGCATTTTGTCCTGAAGCTCATTTAAGCCTGGAGATGTACTACCAGCAGTAGTGCCCCAGAAGTTTAGCTGCTGAGGGGCTGGTGAGAATCACAGTCCATCCCATCTGGGTTCAAGAGGTCTGGAATCGATCTGCTTAAGAAAAACTTGATCCCCAGGTGAGATAGGGTCTGAGGTAGGAAGGGTCATCCCTGATGGGTTGGTAGTCAGTGGAGCAGGTAGGGATCTATCTGCGTGTGAAAGAAAGGAGTGCAGAAGGGAAAGGTAGGGGAGGTAGTTAGCCAGTTGGGGCTTGGGTAGGAAGTTGATTAGAGAGCAGAAATGCTCTCCCATACAGTAACTCAAAAGGGCTAAGCCTGGTTGGGAAGCAAGGGGCAACTTGAGAGTGGGTTAGAGCAACAGGGAGAAGGGAGGGCCAGGACAGCTTAAGTTCAATAGAGAGTTTGGTGAGTTTTTGTTTAATAAGACCATTGGCCCATTCTACTTTACCTGATGACTGAGGACAATAAGGGATGTGTAGTTTCCAGGATATGTTGAGTGCCTCTCATACTTGTGAGACAATCTTAGAAGTGAAGGCTGGGCTGTTGTCTGTCTCGATGGTCAATGCGACCCCAAATCTTGGTATGATGTGCTCTAGAAGTATCCAGCCCATGCCATTCACAGTCTCCTTGGAAGTTGGGAAAGCCTCTATCCAGCCTGTAAAAGTATCAACTAGAGTAAGGAGATAATGGAGTATTTTTGTGGGGTGGCATGTGGGTAAAGTCTATCTGCCAATCTTCGCCTGGCTGATGTCCCCGTAGTTGGTGCAGGGGCTGACGGAGGTGCATGCCCCCTTGTGGATTGGCTTGGGCACATATCCAACAGGTGGACTGGACCTGTGAGATGTGTGTCCACCAGCCATCAGTGTCCAGCTGGGGTTCCAGGAACCTGTAAAGGGCTTTGGGTCCAATATGTGAAGTTTGGTGAATGTCAGTGATAACTGTGGCTGCCAGTTTTGGGGGGAGAATTAGCCAATTGTTTTTTAAAATCAGCCACCCCTATTTTGGGTAGCCCCCTTTTTAAGGAGTTCATTTTCCTTGTCTGGCAAGTAATTGGGTTGGTATGTTGGAGACAGGAAACAGATATGTCATGTGTTGGGACCAGAGGACAGGGCTAAATTTTGTGCTACTGAGTCAGCCCTGGCATTGCCTTGGGCTACTGGGCCTTTAGAAGTCTGGTGTCCTTGGCAGTGGATAATGGCCACCTCTGCCAGGAGATGGAGAGACTCCAGAAGCTTGCCTATGAGGGGGCCATTAATAATTGGGGTACCTTTAGTAGTGAGGCATCCTCTCTCCTTCCAGAGGACTGAATGAGTGTGAGCTATAGAGAAAGCATATTTATAATTTGTATACATATTAGTTCTTAAGCCTTTTGAGATATGTAGGGCCCTAGTTAGTGCGATTAATTCAGCCTTTTGGGAGGTGGTGCCCATTGCCAAGTGAGCAGCCTCTAGGACGTGAGTAAGCATGACTATAGTATAGGCTGCTTGTCAGTTACCTGAACTGTCAATTGAGGAATTTCCGTCTACAAAGAGGACTAATTGAGGTGATATGAGGATTGAGTCTTGGAGACCCAGCTGAGGGGAATGGAGGGCCTCTACTATTTCAGGGCATGAATGAAAGGGGGACCCTGGAGAGGGGGAAGAAGGTAGGAGTGTTGCTGGATTGAGGGTAGAACAGGTTGCTAGAGAGATTTGGGGGTTGTCCAAGAAGAGCGGGTGGAAGGTCTGTACTCTTGAGGGCCCAAGCAGGGAAAGAGAGGAGTGGTTTAAGAGATCTACCAGGTGATGAGAGGAGAAGACAGTGATGGGTTCAAGCAGTGTGATCTTGAGGGCTTCTCAAGTCAGCTCTGCTGCAGCTGCCAGGGCCCGTAGGCAAGGGCTGCCATCTACATACTGTGGCATCTAGTTGTTTAGACAAGAAAGCCACTGCCCAGAGTGTGGTTCCAATGGGCTGAGCAAGTACATCTGTTGCCATTCCTGATCTTTGATCTGTGGTATGGTTGGGAGGGGTCTGGAAGAGCCAGAGCTGGGGCTATCAAAATTCCATCATGTAACAATGAGAAATGGTGACAGACTGCATTAGGGTGGGATAGGGGCCCTGTAAGTGTCTCTTTTGCTGCCTGACGTAGCAGTTTAGCTGTGACAGCGAAGTTAGGAATCCAATGGCGAAAAAAAAAAAAAAAAACATGAGACCCAAGAAGGAGAGGATTTGATTTGCATTTTCTGGAAGCTGGAGGTCACAGGGAGCTTGGGTTCTATCAACTGTTAAGGCTTTGTGCTGGGGTTGAGCTGAACTCCCAGGTAGGTTACAGTAGGAGAGCAAAGCTGAGCTTTGCAGGGAGACATCCTATAGGCCTTATTACCAAGAAAATTTAAGAGGGAGGCAGAGGCGTGTTGAGACAGAGGGAGGGATGGGGTGCAGAGTAGAAGGTCTTCTTCATACTGTAAAACAGTGCTGGGTTCTAGACTTCATTGGAGAGGTCTCTGGCTAAGGCTTGGCTGAAAAAGTGGGGGTTGTCTCAGAAGCCTTGTGGGAAGACCGTCCAGGTAAGCTGCCTGGAAGACTGGGTGTCAGGATCTTCCCAAGTGAAAGTGAAAAGGAAGTATGAGTCAGGGTGGAGGGTAACTGTAAAGAATGCATCTTTGAGGCCTAAGACTGTAAAGTAGGTGGTGTAGGTTGGGATATGATACAGGAAGGTATAAAGGTTAGTTACTACTGGGTGAATTAGGACAACTGCCTCGTTAATAAGTCAAAGGTCTTGTACCAAATGATAAGCTCCAGAGGGCTTGCATTTCCCTCATGCCATCTGCAGGAAGACCGATGGCCTCAGGGCAGCTATCAAGGCTTGGGCTTGTAGGGTTGCCTTCTTTTGCATCCTAGCCTGTCAGGAGGACTTGGCTGCCTCTTCTTGGGCATTAAAGACCTTAAAAGAGCCGGGCGTGGTGGCGCACGCCTTTAATCCCAGTACTCGGGAGGCAGAGGTAGGAGGATTGCTGTGAGTTCAAGGCCACCCTGAGACTACATAGTTAATTTCAGGTCAGCCTGGACCAGAGTGAGACCCTACCTTGAAAAAGCAAAAAAAAAAAAAGACCTTAAAAGCCATCCTCATCATGTCCTGAATGGGAGTTTGATGCCCTCTTTTGCCCTCTTTAGTTTCTTTCCAATATCTGGTAAGGACTGGGAAATAAAATGAGTAGACAGTACTGTGGCCCCTGTCTCTGATGCTGGATCTAGGTGGGTGTATTGGAGTGTTACAGGGTGAGTCAGTAGGTGTGAGGAGGCCTTGTGACATGAGACAGCTGATGATAGGTTTGAGCCCCCAGTGGTGTGTTCTGGAAATGGGAAACTGGTATTGTGAAGGGAAACAGGAAGGGTCCTTGAGACGGATAAAGACAGGCTGATGATATGTAGTGATTATGGGAGTGGATATGTCCCATACTTGGGGATTAACTGGGTGTGGGAGGAAAGGAATAGGTTAGTGGGGATGGAGGTTTGAGAAGCTATTAAAGGAAGAAGGAGATGTGTTTCCAGGGAGGCAGAGAAGGCTAGTGAGAGTGTGGCCTTAGGCAGCTGAGAATGTCTCAGCCCAATAGGGGAATTGGGCAGGTAGGCATGACTAAAAATGAATGTGAAAAAAAGCATCCAGCCAATGAGCAGGGGAGAGGTAGATATTTGGTGGGAAAGAGGGAACCCCATTAACTCCCATAACAGAGATGGATGAGGGGATGGTGGGGCCCAAGTAGGCAGGCAAAACAGATAAGGTAGCTCCTGTGTCCACCAGGAAGGTGATGGACTTATGCACTACCTGAAGCTTTACCCTGGGCTTGGTGAGGGTAATGGGAGTCTCTGAGTCTGGGCATCATCAGTCCTCTGCCAACCCGAGAAGCTCTAATGCTGGGAGAGTTTGAACAGCCTCGCTTTGTGGGGCTGGACCTCCATGGCCTGGCATGGAGGACAAGCCTACATGTGGGCAGTCTGACTTCCAGTGACCTGATTGTTGACATATAGGGCATGGCTTGGTGGGTGGTGGTGGATTAGGGCAGTTATGGGCCCAGTGGCCTTCCTGACCACATTTGAAGCATGCCCCTGGTGGAGTGGACCTTGACTGTGCCTGGTGGGATGGGGCTTAGGAGAACTCCCTCATCCCCTCTGCAGGAAGACTGATGGCCTCAGGGCAGCTATCAAGGCTTGTAGGGTTGCCTTCTTTTGTATCCGAGCCTGTCAGGAGGACTTAGCTGCCTCTCCTTGGGCATTAAAGACCTTAAAAGCTATCCTCATCAGATCCTGAATGGGAGTTTGATGCCCTCTTCTGCCCTCTTTAGTTTCTTTCTAATATTGGGTGAGGACTGGGAAATAAAATGAGTAGCCAGTACTGTGGCCCCTGTCTCTAATGCTGGATCTAGGAAGGTATATTGGATCATAGCCTCTTGTAACCTATTTAGAAGAATAGTTGGGTTTTCATCTGAGCCTTGAGTGATTTCCCTAAGTTTATCAAAATTAACCACCTTGTTAGATACTGTTTCCATTCCCCTAACAAGATAAGTAATCATCATGTCCCTTTGTCCTTCACCTCCTTGTCCCTCCTAATAATTCCATCCTGGGTCTGTGTCAGGAACCACCTGTGCCCCAGAAGGAAAAGTTGGGTTAGTTAAGTGAGTCTGGCCAGTGTATTGTTTAGCTCTCATCTGTATCTATTCTCGTTCTTCTGGGGTGAGGGTGGAAAAAAGAATATAACATGTAAGTCATACCAGGTTAGACTATAGGCTTGAGTGAGGCAATGGAATTCTTTAATATAGGAGGTTGGATTTGCAGAGAAAGAGCCAAAGCATCTTTCAATTTGGGACAGGTCCTGGAGAGAAAATGGAATGTGTATCCTGGCAACACCTTCAGTCCCTGCTACCTCCCAGAGGGGAAAGGTGCTGGCAGCAAGAGGCTGCCAGGACTGGGTATGAGTGGTGATAGGAGAGGGGTCAGAAGGGTTAGGAGTTTCATGAACAGATGAAGCAAGTGGGTGGGGGTTGGGAGATGTGGGGTAGAAGTCTGGATGAGGTGGGTGGGGTTGTATAAGGGAAGATGGAGCTGGGGGAGGGGTGCAGAGGAGGAGTTCTGGTGGGTCTGCTGAGGCTTTGGGGAAAAGACTGGAACTAGAAGAGTGCAGGGAGGAGGGCAGAGGACCATGGAATGGGAGGAGGGAGTGGAAGAGGAGGTGGAGCATGGCAGATAGGGTGGAGTAGGGACTGAGGGCCATAGAAGGGGGTGAGGGGAAGAGATAGAGGAAAGGGGAAGGGCAGGGTAAAGGCCTTGAGGGCTTGGAAGGGAGCTGTGACTGAGGGAGGAGTAGGAGATAAGGGAGGGAGAATTGGAGCAGGAGGAGAAGAAGGGGTGGAGAAGGAAGGATGGGTGGGGGTGGCCACAGGAGAGGGAGAAGAAAGAGAAGGCTGGGATCCACTGGGAGGGTGGCGTGGTCGGGGAGCCAAGTGTTCAGGGAGCTCAGATACTACCGAAGACTCAGGTTGGGGATTTGAGTCTTGTGGTTCTGATTGATTTATAGTCTTGTTTATTGTGGCTAGGAGAACCTGAGCCACGGAGTATTAGCTATAGAGGGGAGGATGAGAGCACAGTTCCCAAAAAGCCTGAACATAAGGGAGCTCAGACCATTTGCTGGTGTGGTGACAAAAGTTTTCAAAATCATAGAGGACAATGAAATCTATAGTGCCCTCTGGAGGCCAGTGTGAGTGGCTGTTGAGTTCGTAAAAAGGCCAATTTTTTGAGAGTAAAAAATCAGGCATTTAGGTTTAATGGTTTGGGAGAACTTCAATTTAGATATGTTTTGTAACAGACAGCTCAGAGGTGACTGGGGATCAAGTTTTGATTCAGAGTTGCCCATTTTAAAGCTGAGGCTGGAGGCTGTGAGCCAGGGGCCAGAGACCAGAGCCAGGCATTTCTCACTATGGCCTGGGCCCAAAACTGAGAGAGAGGGTGGGTAGGCCTAAGGGGAGCCGTCTCTCAGTGCCTTAGGGTACCTGGCTGCCTGGCAGTAGAGAAAAATGGAAGGGCTTGTCCTGGGGCCCTGGGAGGTGGAGGCTAAAAACCAGGCAATTTACCATAAATCAGAAGGCGACCGATTGTGTCAGGTCCACAGCTGGAAGAGGAGCAGCCTCCCACAGTCGGCCAGGGGACTGGCCACTGGGACTGGGGATTCAGCTCCACCCGGGATTTCAGGACCAGATTAAAGGTTTGACCAAACAGGGGAACCAGATCAGACCAGATCAGTAAAGCTAGTTCAGGTTTATTGGCACAACTCTCGGGCGAGGTTCACTGGTCCCAAGATGTGAGGCCAGAGAAGCCACATCCCGGACCTAAGGTGCAGTTCTTTCAAAGGGGAGGGTCAGGGGAGATGACATGTTAACCACAAACCAAGGGAAGGCTGAGGAAAGTAACTATTTCAAGGATGGGGGAAAGCAGGGGTCTCCTTATAAGGTTCCAACTAGGGAAGGGGTCAGCCATTGGCCTGCGGGAGAGTCTTGAAACTGCTGGTCCTGATCATGCTCAGGAATGTGGTTGATAGCATTATTGGAGGGCGTGGCCATCATGTTAGGTCCTTTTGTTCTGGACACAGTCCCACCTAACAGGCATCTCCCATGGTTCATCCTCATGGCTCCATTAGTTCTCCACACAGGTAATCCAACAAGCCTGCTTCGCACTGCCAATGGCCATTTCCAAAAAACAAAACCATGTTGAAAATTCAATGACTTCCCTTTCCTGCATTTGTTACACTCCATAATGCCAGGTGGGCTGCCAATTTGTTAGTCCAGCAGGGAATAAAGCAGCCTTTGAAGAACAGGACACTCTTTCAGCATTCAGGCCCTTTCCAAAAAATCTGCATTCTTCCTGTTGTTCCAGTGCAGGTCCGCTGGCCCAATCTCAATGGTCATAATCTCTCAAACAACTGCAGCTGAACAGGCAGCAGTTTAGGCCCAAATATTTCACTTTCTTTGTGCCATATCCCTCTGCTAACACCAGTCCATTTCTATGCAATACAACCCTGCACAACCTCTAAGGACATGGGCACAGCAGCAAGCCTCTCACAAACTACCTGTATTAGTCAGGGTTCTCTAGAGGAACAGAACTGCTAGAATGAATTATTTTAAAAGGGGATTTATTGGATCAGCTTACAGTAATCCAGCAGCAGTTGCAGGCCCGAGAATCACCGAACCTGGTAGTTGCTCAGTCCTCATGGCCAGATGCCTCAGCAGTCCCGACCCGGCACTGCAGATGGTGCTGGAAAGCCTGGAGGCTTCCTGAGGAGCTGCTGGGTTTCAATCCACGGGGGTCTTCAGTTGATGCTGGTCTTTCGTCCGCACTGGTCTTCAATCCACGCTGGAAGGTAGCAAGCAGCTCCGGCAGCCAAAATGGAAGGAAGGCAGGAAGGAAGGAAGGGACTCTTTTTTCCCAGAGCTCCCTTGTATCAAGTCCCCCTCTGGGCGGGACCACCCATTGTGGGGGAAGGGCTCAACCTTGGGGAAAGACTTCCTCCTTTAGTTGATCCTTCCTAGAAGCAACCTATGGATTACTAAAGAGATCAAGTTGACAATACCTTAACTATCACACTACCTCTAGCCCAGTCCAGGCAAAGCTCTTTCCTACCTTCAAAAGCCAAACTTTACAGTCCATAGTTCTTACTGCATTCAAGTCTTTCAGTTCTGACCAGAATAATCCATCAAGCTGACTTACAGCACTGCAAGGTGTCTCTTAGGCCAAAGTTTCAAAGCCTTCCACATTCCTCTTGATGTCAGATCCAAAAGGCCAAAGCCATGCAGTCAGATTTCTAGCAGTAATGACCCCACTTCTGGCAACAACTTTACTGTTGCAGTCAGGTTTGCATTGCTGACAGAAAACACACAATCAAGATCAGCTTGTGGGAAAAAAGGTTTATTTTGGCTTACAGATTAGAGGGGAATTTCCATAATGGCAGGGGAAAGTGATGGCATGAGTAGAGGGTGGACATCACCTCTTGGCCAACATCAGGTGGACAATAGTAACAGAAAAGTTTGCTAAACACTGGCAAGAGGAAGCTAGCTATAACACCCATAGGCCTGCCCCCAACAATGCACTGCCTCCAGGAGGCTTCAATTCCCAAATTGCCACAAGCTGAGGACCTAGAATTCAGAACACATAAACTTATGGGGGACACCTGAATCAAACCACTGCACTGGGAAAACAAGTCAACAAATGAAATAGCCCCATTACATTCTTTTCCCCCTCTTCCTTCTCCCATTCTCTGCCCTACTTGTTCCTTTCCTTTGAAGATCCAACTCAGCCACATCTGATCACGGCAGCCTCAAACCTGTGAAATAGGCCTGGCCATCCTTCACTGTCCACCCACTTGTTCTCCAGTAAATAACAGCCTGCTGTTGAGGTCATATATCCTCTCTCTTTATTTCCACATTGCTCTAGTTGGTTCAGCCCTGACTCTGATCCAACAATGTCCACCTTACAAATCATGTCCAAGTATGTGGCCACCCCAGACCAGAACCATACAGGGAAGGAAGGTCTGGGAAATGTAATTCCAGTTTAGTTAACCTGTCAGAATATAAAAGCAATGTACTATGCACTTATCAATCAGTTTTGAATTTAATTCCTTCATATTGCTTAAATGTTTCTGGCCCTGCCTTTCCGCTGCTGCCATGGCTTGAGTTAAGATCCTGGCCTCAGGTTAGGGAGATTACTTGGCAATTAAATGTGCTTGTTTGAAAAGCCTGCCAAACTGGGTTCAATTCCCCAGTACCTATGTAAAGCCAGATGCACAAGGTGGCACATGCATCTGGACTTAATTTGTGATGGCTAGAGGCCCTGACATTTCCATCTCTCAATCTGCATATGTATGTTTCTCTCTCTCTCTCTCAAATAAATAAACAGGCAAAAATACTTTAAAAATATATCATCAGAAATAAAACATTTGATGAGTCTCCAGCCCTGGTTGTAGACATTTCAGAAAGCCATTTACTCAGTCAAGAACTAATGTCCACTTTACTCTTTGGGATACCCAGCAATCTCTTGAGTTTGTCTGGTCAGCATGACTGGAATTACCCTCTGTCTCCAGCTAACATTCTGTGGTAGTTTGAATAAATGCCCCCCAGTAGATTCAGGAGTTTATTAAAACTTCTTGGTTTTCCAGCCACCTGGCTAGAGGAGGTGTCACTGGGCAGTCCAGCCCTAAGGTGTGGTGGTGGATTTGACATTCCAACCTAAAGATATGCAAAGTGCCTGAGTTCCTCCTGCTCTTGAAGTTCTTGAAGTGCGCTATGTAGTATAGCTTTTGGCTTTTGGCTTGGGGCTTCTCTCTCTGTCTCTGCTTGGACCTGTGAAAGCAGGCCAGCTTCTTCTGCCATTATGGAACTTCCCCTGGATCTGTAAGCTTCAATAAATCCCTTCCTCCATAACTGTGGCTGGTATGGAAGTTCATCTCAGTGACCTGAAGCTGTCTGGTACACATACACTCACCAATGCTCTGTGTGTGTACTCATTAGTTCTTGAGAATGTACATGAGAGAAAGAAGGGCACAGCAGAAAAGGATAGCTATTATTTATCATGTGAGGGAGTTCATTGTATATCCTAGCTCTTTACCACTTCAGTGGTTGCATGAATGCCCTGCTTCATGTAAAAAAAAAAAAAAAAAAAAAAAAAACTCAGATGTGTAGCAGCAAAAGGAATTTCTCTGTAAACAAGAATGAAAACATGAAATTTTCAGGAAATTGTACAGATTTGGAAACAATCATAAATGAAGTGACTCAAATTGAGAAAGACCAAAATTTCATTCTCTCTAATATACTGGTCTTAGCTTGTAATATATATAAATATGCATATACAGAGGTGCAAATATTGATAAAATTTGTAAACATAGAATTGTAACCAAAAGTGAATACAAAGAGGAGATGAACTGCAAGAGGTGAGGAAAGATGGGCAAAAGGATACTTGTGACATGTAAACAGAAGGAAGAAAAATATAGTGGGGGAGGGGGTAGAATTGGGAGTAGAAGAAGAGGGGTAGGATGAGTGGGAAGCATCAAAAACAAATTGTATTTGAAAATTACATGAATTTTTAAAAATGCACTGAAGAGATGGCTTGGCAGTTAAGGCATTTGCCTGTGAACCCTAAGGACCCAGGTTCCATTCCCCAGTACCCATGTAAGCTAGGTGCACAAGGTGGTGAATGTATCTGGTGTTCATTTGCAGGGGCTGGAGGCTCTGACCCCCCCCCCCATCTTTCTCTCTTTCTCTCTTAAGTAAGTAAGTAAATAAATAAATAAATAAAATACTTTAAAAAGTTCTAGACAAAAGTGTGTGTGTTGTGGAGGATGGAAGAGACTGCTTAGCAAGTTCAATAGCTGAGTTTAGACTTAGGCCCACAGATGCTTGTGGATATTCTGTATATTGTATCAAGAAGTTTGGGACAGCCCAGAGCCTAGGTTACTCTTCCTTTTGGTATTCACAATCACCACCTGTGTAGTTTATCTCTGTGTTTGTCCCCATTCAGTTGGGTTGACAACCCATTTGTGCATTTTCTTTTTTAAAAAAATTTTATTATTAATTTATTTATTTGAGATAGAGAAAGAGAAAGAGACAGAAAGAGGGAGGGAGAGAGAGAATGAGCATACCATACCAGGGCATCCAGCCATTGAAAACGAACTCCAGACATATGTGCCACCTTGTGCATCTGACTTATGTGGGTCCTGGGGAATTGAACCTGGGTCCTTTGGCTTTGCAGGCAAGCACCTTAACCACTAAGAAATCTCTCCAGCCCCCCCCCACCCATTTGTGTATTTTCTAGGGTAACATGACCAACACAAGTTCTTCCATTGTCTGCACAACTATGTAGTAGACAGCTTCAGGTCATTGAGATGAAACTCCACCCCAGGCACAGTTATAGAGGAAGGGATTTATTGAAGCTTACAGATCCAGGGGGAAGTTCCATAATGGCAGAAGAAACTGGCACTGCTTTCACAGGTCCAGGAAGAGAGAGAGAAAAGTCACAAGACAAAAGCTACACCACACAGCACACTTTGGGAACTTCAGGTAGAACTAGATACTTTGCACATCTTTAGATTGGAATTTCAAGTCAACCACCACACCTTAGGGCTCAACCCTAACGATATGCCCAGTGATACCTCCTCTAGTTTTAATAAACTCCTGAATCTATTGGGGGCATTTATTCAAACTACCATATTCTGCCCTGGTTCCCAATAAATTCGAAACCATCTCACATTATAAATTGTACTCAGTCCAATTTCAAAGGTTCCCCACAGTCTTTACCAGCTTAAGATAGTTCCAAAGTCCCAAGTCTTATCTGATGTTTAAGATTATCTCTGAGCTGTGGGTTCTGTAAAGTAAAACAAGTTATGTACTTTAAACATATCATGGCACAGAGTAAACATTTTCAACTGCTATAAATCATAGCAAGGAGAGACTACAACAATGAAAGCTCAACAACCATCAATCAAGCATCAAAGTTCTGCAGTTCAAGTTCAATCATAACCAGTGACTGCCAGTCTCTAGACTTTCCAATTTTATCTTCCCCCCAGCTGGTCTGAGTAGCCAAAGAAAACTTCCACTCCAAGCCAATAGCCTCTATGGTAACCCTTGAACAGTCTTGGTATATCCAAAATATCTTTGGGTCTCCATGCAAACTACAGTCCATCTTCCAATGGCTTTGTTAGCCTATCAGGGCCATAATGCCCTGCGTCATGCCACATCTTGGTAGCAGTTCATGGAACCATGTGCATTTCATGACCACTTTGTGCATTTTTCATGCTTCTGAAACTAATACCAGGTGTGTAGGACACAGCCATATTCTTAATTCAGGGACTAAATAAATCATGATCTTGAAGAGCAGGTTCCTTCTACAGTCAACTATTTCAAAAAGAGTTTGCATTTCTATCATAGTCTTTCCTCATATATCCTCTCCATTATTTTAATGTAAAGCAGTTAGGCCATCTTCCTTAAGATTGCTAATGTATTTCACAATAGCAGCTTCAGCAACTTAAAACTAGTCTTAGTGCATGTAATTTTAACTTGCTTGAGGTTTTCCAACAACTTAAAATCTTGAATCTTTCAGTCCAATATTTTTGGATCAATCCATTATAAATTTAATTTTGATCAAACACACTGGCCTGGGTAGCAGAGTGCAGCCAGCCCTTATGTCAGTAGTCCAGTTCCAACAAAGTCCCATGCAGTCTTTCTTTCCCCTTAGAAAGTTCATAATACAAGCCTCCAAATACAATTCTCACTGCATTCACAGTCTCTCATCAGACTAGTCCATAAAACTTGGCTTACCACTCCAGAATGTGTCCCCAGTTGTAAGTACAAAATCCATGCCCATTCCTACAAAACAAAAATTCCAAAAGACCAAAATCCATATGGTCAGATTCATCTCACCCCACTCCTGGTACCAATTTCTGTAGCAGAAAGCTTCAGGTTCACTGAGATGAACTTCCAGACCAGGCACAGTTATGGAGAAAGGGATTTACTGAAGCTTACAGATCCAGGGAAAGTTCCACAATGGCAGAAGAAGCTGTCCCACATTTCACAAGTCCAAGCAGAGAGAGAGAGAGAGAGAGAGGAAAGCCACAAGCCAAAAGCCATGCCATACAGCACACTCAGTAACTCCAAGTGGAACTAATCACTTTGCATATCTTTAGATTGGAATGTCAAATCTACCACCACACCTTAGGGCTGGACCCTAATTTTCCTCCCAGTGATACCTCCTCCAGCCATGTGGCTGGAAATCCAAGAAGTTTAAATAAACTCCTGAATCTATTGGTGGGGGGCGGACTTATTCAAACTACCACAAGTACCATAAGTGAGTGAAGAGTCAGAGAGCTGAGGTGCATGAAGGTGGTAGGCTGCAGACAGGGAGGGACAGACTATTCAAAAGGCACAGAAACCAGTGACTACCTGGTCTTGATGTGGTCTTGAACCACAAAGGGGGTTGCAATAATAGGCTATATTTTTGTTAATGACAATTTGGCCCTAACAGTATCTTTAAGATGCTGTGTGGGATAAACAGGACTGACCATGGGTACTAGAAGCTGTTTTCAAATTCCTTCTTGAGAGAATGGCCCTGACTTCCTTCGATTCTGTGTGCTAGTGCAAGCTTCTCTCAAATCCATAAATATGCCAATAAAGGGCAGAGAGGATCATAAGTCAACTTGGCCCTGGAGTTGGTTGGCCTATTCTGGACTTGAAGAAGCATGCAAGTTTATAGGCCATGGCTGGGGAGAATGGAAAACCAGGCAGAGTTTCAGGCACCTGTGTAAAAATGGACATGTTAGGAGTGTGCAGTGGGCAACTATGAAAATGTGAGTCAGTGGATGGCATGAGGTGTGAGCCCAGTATACAGGAAAGGTAGATGTGAGGGATATGTGCAAGAGTGAAAAGTAGGGGGTAATGACACATGTTTGAACAGAAAGAGAGAGAGAGAGATGAAGAAGAGGAGAAGGAGGAAGAGGAGGAGAAGTGAAGCCATATGCTCTTTTACCCAGTGCATTGGCAGCCATTCTGGTGACTGGATAGGTGTCATTGTCAAGCCATAGTGGGTGGGTGAGGGGTAATGGAGGTTAGGCCAGGATTTTTCCTGCTTTCTACTTTCACTAGACTTTCTTTGTTAACAGGCTTTGCTTTTTGCTAACTGTAAAGAAATTCCATGGGATTTGGGCATCTCAAAAACAAACAAAATAGGAAAAAGGTGTCTAAATAAAGATGGAGGCTAAGATTAAAGTTACTGTCTCCAAGACTGTCATGTTTTCTCTGATAAATTTTATTTATTTATTTATTTTTGAGAGATGATCTCACTGTGGAGCTCAGGCTAGCCTAGAATTTGTATTGATTCTCCTGCCTCATCCTCCCCTGTGCTTCTCCTGCTTTCTTACCAAGGGAATATGACCTGCTGTGAATGGCCCAGGACCTTCAAATAAGTACTGGCAAGCATTTCACTAATTAAGCAAGTAAATTTACAAAACCAGTGCTCTGGTGTCTTAGTCCTTCTGTAGTGTGAAGGAATGGGAGAGTGGACAGAGTGGGCCTGCAGCACAGTGCTTAGGGAGACAATCAAAGGAGATTTACCTTCAGGGCTTGCCATCTCCAGTGACCCCATTCTTCACCCATTTCATAGGAAACCAGAGAAGGCTGAATGTATATTCTGAAACTTCTTTTTTCCACTTTGTGAGAAGCAATTATGCAATCTGAGGTAATGCTTATATGGTGGATATGCAGTTTTCACATCATAAACATGCAGATGCTGAGAGCCTGGTAAATGCAAGATTCCTCTGCAGAAACCAGCAATGACACAGCCAGCAATGCCAGCACTCCCTGCACTTTGGAGGGTGTGGAGGGAGTATCAAGATGGTCTTGGACACACAGGGTCTAGCCATGAGTTCTGCTTCCCAAGGTTTCACAACTTCCTAGAGTTTAATTTAACTTTCCCTTTCCCAGTCTCATGCCTCATTGAAAGAGTTTCATTTAAACCAATTAAGGTTGAATTTTCTTTGCAAAGGAAAAATCAAAGAGCATGCCCTAATCTTCCTGGGTCAGGAGAATATTCAAGGAAACAATCAATGAAAGTGTGGACCACTTTTCATAATGATGCAAATACCCACCAAGACAAATCATCCCAAGATTTTCCCTAGGACAGTGAGCTTGAACCTTCTGGCTCACTAAAATCACATGGAAAACTTTCAAAATGACACCAAAGAGCAGTCAAATCAACATGGCTCCCAGTAGGGTGTGGGCAGATGACATGTTTAGAAACCCTCATCTAGTGACTCTTATGTACAGTGAGGGCTGAGGACTGGTGCCTGTAATTGGACATAATGAAGGACTTATAAAGAAGACAAAAAAGATACTAACACACCCCTCAAAAACATACCTAGAAGAATATACTATAAAAGAAACAAGGGACAAAGAGGAAAGAAGATGAGACGGCAAATAGCTGAGGTCTTCACTCAACTCAGGCCTGGGGTTACAGGTATGCATAGCTTTGCCTTGCTTTTTACATGGATGCTAAGGCTCAAACTCATGCTTACACAGCAAGGGCTTTTACCCATTGAGCCATCTCCAGAGCCCCAGAATGCCTATATATTATAAAGGAATTTATTAGACTGGCTTACTCAAATCAGGCTGGGAGTCCAGCAATGGCCATCTGCAGACTAGAGAGGCCTACATTCAGTTAAAAGGTTCTCCCCATTTTGAGGGAAGGTCTTTTCTTCTTTAGTAACCCTCTCTGGAAATGCCCTCACAGACACTCCCAGAGGCATGTCTCTGGGTTGAAACCAACCATCCCAGTAATCATAGAAAACCTTTGTCCATAACTTTTTATTATGTCCTTGAAATACACTTTCAGAAACTAAACCAACTGAATAGGCTGAAGATGGATTCAAAGTAGGATTCCCATGGGTACCCCATCTTTACATGCACATAGACAACCTACCTCAGATAATTTTCTGGGATTACATTAAAGTTTGAAAAAAGATACAAGAAGAAAACACCTGAAATTGGAACAGTCCAAAGCTAAATGTGGGGACATTGCTCCAAGGGGAAACTCTGGTCAGGCTGCCTTATTAGAAAAGACTTGAAAAGGCCAGAACTCTTCTTTGATGATTTTGCCCTTGTTCTATCATAAGGATTTTGGTTAGCACTTGGGTCATTGTAGTTGGGGTACTGAGACTGGAGAGGGCATATCATATCAGCTTGTGCTGACTTTCAGTTTATAAGAAATCTTGTTTCAGTGAACACCAAGGAGAACCTTGAAGGGAGATAGGAATCTAAAACACCTCTAATGTGAAAAGGGTGTCAGGAGGGAAGGGCTGGGCTGGAACCTTGGCCTGGGTGGAGTGGGTAACTGAGCACCCACATGTGAAAACTCCATTTTTTCTACACCTGCTCCTGGAAGCTTTCATGCTTCTCCCCACCCCATGCCTTGCATCATTCCCTTACCACCAGACATTGTACTGTAGAGAGAGGGAGCGAGGGGGAGGTGCAAGGAGCAAAGTATCCCAACGTACTATATTTAAGAGCAGATGTGACAAGGAGCTGTACAGTTTGAAAAAAGCAAGGGGAAAAATGATGACATTGTTGGAAACTAGGTCCTATAAGGAAGTATTAAGCCAGTTTGGTTTAAAAGTGTGAGAACAGATAATGATATGTCAGATGTGAGAGTGTGTGAGTAATGGTTGCTGTGGTAGAATTTGGAGACACAAAATAAATGAAAAGATATTTCTTTAATTTTGTGAACATTTTTGCATATCATAAAGCAAAGGTCTAAATGAGAATTCTACTCTAGAATTTGCATCTTAAATGGCACCCTCTGCCCCCTTAGTTGCTTTGCATGCTGCCATTTGAGCAAAACAAATTTTGTTTTCCACACTGTTCCAGTGGCATTCCCTAGCAGATGCTTCACTCTCATCTCAGCAGGGACAGATTCACATTGTTTTCACCTACTCAGCTGATTTCCAAAAGGTACAGAGCGGAAGATGCTCATGAAGAGATCTGGATTAAGATTGCACTCTTTTTTTGCATGTGTATTATGTGAGGTATGCATGCATATGTGTATGATTGTTTACATGTATGTGGGTGGGTGTGTATACAGAGACCAAGAGTCAACATTGTGAGTCTTCCTCAATTGATCTCCACCTCGAGACAGGGTTTCTCACTCAAACCCAGGGCTTCCTGATTTAGCTAGTCTAGCTAGCCAGCCTTCCCAAAGTTTCCATGTCTCCTAAGCACTGGAGCTACAAGTGGGCTGCCATGTCTAGCATTTATGTGGCTGCTGAGGGCCAGAACTCAGGTCTTCATGCTTGTGCAGAAAGCACTTTTCCAACTGAGTCATCTCCCTAGTCACAGATTGCACTCAACTTAACCCTCCTTTAATGTCTCTCTGCCTGCTGGTTTTCTGGTCTGTGTCTGCCAGGTGTGCCTCCTAGAAGAAGACCTGTGTAACTACTGATCTGGACAGAGAAGACTGCTCTGACAGGTGGCAGCTGCTTCTCTGAAGACCCAGTGGAGCCAGGCAGTGAAGTGAGAAACAGATCACCTCACATGTGATTTTATAATTTAATTGGAAACTGCAGTTTGTACTGCTTTTAAAGACATCTCCTGTGACTAAAATAAGATGAAGTGTGTGTGTGTGTGTGTGTGTGTGTGTGTGTGTGTATGGTGTTTAAGACACTGGATGAATTTCTAAGCTGGAAGTGAGTCTTTTTAGAAAGCAATATGATTGTGTGTAGTATATTGCAATCATGGCCCCAGTTTTTCCCACCTCCCTCTGTCTGTCTCCCTTTAGTGGTACTTGTCCTTATTGACTCTGGGCTTAGATTTCAATTGATATACATGGGCTAGTGAGACAGAAGTGAACTTGACACAAATGAGGCTCGGAAAAGGATTAGTTTGTTTCCAATTTTGTTTTTGGTCTCCTCCCAGCACTGCCAGGCTAGGGAAGTGAAAAACTGTTACAGTCAGGTTAAGTCATGAGAGTCATGTGAAAGTCAAGAAAGCCTCCTGAGAATCTTGTTAAGGAAAGCTGATCTGTCCTGGCCAGGACCAAGGGGCTACTCACCATGGATACCTGAGCAAGCCTAGCTAAGGTCATTTAGCAGTGCCAAGGGAGAGATAGATGGGGCTGGCATCTCCCAGGCACTTGCCTGGTCTTGGTTGGTACAGCTCTTCTTTCTCCCAAAGCACTGTTGAAAATAACCTTTGTTGTTTTTTAGTTGAAAGCTTTTTTTAAAAGTTATTTATTTATTTGCAGAGAGAATAGAGACAGAGAATGGGCATGCCAGGTCCTCTAGCCACTGCAAACAAATTCCAGATGCATGCGTCTGGCTTTACATGGGTACTGAGTAATGGAACCCGGGTTGTCAAGCTTTGAAAGCAAGCACCTTAATCACAGAACCATCTCTCTAGCCCCAGCTTTAAAAAATTTTTATTTATTTATTTATTTAGTTGCAAGTAGAAAGACATAGAGAGAAAAGAGAGAGAGAGAAAATGGGCACACTAGGGCCTCCAGCTGCTGCAAATGAACTCCAGATGCATACACCATTTTTTTTGTGTGTCTGGCTTTACATGGGTTACTGGGGAAATGAACGGTGGTGGTTAGGCTTTTCAGACAAGTGCCTTAACTGCTGAGCCATCTCTTCAGTCCCTCCTTTTTTTCATAGAAAGATTCTATTTTGTTGCTATTTCCATAAAACCACATATGCTAGGAATTTATTGCTAAAAACTTTGCAGGTTGTGTCCAATAAAACACATCTAACAACTGTTGTGGGAAACTTTTTTTCAATACACATTTATTCATTCCAGATAAGTCTCAGATGATAAACCAAAGTACAATTGCACAAAAAAAAAAAAAACAGTTTTGGTGAACCAAAGAGTTTATTGGGGTTACTTACATAACAGAGTAAGGGGTTGCTTACAGGAACATGGGTGACAAAGGCCGCGTCACGGAAAAGCCTGCCACAGCATACATAATGATGCACAGAAGCCGTGTCTCGGAAGTGCAATGCACAACCTGCAGGCAGCTTTGCTGGTCAGAGAGTCTGCAAGACTTGCTGGCAGCTGGTTAGGGCAGGTAGGAGAGTCTCTTTCCAATCAGTTGTTCACCCTTTATATAACTTTAGGGAGAGATTTTGCAACATTTTCCCCAGACTGGTTGGCCTCCTGAGTCACCTTCCCTCCGTCAGGAGAGAATGTTTCAATTGCTACACAACTTTTGCTACAGTCTGCCCCTTAACAGTTGTCTACCACCCCTATAATGACCTTTTAAGTTTCAGCTCTCCAAGACTTGACCTCCAGAGTCTCCAGAGCCTCCCTCCTCCCTTCAGGAGGAAATATTTTAATTCTGAGAAATTTTCTATGCAACAGGAAGCATTCCATTTCTTTACACATGGAAAAAAGCATAAGTGTGGGCTGCGAGAAGACTCAGTCAGGAAAGCACTTGCCATGCAAGCATGAAGGCCTGAGTTCAATCCTCAAAACCCACATTAAAAAAAAAAAGCTGGGTGTGTGCTCACTTCAGCAGCACATATACTAAAATTGGAATGATACAGAGAAGATGAGCATGGCCCCTCTGCAAGAATGTCATGCAAATTCGTGAAGCAGTCCATATTTTTTTAAACAAGCCAATCCCTCTCTCATTGGTCAGCTAGTCTAGCCTACTTGGCAAGTTCCAGGGTGGTGAGAAATCCTATCTCAAATAAGGTGGACTGTGGACTGGGCATGGGTCCTAGCAAATGATGGTGACATGGAAAGGGCAGACAGAAGATGTTTATGGAAGTTTGCCACCATGAGTGCAGCAAAGAACAACAAAAAAGCAAGATCTCAACAGCAGATCAAGATTCAGAGAGAGAACCCTGTCTCAAATGAGGTGGAAAGGCAAGGACTGACACAAAGGTTGTCCTCTAACCTCCACACACACCCTGTGGCATGCACACACACAACATAAATATGCATGTACACACTAACTTGCACCACGTGTGTGTGCACATGTGCATACACAAACATAAAAGTGGACAGTGCCTGAAGAATGACACCCAAGGTTGTTCTCTGGCCTCCACATGCATGTACACACATACATGTGTACCTGTGCACACAAGAATATGCATGCATACATACATAAGAAGTGTAGGTGTAAAGATGAGCATGTGCTTCTCAGCAAGCACATGTTGAATGAGTTAAAGGAACAAAGATGTTCCTATGATACTCAGACACATGGGACCCCTGCCCCCCAAAAAACCAAGGGAAATACACATCTGTAACTAGAGCATAACCTCATGGTACCAAATTATTGGTAGGAAATGATGGACACAGTCTAATTAATTTTTCCCCACATTTAAAACATGAAAACTAGCATGCACACTGCTATCCTAGACACTACTTATTTCTACAAGCAAGGCTTCAGTGGATGCAAACTCCAAGATGAGAATGCTAAGCAGTACTCTTCTCCCTTCCAACCCACTCCCTAGCTGCCCTTCTCATCTAGAACAGAGAACTGTATCACCCTTCCACACTAGGTGGCTTCTTGCCTTGCAATCTTTACTGCTTCACCAGCCACGAAGACTAGCCCATTGCTTACTCCATGCTCACATCCTCCCCCACCATGGCCCACATCTCTGCTGACTGCAGTGACCTGAACTGAGGGCTCCCAAAGGCCACCCTTCTCTCTGCTTCTAATAAGCAGCCTGAAAACTGTGGTGAGTAATTTCCTTACCACTTCTGCTGTTAACAAATGCTAGTACTAATTCTGCACTAGATCAGGCCCACTACTGAAAAAGAAACTGCCCACGTAATGCTCTAAAGTAATCTTCAAAAGAAACGCTCTTCTGCGGGTAACTGTAACTAACTGATCAAGGCATCTGCTAAGCCCTGCTCAAGTGAGCATCTCTTTGTTAATTAGCAACTTGTCTGCCTCATGAATGGAAAGTCTGTCTAATCTAGGGTAGATGGGCAAACTTTCTCTGGGTGGACATGACTCTGAAGGGAAATCATCCTATCTGTGTTTTTGAAAGCTGTGCTGTCTTTATAGATGCCTTGGATAATGGACCAGGTAATAGCTCATTTTTGCACCCACTAATTCTCTCTTTGCAGAATTCAGCATTGAGCTAGGAATATTTCTGCTATATTACATTGCTTTATGTCTTTATATCTTGCTGTACTTATTGTATGAGCCGGTAATTCATTCATTCACACACAAGTGTTTAAGTGCTTTCCTGTGACAGGCATTATGGAAAGACAGTGACAAGCAGGGCAGTCACATGGGTCCTCTTAATTCCACCGTGATATGGGCAGCTACCTGAGGGTCTTTGCCTTATACCAAGAGAGGAAAACCACCACGAATCCAACCCAGCTTTATCAAAATGATCTTCAGGTGAGGTCCCCAAGAGGAATGCCACCAGCATGTTAAACAACTGACATTCTTGTTTCACAGTAATTCCCGCAATGAATATTCTCAGACTGATGAATTCATTCTTATGACGTCCATTTATAGCTTTTTTTTTTTTTTTTTTTTTTTTTTTTTTTTGCAGTAGGGTCTCACTCTAGCTGTGGCTATCCTGGAATTCACTTGCATCTCAGGGTGGCCTCACACTCACAGCCATCTTCCTATCTCAGCCTCCCGAGTGCTGGGATTAAAGGCCCGGCTCTATCTATATCTTGCTAGTAGTTTATATTAATGTATTTTTTAAGATCCTGTCCCCAAACTCCTATGTCTATGCTGTTTTACCAAAACTACAGTCACAGAATGATGCTAAGGGGCTTGCCCTCAGAGTCCTAATTACCATGCACAGAGATCTCAAGACCCCAAACATTTTATGAGCAAAGATTAGACTTCTATATCTTGCTAATTATTTAAATATCATGACATGGGTCACATGAAGTAAATATGCTACAGAAATGAGGGAAAGAAAATTCAGTGGGGTTGGAACTATTTCAGATGTTTACTGTCTGCTCATGATTGGTTGGCATTTTGACATGTAATAGCTAGTGTGTTTTCATTTTCTCAAGAACATGTGTAATTATGGTTCAATTTGTGTCTTCATAGAGCTGTGACATGATAGCATCTAGAGAAATACCGAATACTCACAGGCTCAATAAACATTTTCTGATGACGTAATGCTTCCTACCTATTGTTTTAGATAGCAAGTCATTTCATCTTTGAGATTTGTACATTTTTATGGTAAATGCTGAGTAATGAATTCAAGAATCTTCAACTTACAGCTAAAAAAATTCCTTGAAAGCATTTTCTCACCTTACTTCTTAATTTTTTAATCTATTGTGACTAAGTTGAAGGAAAAGCCTTTTCTGCTCTTAGGTAAAGGAAAACAGAGTTCTGGTTGTGCCCACCCCCTGATTTGGCCTGTTGGGGAGGAAAAAGAAAATCTCAGTCCTCTGAGGTCAAGATCAGAGAGTGCTCAGAATTCCACTTTTGGGGAAGTCCACTATCAAGGTGATGTATACTCTTAAGTCACAAATTGACTAAGCATGTTCCTAAGCCACAGACATCTGAGGTGATGATTGCTAAATACACGTCATTTGCCCATTTGCTCTCAATAGGTGACAGGGAAACCATGTATTTTCCCCACCTCATACACTCACAAGCGGAAGTACACCAAACTTCCCTGTTGGTCTTGTTCTTAATCATGTTTCTTATAACCAAGGTGTTCTGCAGAACCTTCAGCTTTCATCTCAGTCCTCTTCCCCTGTCCACCATAGGGTTCTAGAGAAAGTGAACAATTACTGTTGATCCTCCTTTGCCAAAAAGGCTTTCTCCTAGCTCCTGTATAGTCAGGGACTTTGTCCCAGTTTCAGCTGGGATTGTCAGAGTTCTTACCACAGTGTTCCCCTGTGAAGCTCACACCTCTATTTAGCAAATAAGTTCAGCATTAGAGAGAGCAATCACCACTTTAATTTTTTTCTTTTTTAAAAAAATATTTTATTTTTATTTATTTATTAGAGACAGAGAGAGGGAGAGAGAGAGAGAGAGAGAGAGAGAGAATGGATGCTCCAGGGCCTCTAGTCACTGCAAACAAACTACAGACACATGTGCCATGTGCATGTGGCTTATGTGGGACCTGGAGAATCGAACCTAGATCCTTAGGCTTTGCAGGCATGCGCCTTAACTGCTAAGCTATCTCTCCAACCCAACTTTTTTCTTTTTTAAATGTGTGTGTGTGTGTGTGTGTGTGTGTGTTGTCCTCAGGAACACTGTCCATATTTTATGAGACATGGCTCTTATTGGTTTGGAGTTTACTATAGGCTATAAAACCAAGCAAGGGTAAGAGAAGAAATCTGGAATAAATGAGTTTTGTGGGTCACGTGGCTGATGGCATGCTGCCAATCACCACCATCCCTTTGATTACAGCTGTCTTTTTCAGTTGTCTTAATCTTTACAGTAACATTCATGACCTAAATGGAAGCATTTCTCAATATTGTCCAGAACATTCTCCATTAAAAATTATTCTCTGAGCTTGGAATATAGTGGAGTATATGAGTGTTTAGCACATGTAAAGTTATGGCCAAATCCTCAGTACTTCAGGAAAAAGTTTTACTTATTTATTTTTTACAGAGAACTTTAATATGTGAACATACTGCAAATTGGTCATATGCCTATCATCTTATATGCTTATGGCCTCTCTCTTGCTCCCATTTCACTGAGGGCCCTCCTCAAGGGGGTTATTGGTATTTACTGTGGGGTCATGAGTGCACCAATTAGTCTCTGGGAGGAGCAAACAATGCCCCAGAATATACCTTCCCATCCAGTGGCTCTTACATTCTTTCTGCTCCTCTTTCACAATGTTCCCTGAGGCTTGAAAGGTGTATTGGTATTGTAAGTGTCCTTTAATGTTGAGCTCTTTGAAGTTCTGCTTTGATGAGTTTTGAATCTCCTCAGTATCTACCACTATCTCCCTGGAGGGGGTTTACAGACTATCAGTGAGAGCAGCTCTCATATTTAATCTGCCACTTCCCCTGTAATGTTTCCTGGGCCCTGGCTGATGTGATAGAGATGGCTTTTCTACTGCTAAGCTGACAGCTTTCTTTTCTTGTCACACAGATGGATCTTGGCCACAGCTACAACATTCTAATTGATGGTTTTGAGAGCTTGCTTATGTAAGCCCAAGAGGACAAGGATTCCTTCTCTCTTCCATGGTACTAAAGCTTCTGGCACTTGCCTGTGAAGATGGCAGAGGTAGCATGGCAGCTTTTCTAAGTACATTGACATGGCCAAAAATGACCTAACTGTGGGTATTAAAATACATTGAACACATTGAAACATAGCTCTCTTGCTCTCTCGCTCTCTCTCTCTCTCTCTGTGTGTGTGTGTGTATGTGTGTGTGTGTGTGTGTGTTGGGGGAAGACAAACATGTGCCAAGGCATGCATATAGAGGTCAGAGAACAACTTCTAATGTTGGTCTCCACTCTCCACTTTGTTTTCAGAGAAGGTTGTTTTGTTGTTTACCACTGTGAACTAGGCTAGTTTCCTCTCCCTCCTCCAAGGGCTTCTGGGCAATTTTACTGTCTCTTCCTCCCTCCTCCCTGCCCCCACTCCCATGAGGGCCGTCCTTAGTGGGATTACTGGTATTCACTATGAAGTTGTGGGTTATGAATTGTGAGAGCAGCAGTCAGTCATTATGGGGGGCAGGCAATGCCTCTGGATATTTCCTCCCACCCTGTGGCTCTTACATTATTTCTGACCCCTCTTCCACAAAATTCCCTGAGCCTTGGTGGGTGTGCTTTAAGTCTACTTTAGTGTTGAGTACCCAGCAGCTTTTGGATTTCTGTTTTGGTGTGTTTTGAGTATCCTCAGTGTCTGTCTCCATCACCCTGGTGCAGGTTGTCAGGCTTGCTGTGGAAGAAGCACTCTTGCACATCTTGCCAATTTCTCTGTGGTTTCACCTGGGCCCTAGCTGCTCTGTGAGGGGTGGTTCATCTATTCTTGTCTTGTTTATAGATTTTGGTTGTCTCAGTTCTTGCTGCTTTCTGAAAAAGTAAAACAGATTCTCCAACGGAGAGTGAGACCAGGATAGGCTAAATGGGCTAAGCATTGTTAATTAAGAGAGATTTTGATGGGTGTGACCTCAATTTTGGCCAAAGACTAGTGAAAGCTTCTCATTGGAGTCCATAATCTTGGTCTCTATAGGATTCTGACTTGGTTCCCAGTTCTAGCTATGCTTTCCTTTCCACTGAGAGGATATTTTAGCCAGTCAGAGAGCCATTAGTTACCCACTTAGGCTGTGTGCCACTGTTGCACAGGTGTGTACATATTGTCAGGCTGGTTGCTTTCATATAGCAGGGTCCCTTGCTTGCTCACAATGTTGTTGGCCATTTTCCCTCAGAAGCTCATGTAGGTTTTCTAGCACTATATGAGCTAACTATCTGGGAACTGGCTTCCTTCCATAGTCAGCCAGATCTCTTGATGTTCTCCTGATACAGTATGTGGTGTCTTTAGCAATAGGGTCTTTCTTACCTTTTACCTCCAGTGGGTAATTAAGTGCTTTGACAGAAGCCTGTCTTATTTGGGTAGGTCTCTCTGATCAGCAGCTCAACTTGGGTTGTAACCAACTTCTGGTACAGAGAATTACAAACCAGAGCCAAATGTTTTAGGGCTTAGGCTTCATCCCACCCTTTCCAGGGCCTGTCTTACCAGACAATCCCTCCATGTATCAAGATCCAAACAACTACAGTTATTCATATATTTCTCCCTTCTTTTGTAGATATAAAACACTAGAGGATGGGGCAGATGGCTCAGTGGCTAAGGTTTATGCCTGCAAAACCTAACAACATGAGTTCAACTCCCCAGTACCCACATAAAGCCAGATGCACAGTGGCGCATGCAACTGGAATTTGAAGCTGGAGACCCTGGCATACCCATTCTCTCTCTTTCTTTCAGTCTTTCCTTGTTCTATCTCTCTCTGCTTAAAAATAAATAAATAAAATATTAATGACAAAAAACACTAGGGGGCTAGAAAGATGGCTTAGCAGTCAAGGCACTTGCCTGTGAAGCCTATGGACCCTGGTTTGCGACCCCAGTACCCCTATAAGCCAGTTGCCCATGGTGGTGCATACATCTGAAGTTCATTTGCAGTGGGTAGAGGCCTTGGCATGCCCATATTCTCTCTCTCTCCATATATATATAAAATCTCTGAATAAATAAAAATAAAATACATATTTTTAAAACACTAGGAAATTATTTTTCAAGTCTTATACTAGACAAGGTTATTACTTAGTAAATTAAATGAAAAAGAAGCAACTGGACATTACAACCCAGACTAAAACCTAATGACTTAGTTAACCCAGATTACATACACATTTAAATTCTGGATAGTACCAAAAATAATTTTGCAAAAGGACCCCATCCCTTTCCCTAAACCCATGCCTCATGTCTCAGAAACACACACACACACACCAACAAAAGGTATAGTCTTTTTGATTGGCCTGAAGTCTTTTATTTGCAACAGAAGAGGCCAATGGGTTTATGTGTCCAAGTATGGAATAACATTAGGTCTAGATATGTATAGCAAGCTGAATGTTTGTTCTAAAGTAATGGTATTCAGAGGCCATGAATGCACTGATGCATAAGGCATTATCTACAAACTAGGTAAATCCCAGTTGCCATATATACATAATTTCCAAAACTTGTATAGCAACTGGGGGTGAAGTTCAAATGTAGTGTGAACTTTCTATGCCCTATGCCCTAATAACAGGGTTCCATTGTCAGCACCAAAATCAAAACAAGTAATGTATGTGGTGAGTCTTGAGAGGAATTAAGTGAAAACTAATTTGAAAGCAGTCCTTGGGATTTGTGGCAATGACACAGTGGCTAGAGTTGCTTACTCTGTAAGCCTACCAACTGGAGTTCAGATCTCTAGCACCCACATAAACCTAGATGCAAAATGGTTCATGCATCTGTAACCCCAACTCACCTATGGCAATGAGAGGTGGAGTCAGTAGAATTCTAAAGCTTGTAGGCCAGTTAGCCTGGTCTTCCTGTGGCAAACAATGACAAGGGAGACCCTGTTTCAAACAAGGTGGAAGGAGAGGACTAACTGCTGAGGTTGTCCTCTGACCATGTGCTGTGGTACACATGTGCCCATACACACACATATCAGATACATACATACATACATGCATACATGCAAATAAAAAAGAAAAGCAGTCATGGATTCATCATGGTTTCTTGGCCTAAGAATTTCTCTTCAGGAAGAACAAACAGTAAACCAACTGCTGCTATTGATTCTTTTCTTAGGTGAGATGGAATTTATGTTAAAGTGAGAACCAGTCTATAAAACACATAATTTTCAATTATAATAATATAAAATGTAAAAAAGAACTTGTATGACAGTGGATACCACAAAGAAAATAATGCAGCACATTTACTGCATCTTTTATTAGAAAAGACCCCTTACAAGTAAGCAAGAAACAATCAAATAGATGTGCAAGGAAAAGTAATAAGACTGTTCATTATTAAAGAAATACACAGATAAAAATATGCCAGACCTCACTACTGATCAAAGAAAAAAAAGCAATTTATCCTAGAATGTTGCCAAATATTTAACATTTATGTTACAATAAACATTTGTGTTTATACTATAAGATGCTGATTAAAGTGAGGGAAAAAAAAGAAACTGTGTTGTTCGAGGGAGTATAAACTGATAGAAGTCAGTATGACAGAAATGAATTTTAGGTTTAAAATACAATCCTAAAGGATACTCCCATATGTCAAGAGATGAAGATGTCTAAGGATATGGTAGAAACTGCAAGAAATGCAAATGCTTCTCAGCAGGGTTCTGAGCAGATGCACTATAATTTAGTGGAAAGCTGGTACACACACTTAAGTGAGGTAGTCCTGTGTGTGAACTTTCTGCCCCTGAAATCAACTGTTGCCTATGAAATTGGTTGAGTAAAAGGAAAGTTAGCTGGGTGTGGTGGCATACACCTTTAATCCCGGCACTTGGGAGGCAGAGGTAGGAGGATTGCCATGAGTTCGAGGCCACCCTGAGACTACATAGTGAATTCCAGGTCAGCTTGAGCTAGAGTGAGATCCTACCTTGAGAAAAAAAAATCAAAAAAGTAAAGTTGCAGAATATGTACAGTAAGATTAAATTTTTACATAAAGGAAATAATTTTCTATGTATCTATGACTCTGTTTCTATGTCTATATCTGTACATACAAATCTATTTGTCTATCACTACATTTCTATTTCTTTATTGATCTATACACAGAAAACAATCTGGAACTACACATACTAAATTCCCAACAGTATCATTAGGGAAGAAAAGAGAGCAACTTAATATTTTGCTTTTTAATTTATATAATTGTATTTCTATTGAATTATTTGTTACATGACACATCTTGCTTTGTAAATAGGTGAAGCATATTAATTTTCTCAACATTACTCATTCCTAGAAACATAATTGGTTGCAAATGTGAAGAGTTCCGCAGATGTCTTCCAAGGAACACACTGGACTGGAGGGCTCGGGGTTCAGGACAAACCTCAGGAAGAACTAGGGAAGACACCTGCAGCCTTTGCATTCAGACTGAGTACAACTGATGTTGTTCAGGATATGGGACAGGCTGGGACCTGCTAATCCTTTATGTGTGAGGCAGAGAGGGCCCTGGATAGAACAGTGTAGACCTTCTAATCCTCTTTCTCCTTGGTGGTCATGAACTGAATACATCTTATCTCTAGCCTCACTGAGTGTCACAGGACACCAGACAGGAGAACAGAGATGTGACAATTTGATAAGAGAACCATGTGGCTACTGCTGGAAGTCCTCTGGACTCAGCTCTTCAGCAAAGGGATGTAGTTATTATTGTATGAACTGTGTGCTCAGAGACCTGTCCCTAAAGAGCCCAGGCCAAGAGTATCTCCCAGAGCCTGCCTAATCCATCACCAGAAAAACTACTGCACCTCTTCTGCCACACACCAACCACCAGACCCCACAGTATCCTTGAGCCTCAGTAATAAGAGCCATTGAGCATGGAGGTTACAGAAGGCCTTTACTTTTCTCAGAAACAGTAACCAGGATTGACACTTTATCCACTTGCCTTGCTGGACTGCTTGGAGGAATATGGACCATGGAGTGGAAAGGAATGTCCTGTTAGGATCTTGTATGATGGTAATTCAGTCATTAAACTTGAATGGTAGGATGGGCTGGTGACACTTCACACACATGGGCTGAAGTCTACAACATTAATTTTCCATTCTTTCTAGAAAAGTGAGTAAATCAGTGACATGAACAGATGCTCTGAGGTCAGAGGAAGAAGAGAGAGGTGAGGCAGGTCCAAGGCACATGGTAAGAGAACTTGGGAAAATTCTTATGGATACATTTTGATTTCTCTCCCTCATTCAGACAAGTTGAAGTGCCAGAGGTTACCTAAACACTGTTGCAAAGTATTAAAGCTGCCTTGAATTATTCTAGTGAAAATGTTTACAGTGGACACAGGCCTGTAGAAAGCTTATTCCAGCTCCTTGGTAAGCCTGTCTAGGTTCCTCAGCATTGTGGTGAGGTTCATTCTGAACTCCGTGGGACTGTCTTTCTGGAATTTTTCAAGCAGAACATCTCACTTCATCTATAAGTGCTCAACATAGGTGAATACAGAAAGAGATGTTTGATATCCAGGGGTCTCAGGGAGAGCTGTGACAGAGGCCAGGCAAGGGAGTTAGGCACCAACAGTGCCCAGCACTGTCTAGACCTACACAGCTTTCTTCCTACAAAACAAGTCCCCATCAGGCTCCGCTCCTCCCCTCTATCCTACCCAGCCTTCCTCAGCTGGGAGCTTTCCTTCACACTCGCTTGGCCTCACTTCTGCCCTATTTTAAAGACTGTTAAAGAAAGTTCTTGAACTTATTCATAAATCTCTTGGAGTAGTAAATGAAGTTGTTTTCAGGCCTTCACAGTGGTGACTTTGGTTATAGTCTCAGGAAGAATACATTGAGGGTAGTTCATCATCTGGCACTAAGCTACCAGCAGACTGAGCACGTGTGGAAGTTCAGCAAACCAGTGTTGGCTCGGGCTGGCTGTCCTAGCTTCTCCCATGTAGACAATCTGGAGCTGCTGGACTGGGTCACAGGCTTCAGGGAGCCCTCTGGTGTCTGAGAAATAAAACAGCAGTCCTATGACATTTCCTTTGAGAAGCTGATGAAGTTTAAGCTAATTCTCTCCCCACAAATATAAATATTAAGTTTTGCAAATGATTTCAGAGGTTTGTTGCTCTCTGAGACACATTTATAAAATACCTCAGCCACCCTGGGTAACTTAGCAAGACTCTGTCTTTAAAAGATATTTGGGGTTGGAGAGATGGCTTAACCCCTGCTTCCCTCTCTCTCTAAAATAAAAAATAAATAAAATATCTTTCTCCCAAATAAATAAATAAAAATAAAACATTTTTAAAAATAAAAGATTGAAAATTTTATGTAAAAGGCTGGGATAAGGCTGGGTAGATGGCTCAGTGATTAAGAGGCTTGCCTGCAAAGCCAAAGGACCCAGTCTTGATTCCTCAAGACTCATATAAGCCAGATGCACAAGGTAGTGCATGCATCTGGAGTTTGTTTGCAGCAGCTGGATGACCCGGTATGCCCATTGTCTCCCTCCCTCTGTTCCCCTCTCTACATGCCTCTTTCCCTCTCTCTCAAATAAATAAATATAAATATTTTTTTTTTTTTTGAGGTAGGGTCTCACTCTAGCCCAGGCTGACCTGGAATTCACTATGGAGTCTCAGGGTGGCCTTGAACTCATGGCAATCCTCCTACCTCTGCCTCCCAAGTGCTGGGATTAAAAGCATGCACCACCACGCCCGGCTTAATATAAATATTTTTAAAAATAAAATAAAAGTCTGGGATAAAACTTAGTGTTAGGTACAATGCTTGCCCAGCATGTGCAAGGTCTAGGGTCAATGTCCAGTACTGGAAAAAAAAAAAACACAGGAAAACAATGTTATATCCCACTCTTGCTTTTTACCTGGGTACAAATATTGCTGATGAGGTCTAAGAGGGATACAGTCAGTTCTACTCTAATGTGGCACATGTTTGTAAAAATCACTGCACAGTACAAAGGTACACACTAAAAGCCACAGGCTTGTGAGGAAAATGAAGTTAGGGGTGCAATGCTGAAAAATTGTATCAGTGGCATGAAAAAGAAGATAGGATCTTTTTCTTTAAAAGATTTCAGTCATAGATATTCTAAATGGTTAAGAGCCAAATAAATACTATGATCACTTGACCCAGAAGAAGACGTGAAGTTGCTCCTGGGGGTGAGCAATGCAAGGGGAGCAGTTTGTGACTTACTGTGGCTGAGGACAGTTCTCTGTGAGTCAGGGTTATGACAATACCACACATATATGCATTTGTGTGTTCTGCTGTGGCTCAGCTTGGCTAGATGGTGTTGCCTGCATGTGCCTCATGTTTCTTGCCATCAAAAATCACACGAAAGACAAGACAAAATTCGTGTTACACTTAAATCTTCTTGGGTATGCTAATCCCATTGGGATCAATTTTCATTTTCATAGCAAGTGTTATATCACATGATTGGCTGCATCCAGATCATAAAAATCATTATGAAAGGTAGATTTGGCTTCATAACTTTGAAACACAGTGGCAGTTCTGACTGATGGCTTCTTGGGGCTGAGAATGCCAGGCTCATTCATTTTTATCCCTGAAGTCACAAACCCCGTGGAGCCACACTCATGTTCCTTCCCCCTCTTCTTCCTTGCTTCTGTCTACAACCTCTTAAAGCCCTATGCAAGCCCAGTCTTTGCTGTTTGCTTATCACTCATTCATTCTCTTTCCCACTTTTTTTTTCTTTTGCCTATTCCCCAAGAGTGATATTGCTATGCCCATACAATTACTTTTCCATTGCTTCTGGAACAAATCCTCACACATTCAGTCCCTTAACACATTCCTAAGGACTACCTTGCAATTCTGAAGGTCAAAGTCCAAAATGAGCTTATGGAATGAAAATCAAAGTGTGCACAGGGCTTCATTCCACCTGGAGGACCTGACATCAGTCTTTATGGTTTTCTGGCCTCTAAGGCCATTTTTCTTTTTCTTTTTCTTTTTTTTTTTTTTTCCAGGTAGAGTTTCACTCTAGTCCAGGCTGACCTGGAATTCACTATGTAGTCTCAGGGTGGCCTCAAACTCATGGAAGTCCTCCTACCTGTGCCTCCCAAGTGCTGGGATTAAAGGCCTGCACCACCACGCCCGGCTTCTAAGGCCATTTTTCAACCATGCCTTTGCCCTGTGCTAGGACAGCCTCTGTTTCTACCTCCACCTTTTTCCCAAGAATCCGCTGGGTATGTGGGATAATAGGACCATCCCCCAGCTGGAGAGCCTTTAGCAAACAACCTTTGTCATGTGAGATAACACACACTCACATGTTCCAGTGATTAGGCCTTTGGAGAAGGGTCATTATTCAGTCTCCAACATACCAGGGTGAAATTCAAAATACTTTGCAACTGATGTGCCAGGGAAGGCAAGGACTCTGAATTTTAGAAACATCCTGGGTTATAATTGTGGCACAGGGCACTGGAGACCCAATGTGTTGGTTGATGGCTTGAAGTAAAGGCTGGGAGTTCTTGTGGAAAGTCTGGGGAGGGAGTTTTGAAGAAGGACTGGGATGTCTGGAAATAAAGTCAAGAGCAATGTGTCACCCTGGGAAGTATGACTTTCAAAAAGGCACACTCTTATGTGTCCTTTGCACTGACCCGCACCTATTCTTCTTTCTGCATGTCTTCGAGTTCTTCCTTCCACCATCATCCAGGGTCAGAAATCCTGGAATTTCACCAGGTGTTGTTTTTAACTCTTTCCTTGGACTGTCTCATGTAAGCCTCATTACAACTTCCTCCTTTCCTTCACCATAACATGCCCTGGTCATATGTGCTACTTATTATTAGTCTGGATTTGAAACTCAAGCACTCTGCTTTAGAAATTGAACTCTTATCCATCAGGGATAGGGTCTTCAAGAGGTAGACATCTATTTAGATAGGGAAGTATATACAAAGCATATACAAAGAGCACATGGGTAAGGAGGAAAGCCTTAGTCCCTATCAGTTATTTTATTTGTACAGAGCCTTCCCCTATGGAAGTTAATGATTATAAGAAGGCATTCTTGATCATACTGTGAGAGTGCTTGTCTCTTATATAAAACCAAGGATTGAATTTTATGATTTAAAAAAGACCACAGTCAACATGTAGAGCAAATAAGATCCAAACTCCAATTCATACTGTCTACATAGCTTTCTAGAATAAAGTGTGTCTATACAATATGTGATGAAGTAGATGGCATAATAGATGGAGTCTTATTTGTAGCATGTACCTAATTGTGGTTCTAGAGCCCTCTGCACTGGACTATTATATTGAACTTCCTCAGTTGGGTGGAGACCCACAGGGACAAAGGACAGGGAAGACAAAGGATGCTGAAACTCTTTCTGGTCTCTGAGACTTAAAACCTCTCCTTCATCACAAATGCAGTTAAAAATGTGTTGCACAGACCCAAAGGGTGTACTAGCCAACAGAAAGAACTAGCATGACCCTAGGATTTAATCATCATGTGTGGTGTGGATGTAGCCCTTTCCTTGTACTGTCTCATTTAAGCCTTGTTTCAACTTCTGCTTTCTCTTCACCATAACACAGCTAGGTCATCTGTGCTACTCATTGTTAGAGAAAAATGAATAATGATTTTGGTACTTGAAAATGTTTTTGTTTTGACTTTCACAGAAACATGTATTGGTATTTTTCATTTGTTAGACAGATGCATTAAATAAATGTAAAATATAGACATTACAGAATTTGTGTGTGCTTATTTTAATGCAAGGGGAGTAAGATCTTGATGGGGGATATATTTTCTACAGAGTTTCTTAAAATAATCCATAATAGTTGTAAGCCAGATTATTAAATAAAATGTCAGCAATCAACATTAATGTTACTTAAAGCTGCTTTGGTGAAGAATTGGAAGTGAATCTATCCATAACTCCTGAAACTTGATAAGCATCTAGAATATTCTTATTAGTTAGGAAACTACTCTCTTTATTTAAAATTTCTTAAAACTTCATATCTTCTACCTTTATGATGGAATGTTGGATGGCTTTAGTCAAAGAGCATAGTCATTACCATGAGAAAAATTCCTGCAATAAAGTATATGCTGCCACTTATTCTTTATGGAAGTGTCCTTATGACTGTCAGAGGCCAGGTAAGATGCCAGGGAAGCAGAGGAAGGGGATCAAAGCATTTTTGTTTGCTTCTTTGAAATGTGATAGTACCTACTATTTACCACACACACTTCTGGGTGCATGCTGAAAACTGGAATTCACCATTTCTCTTTTTCCTTTCTAACGTGTGGATGGGGCACATTTTGTGAAGTCCATCCATCCCTGCCCCCACATGCACACGTACACATAGCCAGTGGAAAAGAAAAAAGAGTTACTCACACTCATCTACTCTACAAAGATTTCCAGGCTGCAATGGGAGGGCTCTACCTCTCCTTGAAGGATAAATAAAAAGGTAGCTGTTGTGATAACCTGGCCAGTGAAGCTGAAGTGAAAACAAGACCAAGGGCCTATTCAACTGGCTTGGAGGCCCAACCCTAGCAGCATGGAGAGAACCCTTATCTGTCTGATGGTCATCTTCCTGGCGACAATGGCCCATAAATTAAGCACCCCAGGGTCAGATCGCCTCATGATTAGAATGGGTCACCTTATAGACAATGTGGAACAATTGAAAAACTATGTGAATATCTTGGTAAGGCCATACTTTTTACAACAAAGTTCAAATAATATTTTTCAACTAATACAAACTAATACTTTTGACTTACAAAAATTATTTGGAACTAATTTTCTTTTACCCAGGATCCTGAACTACTGCCAGCTCCACAAGATGTAAAGGTAAGCTTTGAATTTATTGCTGAGATTATACTTGATATAACTTTTTAAATCCATCAAGGCATTAGAATAGCTCTTTAGAAACATGCTTATTTTTTAATACTTTGGGATTTAATAATCGATAAAATATTCATTTTCTTTTTGATCATATATTCATAGATTTTCCAACAAACCAAATGATACTATAGTTCTTATAAAATATATATTTATCTACAAGAGTCTCTAAGAATACTCAAGTAGTGTGAAGGTAGAACAGCAAATTAGAATAGAAATCTATATTATGATCAGTTTCTGAACCTTGAACAATTAGTCATGAAAGCTCTGAAATCTTCTTTGTCATCTTATTTAAGAAATATAGATACAGACTATAATAGGCAGTATTTGACATTTAATATCAAATTTTTTTAAAAGCAAGACTTAGATAGGATAGTGTGTAGGCATGGGAGTATGGAAATCAAAGCCCCTCTTTAGCATAATTTGCATGTACCTTGGCCTCAGTGAATCTTCTTGTCTTTGCCTTCCATGAGGTCTTTCGAAAGGACTGATTCCATCCCTTGAACATTTATGTCCAAGTCCCTGGAAAAAGAGGTCTGGCATACAGTTCAAGAGTGGCATCTGTTCATCTTTTCCCAAGTGACTTATTTAGCCCAGTCTTCTGGTTTGGTGCTCTGAGAGTATAACTGAAACTTTGTGCATTGTTACTGATTTTAATTGAATAAATTAAGAAAGCTATGAAAGTGTTGCCAGTAATTAGGGCACTGCAAAGGGAAGACTCATAATACTCTGCAAAGAAAACAATTATTGTAAATGACAGTGTGTACAAGCTTAGAAAGTGAATGAGTCACACTATTGCTTTTCTCTAAAATTCACTCTTTAGCTCTGAACATAACCACTCTCATATTTACTAGATATTTTTGTAATAAATAGTATCTAAAATGAAAGCTGCACATTCAACTTATTAAAAGGATTTTTCAGTAAGTGAGAATATTTCTTAATATGCTTATCAAAATGTACACTTTTATCTCACCCACCTTGTTTACTGTGGTTAGAGTCCTCATGATTTCCTAGCTGCAGTCTACAATGTATAGAACAAGAAATATGATAATACCTCATTTTTCAACTTGCATTAATCCAATCGGTTTCTTGTACATGCTTTGATAATAAGAGATTTAAAGTTAATTTTTCCAGTAGTCACTTTAATTTTTATCTTATTATGTTAGCACATATGAATTGTGAAAATTGATGGGCTTCCCTGTGTTTCCATAGATGCTCACAGGGTACTCTGATCATGTCCATCCAACTTCTACCCTCCCTGTATGTGCCCTCCCATTCCCTAGTAATCCATCTTCTATTGAAACATTCTTTCATCTGTTTCATGAGAGGGTTTTTGCCTCGGTGATGTATCTTTCTGATCATCTTTGTAGACTGTGCAGCCTATGGTGCAGTAATTACAGGTGTAACTATCATCCTCCAGTTATGCTGGCAGGGAAACTCAGAAAAAAGAAGAAGGAAAGCAGTAAAGGCTGCATTAGCTAAGTTTATCTCCTATCCTTCTGGTCTCCTTTTTCTTGCTATTCTATCACATATCCAGTGGTTCTAAAGTAGTGCTGAATTTGTTCAGCACCTTAGTGAAGACAGCATTTTCTGGGGAGATCTTGAGTAGGTACAGTTGAGAATGGATATGAGAGAGAGTATACTGGCATCTGATTAGAGGCCAGGGGTGCAACTGAATGTTCTAGAATGTACAGGATGGTCTGACAACAAAAATATTAGGCCTAATTTATCAATAATTCTGTTAAACCATGATATAAATCCAGTTTGTGGTGGGGTGTAGGTCAGTCACCTAACTCAGGTAGTGAGATATCCTATAATGAATTCCCATGGCTCTCTTTGCAAAAAGTAAAATGCTACCAGTTTAGAAACAGGCTTGAAAGGTCATGTGTTCCTCTTCTGAAAAGCAGTTCTTGACTCTGGCTAATGAAAGGAGTAGCGTTTGAACTCTTCATTTTGACTTCCTTAATCTATAGATTCATATCTGACTAGAAAATCCTTCATGTCCTACTGTGTTTAGGGATGGGAGGACCCCATAGGGTTTGCTGCTTCTGAGGCACAGCTGTGATCTTGCTAGCAGACAGCCTTAGCAAGTGCTAACAGACATGGATGGGCTATCCTGTAACCTCCTGAGCAGTGGAGCCCCCAAGGCTACCTGAATCCTGTCCCCTCTCCACAACCCTCTCTACCTCTTGAGGCAGTTGACAGAAGCAGATCCACCACTTCTCTTTCATTTTGAGACTGCCTTTGATGTGTATCTGAAATTCCATACAGAGTTCCTTGTTCTGGAGCATGTATTGCTGGGGACAGCTTGCTGCTTGCAGGACAGAGCAAAACAAAGCACCTTTGTGTTACAGGAAGAGTGGGAGTGATGGCACAGCTTGGGTGTCATCTGTGTCTAGATGTCACTTTCTTCTACTAACCCTGGGGCTTCAGAAAGGAGCTCTTGAGTGTTATGGCTCTGATCACTGGTGCTGGCATCCTAGTAAGATTGTTTAGGGAGTTGGTTCCTTAGGCCCCTATACATCTTTGGTAACATTTTCTCTCAACATATAAATGAAAATGTTAACTCAGCAAAATGGGCCTCTGTGAGAAATGCTGGTTTCTCAGATCATCGCGGATGGAGGAGTTAGCATTTTCAGTTTCAGCTGGAAAATTTGCCTCTTTAAATATGAATATTATTTTTTCCAGTAAGTTAAGCCGGTTGTGGTCAAAAAGAAGAGAAAAGAAAGAAAGAAAAAACTTCAATAAATATGATCATGTGGTTTTCAAGGAAAAAGTGCTATAATTAAGATTTATAAATAGGTTCTATTAAATAAGCATTTTGGCAAACATGGGAAGGCCAGCATCTTTCCCTGGTGACAGGCAAACTGCCCAGATGGAAGTAACCAAATAAGAAGCTGTTCGGCTTGCAGCCGTCTATGCAAAGCAACACTGGGGGGCTGTGTATCTATCCATGTTCAGATTGGAAAATGTAAAGCAGGCAAGCTGCTCTTTTCCGTTGATCATCCCTAAGAGGATTCGGGAAATACTGAGCACTGGTCTGCGTAGGACAGTGCTTGATGGACTGGGTGCAAGGGAGGAATACCTCTGGTTGTGAGTGAATGAAAATATACCAGCTTCACGGAAGAGTGGCATCTTATCCACCCATCGCCTGAAAGAAGAGTAACTTGGATCAAAGCAACCCAGATACAAACTCTTAGATTGGAACTAAAATGATTTTAAATCAGTATTAATTTTGCTCTTTTGGGGCTGGGGTGAAACATTTGCATGGCATAGTCTTCCAATACATTCCATTTCCTTTTCAGTCTGATTGCTAAAACTGGCTTATTCATGGGTTTGTAGTTATGTGCCTGGAGCAAGAGACAAGGCTTTGAACCCCTTCCTATTTACCCATTCTCTGGGATGTTGCTCTTACCTCCTATGGAAAGATCCTCCCTCCTAATGACTGGGCAAGTCTTGCATTCTGTTCTTGTCCTACCTTACTTAGCTGAGACTTCACAGAAGGTAGGCATAGCATAGGTACGTGTAACAAAATGCCACTGGGCATAGGCACCCACTTTCTTTCCCAAAACAAGGGAGTTAACTCATTACTGTACCAGCTAACCCCACAGACAGATATTGAGCCCTCATTACTAATAAAATGTGTCTTGAGACATGTCACAGATGGAGACTCCTATGTGTGCTAAAGAGAGAAATGGCAGATAAGTGACACAGATTCTTAACCAGACTATTGGATAATTTTTCCAAGGCTTCTATAGTCACAGAGAACCCAAAACCTAGCTAATGCCTTTAAACCAAATGACGTTCCTTCATGCAACTCAAAGCTTGGCTAGGTTGCTTAATGGTAGAGCACTTATGTAGCATATGTGATGCTCTGGGTCAGTCCCCAACACCACACACCCCACAACCCAAACTCCACAAAGTTTATGACCACCACCCAGCCCTTCAAAGGGCCCTCAGCACAGAGCTAGGAAGAAGAATAAGGAGGCAAAAAGTTGAGGCTCCCCTGGCTCTGTGCTGTGTGGCAGGAAACTGTCCCTTCTTCCTGAGGCAAATGGACATTTACAAGCAGCACTTCTGTCTCTACTATAAGACTTAGTGGAGATGAGACCAGACACAATTCATCTATTGAAATGGATGTGAGGCAGGACCCACAAGAGGAATTGAGGACTGGAAGGTCATTTCCAACTATCTAAATAACATATGTTAATTACCTCTCTTACAGGTACACTGTGAGCATTCAGCTTTTTCCTGTTTTCAGAAGGCCAATCTCACATCAACAAGTACAGGAGACAATAATACAGTAATAAATGGATTAATTAAACAGCTGAAGAGAAAGCTGCCTTCCTCAAAGGAAGGGAGAAGACAAAAACACAAAATTGTAAGATTGTCGTTTTTCTTCTATTTTATTTGTGTTCATTAACTATAATTGAGTATGCATTATGACACACACACACGCACATGCTTGAAGCTACAGCTTCCAGTGCCTTCCTGAACAATTATACCTTATCATACATGGTAAATATTGAGAAGTGAATGTCACTTTTCTTAAGTCCCCAGACGTAATAGTTCCTAAAAACGTAACTAGAATTTGTTAGAATTTTCCCTTCTAGGCTAGAATAAGCTCTCAGGGACTTCTGATGATGAAGGGAATCCAACTATGACCTAGCAGATAAATACTTTCCATTCTCTCTCTCTCTCTACATATATAAACTACTATATCTAATTATATATATGTATATATATATAATTATATATATGATACTTACATAGATACATCTTTAGCTTATATTCTTACTAAGAGGAGCTAAAGGAGGATAGATCCTAGTTTCATAACAAGAATAAAGATATCCTACAAGAGACCAGGATAATCTCCAACTGTTCTTTTCTCTTTTAAAGAGTATTACTGTTTCAGACAAAAGCAGAGTCACTCCTGAATTTAAGGAAGCATATGCCCCTTTAGGTGTCTGAGAATTTTAATGGCCCTACTACTTTGGGACCCTGAGTCTTTTTTATATAACTTCTCTTTTCTCAATGTATGTGCAATGCTGAGACTCAAGAACTTGAGTAATTCAAGCATTAATTCAAGCCAGTGGAAGTCACATAAATTAATCTGTTTTCCTTACCAGTTATCTCTTCTGCAAGAAATTACAAATATGACTCAGATGAAATCTTAATTACATTATCAAAATAATGACTTCCTTTGATTGCTTGGGCAGGTTGCCATGTAAACACATCCCTCCAAGACTTTCCTCACAAAGACAAGATCAGTGTGACACAGTGGTGTACACCTGTGATCCCATCACATGGGAGGCTGAGGCGGATTGCCAGCCTAGACTACAAGAGTAAGGCCTTGGATCATAAAATCAGAAGGAAGGGAGGGAGGGAGGGAGGGAGGGAGGGAGGGAGGAAGGAAGGAAGGAAGGAAGGAAGGAAGGAAGGAAGGAAGGAAGGAAGAAAGAAAGAAAGAAAGGAAAGAAGAAAGGAAGGAAGGAAGGGAGAGAGGGAAAGAAGGAAAGAGGGAGGGAAGGACGAAGCTGAGCATGGCTTTGTAGTGTTAGAGACTTAGAAGTGTTGGCATGGAACTCAACTGTTAAGTTAAGTCTTCATTTTAAAGCCAAGGAAAGAGTTTTACTGAAGAAGTCAAGTGACTTTCTCCATGTTTCACAACAACTGTGACAGCATGAGACCTGGAACATATCTGCTATCAGCTGGTATAGTAGGATGTAACTGGCATTAAGGTTTGGAGTACCAAGCAATGGCCTTGTGGTTGGTATCTCAATAGGAATAAGAATAAAGAAAGCCACAAACTAAAATAGAGAGAAGAGAGAGAGAGAGAGAGAGAGAAGCAATACAAATATGGAAATTTTTTCAATATCCCTAATAGTTAAATAAATGGAAATTAGAATGAGACAATTCTATCTTCTTCAGTTAGAATTTTTTTAAAAAAATAGTTGTATGTATATATTTGAAAGGAGAGAGAGAGGGATTGAATGGTACATCAGGGCATCTGGCCACTGCAAATGAATTCCAGATGCACATACCACTTTGTGCATCTTGCTTTATGTGGGTACTTGGGACTAAAATCTGGGTCTTTAGGTTTTTCAAGCAAGTTCCTTTAACTACTAGGCCATCTTTCCAGCCTCTCTAATTAGAACTTTTAAACAACAAATATCTAATAATTGCAAGAATGGGCCGGGCATGGTGGTGTATGCCTTTAATCCCAGCACAGCACTCAGGAGGCAGAGGGAGGAGGATCACTGTGAGTTCAAGGCCACCCTGAGACATAGTGAATTCCAGGTCAACCTGAGCTAGAGTGAGACCCTACCTTGAAAAACAAAATAATAGCCTAAGTGAAAAGAGATAAAATGCTTTTACAATGTACATCAAAAGCCTTGAAATATTTATCCCTTTAATTTACTTATTCTACTTCTAGGAATATATCAAGTAAAACAATGGTATATATGTAAAAATATTTACAGAGATGTTCTTTATAGTATTGTAGTATTATAAGTGAAAAGTCAGAAACAACTTATATGTCCCAAATAGTGAGGGTTCAATTCTATGTTGGAAAACAAGGCAACCTTGACCCAATGTATATTTAAAAATCTAGGACATGTTTGTGATTTGTTATGTTTTTTTAAATGCAAAGTGAAAAAAAATACCCAAATGAACAAACAAAAACATTGTCAAAACTTTACATAGCTATCTCTGAGGATGGGCTTACCTATAACTTTCCCTATTGTTCCTTTCAGAACCATTTCACATATTTTTCAAATGTCTGTCAGTGAACATGATTTATGTCTTCAATAGGAGAAATAAATTTTAAATAAGCATTTTGTAAGGAGGAAAAGAATTTAAAGAATTTTACCTTTTATTGATTTGTAGATATGTCCATCATGTGCTTCTTATGAGAAAACACCACCTAAAGAATTCCTAGACAGACTTAAATCACTTCTTCAAAAGGTATTTACCTTACATGACATTTCATTTTCTACTGCATCTTTATACAAATTGCTTCTTGTGTTTAAGAGACTTGTGACTTGTGCTTTATTTTCACAGATGATTCATCAGCATCTCTTGAGAACACACAGGGTCTGAAGATTCCCAAGGAACTAACTTGAAGTTGGACACTATGTGACACACTCTAACATGAAGTAGAACTTGCTTCATGGTGTTCCAAGTGGAGAAATACAGTTTATTAATGGTAGAAAAAGAACTCAGAAAATCATGCAAAAATGAAATTATTTTTGCCAAATTACTATGCAAGTACTTCAGTTCAATTCATAGACTCCATGTTTGGCCAATTTGGAAAAACTTCCTACTCACCTAGAGTCTAATGTCCTGCCATGGATTTCTCTGATTTCTGAAGTCAGTTAGCCCAATGGTGACATATTTCACTGGAGAAGGTTAAAAATCGTAACCAAAAATACAACTTGGGAATTTACTGATCTTTTGTTAACTTTTATCTCAAAGCCACAAGAATGAAATCTACTGTGACCCTAACTTAAAAGGTGGAAGCTGAAAATACAGAAGTATAAGATCAAATTGAAAATTGAAGTCTTCTTTCTTTATGGAAATGAAAACTGAGTATTTAATGTATACATGAAGAGTTTACTTTTTACTCCAGTATGTCTAACATATAAATATGTTGTTTATTTATGAACTAGGGGATAGTTTTATCAGATGAGTATGAAAAAGTTAAACTTCTTTATTAAATTTACTAAGATAATTAAATACTATAGAGATGAATATATTTATGGAATAGAATCTTAGTCTTTGCAGTTTTTCTAAAGTGTTAATAGAGTATTTAGAAGTGGGTTTAACTTACCTTCCCCTATATCAAGTCCCTTAATTAAGCTAACATTGTATGCCTGTGACAATGACAACTAAAAGTTATAGTGGGGCATACGTAATTGGATAGCTTGTGGAAACAAATACAATTTTAAAAGTCTTATAGCTCTATTCTCAAATTGTTGTGGGTGGATTATGATAGGTTTACTAATGCCATACATCTGTGCCCTTTCTTTTCGTTTTTCTTTGTAAATTGAAACTTCTGAGATAAAGATGTTTAAAATATGTTGAGAATTTTAGACATGCTTTGTATAAGACAATTGCAATTACCTATATTAAATCAAAATTGGGAGATAAATCAAAAGGGCCCCTATTCCAAACTGAGACAGACTTTTGCTTATATATTCCAGCCTTTTAATCATAGGTAGTAAAAATAACTCAACTTTTCTGCCATTTTATATGAGGTTTAGCAGCTTGTTTCTGGCTTTATAAAAGCTCTAGAAAAAGTAAAATTTACCCCAGAATGGTATAATCTATTTGAGAATTTCTTATTGTTAAGATGGATCTGAGCAAGGGTAGGATGGGAAAGGCTGTGTGTTCTGAGAAGAAAGCATTTACTTACAGTGTTTTACAAGCAAACACAGACTTAGCTTATAATTCTAAGATAAATTGAGAAAGGATTATTTAGTCAAATCTCCATGGAGTGTTTTATCATCAGAAGAAAGATATTCTTTGAATATCAATTTTAAACATGTCATTACAACAAATTATGCAAATATGTGTCTATTGCTGATACCGTCCACACAACGCCTGCCTAAGTGCCACATGGTACCGGCCCAGGTTGCTGGATAAACACTGAGAACAGACACAAAGAGAAGCATTACTTCAGAAAGAAAGAAATTTTGCACAGAGATAGAGTCTATATACTTTCGTTTCTGGCTTTATAACTGTTGACATTTTGACACTGTGATTTTTATATTTAATGTATTTATTTTGGATGTTTAATTGTTAAAATTTTATTCTAAACCTCTTGACCAGTGAGTGCTTCTACTTAAAAAAACTAGTAACTTGGCATGGAGAAATGGCTTAGTGGTTAAGTTGCTTGCCCACAAAGCCTAAGGACCCAGGTTTGATTCCTCAGTACCCATTTAAGTCAGATGCACAAGGTGGTGCATATGTCTGGAGTTTGTTTGCAGTGGCCAGAAGCTCTGGTGCAACATTCTCTCTCTCTCTCAAATAAACAAATAAATAATCAATTGTTAAAAAATAAAAAATAATAACTCAGCATGGCATCAGCTAAGAGCTTAAATAGTTTAAAAGCTCCAACAAAAATCCTACTAGCACCCAAGGAAAAGGAATGCTTTAGAGTAAACAAGATGAAGTAAGCCTTTACTTTTCTGTATTCAAGATTTCACCAAATCTTAAAAGAGGTATAAGGAAAATCCAAACACATCACTGGGATATGGTTGGGATACAGGAGACCAGAAATACTGAGAGCTGTGAAATTGTGATATGTTGCTCAAAATTTTTAGGTTTTCATTTCCTTATCTGTAGAATAAAGATGTGGGACTAAATCTAGGTCTATTTGTATGTTTGAAAATTTTATGTCTGAGCCTTTAAAGTTCTGGGTACTCTAACAGGAACATCTGACCATACTTCTGAGGTAAACATTGTGTCTAATATGATGTTCAGTTGTTCAAAATGATGTCAATAATATTTGTAACAACACTCACTTCAGGAACGAAGGCAATATTCCAACAGAAGGAAGAAAGAAAGGAAGGAAGGAAGAAAGGAAGGAAGGGAGGGAAAGGGAAGGAAGGGGAGGGGAGAGGAGGGGGAAAAAAGGTAAGGGAAGCAGGAGGGAGGGAGGAAGGGAAGAAGGAAGAAAGGAAAAGAAGAAAGGAAGGAGAGGCAAACATTGCTGTAAGTTATGAGAGTTTGAGGAAACTAGAACTGATTGTTACTATGTTTAGCTGAAAGTTCTTTGGACCTGAGTAAACTTGTAGCACTGTTATATATTATTTCTCTATTGTATTTACATCTGCGAATTTAGTTTTCATATGAACTATGGACTTTATAACTTAATGATTATTTATTATATATTGGTGATAAATGTTCATATGACTTCATATTTAAGACCTGTTCATTTAAAATACTACCCAGTCAGTACAACTGTCTTTTGTGATCTTTTGGAAATTTAATCCAATCACCTGGGCAGAAAATAAAAGATGAATCCTAGCTTCTTCAAGTAGCTTTTGTCTGGCTATCTTTTGTATAATAAATATAGATAATCTTTCCTTCTTATCTGCTGTCATTGAAATATAACTGTCCACTTCCTGTCTCAACTTCAAAGATCCCACTTCCTTTGCAGGTCCAACAGGTCTGAAAAGAGTTAACTACCTGCCCATTGCCTTCAGCTGCCATCACTTGTACTCCTTGCAAACTCCCTCCTACATCATGCTGATCCCATCCAGCCTCTTTGTCCCTTCTTATTTATGTCTTTAACCTGTTTATTTTGTTCCCTGCCATGTCTGCCACCATCTGGAGTGATGTCAGTGCTGTGGGACAATTGTCACATTGCAGCTCCCCAGAACTTTGATCTTTCACTTTAAGCATCTGCCAATTTACTTCATCCCACTGTCACTTCTATGTCTATTACGCAGACTTTCACCCTGGAACCCTTCACCCTCTAAAATAACCGTATGTATCTGCCACCTGCCAATTTTTAAGCTGGCAATTACACTATTTCTACTGCAACTGGCCTGGCACCCTGAAGCCAGGCCTTCATCACGTTCTCTCATTACTCTCACTCATGGAGCTCTAGCCCTTGATCTGTCCCTGATGGCTCTGGCCTTTCACCTTAGGGTGCCTTTCAAACTCCCTGCATGACCTACTGGAGTCACTTCACCCTCACCTCAGTTCTGAATATTCACTTCCTTCCAACATCCATCTGAACAACTTTATATTTTTTCTTTTGTGGGGATTGAACTCAGGGCCTTATGCATGGTAAGTAAGCACTCTGTCATTGAGCTACAGCCCCAACCCCTGCCATAGGTTTGAATAAGAGATCTCTTCATTTATCTGTATATGTCCCGGTCAGGTCAGCTGGGCACAGCCTCATCTCCTGTGGAGAACCAGAGTGGAGAACAAGAACTTGGATATCCACCATGAGCCTCATTGACAGAATAATCTCTCTCACCTCCTACTCACTCATCAAACCACTGCACTCCTCCCTAATCACAGCATTCTTTATTTAAAACCTTTCTCTGAGTTGGGTGTGGTCTTACACATCTGTAACCCCAGTTACCAGGTGGTGGAGGTGGGGCAGGAAAATCACTTAAGCCTGGGAGTTCAAGGCAAACCAGGGCAAGATGAGGTGAGATACCATCTCAAAAAACAAAACAAAACAAACAAACCAAAAAAACAACCCTCAAGCCAAACCTTTACATAAAACCATGTGTTCCACTCAACTCCTGGCTTCTCTTCACCTCTGCTTCTCATTCCAGCCAAGCAATGGGCCTCTAACTCCCTGAACATACCTCTGTGCCTTCACTCTCTCCTGGAATATCACCCACTATTCTCTTTACCACAAAACCTTCATTTATCTGTCAGAATTCATCACTTCCTGTACAGCAACTCCCCTCACTATCTGTGATGGTGGTACCCTGCCCACATTCAGAACTTGAGCAGCTTTGATTAAATTCATGTGCACACTGAAGTGACATATTCCTTCCTGGAGGGCAAGCCACTTGGCAGAAGGAAATGCTTCTCACTAGCATAATATTTTATATATAGTAAATAACACACACTGGAAGACAAATGTTTGCAAAACTGAACTACACGTGAAACATGGCTTATTCATTATTGTCTTCTTGGATGTCTCTTACAATGAATACAGTTATCCACAAAACCATTTACTTCTTTTTCAAACTATGTCTAGAATTCAATCAGGTTTCACTACCTTCACCTGGCCTGGTATTCACTATGTAACCTAGGCTGGCCTCAAATTCATGGCAGTCCTTCTGCCTCAGACTCCTGGGCTCCCAGCTTACTGAGATTACAAGTATGCACCACCAAGCTCAGCTCTTTTATTTTTTAATTAGCCTTCAGCAATCTGAGATTTGGAAGATAAAAATAAAAAAATTGCTTCAGTTCTTAAAATTTTAGGGAAAAATATTTTTCAAAAGAAAATTTCCAGGTTTATAATGTAAAGAGTTCTATTACTGATAGATAAAATATTTTCACGTTTTTAAATAAATTTTTTATTATTTTTTTTAAGAAAGAAAGAAGGAGAGAGAGAGAGAATGGGCAGAAAGAGGGAGGGAGAGAGAGAATGGCCACTGCAAACAAGCTCCAAATGTGTGTGCCCCCTTGTGTGCATGAGCAACATTGCAGGCTTGTGTCTATATGTCTGGCTCTGTGGACCTGAAGATTTGAACTTGTGCTCTTAGGCTTCACAGGCAAGCACCTTAACTGCTAAGCCATCTCTCCAGCTCCATTTTTTTGTATTTAAAATGTTTTTTATTAAGAACAGTTTGTATGAATGCATCATGTGTTGGTACTATCTTTTCACTCCTCCCTGCCCCCATTCTGCTGGAGGCCCTCCTCAGTGGGGTTGCTACCATAACTGTATTTTGACAAGTGAAAACACCTTTTTCATGTTCTGGAAAAAGTCATTTCTTATATGTGTGGGAACCATTCGTGGATTATGTTGCCGTACAGATGACATAATAGCAATTAAAAGATTACCGAGAATTCTAGAACCAGTTTGCATTCAGATGCCACTGTGAGGATCCTCCATGAGCAAAAGCACTTACTCATGATCAAGGATTTTATCCTCCAGGACTTCATCATTCCTTTGCATTTTATTATTATTATTATTATTATTATTATTATTATTAACAACAGGATGTTTCATATGGATACATCATGTGTTGGTGCCCTCTTTTTTCTCGTTCCTGCCCCCTTCCATTGGGGATGATCCTCAGTGGGGTTGCAGGTATTCCCCAGGGGGTTGTGGTTTATGCATTGTAGGAGCAGAAGTCAGTTATTTGGGGGGGGCAGGTGTTGTCTCTGGGCATAATGGATCAACCTGTGGCTTTTACAATCTTTCTGCCACCTCTTCTGCAAAATTTCCTGAGCTGTGGTGGGTGAGTTTGAAGTCTACTTCAGTGATGAGCTCTTAGGAGCCTCTGGATCTCTATTTTGGAAGGTGCTGAGCATCCTCAGGGTCTGTCTCCTACCCCCTGGCACTGATGATCAGGAACAGAATGGAAGCAGCACTCTTGCTCTCCCCAAATTCCTCTGTGGATTCAGCTGAAGCTTGGCTGAAGTGTGAGAGGTAGCTTAACTCCTCCAGTCTCACTACCTTTTGAAAAAGAACAGATTCTCCAATGGAAAGAGAAGTCAGCACAGTTTAAATGGGATCAGCATTATTAATTTTGGGAGAATTTGATATATGTAACCCCTCTTTTAGCCAAAGACTAGTGAGAGCTTGACACTGAAGAATATAATCTTTGTCTCCATAGAATTCTGCTCTGGTTCCCAATTTGAGATATAGGTTCTTTACACTGAGTAGGTCTCTTAACCAATCAGAAAGCTATTGGTTACCCACTGAAGCTGAGTGCCACTATTGCACTGGCATGTACATCATGTCAGGGTGTTTGCTTCTTCTCCAGCCCCATTTTAATGTTTTTTAAACATAAAACCAAAATTCCTTCATATAATGCTGGCATAGAATGAATCCCTTTTGAGCCTAACAACATTCCCAGATTAGAGCGAGAGAGAGAGTCAGTGCTTGGTTGGTGCCTATGACTATCTAGACAGGATAGAATTATTTCCTGAGGAAGCCAGCCAGGATACAATAGTAGGTGGAGCCCAGAGCCACCCTGATCCTGCAAGAAGCCTGAGAGTTAGCTGCTGTGAAACAAAAAGGGACAGGCATCTGTGCCTTTGCCAACCAGGTTAGTCTGCTGACCTTAAGACACTAGTGAGCCTGCTTTAGTGTTGGAGAACAATCCCTGGAGAATCATCAAAACATCCAGAAGCCAGTGTGTCAGATGGAGGGCAGGGTGGCCGAAGCCTGGGTGGCAGGGCCCAGACCCAGCTGAAAGGCTCTGACAACAGGGTCTGGTACCCTCCACTTCTGCTTTTGTCTTCTTTTAAGTCTATTTTTAAAATAAAAACAAGGGCAAGGAAGTGATTGTCATAGGTGGAGTTTCAAGAACGAGGATATATTTAATCCTAGGAAATGAAATATAAATAAACATTTATTCTATTCTATACATATTTCCTGTTTTGTGCACAACCTAATTCTCCTTAAGCCTACATAACCCAGTTTTTGGAGATATATTTACAACCTAAAGAGTAAGTGCCCAAATAATATAACCTGACCGTCCTACTGACCAGCACCCCAGGTCCTTCACACCAAGAGGTCCTACTGCCTCCTCACCAGCCCACCCTGCCTACTGCAGCCATCACTCCCAGACCATAGACAGTATATCTGCTCTGAGAACATCCATGTTCCTGAACTCAGTAGTTCTTAAGCTTCTGGTCAAACTCTATAGTTCTTGTTTCACTCACTTGGAGACAATCATGCCTTGGAGGGAGCCTTTGGAATACCTCATTATGAACAGAATTAGCATATTGACATTTGCTTATTGACACATTCATCCTGAGGAGAAAGAGTTGATCTGGACACAGTCCAATGGATAATATGTGTCCACAATGGGCAGGGTCACCCAAAGTACAGTGGGATGGTATCCTCCTCAGCTTTTCTGGTATACTAAGTCCATGATAACAGGAGACTTAGACAATATTGTAGCATGAAGTCCAAGTTTCACAATGCCACTTACATTCTAAAGTAGCTGGTGATAAGTAAAACCCTGCTCAATGACTTGAGCTGTGACCAGAAGCCATAATTTCACTGTTATCATTGGATCATACTGTTTGTCCCAGCCTTTAAAAGGAGAGGGTGTGCTGCCCCCTGCTGAAAGAATGAAAACACACACAAAAACCCAAGTTCTAAAGTTTCAGGCCCTTGTCACCCACACCTACAAAATCAAATGGCTTAAAGTCTTAAAATTGTCTCTGCTTTTTCAGTCCTGAACTCTACAAAGGTTTTCACTGCTTATGCCACTTCTTTTTTGATTTTTCGAGGTTGGGTCTTGCTCTAACCTAGGCTCACCTGCAATTTACTCTGTTGTCTCAGGCTGGCCTTGAACTCACAATGATCCTCCTACCTGTGCCTCCTAAGTGCTGGGATTAAAGGCTACCATGCCTGGCTCTACTTATGCCACTTCTAAAAGCAGATATAGAGTCAGGAATGTCATGTCTCCAGCTGCCCTCAGAAGTCAGTCTGAAGAAGGAAAGGGGTATGGAGCATCTAGGGGACACAGCTCTCAAGTCCTCAGATAGGCAGGACACCTGGCCATTGGCTCTACTCCTCTTCAGTGAGTCTTTAACAGACAAGGTCACCCTTCTGCTTTTACTTAGAAGAATCCAGAAAGGCACTGCAGATTTTCTCATCTGTAAACTGGTTGTTAGAGCCCAGGCCCCACTAAGACCAGAGACTGTACACATGGATAGATAAAATGAATGAAGCAGAGCAAGGGTCTTGTACAGGGAAGGGTCTCCACAGCTGCTTATTTTCAGCCTGATTTTTGTCTCCAATAACAATAGTTTGTGATTAATTTTCACTCACTCATACTGATCAGGGAATTTCTCTCATGACAAATCACCTCCATGGGAGCCTCTTTTCCACATTGAGTTGTATTTTTTATTTTTAATTAATTTATTTTTTATTAGTTTTGTACTCAGTGAATACAGTCAAGTTGGTACCATTGTTAGGCTCATCCATGTCCTACCCCCTCCACTGGGCCCCTCCTTGTTGACGTATATGGGTTATGCATTGTGGAGTTAGCCCACAGTTATGGGTGGGAGAAATGTCTGTATGTATCATGTATGGCTCTGACATTCTTTCTGCCTCTTCTTCCACAAAATTTCCCTGAGCCATGATGGGTTCATTTTTGGTCTGCTTCAGTGATGAGGTATTGGGGTCCTCTGGGTCTCTGGATATCTGATTTGGTAGGAGTTGATTGTTTTCTGTGTTGACCTCCTTCACTCTTGTGCTGGTACCCAGTTCACCAAGAAAACAGCACCCTTGCTTGTTTCGCCAATTATTCTTAGTTTCAGCTGGGGCCCTTTTGAGGTATGATGAGGTGGTTCTCTCCTTAGGATCTGTGTCTATCTGAAAAAAAGAAGGAGATTCTCTAATGGAGAGTAAAGTTAGCACCAGACAAATGGGATAACACTTATTTTTTTTATAGAGAATTTAATAGGTGTAGGCCTTCTTGTAGCCCAGGATTGCTGGTAGCTTGATAATGGAGAGCAGGCTCATGTTTGGATATGGTTCTGACTTGTTTCCCAGATCCAACTATGGGTCCTGTTCCACTGAGGGGATCAGTTAGCCAAATCAAGAACAGTTGGTTTCCCACCATGGCTGTGCGCCACTATTGCACTTGTGTGAGCATCACGACAGGTTATTTGCTGCTAAGTATGTTAGACCATGAGTTGCTTGGACAGATATTGGTCATTTTTCCCCAGTCATCCATGTAGCACCTTCTGGCACTAGATGCGCTGACTGTCAGGGGACTGACTCTCTTCCAGCTTCCAGCCATGTCATCCCTTTTTACGTGTCGACCACAACAGGTGTCTTCAGCAGTAGGGTCTTACCACTAACCTTTGGTGGGTTGTCAAGTACTCTGACAGAAATCTGTCTTTCTTTTAGGAAACCTTGTAGGTCTCTCTGATCAAAAGCTCATTGTGGATGATAGCCACATGCTGATACTGGGAGTTACAGGTCAGTGCCCACTAAGAAAAGGAAGGAAAAGATAACTAATATAAAAGAGTTAGAGAGAAGAGAGAGAGAGAGAAGCTGTAGAAGATTAAGGTCAGTTTTCATCATACCCTCTCCAATGTCTTGTGGCTCAGGTGTTCCCTCAAGGGTCTGGTGAAGGTTCAGCCTTTTGGTCTGACTTTTAGGATGTAGAATTTTTGGCCGGAAGTCTGAGTTGTATTTTAATACACTGTTTCGCAGATGTAGGACACCATTAAGGTGCTCCCACTGTTCCTTGGGAAGATGTGACTCCTTCATTTCTGTTAATATCTGACTTTAATTGCTGGGGTAGAGAACTGGATATCTGCAAAGTTTTTGTTTACCATCTCTTCCTTGCAACTGTTTTTTTTTTTTTTTTTCCCTGAATTCTACTTCATGTTGTACCTTCTCCATTCTGTATGCAGCACTGTGGAAACCAGTCATGGCAAAGGTTCTCCCCATTCTCTTGCCGTTCATATGAGGAACAAATCTCCTCCTTCTCCCTGAGTTCCTCCTAGTTTGTGTTCATCTGTTGCTGATCCTCTGTCTTTCTTTGGTCAATGGGAAGTTTTGATGACAGACTTTGCATATTTACCTGTGGCTTTGTTTATAGTGCCACCCTTAGTTTATTATTTATTTCTCTCTCTTTTCTATTTCGAGTAACTCCTCAAATAATTCTGAAGCTGATGCTGATTCATAAATCAAATAAACCTAGGCTAGCTTGGTCTTCGGTTTAAAGCAGTAATTATTTGGAGAAGTGGCTAATCCGAAAGGCTGGAAGAGAATGAATTATAAGAACAGGTTAAATGCCATCATTTCATAATTAGGGTAATCAGAATAGCTACAATAGTAACAATATGCCAAAGGAGGATACAACCTAAGTGTCCATCAATAGAGGAATGGATATACAAATGGTAGTATACACCTATTGGGAAATACCACTCATGTCATGAAGAGAAATGAGACTTGGATACATGCTACAACATGGATGAACATTAAAGACACTATACTAAGTAGAAGAAAACAAATCCAACGGTGACATTGCATACAATTCCATTTATATGAGATATTTAGAATAGACAAATTCCTGGGGTCAGGAAGCAGAATAAAAGTTACTAAAGTAGGGAGGGGGGAATGAGGGAGTTATTGTTTAGTGGGGGTTTAATTTGAGGCTAATGAAAGAGTTTTCTAAATAAATAATAGTGATGCTTACACAACATCATGAATGTTCACAATTCTATACCTAAAATGGTTAAAATGATCATAGTATGTACTTTTTCTACAATAAAAAAATAAGTTTAGAAAAAAGGTGCTTCTACTGCTTCTAGAGTAGAAAGATGTGATGTGATCCTATTTGCCCTAAGTACATCAGTAAATGCCACTGACTGTGCCTTCCAAAGGATCACCATTATTTTCTGCATAATGTAGATTTCTTCAATATGGCTTCAGAGATTTCACTAATTTTCTGTTATCTCCTGTTTTGCTATCTCCATCTAGTCTATCTTTGCAATAGCTCAGATTGGCTGGCCACTGCTGCATTTGCTTTCAATGCTATGAAATTTTTTGTTTTTATTTTATTAAGTATACATATATATTATAATATTATGTATAATATTCCAATATTATGGCATGCCAGCCAAGTGCTCTACCACAAAGCTTTATCCTTTTATTTTTTTTATTTTTTTAAAATATTTTTTGGTTCATTTTTATTTATTTATTTGAGAGTGACAGAGAGAGAGAGAGAGAGCAAGAGACAGATAGATAGAGAGAGAATGGGCATGCCAGGGCTTCCAGCCACTGCAAACGAACTCCAGATGCGTGCGCTCCCTTGTGCATCTGGCTAACGTGGGTCCTGGGGAATTGAGCCTCAAACCGGAGTCCTTAGCCTTCACAGGCAAGCGTTTAACCACTAAGCCATCTCTCCAGCCCAGCTTTATCCTTTTAAATAGCAACAAATGGGTTGGGGAGAATGCTCATTGGTTACAGACACTTGCTTATAAAGCTTGCCAGCCTAACTAAGTTCAATTTCCCAGTAGCCACGTTAAGCCAGATGCACTAACTGGCTCATGCATCTGGAGTTTGTTTGCAGTAGCAAAAGATCTTGATGTGCCCATATCACTCTCTCTTTTCCTTCTTCCTCCCCACCCTCCTTCTCTCTCAAATAAGTAATAAATAAATAACATTAAATAGCAACAGATGACCAATAAACCCCCAAAGAGTTTATTTCTTATTCAATATAGAAACTGACTCTTGTTTTCTTTTGCCCAAGAGTTGGACAGCTGCTTTGTAGAGCAGAGCCTGAAGGAAAGAAGATTGACCCTTGCAGTCATTTAATCAAGGATGAGCCCCTGCTGCTTCTGTTGTTGCCAATGTTCTGATATTACTGAGGCTGTAACTTCTGCTGCCAGGCCCTCATTGGTGTTTTTACTGAAGAGCAAAAAAGAAAGAAAAAACTAGTAATACATGAACAAGTTGAACCTTACATGGGTAAAAGCTAAGGAACTTTTGACTATAAATTATCCTTAAACATTTGTTAAAGGAAGGGATTTAGGGGTATGACCTGGTGGACTCTGCTGATTCAAAACACACACACACTCTGTTCATAAATGTAGGCCCATCTAACAATAGATCTGTGACAGTTCTGTGAGTGATTTATTACTGACCTGATTGTCTTCAAAGTTATGGTTAGCACTTCTCACACATGCACACTTGTTCTGGCTCACTTAGGAAGTAGGGAAAAGAGCACAGCTTAAGATCAGTCAGCATCTCTGAACATTGTTTGTCAATATTGGCCATCTGTGTTGTTCTGGTCAAAGGTACCCAAGGCAGAGGAAACCTAGTCACATTGCTTTAAGCAAATGGATTACATGGCTATAAGATTAAGTGCAGGGCAAGTTACAGGTCAAGAATTTAGCAGGAAAAAAAAACTCACAGCAATATTCCCAGGAAAATTATTTTTAATGTCCATAAGAAATATTTCCATAGTTCTTTCCTATGGTTCATTCCCACATTTCATTCTTTCCATTTGTTCCCACAGTTCTCCCTTTTTGTTTGTTGAAGAAGAAAATTGATGGGGGTTATCTTAGGTTGAGGTGGTCTGGTCAAGCTGAAGAGCTCTTGGAGGGCAGCATGGATCAGCATTACTTCTGCTTGAGTGACTCTTTGGAAGAGGCAGCAGAGACTTGTCAGGACAGGACTGTGAATCATGATCTCTTGTGGCAGCTTGTCCCAGGTGGTGCAGTTGTCACAAGGAAGTTGATGTTCAGAGGATGATCTTTTCTTCTGTTGCCAGCTAATGGTCTTTGGCTGTCAGACTACAGTATGGCTTTACCAGTCCTTCTGGGATCCAAAGAGGACCTGTGGGAGAACACACAGAAGCGAAGCCTCTGCCCCAGGTTATAAGAGGTATGGGTCCCAGCCATTGGCTGGCTCCTAGAGGAAGCTTATACAAAGCTATGTATTGGGTAAGTATTTGGTAAAAACCTCTTATTTTCTATGGTGTTTTTGCAGTTATTAATGAGGGGAATTGAGAAGAACAATATAAAAAATTCAAAGCATAAGTTGCTTTAGCAAGTTGTTCCTGTTTTGTTTATGTAATTGATTTTTGAGTAATATATGGGCTCATTCTATCATGGCTTGTCCTTAGGGGTTATAGGGAATGCCATAATATGAATTTCTTAACATTGACAAAAGGAGGTAAAAACTCTACACATGTAAGCTGGACAATTGTCTATCTTAATTTGTTTTGGGATTCTCATAACAGAAAAAAAAAACCTTTAGTAAATGTTTTCAAATGGCTTAGGCAGATTCTTTTATAAAAATATTTTATTTATTTATTTATTTATTTATTTATTTATTTACAAGCAGAGAGAGACAGACAAAAAGAGAGAGAAAAATTGAGAATGGGCATACCAGGGCCTCCAACTGCTGCAAATGAACTCCAAATGCATGCTCCACTTTGTGAATCTGGCTTTATGTCAGTAGTAGGGAATCAAACCCAGGTCATTAGGCTTCGTAGGCAAGTACATTGCCTGTCGAGCCAGCCCACAGGCATTGAGCAGAAGCAAAAATAAATCCTGAAAAAGTATCAACACAGACATGAACAAATTTAAAATGACCAAAGTAATTGATATGAGTTCCATCCATTTGCCAAAGTCCATTAGAGTGAAGACCTCTGGGGTTTACTCCCTTTGGGATGGTGGGTCCCAGTGACTGACAGTAAGAACAAGACCAAATAATTTGTTAAGCTTGGACCTGTGATGAGTGAAAATACTTTTGTAAGGCTTTTTTTCTCCTTGGTAAAAAAAAAAAAATAAATGAGAAGTTGCTGGATGAGAGACATAGCTAAGTTGTCTTCATGATGATTGTTCTCTGTAAGGTGGCCAGACCATTCTGTGTAGGATTGAATGTATTGAATAAAAACAAGGTCAGTCCTTTTATGGAGAAAGCTTTGAACAGAAGTGAAGACTGATAATAAAAAGGAATAAGAGGTATGAGCGAAGTTGGCTTGAAATAAAAATGGAGTGGCTTGGGCCACATAGTGAGAGTCTGTAAGTAAATAAAAGGTTGATTAGGAGATTGTTTAAAAGAAGAAAGGGTGACTGAAAATTCTGTCCATTGGGTAGTGGCCACTGTGATGAGAGTGCATACTCCAGTGTACTCACACTAAGTAATGGTTCCTTTACCTAATTTGTTGGCTCCACTTGAAAAGACTATTAATTCATAGGAAGCCAGAATAGGCTTGGAGAGAGAAGAAGCAGGGAGAGACTAGGGGAGGGGACAGTGGACAGGCAAGTGGAGGGACAGAATACAGTGCAGAATACAAAGGTCTAGGAGGGAAAAGGAGGATGGGGAGAGATGCACAACACTAAAGATGGCATGAATTAGTACTATATAAACATTTCTTGCTCACTAATTAAAAGGTACAACCTACACTTTTATTGAGAACTTTAATTTATGAAAATATTACAAGTTGATCATACTCCCATAGGTTTAGAGTCTTCTGTTCCCTCTATTTTGCCTCCACTTCAATGAAGGCCCTACTCAGTGGGGTTATCAGTAATCACTGTGGGGTCATGAATGCACCAGTCAGTCTCTGGTCTTGGAGGGAAGTATGCCTTCCCATTCCGTGGCTTTTATATTCTTTCTGCTCCCTTTCCCACAATTTGTGCCCTGATCCCTGGAGGGTGTATTATAAGTCCCCTTTAGAGTTGAGCTCTAGGAAGCCTCTAATTTCCTGCTTTGATAAAATTTTGTGTCTCCTTAGTGTCTCCTGCCATCTCCTTAAAGGAGGTTATCAGGCTAGCCTTGTGAGCAGCACTCATATTTGATCTTCCACTTTCTCTGTAATGTTTCCTGGGCTTTGGCAGGTGTAATGGAGATGGCTTGTCTCTTGCTAATCAGTTGGATTTCTTTTTTGTCATTCTGATGGGTATTGGTTCCCCTGGTATTCACTGCCATCTGTACAAAGCAAATTCTCTAGCCAAGAGCAAAAGCACCATGGATCAAAAGGGGTAAACAGACATTCAGAAGAATTTTTGACAGGCATAACTTCTCCTTTTAGTCAAAGAACAGTGCAAGTTTCCCTTTAGGTCTGACTTTCCAAGCCACAGACTTCTGAATTGGTTCTGAGTACCAGGCATGAATTCCTTCCCACTGGATGGACCTCATATCCAATCAGAGAACAGTTGGTTAGCCCCATAACCCATATGCCACTATTGCACCAGTGGGTACACCTTGCCTGGCTGGTTGCTTCTGTAGCTTGCAGGATCTATTGCTTAGTCACTCTGCTAGTGACTTTTATCCCCAGCAGCTTGGATAGGGCTTTCCAGCCCTATCATAGCTTGCTGGCAGGGAGCTGGCTTCCATCACAGTGCAGCTTGATTTCTCAATGTTCTGTGACCCCAGCCTGTGGTGTCTTTAGCAATAGAGTCTCACCATTTAGTTATGGTAGGTAACAGTCCTTTGGCAATGGCCTACATTGTTTTGGGTTCCTCATGGAGCCCTCTGACCAAAAGCTAAGAGGTAGCCCAAGTCTGGCACTGGGATTTAACGGTTACAGCATATGGTTTTAGGGTAAAACTTTCTCCTTCCCTGAAAAGTGATGTCCAAACTATTCCCTCCTTCTCTCTATTTCTCTCTTTTTAAGAGAGTTATATCTTTTAATGAGCATACAAAGAGGTGAGTTTCTATGGTAATGTTTCATGCTATTATTAGTTTTGTGTATATTCCCCCTCCCCTCACTTCCTTATCCTTATCCCACCAGACACTTTACCTACTGTATTTTGTCCCTCTACTTGACACTTGACTGTCTCCTATCCCCTCTTCTTTCTTTTATTTTCTTTTTTTTTAATGTAGGGTCTCACTCTAGCCCAGGTTGTCCTGGAATTCCTATGTAGTTTCAGGGTGACCTCAAACTCAGCAATCCTCCTACCTCTGCCTCCTGAGTGCTGGGATTAAAGGCATGTGCCACCACACCCAATTACCTATCCCCTCTTCTGATCCTTCACTGTTTCTCCTCCCTTTAAGCCTCATTCTAGTTTCCTGACTGGTACTACTGATCCTTACTACAACTTATAAACAAATCAAACTACTCCATGTTAGGATCTGCATCTGAGAGTGAACATGTAGCATTTGTCTTTTTGAGTCTGGGTAACTTCACTTAGTATTTTTTCCATGTTTATAGATTTCTTGCAAATTTTACTTCTCCATAGTGTGGAGTAGAACTCTATTGTATATGTACCACATCTTCATTAATAATTTATCAGTTGATGAGCATCTGGGCTGATTCCATTTCCTACATATTGTGAATTGAGCAGCAGCAAACATGGCTCAGCAAGCATCTCTCTAGTAAAGAGTAGTCTGGGTATATACCCAGGAATGGGTCACACAATGTCAGACATAGGCAGGGCTCTGGGTTAAAGCAAACCTAAGCTGTCTGCCACAAAGTCCCCAGGCTCTGGAGGGGTAGCAGCAGCCTGAACCACCAGTCATATCTTGGGGATGGACCAGCAGGGAGCTCCTTCCCCCATTCTCCGGGGTTGCAGTGAGCCAGGATCCTCCCCCCATTCTTGGCCGTCGCAGTGAGCCTGGACCCCTGGACAAAAATCTCAGACCCGAGATTGGTAGGAAGTAAGGCCACTCCCTCTCCTAGCACTGGATACCTGAATTTTCAGATAAGACTTAGGTTTTGCCCATAACCCTATGGCCTTTGGAAACTAGGGAAACTCCTTATATGGTATCAGCCAGCACCTTTGCATACCTTCCCTTGCCTATGTGCTGGAATGAATGTCCCCATATTAGGCATAGGCTAGCAACCTTTAAACCCACTAATCCCCTTAGGACCGTCTTCCTGCCCTCTGATGCTTATAAATTCATTTCCCTGACAATAAACCAAGAGCTGTTCACCAAAACTGACTCCTGGGAGTGATTCTTTCTCTCCTCTTGTACGCACAACCTTGGTCTCCACAGTTGCCTGGGATGCCTTCCAGGGAACCTCAGCAGGCCCGGAGGACACAGGAACCCACAACACACTAGATCTGTTTTTGGTTTTGTGAGAAACCTCTATATTTATTTCCATAGTGGCTGCATAAATTTTCACTCCCACCAACAGTAGATGAGGATTCCTCTTTTTTCACATGTTTACCTGCATTATTTGATTTTTTTTTAATGCTCACCTTTCTGAATGGAGTGAAATGGAATCTCATCTTACTCTTAATTTGCATTTCCCTGATGGCTAAAGATGTTGAACATCTTTTTCCATGTTTATTACCATTTGTATTTATTCATTTGAGAACTCTCCGTTCAGTTCCATGCTCCATTTTTTGAGAGTATTAATGGATTTTTAATGGCTTAGTTTTTGAGTTCTTTGTATCTTCTAGATATTAAATTTCTGTCAGATGTATAGCTGGTGAAGATATTCTTCCATTTGGTAGGTTTCCAGTTGACTCTTTTGGTGGTTTAATTAGCTGTACAAAAGTTTTTTAGTTTCATGAGGTTGTTTGTCTTATTACCTGAGCGACTAGAATCTTATTCAGAAAGTCTCTCCCTATGCCTATATTTTGGAGTGCTCTCTCTACCTTTTCTTGAAGTTGTTTCATAGTTTCTGGTCTTATATTGGGTCCTTGATCCATTTGGAGTTAATTTTTGTGCAGGGTGAAATAAGGAGGTTTAGGTTAAGTCTTCCATATGTAGTTTTCCAGTTTCTTCAGCACAATTTGTTTAAACATGCTGTCTTTTTTCTGGTTTGTGTTTTTGGCATCTTTGTCAAAGATCACAGGTTGCTATAGTTACTAAAATGGATCTTCTATTCTGTTCCACTGATTGATGTGTCTGTTTTCTGCCAATACCATGCTGTTTTTATTATTTTGGCTTTGTAATATATCTTGAAATCAGATATGGTGATACCACCAGTAGTATTCTTTTTGTTGAGGACATATTTGGTTATCTGAGGCCTTTTGTACTTCCATATGAGTTTTGAGATTATTTTTTTCTATTTCTGCAAAGAATACTCTGAAAATTTGGTTTGAATTGCATTGAATCTGTATATTGTTTACCGTAGGATGGCCATTTTCACAACATTAATTCTTCTGACCCATGAGCATGGGAAGTCTTTCCATCTTCTTGTGTCTTTCTCAATTTCTTCCATCAGTTTTTAGTGTTTTCAGTGCAGAGATCTTCACTTACATGCTTAGATATATTCCAAGACATTTAATTTTGGGGGGCTATTGTAAATATGACTTATGCCCTGATTTCTTTCTCTATATGTTAGTCATTGGTATATATGGTGGCTACTCATATTTTTGTGCTTATTTTATCTCCTGGTACTTTGCTGAAAAAGTTTATGAGCTATAGGAGATTTTTGTGGAGTCTTTTGGGTCACTTATGAAAATAACCATACCAACTGAAAAGAAGGCTAGTTTGATTTTTTCCTCTCTGATTTGTCTCCCTTTTACTTTTTTGTCATGTCTTATTATTAAAGCTGAGACTTAAGCATTATGTGGGGAGAGCAGACACTCCTGTATTGTTCCAGACTTTATTTGGAATGCTTCAAGATTTTCCCAATTTAGTATGGCATGATGGGCTTTAGGTCTGTTGTATATAGCCTTTGTGATGTTGAGGTGTGATCCCTCCATCTCTCTTCTCTCCAGGGTTTTTGTCATGATGGGCTGTTATATTTCATTAAAGATCTTATCTAAAGCTATTGAAATGACTATGTAATTTTTGTCCTTAAGTCTATTTTTGTGATGTATTACATTTATTGATTTCCAAATGTTAAAACAGCCCTGCATCCCTGGGATGAAACCTACTTGACAAAGGTAGATGATACTTTTGATGTGTTCTTGGATTCAGATTTCAAAAATTTTATTGAGAAGTTTTGCATCTAAATTTATCAGGGATATTGTTCTATAATTTTCTTCCCTCCTTGTGTCTCTGTCTAGTTTTGGTATTAGTGCAGTGCTGGCTTCATTTAAGGAGTTGAGAATTCCTTTCTTTTCAATTTTATTAATTTGCTTGAGATGCCATGGTTTCAGTTCATCTATAAAGATTTGGTAGAATTTGGCAGTGAATGTATCCAGGCCTAGATTGTGTTTGGTTGGGAGGCTTTTAATTACTCCTTCAATCTCTTTATATGTTATAATTCTATTCAGGTAATTTATCTGTTCTGGATTTAGCTTTCTTAGGTAATATCAGTCAAGAAATTCATCCATTTCTTTCAGCTTTTCCAATTTTTCAAAATAGAGGTTTCTGGAATATGCCCTTAGCGTTCTCCAAGTTTCATTGGTGTCTGTTATAACATCTACTTTTCCATCTCTAATCCTGTGGATTAGAGTTTTCTATCATTTTCTTTTGATCAATTTGGCCAGGAGTTTATCAAACTTATTCATATTTTCTGAAGAAGAACCAGCTATTCATTTTAAAATCTTTTTTTTTTCATTTCTAATTCTTTGATTTCCACCCTGGTCTTGATTATTACTTTCCATCTGGAACTTTTGGGTTGGATAGTTCTTGTTCTTCCAAAGCCTTCAGATTTGTGATCTATTTTTGTAATGTAGTCATTTAGAGTTGCAAACTCCCCTCTTAGGACTTCCTTCTTTGTGTCCTATAAATTTTAGTTTGTCGTATTTTCATTGTCATTCAGTTCTTGGAATTTTTTTTTTATTTTCTTCTTCATTTCTTCAACAACCCATTCATTCCTCAAAGTGAGTTGTTAACTCTCCAGGAATTTGTGTATTTTTTGTTGTTTCTCTTGCTGATTTCTAGATTGTACTGTGGTCATATGCAGTAAATTTGTGGAGACTTACTTCGTGTTCTAATATATGATCTACTTAAGAAGAGGTTCTATGCGCTGCTGAGAAGAATGTGTATTCTGTAGAGTTTGGGTAGCAAGTTCTGTAGATGACTGGCAAGTCCATTTGATCTTTGGTGTTGTTTAGCTCTATTGTTTCTGTATTTGCTTTCTGTTTAGATGATCTGTCCATTGATGATAGTAGGGTATTAAATTGCCCACTATCATTGTATTAGAATTTATTTATGATTTAATGTCTAGTAGATTTTGCTTTATAAAATTTGATGCGCCTGTGTTTGGTACATCTGTGACTATGATTGTGATATCCAATCCGTGTCTCTAGCCATATTGTTCTTTTGATGAGTATAAAATGATCTGCTCTATCTCTTTTGATTACTTTTGATTTTGTCATATAACAACACTACAGCCATATCTACCTGTTTCCTATTACCATTTGCTTGGAATATCTTTGTCCATCCTTTTACCCTAAAGTGGTGTCCATCTTTAGTAGTAGGGTGGGTTTCTTGAATATAGAAAATGAATGGATCCAATTTTCTGATCCATCCTGTTAACATGTTTCTTTTGATTGAGGAGTTGAGTCCACTGATATTCAGAGTTATAATTGAGAGGTGTGATTTAATTCCTATCAATTTGAAGACTGTGGAGCTTAATGTTTTCTTTATTGTCATTTGCTTCAACAACTGTTTATAACTTGTTGATTATGTTTATTCTTCTCTTTAGTGCAAAGTGTCTGTCCAGTATTCTCTGTAGAGATGGCTTAGTGCTTATATATTCATATAGCTAGATTTTACCATGCAAAGCGTTTCTCTCCTTTGATTATGAGGGATAATTTTGCTAGGTATAGTAGTTTGGGTTGGCAGCCATGGCCTTTCAAAACTTTAAATACCACATTCCAAGCCCTTCTGGCTTTTAGGGTTTCCATTGCAAAATTGGACGTAATTCTTATAGGCTTGATTTTGTAATTGATGAGCTGTTTATCTCTTGCAGCTTTTAGTACTCTCTCCTTGTTTTCTGTGTTTAGTGCTTTAACTACAATGTGGTATGGGAGGTTTCTTCTTTGGGCCTGTATATTTGATGTTCTCTGTTCCTCCTGTACCTGGATGGACCTCTCTTTCATAATATTTAAAAGTTTTTATTCTATAATTTTATTGAAGATATTCTTCATGCTCTTGGTCTTTAGTTCTTCTACTTCTTGTATACCCATAATTTAAATGATTGGTCTTTTAAGCTGTCTCACATTGCCCTCATATTGTGTTCACATTTTTTTGAACTTGACATTGATTTTTATTTATTTCCTCTATCTTGTCCTTAAGCCTTCATAGTCTGTCCTCACATGTTGGTGAGCCTTTCTTGGGAGTCTTTTAATTATTTCAATTTCTATTTCCATTAGGTTTTTTCTTTAGCATCTCCATCCTCTTTTTTTTTTTTTTTTTTTTTTTTGGATTTTCGAGGTAGGGTCTCACTCTAGCTCAGGCTAACCTGGAATTCACTATGTAGTCTCAGGGTAGCCTCAAACTCACAGCCATCCTCCTACCTCTGCCTCCCAAGTACTGGGATTAAAGGTATGCACCACCATGCCCAGCTTAGCATCTCCATCTCCTTATCCATTTTCATTTTCATTTCTTGGTTGACTTTCTTATTGAATTTCATTGGCTTTTGTGTGCTCTCTTGGAATTTATTCATAAATTTGATCTTTTCTTTTTTGAGTTTATTTCATTGTCTATTGAGGATTTCTAGTTGATTCTTTTCCATTTCATCCAGCCATTTGCTCATGGCCTCATTAAGTTCATTGAATGTGCTTGACATAATCGCATTTTGGAATTTTTTTTTTTTTTAGTATTTGTATTTATTTATTAGAGAGAGAAAAAGGGAGGGAGAGAGAGAGAAATTGTGTGTGCCAAGGCCTCCAGCCATTGCAAATGAACTCCAGATGCATGCACCACCTTGTGCATCTGGCTTACATGAGTCCTGGGGGAATCAAATCAAGGTCCTTTGGCTTTGCAGGTGAGTGACTTAACCACTAAGCCATATCTCCAGCGCTGGAATTTTTTTTTTTTTTCTGGAGTTTCCTCTAAGTAGTTTTTGTTGGAGTTTTCCACTATGGGATTAGGCATTCTTGGTAGTGGTGTCTTGCTTTGGTTTCTTGTGTTACTTGTTTTGTGCTGGGGTTTACTCATCTGGAGATAATACCTTTGTCTTGCTAAGAATGCAGCAACAACAGCTCTAGAGGGGAATATAGTGGCCTGGTCAGCCTTGATCTGTGTGGACATAGGTAGGCAATCTATTCATGGATCTAGGCTATGCATATTGGAAGATGAACAACCTACTCCCACTCTGTGGGTTGGCAGTCTCCATGGGAGTCTGGGCTGGGTGCCTTGGGGAGTGGGACCAGTGCCACCAGTCTAGTCTACTCAAGGTGGGCGCTGGCATGTGGCAGGGGAGTGAGGACAGCATCAAATGGGTCTGATGTTCAATACTCCCCAATCCTTGTGGGCATGGGCCTACAATCATCATGACTAAATGGGTGTTGGCGGAGGACTCACCTGGACTCTGGGTGGCCTACTCAGTGCCCAGGCAGTCTCCCCATTGATTTGGGCTGGGGAGTGGGATCATCTCATGTGTTCCTACGCAGGACACTACAGGTAGGCAGGCCGGGGAGTGAGGTTATCACCAAATGGGTTTGATCCCTAATCTGTGTGTTTGAGTGGGGTCATACCCACAGGATTGTTAAATGTGTTTTTGTGTGTGAATGTGTGAATTGAACCTAGGTCTCCCTATAACCTCAAAAAGAGAAAGAAAGAGATAGTCTAGGCAGAAGTACACTGGGTAGAAAAAGCATAGGTTGTTATTGTTAAATCCCAGTGCTTGAGACAGGTCATCCCTCCTCCTTAGTGAGCTGTTAGTCAAGGAGACCTATGAGGCCCCCAAAACAATGCAGACCATTGCCGAAGTGCTTGATTATCCCCAAGAACAAAATTGTAAGACCCTATTTCTGAAGTCATCACAGGCTAAGGTCATAGGACATTGAGAATCAAGCTGTAACTGAGGTGGAAGCCTGCTGGCTGGCTGTCATAAGGCTGGAAAGCATTATGTGAACTGCTGTGGAATAAAAGTCATCAACAGGAGCTGGAGAGATTACTAAGTGGTTAAGGAACTTGTCTACAAAGCCTCCTTACCTGGGTTTGATTTCCAAGTACCCATGTAAGCCAGATGCACAAAGTTTCACATGCATCTGTAGTTTGTTTGTGGTGGCTAGAGGCCCTGGTGTGCCCATATTCCTTATCTGTCTATCATCTATCTATCTATCTATCTATCTATCTATCTATCTATCTATCTATCTATATCTCTATGCTTGCATAAATAAATACATTTTTTTAACATCACTAACAGAGTGAACAAACAGTGGATCCTATAAGCAACAATAGCAAGTAGCCAGGCAATATTTACCCATTGGGGAAATAGTTGCACATAAGTTGTGTGGGGAGGGGGCGGGTAATCAACTGCTCTCTGATTGAATATGAAGACACCAGGATAGTATTGTGAGAAAAACCCAGATAACTTAAATTTCTCAAGTTATATATGTCAACTAAGAGGAAAGGCCTACAAAGCAAAATATGTTTTGCATTACAAACAAAAAGAAACTTTGCTGTGACATTAAAAAGTCAAAAGTCAAAGTCACAAAATAAAAAAGAAAAAGAAAAGAAAACACATCTTCATTCCCCAGCCCTGATGAATACTGACTTGCCAGGCACCATGTAAAGAACATTTGATGCCTTAGACAAGGTCCTAGGGAAGGGACATTTAAATTTAAGTTGCAAGCTAAAGGGTTTGTAAGAATTCCAAGAAGGGGGTTCTCAACTTTGAAACTGTTGATATTTTGGACCAGGTAATTATTTAAGAACTTGCTTTTGCCTCATAGGATGAAGGCCAGTATCCTGTCCTCTGATTCTAGATGCCACTTGCACGTACTTGCTCCAACTTGGGAGGCAACCAAAAATATCTCTAGACCTTGCTCAACATTAGTTGAGGGGCACAGTTTTCCCCATTTTTGTCTGGAGGAGGGGTGGCCTTCTAGTAAAAGGAAGTAGAATGGATTTAGACTATAAATAGCATAACTCTTCAGAAGCATCTAATCACACAAAGAAGCTATGACCCAGGAGGCTCTATGACTTACACCTCTTGAAGTACTTGAGATCACCAACATGTTTAGGGTTCATTTCCAGTGGTAAGAAGCAACATTGAATCTAAGTGGTAGACTAAATCTGAAACAGTAGGGAGTGTGGTCTTGTTTAACATTTCTCAAGTAACACTAAAATTTAGGCCTAGGATGCTAGAGAGATGGCTCACCAGTTAAAGGTGCTCACTTGTAAAGCCTGGTAGCCAAGGTTCCATTCCCCAGTATCCACATAAAGCCAGATTCACAAAGGGGCACATGCATCTGGAGTTCATTTGCAGTGGCAGAAGGCCCTGTCAAGCCCATATTCTCTCTCTCTCTGCCTCTATATTTCTGTCTCTCTGAAATAAGTAAATAAATTCTTTTTAAAAATATAGGCCTTGGTGACTACTAATTCCCCTATAGCGGTAGCAGTCTGTATACATATGTGTGCCCACGTGTAGCAGAAATGTTAGCTGGCATTGCCACTCCTCACTGTGACAAGTCTGCAGACTTGGCCTGATTCGGGGACAGTCCACTGTGAGAGGAGGTGGGTAAATCTGGATGTGAGACTTGAGAATTGTCTGCTATAAACTTTGCAGCTCATCAGCAAAGCTATTGGCTTAGTATTGTGTTTACACACAGTCAACAGTAAAATAATACAATAAAAGCATTATCTTTTAAGTTCACAATTTATGGTAAATTTCTCCTGGTGCTGGGGACACATGGTATTTTCTATTGAAAGTACATAGCACATTGATGCTGGCTGTCATGGAGAATATAGGTAGGGCAGAGGCCAGGCTCACTGTGAGAAGCATAGTTTTAGATCCTGTTGGGATCTGGCCAAGAAACAAACACTTCCTCTAAGCAGCCTTGTGACCTTACCTTCAACCCCAGCTACCATTGCACTATTCTTGGGCCTTTTACAGATCACCTGATCTGAACTTTGGAAGCACTCCATAGTGTTGATGAGAAAGGAGTCCTCCCATGAGTTCTCAGTCTTCAAAGAATATAACTAAGACTTGTGTCCTCTTGCACCTACTAATGTTTTTGTCAGTCTAGTATGTGAGGCACTAAGCAGTGGATCCAAGAGGGAAGAAGAGAAAAATCTCCTCCCCACAGTTGTTTTATGTGTTCCTTCAGCATTTATCTTTTCAATATGTTTACTGGCTTCTAACATTTGGTTATTTATTTTGCAGAATCATTTGAGATTTAGCCATAGCTACCATGATATTTCACTGTGAAATACTTCAGCAATACTATCCTAAGAATAAAAGCTTTTACCTATACAACTATATAATATTACCTATATAACTGCAATTATCACACTTCAAAAGTTAACACTGAAATAATATGTTAATTAATACCTTGCTATTGAAAGTGTGGTCCCAGTGCTAGAACCATCACCATCACCTGTGGGAACTAAGGTAAGGGGATGGAAGGGGCAGCAATCTGTGCTTTAGCAAACTTTCGGGGAATTCTGATGCATGTTGGCATTTCAGAGCCACAGGTCTACCTTAAAAGGAAGTGAAGAGATTTGAAAACTAAACACAATGTGATACTTGACTGATCTAGAATTATTTGTCAATATTTTGTTTTCTATTGCTCTAATATTTAAATTTTTTATTAGTGTGTTTATGTGTAGGCATGCCAGGTCCTCTTGCTGCTGCAAATGAATGTCAGACATTTGTACAACTTTTTGTGTGCCAGCTTGCATGAACAACTTGGGAATTGAACCCTGGATAGCAGGCTGGCTTTGCCAGCAAATGCCTTTAACTGCTGAGATGTTCCCAGCCATTTTTGAAGAACTGAAGCCAGTTGACTTGCAAATTGTCTCTCAATTTGAATGTGGCTGAGTGTTTAAATTCAGATGAGCTGTTTTGGGCAGGAATACAGTAAGGTAATACTATGACCTTCTCAGAGCAGAATGCCAAGGAGCACCTGTTTTTATTGCTGCTCAATGCCTGTGTTCTTCTGTTTATCTCATCCAAATTGGTGAGATGGCCAAAGGTGGGACAAATGGGCTTCACCTGTATCACTCTTCTCCTTAATGCTATAGAAGCAGAACAAGTTGGGCACTGGAAAGCTGATGTCCCTTAGACAACTTTCCCCATCTCTCTCCCTAATTCAAACTCCAGTGACACACAGTAGTCAGAGCCATGTCTGTGAAAATGGTTTCCATACAAAAGATGAGTCATTGATTTGCCTCAGAAATGAAAAGAAGACTGGATCAGACTGTGTTGTCAAAAATACCTCATAGAGGATGCTAAACCAAAAATCAGACGAATAAGGTAGAACCAGTAGATAAATACCAGTGAAGTTATGAGGAGCCTACAAAAGTCCTTTTGAAGATAAATATGACAACATGGTTGAAATGCTTCCAGAAACTGTCACCCAATTCAGTGAATGGCCTTAATTTACCATCAAAGGGAATCTCAAAATGGAGTGAGAATCTGTCAAAGGACAGATTTCACAGAGAGAACTGATGGAGAGTACTGGCTAGAGATCAAAATTAAGAACACATGATTTTTGTGGTGAATGAAGCATTAAAGTAGAGTAATCTGAAAACTCAATGCTCCTGCACAGTTCCAAGGAAAACAAGTGGAGAGAGAGCACTCCTTCAACATCATCAAGCCGGGATGAACGGAGCCGGTGGAAGTTGCATCACTCAAGTTCTATCCTTCGAATTCAATTGTCATTGGGAATCTCAATGTAGAAACTATAAAAATTCTGCCCTTGAAACTGATCAGCCTGCACATGGGCCTGCCATGAGTGGCAGGAGGTGAAGGCATCCCTGATGGTGGGCACGTGGGTTTGGTCTGTGTACTAGAGGCTGATCTGGAGCAGTCTGCCAAGCCCAGGTCATTGGGAGAGCCGCTTTCCCACAAAGCCAGATACTCTTGGAATCTACCCTCCCCCTACAGTCTAGGCGTCTAAGTGTGATGGATTCCAGACTCTAGCCTAGCAGGAACACACAGCTGTCCTATGCTGGGCACTGAAAATCCCCAGCTTTATCTGACACATTGTTATTAAGGGCCACAATGGAAAGAAAACTATAAAAAAAGAATAAAGTGTATGCTCAGCTGCTAAGATTCAGAGGACTTTTTGTAACAGTCACCAAACAGGGGCCAAGAAACCTACCTTCTACACTCCATCACCCTGGGTCCCTCTAGCCCTTGGTACCTGAGCTTTCCTAAACCATCTGAGCCCCTCTAGCTTTTAGTAACCCTCTATCCTGAACCATCTGGACTCTCTAGCCCTCAGAGCCCCAGGCATTCTGAACCACCTGGTACCTTGAGCTTGCACATGCTTCCACATCTTTTTCCCCTGCCTTTCCATCTTTATTGGCTCACTTTTGGTGAGATACCCTCTCCTTCCTCAATCCCACCTCTCTAGTGCTATCTAACTCTGCTTTAGCAATGGCATGTCTATCTCATTAACTAAATGACAAGTTCCTTGTAGGCAGAGAGACTCTGTCTATATCTCTTGAAATTTTAACATCTGGTCTTCTTCTGGTGTAAGGTGACAGTAATAATGATTGGGGGGGGGTTGTCTTATGATTCCTCAGGCCCTACTCCAAGTCCCTTCCATTGACTTGGTTATCATATCAGCATTATGAGATAGGGATTGCTATTACTTTCATTTTATAAGAAAATGGGGCACAAATTGCTTAAGTTGCTTGTCCATCATCACACAGCTAGAAAACAATGGAAACATAATTTGAACACAGCCAGATTGACTCTACCAACCATGCTCTTCAACCCTAAGCTACATTGCTTTTAATGAACACCAGACAGAGACTAGATGAACAGATGTGATACCTGTAAGGGTGGATGGATGAGTGCATGGGTCTCTATCCAGCTAAAGAATGCTAAGGCCTAAGAGGAAATCTCACACTGTAGGCTTCTGCAAAGCAAGACCCAATTAAGGGTACAATTTCAAGCACACACTATATCTCATTAAAGCAGTAATCTTTATCTTGTGAACACAGGAAAGCAAACAGTGAGGACCATAGGAAGAACATGGGCTTTGCAATCAGGACTGGGTTTAAATCAAGGCCCTGCTACTTTCCAACTAATACAGTTTGAAGTCAGTGACTTTGTCTAATAATGTCCACTTCCACTATGCAGGATGAATAGAGGTCTAGCCCTAAGCACATATCATTAAATGTTAGTTTTTTTTTCCCTGACCCAAATAAATTAGTATACCACATATCTTAAGTGGAAGAATGTCAAGAAATACCTTTCAGAGCAGGTTCATGAAGACAGAAGCAGAACATGCTTGAGGTTCCTACTCCCTCTGGAAATGAAGCTTTCTGTTTGGAAAGAGGGACAGACTCATAGCCTTCTTAACTCTATAATTCTGTAAATGCTGGAATTGGAAAGAAACTCACATTTCAGCTTAAAAATCTGCCTGTGACCAGGTGTGGTGGCATGCACCTTTAATCCCAGCACTCAGGAGGCAGAGGTAGGAGGATTGCCAAGAGTTCAAGGCCACCCTGAGACTACAGAGTGAATTCCAGGTCAGCCTAAACTAGAGTGAGACCCTACCTTGAAAAACCAAAAACAGGGCTGGAGAAATGGCTTAGCAGTTAAGCACTTGCCTGTGAAGCCTAAGGACCCTGGTTCGAGGCTCGATTCCCCAGGACCCACGTTAGCCAGATGCACAAGGGGGCGCACGCATCTGGAGTTCGTTTACAGAGGCTGGAAGCTCTGGCGCGCCCATTCTCTCTCTCTCTCTCTCTGCCTCCTTCTCTCTGTCGCTCTCAAATAAATAAATAAACAAAAAAATTAAAAAAAAAAAAAGAAAAACCAAAAACAATCTGCCTGTGTATGAATGTGTTACCCTTAAAGACAGTGTTTGATATTTATATCTTAATATTTTTCAGCAGATATTTAAGGTAATTAAAGCCCATTACAACACACAAAAACATCAGTCCATACTCAACATCTCAGGAGGCCTTTCTCCTCCTCTCTCTTTTTCATGATGAAGATTGAACTTGTGCCTCACCCATATTAGGTAGGTGTTCTACCACTGGCTATATCCCCAGATAGGATTTCACCAAGTTGCCTAGGCTGGTCTTAAACTTGCTCTGCAGCCCACACAGGCCTTAAACATACAATCCTCCTGCCTTAGACTCCTGAGTACCTGGGATAATAGACCTGTCCACCTGACCTGGTATGGATCTTTCTTAATTTCTTCCTATTTATTCTTCCCTGACAAACACAAATAGGTTGACTAAACTTCTCAGCATTCTGTGTTTTCACATGACTATCCTGACCCTGATTCATGTCCACTGCACAATACTTGATGGAAAGGACATGGCTCAAGTTCTTTAACAATACTGTAAGAACACTGACACACTCATAGTACACATAATTGAAACATTTACTAAAAATCTTTGCACACACATCTTTGACTTCTCTTTCTATTATTTTTTATGTTTAACTTCCTGAAATAACAATTTTCAGCATAATGATAGACATTGTTTTGTTTTCTGTGTTTTTTTTTAAATAGAGTCTCATGTAGCTCAGAGTGATCTTGGGTTTGCTTTGTAGCCACACTGTCTTTGAACTCCTCATCCTCCTGCCTCCACTTCCTGAGTTACAATCTGCACCACTACACCCAGCTTTAGGCATTTTTTTTTATTTTGAAACATGTTGCCAAACTCCCTCTCAAGGAGTTGTTTCATCAATACTGCAGGAAACTGATCCCACACCATCTCTCACATTGAGTATAGATACTGTTTTTTGCCTTGGTGGAGGAAAAAATTTCCTTTTTTAGTATGTATTTCTTTAACTGCTAGTGAATTGCTGTGGTGGTTTGAATCAGATGTCCCCCATAAACTCATGTGTTCTGAATGTTTGATCCCCAGCTAATGACAATTCTGGGAGGTGAAGTCTTGCTAGAGGAGGTGCGTCGTTGGGGGCAGCTTAGAGATGTTATAGCCAGCTTCCACTTACCAGAGAAGGCTCATTCTTCTGCTGCTGTTTTCTATCTGCTGTGACACAGGTAATGTCCAGCCTCTGCTCATGCCATGCTTTTTCTTGCCACTATGAAGCTTCCCCTCAAGACTATAAGCCAAAATAAAATTTTTCATCCTATCAGCTGCCTTTGGTTATGTACTTTATCCCAGCAATAAGAAGGTGACCATAACAACTGTACATATTAAAATGTTTATGGACTGTAGTTTTTTAACTTCTAGTTCCTATTCTTAGCACACTTTCCCATCAGTATGTAAAGGCCCACAGTGTTCACTGAGTATTTGTTAAACCTCAACTCATGGCTGCTTCGGTTTTTTTCCCTGGACGACAAGTCCTGAATGCTAACTCTGCCAAGAGCTAACTAACTTTGGGGAAATCAAGTCCTTGGAATCTAAAAATGCTGATCTTACTCAGACTCTTAGTAGGCCTCACATCATGCATCCATTCCCTCAGCCACATATTTTAGAGAGAAGAGCTGCCATTGCAACAACAATTTTAGAGGAGAGAAGAGCTGCCATGCAACAGTTTTAGAGGGAAGAGCTGTCATGTAACAATTTGCTGGGGAACAGACCAGTTTTCTCCCTGGTGTGACTGAGATGAACTATATTGAGGCAGGAGAGTAGGGAAAAGAATGAGATCAGAAAGGTCTTACACAAAGGCTGCAAAATTAGTATATCAGTAAAATCTATTGGCAGTGAGGAAGGCTGGAACCCTTGCATGAGGCCTACTGGGAGTAGCAGGGGTCACTGGCACAGGTGCAGAGGCACTGCCAGGTATCTCTGAAGGTGACCTATATCTCACTATAATACAAAATGCATGCTCACACATGAAGTTTTATATAGAATTACATGTAACAGAATATAAATGAGAAAGTCTATCCTATGAAAATGACCCAAGGCTCAGGAATATGACATATAAGCCCATCCTTTGTATAGTCTGATTTTTGAGCTTCTAAGATTTTCTCTGTTCCTACCTGTTCCTTCCCTTGTAAGTGTATTGTTAGTAAATCCTCTTGCTTTGCTTGTTGTTCACATGTCTGTCCAAATCCTGCTTCTGAGACATAAGAACCTGCAGTTCCTGTAGACATGGCCACAAAATCCTGGCATCTGCTGATTTCAATATGATTGACCAACTCTAACATCTGCCAATCACCTTGCACATCCCAAAGCAATCTAGAGCTCTTTTATATTTTATGCAATATTTAAGAAAAGTAAAAGTATTTTCTGTCAAAATTCCCTTAGATTCATATTTTAAGAAGCCTTGGACAATCCATACCACACAGAAAGTTCCTAAAAGAAACATATCTAATTATTCTTTAAATGGGTATAATTTAACATATTGTAGGTAGCTAGTTAGAAATTAGCAGGCTTGAGGTCATCAGTGATGGACTCTTCTCTCATAGCCACCTCATAAGGACATGGTAACTAATTTTTTTTTATTAAGTAGAAACTTTGTATGGATATATCGTGTATTTGGTACCATCATTTCCCTCCTCCCTGTCCCCACTCCACTGAGGAAACCCCCTAGTGGGATTTCTGGTATTAACCATTGAGTTATGGCTTATGAATGGTGAGAGCAGCAGTCAGCCATTGTGTGTTTGGGGGGGTGCCTCTGGATACTCCCTCCTGCCTTGTGGCTCTTACATTCTTTCTGCCCCATCTTCTACAAAATTCCCTGAGCTGTGATGGGTGTGCTTTAAGCCTACTTTAGTATTAAGCTTTCAGCAGCTTCTGGCTTTCTGTTTTTACGCATTTTGAGTGTCCTCAGGGTCTATCTCCATGGCACAGGTTGTCAGGCTTGCTGTGGAAGACACACTCTTGCTCATCTTGCCAATTCCTCTGTGGTTTCACTTGGACCCTAGCTGCTATGCTAGGGGTAGTTAATTTCCTGCCAAGAAGTTATCTATCTATTCTTGTTTTGTTGATAGATTTTGGTTACTAACAGCATGAACCTGCAGTGGGTCTGCAAAGCTACAAAATCAACCAGCCAGGCAAGAAGTACACACAGGTACAATAGCAGTACATAGGCTGTGGGAATAATCAACTCTTCTATGATTAAATATAAGGTCTGTTCAGTGGGAGGGAATTCATACTGGATACTGAGAATCAAGTCAGAAACATATGACTTGGAAGGTCTTAGACACTAAAGGGAAGCTTCCACTGTTCTTTGGCCAAAAGAAGAGGTTATGCCTATCAAAAAACTTCCAAATGTCCATGTTTATTCACTTTAATTCATTATAGTCTTGCTCTTGGCTAGAGAATCTGCTTTTAAAGGATGGCAGCAGATACTTGGAAGACCCAAGACCCATCAGTGCAACAAGAAAAGAAAGCTGAGTGCCAAGCATGAGATGTCATCTCTACTATATCTTCCAGGGCCCAGTAAACATTATATAGAATGTGGAGGATTAAGTGTGAGTGTTGCCCTTACTGCTAGCCTGGGAATGCCCCACTCTAGAGAGATGATAGAAGACACTGAGGAAACTCAAAACTCATCAAAGGCAAAATATCAGAGGCTGCTGAGAGTTCAACACTAAAGGATCCCTCCAAGCCTTAGGGAATATTGTGGAGAAGGGTGTGGAAAGAACGTAAGAGCCATGGGGTGGGAAAGTGTACTCTGAGGCTTTGTGCCCCATAGAGACTGACTGGTACATTCATGACCCCACAGTGAATACAGATAAACCTATTGAGGAGGGCCCTTAGTGGAATGGGGGCAAGGGAGAGGAACCTAAGTGTATTAACCAATGGGAATATGACAAATATGCAATATGCTCATACAATAAAATTTTCAATTAACAAAAAAGAAGTAGGGCTAGAGGGATCTCTTAATGGTTAAGGTGCTTGCCTATGAAGCCAAAGCACCCAGGTTCAATTTCCTAGTACATAAGCCAGATGCAAAAGGTGGTGCATGCATCAGGAGTTTACAGTGGCTAGAGGCCCTTGCATACCTATTTTTTCTCTCTCTCTCTCAAATAAATAAATAAATGAAAAAAATTAAAAATATTTTTTAAAAGAATATGACTTGACCTTTATCAACACAATGAGGTCTGAGTTATGTCTCTAGCCTTGGGTGGAGACACAAAGAACAAACAAATAATCTAATGGGTCTGTCAATCACCTGGATAGGAAAATGTTTTTCCAGAAATCTTTTAGAGACTTTAGAAACTAGTAAAGCTTACCAGAGCCTGTTGGTTGGGACAGTGGTCTCTCTAGCTATTGTCTATGCTCCTGCCGTGAGAGTGTTTCCCTTCACAATGGCCTCTGCCCACTGCCCACTTCTGTAATCAATTCTGCCTATCTCCTATTCTATAGTCTATGACTTGTCTGCATTCATTCCACAGAAATTGCAAGGAGCAGGAAGTTGAGAAGAGTGAGATCCCATGACAATATGACCTATAACTGATAATTCATATTTATTGTTTGGTTTTAATGTTGTAGTAGTAGATGAATTTTGTTCCTCTCTACCTTTAAGGATCTTTATGGTATAAGTATGGTTTTCCAGTGATAGAACCTACCCTCACAACCTGTGTGTTAGGGTTGGGCATAATGCTGTAGAAACTGCTGGGTGGTCCATGGAATCAGTTGAGCCACCAACTACCAGACAACAGGCCTCTAGAGAAAGTCTCTTGACATTTTGTCTGCCATTATACATACCCTAGTTCTCACAGAATGTTTATATTCAGTCTCCCTGTTATCCTGTGAAGAAAAAAAAAATACCATATTTTTTGATTTTGTGAGTTCATTAATTAGAAAACATACAACTTATTTAATAGCACCCTTTTGAGATTAAAAAACATTACTATGTTAAATACACACATTTAAAAATGAGTCCAGAGTTCAGAAATGTTTAAAATTATTAGCTGGGCATGGTTGCACACGCCTTGAATCCTAGCACTCGGGAGGCAGAGGTAGGAGGATTTCCGTGAGTTCGAGGCCACCCTGAGACTACATAGTGAATTCCAGGTCAGCCTGAGCTAGAGTGTGACCCTACCTCAAAAAAAAAAAAAACAAAATAACAACAACAACAACAATATATATATATTAGGGCTAGAGAGATTGCTTAGGGGCTAAGGTGTTTGCCTGCAAGTCTAAGGACCCAGGTTTGAGTCCCCAGAACCCAGATGCACATAGTGACACCTGTGTCTGGAGTTTGTTTGAAGTGGCTAGAGGCCCTGGCATCAGTCTCTCTCTCTCTCTCTCTCTCATAAATAAATAAATAAATAAAATATTTTAAAATTATTTTTTTAGAATCAAGGAACTATAGGAAACAATGAACAGAAAAATGTCCTGCCTCACCCCAAAAAATCAAGATGTGAACACCTGTGTCCTTTCTTTTGTTCAATGGTTTTTTGTGACAGGCTCACCACAAAAATAGGGAGTGAAAATGAATACAAGCTTGGGGAGGCAGGGTAGCTCAGCAAGGTGGCTCAGCAATTAAAGGAGCCACTTAGAAAAACCTGCCATCCCAGGTTCCATTCCACAGTTTTCATGTAAAGCCAGATACACAAAGTGGCCCATGTGTCATGGCAAGAGGCCTGAGTGTGGTGCCCATCCCCCCTCTTGCATAAACTTTTAAAAAGTAAATAAAAATATTTTAAGAAGTTTGCAGTCACTTTGCCCAGTGGGAGGAGGGCCTGGCAGACAAGGAGGGGAAACTGAGGTCTGCCATGGCCACAGATGCTATGCAAGTTGTGATTTTGCCTTTGGCCCTTGTTTCTAGTCATAAGCTTTAGATCTGAATCAACACATTCCATGCCGTCCATGCAATTTTCTTCATCCTTGACTTTCTCTGACATTCTACTGTCCTTCTAGTAATCCTTCTCCACTTTCAGACTCCTGTTATTTTCCTCACTTCTAATGTGCGCATTCTCAGAGACACTACTCAAACAGAAATGAACTTCCAATAGTATGGTTTAGGTGCCATGCGAGATAGTGAGAGAAATATTTGGGGCTGACCATTCAGACTTCCAGTGTTTATGTGAACACTCAGAGTTGGAGCTATATACAAACTTCTTGTGACTTTAGCCCTTAACAACTATGCCAGCTGAACAACTACTCCAGCTGTTACTAGAACTGGGTGGTTTGATTCACTGACCCACTGTACCAGCTGAGTCAGAAATATTATGTGATGTTCCTCCTCACAGGTTTTGCTTAGACCCTCTGCAGCTTAGGAACTTGACCTCCAAGAGCCACCCTAAGCCATGTGATCCAGAGCTTTGGCTATGACCTTGGTTGCTTCAAGGAGCCTGGCTTCCCCTCTCTGGGCCTCTTGGCCTTTGGAGGCCATCTGAATGGTATCTATAGCAGTGTGGAGGCATTCATGTGTTAAGGAAGAACTCTCAAAGATGTGCTTTTTGCTGTGATTTGACACCCAACTTCCTCCCTATTACCCAACATTTCAAGAGCACAGAGACTTTCTGTCTTATAGTCTTTCTTTGCCCACATGAAAGGAGTGTGTTTACCTCTGTGAAGCAATTATAGCTTGCTGAAGAGCAGTCATCCATGTTCCCACTGTTCTTATGTCTTCCTGTCATCTCTTTGAGAAGAAACAGTGTTTTGTGCCAATGCCAGAACTTAAAGTATGTATTTCTGAAACCAAAACAAATCTCTTAAGATTTGAGTGATAGCCCTGAGGTTCTCTTGGGCCTCCACAAACCTCACGCAGATCATTGAACAAAGCTCCAAAGTATCCAAGCACCAGGCCACTCCTTGGAGAAAGAAATGGTAACTGAGAGCATGACTGGGGTGGTACAAAGGCTGGGTCATCTTCTCTGCTGATGGTGTAAAGCCTTTCCAATCACGAGGACCTACTTATAATATCCTATTTTAAACAATTGCATTTAAATTTAAATTGAATTTAAAAGTTTGATAACTCAGTTTGGGTCTTCAGAACCCACATAAAGCCAGAGGTATAACATAAGCACCTGTAACCCCAGTGCACCTACAATGGGAAGGGAGGTGAAGATTGGAGAATCCCAAAGTTTGGTGAATGCAGTGGCAAAGAGACCCAGCCTCAAACAAGGTGATGAGCAACACTCAAGTTATCCTCTGACCACCACATGCATGCTGTGTCATGTGTCCACATGCATTCACAGGCACACATATACAATAAAGAAATTATGGACTTCAGTTAAATGCCAACAAATGTGGTGAGGGTGTGGGGAAAGAGGAGCTCTTCTCCATTGTTGGTGGTAATGTAAACTCATACAGCCAGTGTGGAAATCAGTATGGAAGTTCCTGAAACAGCTAAAAATAGATTTAGCATATGACTCAGCTATGCCATTCCTTGGCATATACCCTAAGGACTTTACTCATTACTATAGACATATTTGCTCATCCATGTTTATGGCTGCTCTATTCACAATAGCTAGGAAATGGAACCAGCCTAGATGCCCTTCAGTTGATGAATGGATAATGAATAATGAAGTTTTATTCAGCTGTAAAGAAATAAAATTATGAAAATTTCAAGGAAACACATGGATCTGGAAAGGATTACACTAAGTGAAGTAGCCCAGGCTCAGAAAGTCAAATGTCACATATTTTCTCTAATATGGATCCTAGATTCAAATGTGTAGATTTATACGTGAGTTGCAGTAAAAGTCAGTAGTAGATGCCAGCAAGCTAAAAGGGGTTATAAAGGAGGGAGGAGAGGGGAGACTTAAGGGTAGGATATAGTAGATATGTAAGTAGAGGGGCAGAATACTGGAGGTGGAATGGTCTAAGTAGATTCAGGGGAGGAGATAAAGGAAAGGAGAGGATGGGAGGAGGGTTAGTAAAAATTTAAGATGTGGGCTGGAGGGATGACTTAGTGGTTAAGGCACATGCCTGCGAAGCCTAAGAACCCAGGTTCGATTCTCTAGGTCCCATGTAAGCCAGATGCACATGGTGGCATATGCATCTGGAGTTCGTTTGCAGTGTCTAGAGTCCCTGGAGTGCCCATTCTCACTCTCTTCCTCTCTCTCTCTGTCTCTAATAAATAAATAAATAAATCTTCAAAAAAAACAAACAAAATATTAAAAAATAATAATAAAAGGAGGACTGTAGAGATGGCTTAGAGGTTAAGGCTCTTGCCTGCAAAGCCTATCAATGTGGGTTTGATTCCCTAGTACCCATGTAAAGCCAGATGCAGTGGAACATGAAAAAAGAAATTAAGATGCTATGAATAAGCCATATGGAAACCTACTTCTTTGCTAGCTAATAGTATTTTAAAAGAGAAAGTTTGGAGAGAAGAATCCTGTGGAGATGGATAATCTTATACCTATAAGCCATAAATTGTTATTAAAAAGATTTCAGTGCCAGTGGTGGAATACTTCCCAGTAAATTGTTGGCCAGGGAGGCCCCTGATGCCTCCAAAACATTACAACCCATTTCCAAGGCCCTAGGTTATGCACCATAACTAGATGGTAAGACCATATTACTGAAGACTCCACATCCTTGGGCTGTATTTCACTGAGAAATGAAGGTGGAACCAGGCTAGGAGCATCCTCCTTAATGATTATTTGTCAGATGCTGGAAAGGATGCTATGCAGCCTTTTGAAGAAGAAAAATCATAAAAGCTCTTAACCAGCAGTGGCCAAATGTACTAATTGGTGCTATGGTGGCTTATCTGTTGTGGGGAAAACCAACTCCTCCATGATTGGACTTGAGGCCTGCTTCACGAGAGGGAATTCCTACCTGTTATTGAAAACCTAATCAAAAGTCTATGACTGGGCTGGAGAGATGACTTTGCTGTTAAGGCATTTGTCTGCAAAGACAAAGGATCCTGGTTTGACTCTCTAGTACCCACTGTAAGCCAGATGCACAAGAGGGCACATGCATCTGGAGTTCGTTTGCAGTGGCTGGAGGCCCCTGGGATGCCCATCCCCCCTCCCTATTTCTCACTCTCAAATATATAAATAAATAAAATATATTAAAAATCAAGATATATATATATATATATATATATATATATATATATATATATATATAAAGCCTGTGACTAGGGAGATCACAAGCCCTAGGGGAGTAATGACCACTTTTGTCTGTCTAAATGGATGTATTGTGCCCACAAAACTGCTCTCTAAACACTTATGTTTATGCTCACATAATAATGTTACTTTCACTTTTGGTTAGAGACACTTCTTTTTTATTCAGATGGCAGTGATGACTGGAGTGACTAAAAATTCACCATAGTGCTGAGTGTTCAAACCTAAGTGAGATATCACTATCACATTCTCCAAGGTTTAGGGACCATAGTGGAAGAGGTAGCAGAAAGAATGTAAGCACCAAAAGAAGGGGAGGAATGCTGACAATGCTCTCTTCCAGACACAAAGAGACCTTGATATTCATGACCTCACAGTGGTGATGCTACCTACACAAGTCCAGCATAATAGGAGGAAAAAATGATGACATCAAAATAGAAGAGAAACTAGTTGGAAAGAAGAAGGGATTCACAGCTGCAGCTGCATTTGGGAGGGGAATAGAGGCAGTGGGAAGGGATTATCATCATGGTATATTGTCTATATTTATGAAAATTGTCAATAAAAAGTTAAAGAACATCCCAGCATGGTGGAGCACTGCTTTAGTCCCAGCACTTGGGAGGCAGAGGTACGAGGATAACTGTGAGTTCGAGGACAGCCTGAGACACACAATGAATTCCAGGTCAGCCTAGGCTAGAGTAAGACCCTACCTTGAAAAACCAAACAACAAAAAAAAGTTAAAGAACAAATTATGTAATAACCAAAAGCTAGTGTGCATTCAGTAGTTATTTTATATACACTTGCATTTTGCTACTTTTGGTTTTCTGTTTATAAAATACATTAATAAACTTTCACTCATTATTTTTCACTTCAGAAATACATTCAAAATCTAGATACCGAATCAGAGATCCAGAGACCCAGAGGCCCCCAACATCTCATCACTGAAGCAGACCAAAAATGAACCCAACATGGCTCAGGGAAATTTTGCGAAAGAGGGGGCGGAAAGAATGTCAGAGCCACATGTTGGGTCATGATATGCAGAGACATTTATCCCACCCATAACTGTGGGCTAACTCCACAATGCATGACCCATATACCTCAACAATGAGGGGCCATGGGGAGGGGGTAGGACATGGATGAGCCTAACAATGCTACCAACTTGACTGTATTCGCTGAGTACAAAACTAACTAATTAAAAAAAAATTGTTTTAAATCTAGATTCACTGATGCTGTGCAACTACTGCATGGTCCACTAGAGGTCTCCCAAGGACGGGAACCACTGATAAAGAGAACCTGCCCATCACATCTGATGCTCAGTTCTGTGAGCTCTTGCAGTAAAGAGAATGTCATTATGCCTCGTCTTTATTTTCAGTCCAGGGTTACTGCAATAAACTACTATTAGTCTCTGAAGAACAGTTATCTCACTATATTCCCTGTATTTTTTCCCTTAGAGATAAGGATATTTAGAAAAAGTCAATGTTTATGTCCCAGGGCTGCTTCTGTTCCTTCCTCAAGTTCATTCCGAGCTTCCTTCCACTTTTTCAAATGACTCTTTGAGCGTGATATTGTTTGCAGCCTTCTTTGCCTCACTGAAATTACACAGGCATGCATTATAAGCAAGCAGCAAGCAGCTAGGCCCTCCTTTGTGTGGAGTCTCCAGGGTAGGTGAATGGGGCACGTGCCTCACACAGGACCATTTTGCAGGCCCCTGAGCTATTCTGCCAGCACCTCTGCTATGGATGCCATCCAGCCTCCAAGGCTGCATTTCTCAGATGGATGGGGAAGACAGGGGTCAGTAGTAGCTGAACTGTGTGACTCACAACACCCACCTGGCACAGAGCTGCAAAGTAGCTCCTGGGTGGTGGTGGGGCTGCTCCCCAGCATGCTCCTCAGGAATCAATGAACTTCCTTCTTTGATACTTTATTCCTTATTTGCCATGTTGCTTCTTTCTTTTTTATGTCCTCCATTTCATCTGTTCCCAACAAAGGACCATTGTTACCACAAAGAGGCAGTTCAGGGTAAAGAAACCATTAATAGGCTGCAGTCTTTTTTTATTTTTATTTTTTTTATTAATTAGTTTTGTATTCAGCAAATACAGTCAATTTGGTACCATTATTAGGCTCATCCGTGACCTACCCCCTCCCCTTGGCCCCTCCTTGTTGAGGTATATGGGTCATGCATTGTGGAGTTAGCCCACAGTCATGGATAAGATAAATGTCTCTGCATATCATGACCCAACATGTAGCTCTGACATTCTTTCCACCCCCTCTTCTGCAAAATTTCCCTGAAAAGGCTCCAGTCTTAGTAGCAAAATCCATGTTTCAGCTGGGCGTGGTGACACACACCTTTAATCCCAGCACTCGGAAGGCAGAGATAGGAGGATCCCCATGAGTTCAAAGCAACCCTGAGACTAAATAGTGAATTCCAGGTCAGACTAGGCAAGAGTCGAAACCCTACTTCAAAACCCCCCAAAAAACCCATGTCTGTGCTGGGAAAACAGCTTAGCAGTTAAGGCATTGGCCTGGGTAGCCTAAGGACCTCAGTTCCACCCCAGGACCCAAGTAAGCCCGATGCACAAGGGGGCACATGCATCTGGAGTTCGTTTGCAGTAGCTGAAGGCCCTGGTGCGCCCATTGTCTCTCTCTCTCTCTCTTTCTCTCTCTGCCTCTTCCCCTCTCTCTCTCTCAAATAAATAAAGAAATAAAATATTTTTTTAAAAATCCATGTTTCATATCTGTTTCTCTCTCCCTCTCCCCTGACTCTTCCTGCCTTTCCTCATTTAAACTCACATATTCTGATGATATGCTTACCTACCTATCTACATATCAGTGTTTCGACAAATAGGCTATCCTGTATCATCTCAAAGACTTTATAGTAAAACATCACCACATGGTCGGGTGACATGTGTATTGAAATCGAGACCTAGAGGCCATTGGATTTGATTAAAACTTTTTTAGATTCAAGCCACAAATACTTATTATTATGAGGTATTTTTAAGAATTAACTGTGTGACTCAGAGGCGGGCAGGAGGTGGGATGGGGAGGGTGTCTCTGAATATGAAAGGAAGCTATTCTCTGTACAAATATCCAAACCATTGAGTAAGTGCTGGGTGGGGGGAGGTGGTTCTCTGGGTTTTCCCTGTAATATGGACAGAGTACTCTCTTTGCTTTTTTAAGTCTCTTGTCACTCTCCCTGATGAACTGGCAAAGAGAGGCACATGTTATGACCACTGCTCAATCAAAGACCCAAACTGTGACTATTATTTAGACCTCAGTAAGAACTAGAGGGATACAAGGCATTTTACAGAAAACAGACTGCAAAGAACAAGCCTGTGCACTCATTTTTAGATGAAATGAAGCACCAACAACTAATGAATTTTTCTTTTGTTCCATTGAAAGAAGCATAAGTGGACCAAGTGACCAAGGATGTCACCAAGGTAGGGGATTCCCACTAACTGTTGGGAGATATTTGAAAGAGAGAGTGAAGGTGCTCTGATAACCAAGAATAGCAGGATTTCCTGGCCTCCTCATAATGTAAGCAGAGCTTAATGGGCCATTCTGGTGGGAGTTTCGAAGGCCAGAAAGCTGAGAGACATGTGGAGTGTGGCAGCTTGACTTATAGTGAAGATTCAGAAGGGAACAAGGAGTTTCTTGTGAACTTGACTAGAGGCAATTCATGTGATATTCTGGTGAGAAATCTGGTTACATTCTGCCCATGTCCTGAGCTCTTGAGGAAGGTTGAATTAAAGGTAATAGACTAATGTGTTTGGTAGAGGAAATTTCAAGACACAAAACATTGAGTCTGTGGTATGGATTCTCTGCCATGATTCAGATCTACAACAAAAGATAGCAATATACAGAGGAGAAAGATATTTAAAAATATACAAAGTTTGACACAGAAGAAAAATATGAAGAAGTTTAAAATTCTAGGTTCAAAAACTGCATCCATTTTTTATGTAAAATGGTGTTAAAGAGATTGTCACTATTAAATATAAGCCAACTATTCTGCACTTGGACAATAGGAAGAAGCCCTGTGGGTAGGACCCAACCCATTAAAGGCTCTAGCTAGTAAGAGTAAGAATTCTTTTGAAAGAAAAAGGTCAAAAGGAAGAATGCTAAAGGAATTCTCCTTTCCCCAAGGTTACCATACAGAGACTGCTACAGCTGTGGTCCATGGGTGCCAGGATATATCCCAAACTTGGCAACATGGTACTGGCTTTGGAAGAATGAGACACAAGATGTAGGGGGTCATAGAGAACTTCACCACGGGTCCAGAGAGCCACTGAAGCTAAAAACATGGTCAGAGTCCCTACACAGAAGCCCTGTTAGGCTATTGCATGAAAGTTGTAAATGTGAGTCCTGAGTTACAATGGAGACAACAGGATGTTAGGGATGCCAGGACCATAGGCATCTGTCAAGAAAAGCTGAGAACTCAGGGTTGATCTGGCCTATAAGAGAGGATTCAGGCAACATAGCTGGAGGAGCAGAGATACCCAAGCCTTTTGTATCCCAGTGGATTTTATCAAAAGTCCCAGATACTGAATGTGGAGCTGCAGGATTTGGTATTGCCCTGATGCATTTTGATCTTGCTTTGGGCCAGTCTTTCCTTGCTACACCCCTGTTCCTCTTTTTTGGAATGAGAATGTTTTACTCTGTGTGCCATTATATCAAAGAAGTATGTAATTTGTGTTTTGATTTTATAGGGCTCACAGTTAAGAGACTGCCTTGAGTCTCCAATGAGAATTGAGACTTTGGACTTTTGAACAGTGTTTAAACTTGTAAACACTATGGGGACAGGACTTATGGTTAACATGGGGCATAGGAACCATGCCAAAGCAGCCTATGGGAGAAAAAGCAAAACATCCCCAGCAAAATACACTCTTCTACTAAAAAGTAAAGGTGTATGAGAAATTATCAACCATAGCAGAGAACTAGGAGAGATTCAGAGCATCTAGAGACCACAGAAGTAAGCAGAAGTGGCTGCAGCAGCAGGGGCACCAGGTCCTTATGACTGCAGCTTCCAGACTCAGCCTCAGCTACAGGAAAAGCCAAGTGAGGGGATTTTCCACTCATACCAGCCTCCTCAAAAACTCAAGAAACATGAAGGGGAGGATAGCAGTGACCAGTGGAGCAACTCATTAAGAAGAGGATCACAAGGACCAGCAGGAGAACTTCATCAATGATCCACGGCTTCCTCTTCCCCCATTGCCAGTGCAAGTACCAGCAAGCAACTGAGGACTCACTTACACAGCACCAGGCACAGGCTATCACAGCAGTGATCCACTGATACAACCAACCTACCTGAGCCCACAGCACAACAAAGAGGGACTCAAGCAGGCTCACAGCATAACTGAGACCAAAGCCATCACAAAAGGTAACTGGGCTTACACCAGGTCAGTACCCACCAAAAAAGCCTGGTACATGTGCTTACATTGGAAGTGTTAATTGCACCTTCCATGTCAGGGTAAATTATGTCCTAAATATAATGGATGGTTGAATTTGAAATCCTTAAATAAGCTATATTTTGGGCTTGTCATTTGTTGCTTCCTGATTTTCCTGCCTTTGTCTCCTCTTCTGTTATTCATTGGGGCAGGGTCATACTCAGTCACAAGATGACCTTGGAACCCTCTATAGATCAGAAATCTCAGCTTCCCAGTTAATAGGATTAAGTGTGTGGGGCAACATACATCCTTAGAGACTGATTTTGTTAAAGGATCTGTTTGTCATAATACCTACTCTTGCATAAATACCCAGTGCTGTTTTTCATTTAATGTGTATGTTGTTCAGTTAAATTTTAGAATGTGTCTGTATTTTGTTCCACCCAGCATACTAGAACACTCTCATAGCAGGCAAACCAAACACCTAGGGTTACTTTTGTGGTTACTCAGAATCTTTTAAGAGCCACACCTAGAACCTTAAAATGCTACCCTGAAGATTCATAACGTCAGATTGATTGATACATCTAATAACACTGCAAATATTAAAAAACCCAAGCATTAAATTAATTCAAGATGCAAAAATATCTACATTATAACACAAGAAACACAAAAAGTCAAGACAATATGCATTCACCAAAATTTATGAATCCACCAGAAATGACCTCCAGTGAGACTGATCTATAGGAAATGCCTGAGAAATATTTCAGAAGAATGATTATAAATATGCTCAAAGAAATCAAAGAGGAAATAAAAGGAATCAAAGAAGATACAGGAAACCAATTTAAAAAAGTAACGAGGTCAATACAAGACATGAATAAGGAAATAGAAATAATAAAGAAACACCAGTCAGAAATACTAGCAAGGAAAAACACAGTTAGTCAAATAAAAAAAGCTCAGTAGAAAGTCTCACTAGTAGACTAGATGAAGGAGAAAACAGAATATCTAAACTAGAAGACCAGGTGGCAAATCTCATACAGTCCAACAAGGAGAAAGACAAACTAACAGGAAGGTATGAATGGGAATTCCAAGATATTCAGGACACTATGAAAAGATCAAACATAAGAATTCAGGGTATAGTAGAAGGAGAATTTCACTCCAAAGGCATAGTAGGCATTTTCAACAAAATCATAGAAGGAAACATCCCCACAATTGGGAAAGAGATGCCAATGCAGTTACAAGAAGCCTTTAGAACATGAAAAAGACAAAACCTGGAAAGAAAATCTCCTCACCATGGCATACCAAGCTAAACCAAGCTACCAAACATACAAATGATAATGAGGACACAACATACCAAAATCTTTGGGACAGAATGAAGGCAGTCCTAAGAGGGAAAATTATAGCTTTAAGTGCCTATATTAAGAAATTAGAAAGATTACAAGTAAACAACTTAATACTTCACCTTAAGGGCTTGGAAAAAGAAGAACAAGGCAAACCAAAATTCAGTAGACAGGAATAAATAATAAAGATTAGGGCAGAAATTAATGAAATAGAAACCAAAAAAACAATCCAAAGAATCAATGAAACAAAGACTTGGTTCTTTGAAAGGATAAACAAGATTGATAAATCCTTAGCAAATCTGAACAAAAGAGAGAGAGAAGATAAATTAATAAAATTAGAGATGAAAAAGGCAACATCACAACAGATACCAGAGAAATTCAAAAAATCATAGGGACATACTATAAAAACATATACTCCACTAAGTATGAAAATCTGAAAGAAATGGATTATTTCTGTGGTTTATATGATCTACCAAAATTAAATCAAGATGAGATTAATCACTTAAATAGACCTATAACAAGTATGGAGATCCAAGCAGTTATCAAAAATCTCCCAACTAAAAAAAAGTCCAGGCCCAGATGGACTCACTTGTAAATTTTACCAGACCTTCAGGGAAGAACTAACACCAATGCTTCTCAAAATTTTCCATAAAATAGAAGAAGAAGGAATCCTACCAAAGTCCTTCTATGAAGCCAGCATCACCCTGATACCAAAATCAGGCAAATATAGAACAAAAAAAGAAAATTACAGACCAATCTCCCTCATGAACATAGATGCAAAAATTCTCCACAAAATATTGGCAAACAGAATAAAAGAATATATCAGAAAGATTATCCACTCCAACCAAGTAGGTTTTATTCCAGAGATGAAAGTATGGTTCAACACATGCAAGTAGATAAATGTAATACATTATATAAATGGACTGAAGGACAAAAATCACGTGTTCATCTCACTAGACATAGAAAAAGCATTCGACAAAATCTAACAACCCATCATGATAAAAGCCCTACAGAAACTGGGAATAGAAGGAACATATCTCAACATAATAAAAGCTATTTATGGAAAACCTACAGCCAACATAATACTAAGTGGAGAAAAACTTAGTTTTTCCACTAAGATCAGGAATAAGACAAGGGTGTCCACTGTGCCTACTTTTATTTAATGTAGTACTGGAAGTCTTAGCTATAGCAATAAGACAAGAGACACACATAAAAGGGATACAAATTGGAAAGAAAGAGATCAAGATATCATTATTTGCAGATGATACATTTTTATATGTAAAGGACCCTAAAGACTCTACCAGAAAACTGTCAGAGCTGATAAGCACCTATAGCTATGTAGCAGGGTACAAAATAAACACACAGAAACCAGTAGCCTTTCTATGTGCTAACAACAAACACACAGAGGATGAAATCAGAGAATCACTCCCATTCACAATTGCATCAAAAAATAAATAAATAAAATAAAGTACCTTGGAATAAACCTAATCAAGGAAGTGAAGGATCTCTACAATGAAAACTTTAAAACACTCACGACAGAAGACACTATGAAATGGAAAGACATCCCTCATTCTTGCATTAGAAGAATCAATATTATGGAAAGGGCAATCTTACCAAAAGCAATCTACACATTTAATGCAATCCCCATCAAAATTCCAATGGCATTCTTCATGGAAATAGAAAAAAAAAATCTAAAAATTCACTGGGAAGAACAAAAACCTCAAATGTCTAAAACAATTTTGAGGATCAATAGTAAGGCTGGTGGTTTCACCATACCTGATTTTAAACTACATTACAGAGCCATAGTAACAAAAACAGCATGGTACTTGAACAGAAACAGACCTGTAGATCAATAGAACAGAATAGAGGACCCAGATGTATGCCTGTGTAGCCACAGCCACCTGATCTTTGACAACAATACTCACTGGAGAAAAGACAGCCTCTTCAGCAAATTGTGCTAAGAAAACTAGATATGCATCTGTAGAAGGATGAAAATAAATCCTTATCTCTCTCCATGCACAAGAATTAAGGCCAAATGGATCAAAGACTTTAATATCAGACCTGAAACTGCTAGAGGAAAAATTAAGGGAAACCCTTCAACATATTTGTCTTGGCAAAACTTTCTGAATATAATCCCAATTGCTCAGGAAATAAAACCATGGATCGACCAGTAGGACCTCTTGAAAGTACAAAGCTTTTGTACAGTAAAGGATACTGTGAATACAGCAAAAAGGCAACCTACAGAATGGGAGAAAATCTTTGACCTATACAACTGAGAATTAGTATCCAAAATATTCAAAGAACTCAAAAAGCTAAATAATAAGATATCAAAACCCAATTTAAAAAAATGGACTATGGAACTAAATGGAGAGTTCTTAAAAGGAGAAATACAGACACCATGTAAACATCTAGGAAAATGTTCTACATCCCTACCCATAAGGGAAATGCAGATTAAAACTACATTGAAATTCCAACACACTCCTGTCAGAATGGTTAATATCAAGAAAACAAATGACCATAAATGCTGATGAGGATGTGGAAAAAGAGGACCCCTTCTACACTGTTGTTGGGAATGCAATCTGGTCCAGCCATTGTGGAAATCAGTATGGAGGTTCCCGAGACAGCTAAAATAGATTTACCATAATTCCCAGCTACAGCACTCCTAGGCATATATCCTAAGTACTTGTATCACTACCTTAGAGATACTTGTTCAACCATGTTTATTGCCACTATTTCACAATAGCTAGGAAATGGAACCAGCCTAGATGTCCCTCAACTAATGAGTGGATAATGAAGATGTGACACATTTACATAATGGAGTTCTACTCAGTGGTAAAGAAAAACAAAATTATGGGGACTTCTGGCCAAGATGGTGACCGCCTAACTGCGCTGCAAATCCCGGGGAAAGAAAGGCAAGACATTAAGGGGTCACTGGGTCTTTAAGGGGAGAGAAATCTCCAATAGATTGCCAGTGGGAGGGCACAGAGGAGGGAAAAACAGGGAATTGCTGATCCCCTCGCAGGCAGGCTGCCTCAGATTCCCATTGTGCTTGAGCCCAGGCTGATCCACCCACCTACATGCCCATACACTGTCATGGGCAGACCACAGAGCAAAATAAATAACATGAGAAATCAAATGCAAGAAAATCCAGGTAGATCACCCAGTATTACAATGAACATATCTAATCAAAACATAGAAGAGTCATTAGGATCAGAACACCAAAATGAAGCTATGAGCAATGCAACCCTGACCAAGCTACTCGCAAAACTTGAAGAAAAGCAACAAAGGACCGATAATCATGTGGATGCTGCCATCATTAAACTAGACCTAGGGCTGGAGAGATGGCTTAGCGGTTAAGCGCTTGCCTGTGAAGCCTGAGGACCCCGGTTCGAGGCTCAATTCCCCAGGACCCACGTTAGCGAGATGCACAAGGGGGCGCACGAATCTGGAGTTCGTTTACAGAGGCTGGAAGCTCTGGCGCGCCCAATCTCTCTCTCTCTCTCTCTCTCTCTCTCTCTCTGCCTCCTTCTCTCTGTCGCTCTCAAATAAATAAATAAACAAACAAACAAAAAAAAAAACTAGACCTAATATATAAGAAAATGGAAGGAGTTCAAAGAGAGTTAAGAGATTTGAGGGAGAGTGAAAAAAAAAGAAGCCCTCAAAAATCAGCTGGCCATGCTAAATGAAGACATAAAGAAATGCAAGGATGAATTCCAAGAAGCATCAAGAAAATCAGAAAATGATGTGAGAAGGGAGCTTGACAGAGGGATGGAAATTATACATAGAAAAGCAGTAGAATATGCAAACTGAATTGAACAAATCCAAACCGCTCTAGAAGCTCTCAAGAATAGAGAAAGCCATGTGGAGGATAGAAACTCTGATCTGGAAGACAAGATGGAAGAAACAGTTAGAGAGATCAAAAATTTCAGTAAGTTCAAAAGTTCCTGAGAACAGAACATGAGGGAATTGTGGGATACACTCCTAATATCAGGGTCATTGGAATACCAGAAGGAGATGAAATTCAGACCAAAGGCATGGAGAACTTATTTGACAAAATAATTGAAGAAAACTTCCCCAGTCTCTTAAAAGAAAGACCCATCAAGATACAAGAAGCCAACAGAACTCCAAACAGACTGGACCAAAGGAGAAACTCTCTAAGACATATTGTCATTAAGACTCTAAACATTGACACCAAAGAGAAAATCCTAAAAGCAGCTAGGGAAAAACAGCACACCACTTTCAAAGGTAACCCCATCAGAATTACTTCAGACTTCTCAATGGAAACCCTGAAAGCTAGAAGGGCCTGGAATGAAACATTGCAAAGTCTAAGAACCTATGGCTTCCAACCCAAACTACTCTACCCAGCAAAAGTATCCCTCATAATAGATGGTGAAAGAAAAACTTTCCATGACAAAACTCAGCTTTACAATTATATGAACACAAAACCAAACCTACAGAGAGTATTTCAGGAAATTCTCCACAGAGAAGAAACAAATAATCAGCCTCAAATGCCTACAAGAAGCAGAACACAATAACCAAACTCAAACTAGACACAAAAAACTTCAAAGTCCATGAAAACACCAACCCACATATACCATCACAATATGGCAGGGATCAAATCAAATCTCACAGTCATTACCCTAAATATTAATGGCCTTAATTCACCCATTAAGAGACACATGCTAATAGGATGGATCAAAAAATTAGACCGCTCATTCTGTTGCCTTCAAGAAACCCACCTCACCACTAAAGACAGACACCTCCTCATGGTGAAAGGGTGGAAAACAATATTCCAAGCAAACGGGAATAAGAAACAAGCAGGCGTCACTATATTATTATCATATAAAATAGACTTCAAACCAAAAATAATCAAAAAAGACAAAGAAGGCCACTTCCTACTTATCAAGGGAATGACCCACCAAGAGGATATTATAATCATAAATCTGTATGCACCAAACACAGGGGCACCACAGTTCATAAAACAAAATCTACTTGACAATGAAACAGAAATAACCACCAACAACTTCATAGCTGGGGACTTCAATATACCATTATCAGTAATAGACAGATCATGGAAACAGAAACAAAACAGGGAAGTAGCAGAGCTCAACAAAACCATAGATCACTTAGGCCTAACGGACATCTACAGAACTTTCCATGCCAAATCCATGGACTACACATTCTTCTCAGCAGCCCATGAAACATTCTCTAAAATAGACCATATACTGAGTCACAAAGACTGCCTCCACATATTTAGGAAGATTGACATAATTCCCTGCATGATATCAGATCACAATGCTATATTGCTAGAAATCAACAACAAAAGACCCACCAAGAATCCCAATGGCACCTGGAAACTGAACAGCACACTTTTAAACAATAAATGGATAGTGGATGAAATAAAAAAATGAAATTGCAAAATTCCTAGAATTGAATGACAATGAGACCACATCATACCAAAACTTATTGGACACAATGAAGGTGGTCCTCAGGGGAAAATTCATAGCACTCAATGCCTTAATAACAAAGACACAGAGATCCAAAATCAATAACCATCCACATAAAGGCACTGGAAAAGCAAGAAAAATCCAACCCAAAGAGCTCCAGAAGGAAAGAAATAATTATAATCAGAGCAGAAATTAATGAATTGGAAACCAAGGAAACAATTAAGACAATTGACAAAACAAAGAGCTGGTTCTTTGAAAAAATAAACAAGATTGACAAACCCCTGGCCAATTTGATCAAGCAAAAAAAAGAGAAGCTTCGAATTAACAAAATTCCAAATGAAAAAGGAGAGATCACAACAGACATAAGTGAAATTGGGAGAATCATCAGTACTTATTTGAAAAACCTCTACTCCACAAAAATGTATAATGTGGAGGAGATGGATAAATTTCTGGATGCATACCATCTATCAAAGCTAAACTCAGAGCACATTAATCACCTCAATGAACAAACACATCACACTCATGGAGATTGAAACAGTAATAAAAAAAGAAACCTCCCCAAAAAGAAGAGTCCAGGACCAGATGGCTTCTCAGATGAATTCTATCAAACCTTCATGGAAGAACTCAAACCAATCTTCCTCAAACTGTGCCACACAATTGGAGAACAGGGAAAGCTACCCAACTCCTTTTATGAAGCTAGTATCATCCTGATTCCAAAACCAGGCAGAGAGGCCAAAAGAAAAGAAAACTACTGGCCCATTTCCCTGATGAACTTAGATGCAAAGATCCTGAATAAAATCCTTGCAAACTGAATCCAACAACACATCAAAAGCATTATCCACCTTGACCAAGTGGGATTCATCACAGGAACACAGGGGTGGTTCAACATATGGAAATCTGTCAATGTAATACACCACATAAACAAGGTTAAACATAAAAACCACATGATCGTTTCAATAGATGCAGAAAAGGCCTTTGACAAAATCCAACATCACTTCATGATCAAAACATTGGAGAAAATTGGCATGGTTGGTTCATATCTTAACGTAATAAAGGTAATATACAAAGCTCCTAAGGCCCAACTAATAGTTAATGGAGAGAGACTGGAGGAATTCCCATTCAGATCAGGTACAAACAGGGTTCTTCACTCTCAACTCTGCTTTGCAATATAGTACTGGAAGTCCTAGCTCAAGCAATAAGACAGGAGAAGGAAATAAAAGGGATACAATTTGGAAAGGTAGATGTTAAGTTAGGCTCTATTCGCTGATGACATGATTGTATATGTAAGAGACCCGAGAGACTCCATCACAAAACTCCTGAAGGTGACTAACTCTGATAGCAAAGTAGCAGGATACAAAATCAATGCACAAAAATCAGTAACCTTTCTATATGCAAATGACAAAGATACAGAGAAAGAAATAAGGGACATAGTCCCATTTTCAATAGCAATAAAAAAATAAAATACCTTGGAATAATGTTAACCAAGGAAGTGAAAGATCTATACAACGAAAACATAAAAACACTCAAAAAAGAAATTGAGGAGGACTTGAGAAAATGGAAAGACCTCCCATGCTCCTGGATAGGCAGAATTAACATTGCAAAGATGGCAATCCTACCAAAGGCAATATACAGATTTAATGCAATTCCAATTAAAATCCCTACAGTGTTCTTCACAGAGATAGAAAAAATGATCTCAAATTTCATATGGAAAGGCAGAAGGCCTTGCATATCCAAATATATCCTCAGCAAAAGAAATACCTCTGGAGGCATCACCATACCTGATCTAAAGCTATATTACAAAGCCATAGTAATAAAAACAGCATGGTACTGGCATAAAAACAGGAGTATAGACCAATGGAATAGACTTGAGGACCCAGACTTTGGGTCAAGCAACTATAGCTACTTGATATTCGACAAAGCCCCTAACAATATAGGCTGGAAAAAAGACAGCATCTTCAACAAATGGTGCTGGACAAACTGGATAACCATATGCAGGAAACTGAAACTTGACCCGCACATTTCACCATGCACTACACTCAAGTCCAAATGGATCAAAGACTTCAATATAAGACCAGAGACTCGACTACTACTGGAAGAAAATTTAGGAAGTACTTTCCATGATATAGGAATGGAAAATGACTTCCTGAACAAAACCCCAGTAGCTCACAATCTTAAACAGTCACTCAAACAATGAGATCACATGAAGCTGAAGAGTTTCTTTACAGACAAGCATACAATAAGCAAAGCCAATAGATTACCCACAGAATGGGAGAAATTATTTGCACGTTATCCAGCTGACAGAGGCCTAATCTCTAGAATCTACAAAGAACTCAAAAATCTAAACAGTAAGAAGTCAAACACCCCACTCACGAAATGGGGCAAAGAGTTGAACAGGAAGTTCACAGAGGAAGAAATTCAAATGGCAAACATACACTTAAGAAAATGTTCATCATCCCTAATCATCAGGGAAATGCAAATTAAAACAACTATGAGATTCCACCTTACCCCAATAAGGATAGCAAACAGCAAAAAATCAAATGAAAATAAATGCTGGCAAGGATGTGGATAAGTAAGAACACTCATCCACTGTTGGTGGGAATGTAAGATGGTACAACCACTTTGGAAAGCAATATGGAGACTCCTGGAAAAGCTGACTATAGAGATACCAACAGACCCAGTTATTCCCTTACTGGGCATCTACCCTAAAACCTTCAAACCACAGACCAGAGAGATTCGCTCAACCATGTTTGTAGTGGCTCAATTCATAATAGCTAAGAGCTGGAATCAACCCACATGTCCATCAGCAGAAGAATGGACAACTAAGATGTGTTATATCTACACAATGGAATTCTATACAGCAGTAAGAAAAAATGACACAATGAAGTTTGAGGAAAAGTGGTTGAACCTGGAACAGATCATTCTCAGTGAACTTACCCAACCACAGAAAAAAATCGCCACATAGTCTCACTCATCTACAGCACCTAACCTGAATCTACCCAAGATACCTTACATACCCAGCAAGCATCTTGTGGACTAGACACTAGGATGGGTGGGGAGGGAGGAGAGGGCAATGGAGGGGTGGTAAACACAAATCTAGACCCAAACGGCAATGGTAGCATAAAATTCTACTTCCCAAAAGGCAGACCAAATGGCTGAACCTTCACCAGGCCCTTAGAGGGAACACCTGAACCACAAGACACTGGAGACGGTATGATGTAGACTAACCTTAATCTTCTACAGCTTCCCTTCCTCTCTCTCTCTCTCTCTCTCTCTCTCTCTCTTCTCTCTAACTCTTGTATATTAGTTATCTTTTTCCTCCTTTTCTTAGTGGGCACTAACCTGTAACTCCCAGTACCAGCATGTGGCTATCATCCACAATGAGCTTTTGATCAGAGAGACCTACAAGGTTTCCTAAAAGACAGACAGATTTCTGTCAGAGTACTTGATGACCCACCAAAGGTTAGTGGTAAGACCCTAGTGCTGAAGACACCTTATGTGGTTGACACGTAAAATGGAATGGCATGGCTGGAAGTTGGAAGAGAGTCAGTCCCCAGACAGCGCGTCTAGTGCCAGAAGGTGCTACATGGGCGACTGAGGGAAAATGACCAATAACTGTCCAAGCAACTCATGGTCTAACCTACTTAGCAGCAAATAACCTGTTGTGATGCCCACACAAGTGCAATAGTTGCACACAGCCGTGGTGGGGAACCAACTGCTCTTGATTTGGCTAACTGGTCCTCTCAGTGGTATAGAACCCATAGCTAGAGCTGGGAAACAAGTCAGAACCATATCCAGACCTAGGCCCACTCTCCATTATCAAGCTACCATCAATCGTGGGCTACAAGAGGGCCTACACCTATTAAATTCTCTATAAAAAAAGTAAGGGTTATCTCATTTTTCCTGGTGCTAACTTACTCTCCGTTGGAGAATCTGCTTCTCTTTTTCAGATAGACATAGATCCTAAGGAGCCACCCCATCATACCTCAAAAGGGCCCCAGCTGAAGCTAAGAAAAATTGGTGAAACAAGCAAGTGTGCTGTTTTCCTGATGAACCGGATACCAGCACAAGGGGGAAGGAGATCAGCACAGAGAAAAATCAACTCCTACCAAATCAGAGAGCCAGAGACCCAGAGGCCCCCAACACTTCATCACTGAAGCAGACCAAAAATGAACCCAACACGACTCAGGGAAATTTTGCGGAAGAGGGGGCGGAAAGAATGTCAGAGCCACATGTTGGGTCATGATATGCAGAGACATTTATCTTACCCATAACTGTGGGCTAACTCCACAATGCATGACCCATATACCTCAACAAGGAGGGGCCAAGGGGAGGGGGTATGTCACGGATGAGCCTAATAATGGTACCAAATTGTATTTGCTGAATACAAAACTAATTAATAAAAAAATAAAAAAATTTTCAAAAGAAAAAAATTTTAAAAAAAGAAAAACAAAATTATGAAATTTGCAGAAAAATGGATGGATCTGGAAAGGATTATACTTAATGAGGTAACCCAGGCCCAGAAAGCCAAATGTCACATGTTCTCTCTCATATATGGATCATAGCCTCAAATAATTGGATTTCTTTGTGAATAGGAATAAAACTCAGTGGCAGAGGCCAGTAAGCTATAAAGGGAATAGAAAGGGAGGAAGGCGGGACTTAATAGGATGGTACTGTATGTATGTAAGTAGAAGAACAGACTAATGAAAAGGTCTAAGTGAGGTCAGGGTAAGAGATTGAGTAAAGGAAAGTTAGAGGGAGTGTGGTTCCCTGGGGCCTTGCGGCCACAGTTCCCCAAAGGCTTTCAGGCAATTGTGGAGAGCAAGGTTGTGCATGTGATGAAAGAATCATTTTTGGGAGACAGTCTCTGTGAACATCTCACTTCAATCAATAGGGAAATGATTAGAGATACAGCTGCACAGCACAACACCAACGGATTGAGGTGGGCACTCAGCATTGGTTAGATTGGAAGCCACCCCAAAAGGTAAAGAGGCTAATTGACAAAAAAAAAAAAAAAAAAAAAAAAAAAAGCAGGTACACAGACCTGCACTGGAAGAGCTAATCTCTTTCCTTGTCAGGGGGTGGAGGGAGATGGGGTATATATCCCTGATTGGCTTTACCATTTTCAAATAACCTGTATTTGGGGTTCAATATTGTTGCCTTTGATGCTTTCATATATATAGGACCTTTGTTTTTTGCTTCTGTCATTATTGGGGCAGGATCTGATCCAGATCCAAGTTGACCTGGAATCCAATTCAGAACAGAAATCTCTACCTCCCAACTGACAAGATTAAGGGTGTAGATCAACACACACCCTTAGGGATTCTGGCTTTATATGACTATCTATTTGTTTTAATCCCCACAAATGTATACTTTGTGCTAGTTTTTATTGATTGTGTATGTTACTTGGTTGAAGTTTAGAATTTGCCAGTAAATTATTCTACCCAGTCCACTAGAATACTTTCTTAGCAAGCAAACTCAACACCTAGGATTACTTCTGTGGCTTGATTGGGGTATAAGAGCTACACCTGGCACCTTGGACTCATATCCTGAGGGTATATAGAGGTGGATTGCCATGTCTGGGAACACTGCAGATAAGTAGAAAACCCAAGCATCAAATCAATTCAGGATGCAAAAGTCGCTACAATATAATACAAGAAACTCAAATAATCAAGACAATACAGTCCCACCAAAACCTATAAATCCATCAGAAATGATCACCAATGAGACTTTTAGATGAAATGCCTGAAAACAATTTCAAGAAAATGATGGTATCTATGCTCAAAGAAACCAGAGAAGAAATGAAGTTAATTAAAGGAGAAAACAAAGGAATTAAAGAAGAAAAAAACTTCTGAAAGAGAACACAGGAAACCAGCTTAATGAAAGAAAGATGTCATTCATTATAAGACATGAGTAAGGAAACAGAAATACCTGCAATGCAGTTCCATGGGAGAAAAGAAATTGCCAGTGGAGATACTCAACAGTGGGCACTGAAAGCCTTAAATCTGGCCAGCCAGGCCAAATGAGCCAACAGGTGCAATACTGGCATGTCTGTTATGGGGGAAATCAACCACTCTCCAATTGTACTGGAGACCTGCTCCATTGCGGGGGGGGGGGGGGGGAGGGATATACCACTGATACTAAAAACCTACAACAGGGGTAGTCATGAGCCCTAGAGGTATAATTTCTGCTGGTATCTGGCTAAATGTATATACTATGTTAACCAAACTGACCAGTAAGCACTTCTCTTAATGTTCATACCCTTATGTTAATGCTACTCTAACTTTTGGTTAGAGAAGCTTCTCTTTTCAGAGGGCAGTTACCTTGGGATGACTCAGAAGGCACCATGGTGTTGAGAAGAAGTGGCAGAAGTGTGCTAAGCACTGAAATATCTCTATCACACCTTCCAAGGCTCAGCATCCATTGCAGAAGTGGTAGTGGAAAGAATTTAAAACCCAAAAGAAGGATAGGACTCCTTACACATGCTCCTCCAGACACAAAATGCCATGGATATCCATGGCCTTGCAGTGCCTGACACTACCTACCCAAGGCCATTATAATAGGAAGAAAATATGATGACATCAAAATAAAAGAGAGATTGATTAAGAGAGGGATGGAGAGTGGAGATTCAAAGGGGAAAATGAGGGGAGGAAGGGAATTCCTAGATTATTGTGTACAATTATGGAAGTTGTCAATATAAAAATCAATTAAACAAAAACTACCAAATAAAATCTATGGGGACTTTTAAAGTTGGACTAAGTATATTTTGTACCATGAGATGGCCAAGAATATATGGGGGACAGGGGTGGAATGTGGTGGTATGAATGTAAAATGTTCTTGTATACTCATGTGTTTAATGACCATCAGTTGGTGGTCTTATTTGGGAAGGTCACAGAACTTTTTACAAGGTAGAGTCTTGCTGGAGGAAGTCACTGGGGTATGTGGTTTGAGGTCTTATAGCCTAGCCTTGCTTATTGTTCTCTATCCTTCCTCCCTACTGATGTGACTATATGACTCATGCTTCCAGCCTGTCATGCCTTCCCTGTAATGATTGACTTGCTTTCTGGAACTGTAAACCAAAATGAACTCTTTTCCTCTTTTCTTCCCTAAGTAGCTTCTGGATGAATACTCTGTCCCAGTACCAATAGAGGGATTGATACAGGGGATGCCAACCTCCGTAAGGAGAAAACACTCCTGAGACAGGCCTTGGGTCATCTGTCTGAACATCTAGCCTTATACTTTAGACTCAACATTAGCTGGGCTGCCTCCACCAGAGTGCACAGTCTTAAGTTCTAAGAGCAAATTAATGTGCCCTTCTGAGAGTTTACGTGCCCATGAGCAGAAGAAACCAGAGTAGTTTGCTGTCTTGAGTGATCATGAACATGATATTGAGAGTTTCAATATCCTCCTGGTAGTTAAGAATGGAGTAAAGAGGAGTAAGCTGTGAGAGAGTCAAGACTGTCTGCTCAGCCTGAGGCAGGCCATCCACTATGCCTCCCTCAAGCTCCAATCCCATTGCTAGAGTTCAGTCCCTGTCCCATCAGAAGCAACTTAAATTTGCCTAGATATATGTTTGTGGGGGGGGGGGGGGTTGCATGTCTGCATGTGAGTTTGTATGTGTGTGAACATGTGTGCTCATGCATGTGGAGGCTGTGGTGGATGTTGGGAATCTTCCTCGATCAATCTACATCTTATTCTTTGAGACAGGGTCTCTTCTCTCAATGATCCTAGAGCTTACCAATTCAGCTAGACTTCCTTTCTCCACCTCACTAGTATTGGCATGTCACCACACCCAGCTTTTATATGTATTCTGGGGATCAGGCTCATGTTCTCATACTTGTGTGCAAGCACTTTACTCTCTGAGCCATCTCCTCAGCCCCCATGGATTTGAAATCCTTATTATATTTCCAACACCTTGTCTCCATCACCATGTCTCCATTTCCAAAGACTTTAACCTTCCCATGGAATTCCTGTTCATTATTTTCCTCCTATCAGCTGCTTTTTGTTTGTTTGTTTATTTTGTTTTGTTTTTTCAAGATAGAGTCATTTTCTAGCCCAGGATGACCAGGCATTCACTATGTAGTCTCAGGGTGGCTTTGAACTTGCAGTGATTCTCCTACCTTTGCCTCCCAAGTGCTGGGATTAAAGGCATGCCCCACCACACCTAGCTTCTACCAACTGCTTTTTAGTCCAGTACTTTCTGCTAGAAATGTGAAGGTAACAGAATCTGAGAGTTCAGTATCTCCAGATTCACCAGAGTCTTCTCACACATTCCAAGTTACAGGATCCCACTCTTTTCCAATCAGTACCATCACTTTAACTTCTGATAACTTATGAGGCTGGGACTTGAAAGTGCATTGAACGTTAGCCAATCATACAATGAAAGCTTTGGTTTGGTTTTCTGCAACTTAAGCCTTACACCATGGAACACTCTCTAAAAAACACTTAGAAATCTTCAGATTATATATGTGGTCAAGAGCTTAGAATTTTCCTTTCTGAGCTTCTGCATTTCCCTTAAGAGTTTATCCAGAGATGCACTGAACCAACCAGCATTATCATTTGTCTTACTTTTGTCACTAAATCTCTTGCTCTTCACAAGACATGATTCATAATTAACAAATACATCTATCTCATAAATTCTTTAAATAGTTCACACCATGGGTTGTCAGTTATCTTCTTATTACCAGTAAAACGTTCTCTTCTTATTACCAACAAAGACTTTAATGGCACTGAAATCAGAGAGCCAATTCCAGATAGCACCAAGCTATCCTTACATTTTTCCTTCTCTAGAACCACTCCTGGTACCACAATCTGTATTAGTCAGGGTTGTCTAGAGGAACAGAAGCAACAGAATGAACTGCATTTAAAAAGGAATTTACTGGATTACCTTGCAGTAGTACAACCATAGCAGTCTGAAGGGTTGAGAGTCAAAGAACCCAGTAGCTGCTCTGTCCACATGGCTGGTTGCCTTAGCAGTCCCAGTCTAGCACTGAAGGCCTGGAGGCTTCCAGGAGAGCTACTGGTTTCAGTACATGCAGGAAGGCTGAGGAAACTTGGTTCTTATGCTAAGGAAGGATAGCCAAACAGGATACATACATGTGCAAATGAAGGTACTCATCAGCATGAAGCACCTGCAGTCATAGGGCAGGAAGGGGCTCTCTCCTCTAAGATCTTCCTTACATAAAGCCCACCACCAGAAGGGCCACCCACTCTGGGGGAAGGAATCAGTCTGGAGGAAGGAGCTTCTCCTTCAGTTAATCTTTCCTGGAAGCAACCTCAGAGGCCCACCCAAGTGGAATCAGATCAAGTTGACAACAGAACTTAACCATCACAATTGGACACATTATGGAGCACCTACTGGGTGTTAAGTCACACATGCTAAACAAACTCTGTAGAGAGATGGGTGAATGAGGCAGACAAGCTGTCTTCCTAGAACAAGTGAACATGATATTTTAATAAGTAGTATTATACCAAAATTAATAGACAATTATCTATGGTAAGTCAAATATAATCCTGAGAATCCCTATAGTTGAAGAAATGAGGGTGGAGACATACAAGTAGACCAACATATCAGTATTTGAAAAGGTATGGAGAGAATTTTTGGGCTTTCGCTTATAGTCTAGCTCACAGCAGTTACAAAAAGTCTTTGTACCTACAAGTCACATGAAAAGTTCAAAACTGCTGAAACAAATGCCATTTCATTTCATCCAGTTAGCAGCCTTTCTGAAAAACACTATTATAACCATTTTCAGGAGAGGACTGGCTGAGGAAGCACAGAGCACATGGTCAGGCACTCATTTGGAGCAACTGACTTCATAGTTATTGAAATTTTCTAAATTAACTCCTTGTATTAAAAAATTCTGTAAACAAGAGTCATTTCTTACATAAACAGGAACACAGTTTACCAAAGACAAATGAAGTTTATGAGAAATGACTTGGGGACTGACTAAAAGATCTCAGAACTACTTAGAAATCTCAGCTCTCACTTTCTTTTATCTTGGAATTCTTCTTAAGTTTCTCAATTTTAAAATGTTCCACTCTCTCCTACATGGGAAAAAAGTAAAACCTGTCTTTCTATTTTAAGTCAGTGATCTTTTACAACACAGTAAACAGTCTCAGGCTCATGGTTACCAATAACAGCCTCTCAACAGCATTTCTCTGCTTAGGGTTAGACAAATCCAGTTACCTGAGGCCTTATCCATTTCCCAACATGACATTATATAATCATACTAGTTACAAACGATGTACCCTTCAAATTCTCTTTTCCTTTAAGGCATGAAGATATGTAAATATGAGTCAATTCTATATATAGCATTATATTACTATAATGGCTATATTTCCACATACTGGCCATAATTTGCTTTTTTTCTTTTTTATTTTTTCATTATTTGCCAAGACATAGAACATTTGTAAAATGAACCTAAGGCTGTTTTTAAAAATGAACAATTAAGATTATATACTAATAACTTATTGATATTTCAATTATTTTAAATGTCAGACATAATTTCAGTGTAATCAATGATTTACAACAAAATTCATAAAATTGTATTAAAATTGTTAATTCTATGTAAGAAACACACACTTTTGAATGATAGGAGAAAAGATTAATTCATCTGAAGGTCTCTCATAATCTTTTCTAGGGAATTCCATCAGTCCATCAGTCTATTCTTTTGCTCTTTGGGGCCTGCAGTGAGCAAACGCTATGTTTCTGAGGGACACGAATGGCATTTTAAGGTTTACCATGCTTTCTGTAGAGCAGCAAGCTCTCATTGTGCTGTGATTTTCTTGTTTTTTATCCTGGACGCAGAGAAGGGCTCACTGTGGAGGAAAAGGGAGCTGATCCTCCAAATACCTTTCTTACAGAAAACTCTTCAAAGGCACTGAATGTTCCTGCCAATGTGTTCCTTTGGTCACTTGTTCCCTGATTCTGTCACATTTCGCCCAGGGTAGAGTGGCAAGAACATTTGGGAGGATTTGGTTAAGGCTTACTTTCTCAAAAGTGATGGATAAGGTTGCTCCCAACAGACACAAAACATAACTTTTGTTTTAAGTATAAAACACAAATATTCAGATTAAATAATCAAACATACAATATACTTGTGATGTTAAAATTCCATTTCTATGGAGAAAAAACAGTGTAAGAATGACCCTTGGAGATGCTGGGGACCAAGCCTTTAACACATGGGACTTTGGATGATGTTCAAGATATATCCTACATCTATCATGGCATGAAGAGACAGGGCAGAAGGTGAAATCACAGTATGTGTGTCAACCACACTCAGCTGGTAGAAAAGTGATTGAAAAGTTCAAAATTAGAAGCTACTCAGGGAAAATGCCTTCCAAGCACCAGATAGAAGGATCTAGTTCTTATAGATACTAAGCAAAATGACAGAAACTTTGTCTGCCACCATTGAACAACAGTAACTAACTGTGCTTTATGTCTTTATGTGGACTACAAAACTGGAAGACACCAGAACTCTTGTGTTAGTGGAACCCAACCTGCATCAGGGCTAAAAGCAGTAAGGATGGATCTGTGAACCCATGAGCCCCATGTTTAACTATCAATAATACGGAGCAAAATTCAGTCAGTTAGAATAAAGGTGTCTGAGATATATTTTCTTTCCTCAGTAACCAATAACCCAGTGGTAGTTATTACTGACAACTGCTTTTACTGTCCTACTAGTTTCCAGCTTAATCTCTCACAGCTGGTGGAGAATCTGTGCTGTATACTACTGGACAGATATACAAGTAATATCTTCCCTGAGTGTGGTATTTTGACTGCCCACTCCTGCCCCTGCCCAGCTTCACAGACAGTCCCTTGGACCAATTGCTTCTCCTGTTTCAAAGCTGTCTCTAGTGACTGTTGAAAGACAGCTGTGACTAAAAGCATGAGGTCTGTCATGTGGCTTGATTTAGCCACCCGACATCTGTTTTCTCACTCACAAAATATTAAAGCCTGTATTCAGTATTCAAGAAATTACACATGAATGAAAATGACACATAGTTGTGGTAATGTTGACATAACTATTCCTACCCCCAGAGCCCATGTGAAGGGTCATCACAGAGTTGGGTTGGTAGCATCTGCCCAGGTGCTGTCCACACCATCCTCTTTCCTTATGCTAAGTTTGTATGGCCATCTGATTGGCTTCCGCTTTCCTTGTTATATTAGTTTCCTAGGGCTTCCATAATAACCACTGTAAAGTGAATGACAGAAACCACCAGACACTCCTCTAGAATCTAGAAGTCCAAAATCATGGTATAAGCAGGCCCATGACTACCCTAGAGTCTATAGAGGAAATCCTTCCTCCCTTGTTTAGTTTTTGGGTTGCTGTAAGTCTTTAGTGTTCCTTGGTTGGCAGCTCCTCTGTACTCCTCCTCCATCATCATATGGCTTTTCATCTTATCAGGACACCAGCCATGTTGGATCAGGGTCCAATGCACCCCATGTTATCTCAACTGTTTATACCTGTAGGAACCCTATTTCCAAATAAGATCACATTTTGAGATTAAGACTATGATATATCTTTCTGGGGTGGGACACAGATGGAACTCGATTCATATCACTCAGCAGTCTGCTTGCATCCTATGCTGACACACATTGTATCAGTTTAGCATGGATATCCCATTGTGCTAAGTTATCTTGCCCTGTTGCAATTGCCTTGAAAATCCTCCTAGAAAACTAAAATGCATTTGGTAGGCTTAAGATAGATTGTATACTTTGTATAACTTAAACAAATTGAACTTCTTAGTAGATGTAACCCACAGAGAGGCCTTAGTTATAATATGCTCTTGGGGAAGATAAAGTAGTTACCAGCTGGGGGCCCTTGCTATAATCAATGAGTCTTAGTAAGACAGTGACCAGTAATTTTTAAAAAATAGCTAACATTGAGCTATCATGATCTCAGGTACTATTTGTTCTAAGCAAGTTGAATACAGTAACTTTTTTGTATGTGTCTTTGTATGATGTGTATTTTATGTGTATGTGTGTGTGCATGTTTATGTATGTGGGTGCATGTGTGCCATAGTGAGTAAGTATAGATGAGAGAAAAACTTTTGGGTGTCAGTCCTCATCTTCCACCTTGTTTGAGGCAAGGTGACACTTTCTCTCTTTGATTGTTGGTCACTGCTGTGTGTACCAGGGTAGCTGGTCTGCATGGTTCTGAGCTTTCCAGAAATTGTCTTCTATCTTCCCATTAGCACACTGGGATTACAGAAGCCCACCACAGCTTTCAGCTTTTATGGGTGCTCAGTTTGAGTGGCAAATGCTTTATCCACTAGTCATCTCCTCAACCCCAGATACAGTAACTCATAAACACACACACACACACAGAGAGAGAGAGAGAGAGAGAGAGAGAGAGAGAGAATGAATTATTACTTGATCTTGTAGTTATTTGAGTAGGTTAAATGATTTACTCAAGATCACAAAGGGGTAAAGTTGAATTTGGGATCAGCAGCTGTTCATCAGAGCCTGTGTTCTTAACCACATTTCATCCTCTAAATAAATAATACACAAATTTGTAAAAAATGAATGACCCTTTGAGAGTGGAAGGACCAGGCTTGTATTGAAACAAATGGAAAAAGTGTCAAAGGCATGTGCAGCTTTCCTAGCAGGCATCAGCACCCATCTGTTCTGAGGCTCAGCTGAAGACATCAGATATCAGGAGACCAAAGTTGAGCCCCAGAGTGAGACTCATCACACATCCAGTGGGTTACAACACCAAGTACCTTTTCAAAAAGATGCCAGTGCTTAGAATCTTAACTCAGCTGCCACAACAGCCTGCCACTGGCATTGTTTCAAAAGCTCCTTACTGAGTTTCCTATAAGCAGGTGACTAAGACATGGCTACAGACACCCAGGAGCACAGCACTGCACAACTCTCCTTCCCTGAAGCTGAACAGACATCCAGCTTTATCCCCTCTCCCACCTAACTGTAGTGAGCCCAAGGTCTGGGCCCTGGACCACCTTCCAGGTACTTTTTAGAAGAGCTTCTACCACAGTTTCAGTCCCTTCCACCTGAAAGGACACCTATATGGAGGTGACGTCTGCTGGGGCTGGGGTTCAGTGAGTAAGAGCATTTGCTATGCAAGCATGAGGATTTGAGTTAGATTCTCAACACCCATGTACAAAGCCAGTCATGGTTGCACATGCCTGTAACCCTAGCACTGAGGGGCAGAGATAGGATAACCTCTGGGGCTCCCTAGCCAGCCAGTCTAACTGAAAAACTGGGGGCTTCAGGGAGAAAAGGTAGAAGAGAGACACAGGAGGACACCCAGTGTCCTCCTCTGGCCTCCATACATGTGCATACAGGGAGCATCCATCTGCCCACACACATGCATCAACACAAACACACATATTACTACACACACTATATACACAAAAAAGACAGAAGGAGTGACTCCTGCCCTCAGACCCAGAGATAGGACTGGGAAAAGGGCCTCCTTCCACTCAAATGACCCAGAGATAGGACTGGGAAAGGGGCCTCCTTCCACTCAAATGAACTATGCTTTATGAAGTAAGGCCAAAGGGGCCACCAAGAAGAAAAGTGAATGTGTCATTGACAGAATGGGGACTTGCCACAAGCCTGGAAAGCTGTGTGGGTTCACAGATGAGTGAGGAAATGAGACTGAAACTCAGAGCTGCCTGGGTTTCCCAGGACGAGCCATAGTTTCAGTCTCTTTTGTTATTTTAAATGAGCTTTCCTCAAAACCCTTCTTTTTCTTTAAATGTCACTTACATGAACTCTCACCTTAGAAGTCACATTCTATCAGGTCTGACTTTATACTCTGTTGGGAGTCACCCAGCAGGGTAACAATGTAGATGAAGATGCAGCTGCTTCAAGGACATAACCATGAAAGGGTGTTCCTGGGACCAGGCAAGAGTGTCTTTCCAAGAAAAAAGGATGGCTAGAAAATCTTGACTGTAGAGACAGGGTTTTCTGGCTAGAGAGTGCAGTGCTCATCTTGCATGCACAAGGCCCTGGGATAGATCTCTAGCACCACAAAAATATGGTGTGGGGATGTACACATGCAATTTTAGCATTTAGGAGGTAGAAGCAGGAGGATCAGAGTCTCAAGGTTATCTTCAGACACATGAGTTTGAGGCCCACCTGGGCTTCTTAAAAACCTTTCTCAAAACAAAACAAGCAAAACTTGATTGGATTTTCCTTATTGATTTAACTTTTCTCTTTCAGGAGTAGCAATGGTAGAAAGCAGTTTCTTCCCCATTTGTAGAACACAAAGAAAGAACCAATTAAGAGGGGAAAAATACCTTTAGGGGAAATTAAAGTCTACCGCATAGTAAAGGACAGTGATTGATCTATTTCCTCCTCATATAAGCTTTTCATTCTGATAATTTTCAATTTCAAATATAAAGATTCAAGGTAAAGGATTAAAAATAAGAAAAATCTCCAAAAACCCAGAGAAAATAAGTATAAGGTTGATAATGATAAATAAGGGGTTGATAACAGCTAAGCATTTTACTATTTAACTACCTTTCATGAATTTTAACAATATGACAAACATATGCTTTGACATGTTTGCTCACATTTTTAAAACTTAAATAGGAAAGCATGCAAGCCTTTGTATATCATGGGTTGACCTGCAGGTAGCTAATGTCGCCCTCTGGGTGCTGAGACCCCTGTGGGCACTGGTAACACACTCAGCTTCCTCTTCTCCCCCAAAGGTAAACTTGCAGGACAAGAACTGGAGAAAATGACTAGCTTTTTGTCCAGATAACAAAATACCTGAGGAAATTAACTGATAATGAAAGATTTATCCTAACTCACTTTGAGGCTCTGGCCCAGGATTACAGTATGTATCTCATAATTAGACTTAGTGTTGATCTAGTAAAATTATCAAAAGTCAGGAAGGTTTAAAAAAAACCTTTTACAGGAAAGAAATGGCCAGGAGGAAGATCTGATATAAAACAAACATGCCCTTTACTGCATGTAAGTCTATCAAATATTAAACCCTGACCACCCTCCATACTCAGGCATACATAATCATGGACAGGCATCAGACAGGAATCAAGAATCATAAATAACACCTCAGGAATCTTAAAATTGTTATTTCACTCTATGAGCTCCTACATTACTGAGGCACAAATAACTTAAGGAAGGAAATATTTATTTTGGCTCATGGATTTAGAAGACTTTAGCCCATCATGGTGGGCAAGTTCATGGCTGCAGGAGCATATGGTGGAGAAATAACAGGAAACAGGAACTAGGTCTAACCTTTTAATCTTCTCCCTAGTGATCTACTTCTACCAGCTTTATGAGGTTCCACCTTATGTTCCATGCCTCCCAAAATAGCAAACCCAGCTGGAAAACACGTGTTCAGAATAAGCATTGGCAGACATTTCAGATTCAAATCATAAGTTCTCATTTCTTTCTTTGAGACAGGGTCTCATAATACAATAGCCAAGATTGACTTTGAACCTGCCATCCTTCTGTGTCAGCTTCTGAAGTGCTAGAATTGCAGGCAGGCACCACCAGGCATCGCTATTCTTGACTGCATAATTCCAAATTTCCCGACAATCTCCCACAGTTAGTTTTGAGTCTCTGTGCAAAGGTATCTTCCCAAGTGCCTTCCTTGGTCTGTTACATTTTCTCCCAGTGTTTGCAGGCCAGAGGCCACTGGAAGTTCTGTCATTGCAGCCTCTGGTGAGAACATCAAGGTGTTCCAGAGCTGATGATCCTGAGGATACCACAAAAAGAGAAGTCTGGCCTGTGATTTGGTATACTTGGCCACTCAGTTTATTCAAAACCCAGTTCCTGTGACCCCCAGCTTCCTCCTATTCCTCAGTCCAAAGCATGGCAGAGAACAAACACTATTTCCACTCCATCTCCTAGGTTCAAACCCAGTCCAAAGAGTTGAACAGGTGACATAAGCTATGCTATCCTTCCATTTTCTTCGATTTCTTTCTTCAGACCCCAGAACATTCCTACCTCTTCTTCCTGAAATTCTTTTGCTTTTCTAGGGCTGCAATGACTGGAGTTTAGGAGTGAGAGGCAAGCACTTTATTAATCTATGTTGTAGTGCCAAAGACCTGCCAACCAAATGCCCTACTGTAATTCAAATATCAAAAGCATTAATTTATGGGGGAGAGGATTATGAGGCCTGAGAAGCTAGTGGCAGTTGATGATTACTGGATAAGGAGAGATATTATCTTCAGTGGTGTAGCCACTGGTGAGTTGCCCATGCTGTAGCAAACAACCCTACATTCATGCTCATGCAAGCAACCCTAAATGAACTCAGTAGGTCACAAAAAAAGGAAGGAAAGAAAAAAAAAGAAAGAAAGAGAGGAAGAAAGGCATGAAAGTTGGAAGAACTAGTCGGGAAGAAGGAGGGATTTAGCATTTAGCAGGAGTGGGATGGTAATGGAATGAATATAATCAAAATACCCTATATACATAACATGGAATTGTGAAAAAAAGAATTAATTTTAAAAAGATAATAATGTGATCCCCAGTCAGTGAACTGAGTCACAGACCATCTCAGGATCTCCTGAAACCAAGAAACTTGTGCTTCTTTCCAACAGTCAAAACTCACCTGTGACTGAAATTCTCAGCACACTGGGGAAGTGTGACAGATTGTTTCCAACGGATACTTTTCTTTTTTCTTTTGTGTGTGGGGGTTGTGGTGTGATGGTGTATGCAGTGTGCTATGACACCTCAGACACTCACCTGTGACAAGGATACTCACCTACAGTGGCTGGAGTAGAACATCAGATGTCCTGCTCTATTGCTCTTCTGCCTGGATCTTTATTATCAGCCTGAGTCTCTTTAATGATTCTGGAGCCTGTGGGGCTCCAGTGATTCTTATTCTTATTCTTATTCTGCTCTCCTGCAGGTTCTAGGCACAAGTGGACATACTCAGCTGTTTACATGGGAACTGGAGATTAGAACTCTGGCAGACTCAGGCTTTCTAGAGCCCTCAAGCTTGCAGAGGAAGCATATTAAACACTGTGTCTCCAGCCCCCAAGTGATTCTTCTATTTCTATCAAAAAAGACTGCATTTTCACAAGTCTATGCAACATTATCATGGGACTCTTTCCCTACCCAACATGTAGCCCAGGCTGGCTTTAAACCTGCCAATCCTCCTGGGAGCTAGAATTACAGGTGATGCAATTACACCTACCTATGCTACTCAGCCTTTTCCCATTCAACCTGCCAAGACTCCTATTTAGATATGATTGACACTTCTATTAGTTGGCCCCCAAGCTTTTTCTCAAACTGATCTCAAACTAAGAAACACCCTTAGAAGACAAAATCAAATACTTTGCCAGAACAATTTGTGTGTGGTACAGCTGATCCAATTATGTCTCCTTAGCTAGAATTACCTACCTTGTTCAGAGATTTTTGAATGGAGAAACCATAAAGATAGGCTGGATATGGTGTATACTCCTATATTCTCAGGACTTGGGAGGCAGAGGCAGCGTGGGCTGACATGGTAACTTGGGCTACACATCAAGAGCTTGTATCAAGTAAAACAAGCATAAACAAATCCAACCCCAAACAAAAAGAAAGTCCTGACTTTATCTGGCTGTTTTTCATCTGGATTTTTAAATCAAATGAGAATCTTTCCTCTACCTCCAGCATGCATACACCCCATCTGAATTCTTAAAGGGTAAGTGAGAAGAGAGAGGGGGATGGGGGTAAGAGGCAGGTAAAGGAAATGCCGTGAAATATGGGGCATGGTGGGAGAAAGAGAAAGTGAGGAAAATCTGTAAGACAAGCTATTTAATTTCCTTGCAGAGAGGCAAGTGCTGCTGATTTAAGCAATTTAGGACAACTTGGAAACCTTCCAAAGACAGGACTTGCAGGAAGCTGTGTTTGCCCTGACACAACACTCAGTGAAATCAAACAGTTCTGTTTGTTTCCCACAAATCACAATTCGCCCTGTGACTAGACTTACATGGGCCTCTAAATACTGGCTTGAATCCAGGACTGTAAGAGAAAATAATCATTAGCAATCATTAACCCTTTTCAGTAGTGGTTAGCACCTGAGAAGGAAATTTTCTTTCTTGGTCCTCACCTTCTTAGAAAGCAATCAAATGGATGATGCAAATCAGAATTTTATGACCAGTCTGTAAGTGGCTGTGGTCCAAAAAGAGAGTTACTGGGCATTCTTTATGAAAGAAAGTTGATAAGTTATAGAAATCACCCACAAATGTCTGAGGCCAAGAATGAATCACAAAGTTACTAATATTGTGAGGGTCAGTAGGTCAACACACTTCAGAGCTAAAAATCAGCACAAAGCAAACTCCTTCAGAACTTCTTGTGGAGTTAGTGTTAGCCTCAGACTTTAATATCATCATTGACTTTCACAAAATGGCCTGGATAACCATGACCTCCCAGTGCCTGGAACTACTTGCACAAGACTATTATAATAGGAGGAAAAGATTATGACATCAAAATAAGAGACTGATGGAGAGGGGTAGAGGATATTATGGAGAGTAGAGTTGTGAAGGGGAAAGTGGGGGGGGGGGGTAGGAGATTATTATGGCTTATTTTCCATGATTATGGAAGTTGTCAATAAGAAAAAAATTAAAATATCATGGGCTGGAGAGATGGCTTAACGGTTAAGTGCTTGCCTGTGAAGCCTAAGGACCTCGGTTCAAGGCTCGATTCTACAGGACCCACATTAGCCAGATGCACAAGGGGGCGCACACATCTGGAGTTAGTTTGCAGTGGCTGGAGGCCCTGGTGTGCCCATTCTCTCTCCCTCTCTGCCTCTTTCTCTCCCTGTCTGTCATTCTCAAATAAATAAATAAAAATAAACAAAAAAATATTTTAAAATATCATGAGCTCTGATACAGGCCATTGGAAGGCATATTGACAAGTGATAGCTGGAAGCTCCTTAGCTAGGGTCAGACACTTAATAATCAGACCTCTGACCACTGACTGGCTTTTTCTAATCAGGATCCTAGAGATAGACTTACTCAGAGACTTGGTCTGCCCCAAACGGTATTCATCTCCCTGTGGCTAGGAGTCTGGGATATATAAATCAGTAGGATTTGGGGTGGCACTGGGGAATCAAACCCAAGGTCTTGCTCATGCTGGGCAATTGAGACAGTTTAGAGGTGGTACAGCTCTGCAAGTAAAAGCAAGGGATGTCCTTGAGCCTGTAGGGGGACCTTACCTCCTTCCTCCTGAAGGAGTCCTTACCACTTCCGCTTTGCTAGAGGCCAGGCACAGGGGAGACTCTGGTTTTTCCCTTATGTCTTCTTTCCTAGAAAAGGAAATTGAGACACGCGATACTCCACTTTCAGAAAATCTGACTGCATCTAGACACCTGGAGTCAGGGCTGGAACAAGTAGCTCAGCCCCATCCAGTAAACATCCATAAAAGAGCCCCAATCTAGGTGGGCTTTCCCATTTCTAGAAACCCTGCTCCTACATCATCTTGGGTAGGAGCTCTAGATTCTTTCCTTCTCTTAAACTCTATTTCTACAATGAAATCTTTCAAAACGTCATCTTCTGGTCTGAATTCATTGGAATTCCAAAGATAAGAACCTGAGGCTACTAAACTCAGTGGAAACTTTGTGTGACTGTGAGCGTCCATCACCCTAGCTCCTGAGTTATTGTTCACTTAAGAGCAAAGAAAGGCTCTGTATCCCTTAACTCCCATATCACAAGCACTCTACTATTGAGATACACCCATAACTCCATCAACAGGAATTTCTAAAAATTACATAGATAGGTGAAAGCATGTATTGTTTTGCTAAGACTTGACATCTTCAGGCTACCTGTTCATTACAAGTTTAGTTCACAGTCTGACCAGTACTACCTGGTGCAAAGGAGCTTTGTATATGTAAACACAATGGGAAGTTATTTCCGAGAGGTGTCATGTCCAATCACCTATGGCTTAGTTCTGTGTGTTTTCATTTCAGTGACAGGCATAACTGTCTTTGTTTTCATCTCAGACAGATTTCACTGATAATTTATTGCTTTGTGGAACCATGAGGACAAGCAGTCCAGGTATTAGAAGTAAAAAAGTATAACTTAGCCACATTTTCTTTGGCCTACGATGCAGAAAGCTATCAGGCCCATAATTCCATGCAAAGTATCACACTACAGCCCAAAGAGCTTATTCTTGTTTCTTCATTGATTCAGACTTAGGACTGCAGTTATAAGGTAGAATGAGCCTAATTCACCATCACTCCCTTGTCTACCACTTGTTGAGGCATTACTGAAGGAGAAATAGGAGAAAGACAGCTTTATATAGATGATAGATAGATAGATAGATAGATAGATAGATAGATAGATAGATAGATAGATGATAGGTAGATAGATAGATAGATAGATAGATAGATAGATAGATACATACATACATACATACATACATACATACATACATACATAATAGATGGCCAGGGACAAAGACCCAAAGAGATGTCTCCTTTCTTTCTCTGGCAGACCTAGAACTCACATCTGATTCATTCTCATCTAGGATGAGTATAAGCAACACTCCCTGACAGAAACTTCCTGCTTCTTTCTTCCTCAGCTCAGCACACCTGGGTAGGCTTCTCCTTCTTGAGTTAGTCCACCAACCAGTCAGGTCTCTCCCTTACCCACCTATGTCTGATGCAAAGGCTTATCCTAATTGGATGTCTGACCCATATAAACAGGCCTGGCAATATGTGTAACTCTCTCTTGATTTCTTCTGGCACATGAATCTCCAGGCCTTACTTTGGTAAGTTTTCCCCAAGCTGGGAAGGTGGGAGTGTGGATTTCTTCCTGTCTGGGCACTTTCTTTTTTCTTCTTTTTTGCTTTGTGACATATGTGATCTTTCTTTAAGCTCTGAGCCCTTCACTAATCCTATCTCTTAGCCTTTACTGGCCTCCTATGTGTAGGTGACAGGCTTGTGCTCCCATGCTTTGCTTCCAGTGTGTGTGTGTAAATTTTTTGGCCTGGGCTCTCATGCTGTGCCTTCCATGTGTTTGCATGTGCCTTCTCTAGAGGCTTCTTCTCTGTGAAGGAGATTCTCTTCTCTCCCTTCCCAGCTGGGAGGAGCAGTGGGGGGTGGGGAGTGGGGGGAGGGGATTCCCTTTTGGCTTGAGTCTTTCAGCTAGCCTTTCTCTTGGATTCCAATTTTCCCTAAAATAAACCTCATAATTCATAATTTACCCTTCTCAAAACTTGTTTTCTTCAATTCAATTTTTTTAATCAAATAAGGACCCAAAAGTTGATGTCTATAGGCCTGGGATCTCTTGCATCTTTATAGAATTTAATCCCTCCTTGTACCCTAAATCCTGCATAATAATCTGAGTATTTATCTGAGCTTTGTCAGAGGTCTTTACCATCTGGACTATATCTACAGTATTATAACCTGTTCAATTTTGTTCACTTTATTAGTTCGACTATTAAGGATCTAAAGTTTAGGGGCTTAATCAAACATCTTTCCACTGATCTCTGTTGTAGAAATCTCCATACCTTAAACAAAGCCAGCTATGTGAGTCTCCCTCTGCCTAACCTAAAGACAGGAAACCACAAATTACCTCACTTTGCGTGATAATTCTGGGTTCTGACTCACTCAAAAGGATTAGACTCACAGAATTTAAATCTCTTTTTGTTTTTATTTTTGTTTTTCGAGGTAGGGTCTCACTCTAGCTCAGGCTGACCTGGAATTCGCTGTGTAGTCTCAGGGTAACCTGGAACTCACAGTGATCCTCCTACCTCTGCCTTCCAACTGCTGGGATTAAAGGCATGTGCTACCATATCTGGCCCATAACTTAAATCTTGAAGGGGGTAGAGAGGTCATCTTACTGACTTATCACGGAAATCATCGAGGCTGGTTTCTGTTAGTTTTTTTTTTTTTTTTTTTACACAAGATTCCTTTTCATGTTTCCCTAACATAGGGGCTTTTAGGTCTGACTGGGAGCTCCAGTAATTTTAGAAGGTTCCCTGGTGATTCAAATCAGCTCAGCCTATGACCTACTGATATGGTTCCTTTCCCCCACTTTAACATTCTTGGTTTGTGAGTATCTGGCTTTTGTAGGGCAGTATAAGGAATGAAGACTTCCATGTAGTCACACACTGGTCCCTCCACAGACCTTATCCTGAAGACATTATTCACCCTGAAGGCATATTCTATAGCTTGTATGGAGAGCTAGTGCTGTTGACAGAACAACTTGGAAAGACATTACACAAAACATTTTAAAGGACATTTAAAGGACTGGAATTGAGTGGGTTGCATTCAGGGTTACTGTACAGTGGAGAACGGTCATACAAACTGTCAGAAGGTTCTCTGCTTAGAGACTGACCCTGCAAAACCATAGATAAACCACCTAACATGTTCTGCATCATCATGTGCACCAAGTCCTACCCAAGAAGCACTGAGGTATGTCAATCTATCTCAAAACAGTGGGAGGGAGATTGAGAGTGTCATATGCACATACATATACACAAATCTTTAAGCTGATTCTGAGTTTTCTTCATGATGATCCAGAGGTAAGATAATCTTTCCAAAAGAGGCTTTCTGATTGAATTTTCCACTGTTTCAAAGATACCTGTAAAATAGGATAGATTTTTACCTGCTGAGGATGGTTCAGACACTGTACTACTAGAAGACCCAGAGACTGGGTGAGCCAACCTCCCCAAGTCCCTGCTGACCTTGAATTGATGATATTGACTCTGAGGACTCCTCTGCTGCAAGATTTTCTATTTCCTGTCAAATTCAAAAATGTTTCCAGTACATTCATGGATTGAATAGCCTCTGTCTGATCATAGTGGCTCACTTTTCCCATGAGTTCAATAGGTTATATTTTTAGCATTTTTTATGAAGCCAGAAACTCACCCAAAAATCCCAGCAACACCAAAGCACTATTTTCAAAAGGGAGTTTTTGGCCACAAGCAGTGGACTACTTTTCAAATGATTATTTGGAATAAAAATTAGCTCATTAATTTAAATTTGTTGATCTTTATTCAATTAAGAACACTTTAAAACATCTATACAAAGCCGGGCATAGTGGCATACACCTTTAATCCCAGACAGAGGTAGGAGGTTTGCTGTGAGTTTGAGGCCACCCTGAGACTACATAGTGAATTCCAGGTCAGCATGGGCCAGAGTGAGACCCTGCCTCAAAAAACAAAAGCAAAAACAAAACAAAACAAAAAAATGTGTATACAACCTAGAAATACCTCTTAACTCTAAGAATAATTGACTTTTAAATTTGAGTCTTGGGTCATATCTATCCATCTCTATATATAAAGAAAGTGAGAGCTGGAGAGATGGCTTAGCAGTTAAGGCACTTGCCTGTAAAGCCAAATTACCCAGGTTTGATTTCATAGGACCCATGTAAGCCAGATGTACAAGGTGGTGCACGCATCTGGAGTTTGTTTGCAGCGGCTGGAGATCCTGGTGCACCCATTCTCTCTCTCTCTCTCCCTCTCTCTCTCTCTCTTTCTATCTGCCCCCCTTTTCCTCAGGTAAATAAATAAAAATTAAAAAAATTTAAAGAGAGCAAGCCTAGACTAGCCTTGAACTAGTGATCCCCTTGCTTTAGTTTCTCAGTGCTGGGATTACAGGTATCCACTACCATGGCCCACCTTTACTTGAACATTTGAAAGCATTTCTAAAAGAAATGATAGTCATATAGATAAAGTCCAGAATAAACTTTAAGATTATGAAGAGTCATAAAACACTGTAATCTTTTAATATCTTTAGTATCTTTTAATATGTAAATGATTTCACAATTCAGGGACTATGATGTGTGGGAATTCCAAAGATAAGAACCTGAGGCTACTAAACTCAGTGGAAACTTTGTGTGACTGTGAGCGTCCATCACCCTAGCTCCTGAGTTATTGTTCACTTAAGAGCAAAGAAAGGCTCTGTATCCCTTAACTCCCATATCACAAGCACTCTACTATTGAGATACACCCATAACTCCATCAACAGGAATTTCTAAAAATTACATAGATAGGTGAAAGCATGTATTGTTTTGCTAAGACTTGACATCTTCAGGCTACCTGTTCATTACAAGTTTAGTTCACAGTCTGACCAGTACTACCTGGTGCAAAGGAGCTTTGTATATGTAAACACAATGGGAAGTTATTTCCGAGAGGTGTCATGTCCAATCACCTATGGCTTAGTTCTGTGTGTTTTCATTTCAGTGACAGGCATAACTGTCTTTGTTTTCATCTCAGACAGATTTCACTGATAATTTATTGCTTTGTGGAACCATGAGGACAAGCAGTCCAGGTATTAGAAGTAAAAAAGTATAACTTAGCCACATTTTCTTTGGCCTACGATGCAGAAAGCTATCAGGCCCATAATTCCATGCAAAGTATCACACTACAGCCCAAAGAGCTTATTCTTGTTTCTTCATTGATTCAGACTTAGGACTGCAGTTATAAGGTAGAATGAGCCTAATTCACCATCACTCCCTTGTCTACCACTTGTTGAGGCATTACTGAAGGAGAAATAGGAGAAAGACAGCTTTATATAGATGATAGATAGATAGATAGATAGATAGATAGATAGATAGATAGATAGATAGATGATAGGTAGATAGATAGATAGATAGATAGATAGATACATACATACATACATACATACATACATACATACATACATAATAGATGGCCAGGGACAAAGACCCAAAGAGATGTCTCCTTTCTTTCTCTGGCAGACCTAGAACTCACATCTGATTCATTCTCATCTAGGATGAGTATAAGCAACACTCCCTGACAGAAACTTCCTGCTTCTTTCTTCCTCAGCTCAGCACACCTGGGTAGGCTTCTCCTTCTTGAGTTAGTCCACCAACCAGTCAGGTCTCTCCCTTACCCACCTATGTCTGATGCAAAGGCTTATCCTAATTGGATGTCTGACCCATATAAACAGGCCTGGCAATATGTGTAACTCTCTCTTGATTTCTTCTGGCACATGAATCTCCAGGCCTTACTTTGGTAAGTTTTCCCCAAGCTGGGAAGGTGGGAGTGTGGATTTCTTCCTGTCTGGGCACTTTCTTTTTTCTTCTTTTTTGCTTTGTGACATATGTGATCTTTCTTTAAGCTCTGAGCCCTTCACTAATCCTATCTCTTAGCCTTTACTGGCCTCCTATGTGTAGGTGACAGGCTTGTGCTCCCATGCTTTGCTTCCAGTGTGTGTGTGTAAATTTTTTGGCCTGGGCTCTCATGCTGTGCCTTCCATGTGTTTGCATGTGCCTTCTCTAGAGGCTTCTTCTCTGTGAAGGAGATTCTCTTCTCTCCCTTCCCAGCTGGGAGGAGCAGTGGGGGGTGGGGAGTGGGGGGAGGGGATTCCCTTTTGGCTTGAGTCTTTCAGCTAGCCTTTCTCTTGGATTCCAATTTTCCCTAAAATAAACCTCATAATTCATAATTTACCCTTCTCAAAACTTGTTTTCTTCAATTCAATTTTTTTAATCAAATAAGGACCCAAAAGTTGATGTCTATAGGCCTGGGATCTCTTGCATCTTTATAGAATTTAATCCCTCCTTGTACCCTAAATCCTGCATAATAATCTGAGTATTTATCTGAGCTTTGTCAGAGGTCTTTACCATCTGGACTATATCTACAGTATTATAACCTGTTCAATTTTGTTCACTTTATTAGTTCGACTATTAAGGATCTAAAGTTTAGGGGCTTAATCAAACATCTTTCCACTGATCTCTGTTGTAGAAATCTCCATACCTTAAACAAAGCCAGCTATGTGAGTCTCCCTCTGCCTAACCTAAAGACAGGAAACCACAAATTACCTCACTTTGCGTGATAATTCTGGGTTCTGACTCACTCAAAAGGATTAGACTCACAGAATTTAAATCTCTTTTTGTTTTTATTTTTGTTTTTCGAGGTAGGGTCTCACTCTAGCTCAGGCTGACCTGGAATTCGCTGTGTAGTCTCAGGGTAACCTGGAACTCACAGTGATCCTCCTACCTCTGCCTTCCAACTGCTGGGATTAAAGGCATGTGCTACCATATCTGGCCCATAACTTAAATCTTGAAGGGGGTAGAGAGGTCATCTTACTGACTTATCACGGAAATCATCGAGGCTGGTTTCTGTTAGTTTTTTTTTTTTTTTTTTACACAAGATTCCTTTTCATGTTTCCCTAACATAGGGGCTTTTAGGTCTGACTGGGAGCTCCAGTAATTTTAGAAGGTTCCCTGGTGATTCAAATCAGCTCAGCCTATGACCTACTGATATGGTTCCTTTCCCCCACTTTAACATTCTTGGTTTGTGAGTATCTGGCTTTTGTAGGGCAGTATAAGGAATGAAGACTTCCATGTAGTCACACACTGGTCCCTCCACAGACCTTATCCTGAAGACATTATTCACCCTGAAGGCATATTCTATAGCTTGTATGGAGAGCTAGTGCTGTTGACAGAACAACTTGGAAAGACATTACACAAAACATTTTAAAGGACATTTAAAGGACTGGAATTGAGTGGGTTGATAAACCACCTAACATGTTCTGCATCATCATGTGCACCAAGTCCTACCCAAGAAGCACTGAGGTATGTCAATCTATCTCAAAACAGTGGGAGGGAGATTGAGAGTGTCATATGCACATACATATACACAAATCTTTAAGCTGATTCTGAGTTTTCTTCATGATGATCCAGAGGTAAGATAATCTTTCCAAAAGAGGCTTTCTGATTGAATTTTCCACTGTTTCAAAGATACCTGTAAAATAGGATAGATTTTTACCTGCTGAGGATGGTTCAGACACTGTACTACTAGAAGACCCAGAGACTGGGTGAGCCAACCTCCCCAAGTCCCTGCTGACCTTGAATTGATGATATTGACTCTGAGGACTCCTCTGCTGCAAGATTTTCTATTTCCTGTCAAATTCAAAAATGTTTCCAGTACATTCATGGATTGAATAGCCTCTGTCTGATCATAGTGGCTCACTTTTCCCATGAGTTCAATAGGTTATATTTTTAGCATTTTTTATGAAGCCAGAAACTCACCCAAAAATCCCAGCAACACCAAAGCACTATTTTCAAAAGGGAGTTTTTGGCCACAAGCAGTGGACTACTTTTCAAATGATTATTTGGAATAAAAATTAGCTCATTAATTTAAATTTGTTGATCTTTATTCAATTAAGAACACTTTAAAACATCTATACAAAGCCGGGCATAGTGGCATACACCTTTAATCCCAGACAGAGGTAGGAGGTTTGCTGTGAGTTTGAGGCCACCCTGAGACTACATAGTGAATTCCAGGTCAGCATGGGCCAGAGTGAGACCCTGCCTCAAAAAACAAAAGCAAAAACAAAACAAAACAAAAAAATGTGTATACAACCTAGAAATACCTCTTAACTCTAAGAATAATTGACTTTTAAATTTGAGTCTTGGGTCATATCTATCCATCTCTATATATAAAGAAAGTGAGAGCTGGAGAGATGGCTTAGCAGTTAAGGCACTTGCCTGTAAAGCCAAATTACCCAGGTTTGATTTCATAGGACCCATGTAAGCCAGATGTACAAGGTGGTGCACGCATCTGGAGTTTGTTTGCAGCGGCTGGAGATCCTGGTGCACCCATTCTCTCTCTCTCTCTCTCCCTCTCTCTCTCTCTCTTTCTATCTGCCCCCCTTTTCCTCAGGTAAATAAATAAAAATTAAAAAAATTTAAAGAGAGCAAGCCTAGACTAGCCTTGAACTAGTGATCCCCTTGCTTTAGTTTCTCAGTGCTGGGATTACAGGTATCCACTACCATGCCCACCTTTACTTGAACATTTGAAAGCAATTCTAAAAGAAATGATAGTCATATATATAAATCCAGAATAAACTTTAAGATTATGAAGATTCATAAAACACTGTAATCTTTTAATATCTTTAGTATCTTTTAATATGTAAATGATTTCACAATTCAGGGACTATGATGTGTGGGATATACCAATATAAATGCACACATGTGCCAGGCGTGGTGGCACACGCCTTTAATCCTAGCACTTGGGAGGCAGAGGTAGGAGGATTGCCGTGAGTTCAAGGACAGCCTGAGACTCCATAGTGAATTCCAGGTCAGCCTGGGCTAGAGTGAGACCCTACCAAAAACCAAGAAAAAATAAATAAATAAATAAATGCACACATGTGTATGCATGTATCCCCATCCTATTGTTCCTGTTTATCTGAAGACTCTGAAAAATGTTGATTAATACAATGATATTTGCCACTCAACTGGTAGAATTAGTGAAAAATTAATTATACATTTTATGATTTCCAAAAAAAGAAGCTATCTAATCAGGTAAATTGTCCAGTTGACATACCTCTCAAAAACTTTTAAAATCATATCTGTACACGAAGTTAAGTCTACTCTCACTGAAGCGGGATAGCTTCAGTGCTAGTTTCCTTAGTGCTAACTCACAGACTGAAACACTGGGACTAAAAATTAAAAATGCTTCCAGTTACTCTTAAATGATCTCTAGGCAGCCATTCCAGTTTATGCCATCCATCTGTTCATCTATCCAAAAATGTCCTGCAGATCAACACCTAGCTTTGGATGATAGTCTGCCTGCTCTCACTGAGGAACAGTTCATTAGTGGAGAAAGACTGTCAATCATTCTCACAAAGTAGCTTTGAAAACATTCGTGATACCTCTGTCTTTAAAACATGCAGCAGCAGGGTACAGTGGTGCTTGCTGTTAATCCCAGCACTCAGGAGGCAGAGTAGGAGGATCACTGTGAGTTCGCGGCCAACCTGAGACTACATAGTGAATTCCAAGTCAGCTTGGGCTAGAGCAAGATGCTAACTTGATAAACAAAAACAAACAAACAAACAAAAAGCAACATTTTTAACTGTGTCAGGTCATCCATTCAGTCTCAGTGAGTACCGTGGGTTTAAAACCAGGACTCTGGTTCTCCAGCAGCTCTTCTGGTACCATTTTGACTCAGAAGTGAAGTGAAGGTAGGGAATGGGTATGCCTTTTCTCCTTTTTTATTGAAGGCAGTAAAGTTTATACAACTGACAGGGAGCCACTTTGTTTTGCTTTATTTTATTTTACTTTTATTCTTGAAGATCTGCTTCGGTGGCACAGATACAAAATTAGTCTCTAATTAGAAAGCAAAAGCTTCTTCCAGTGCCACCTCTGCCACCCCTCTCTGTGTAGTCAATATCTTCTCCAGGACTCCATTTTCTTAGGCATGACATTTAGAGGATAAGACTATTATTAGTGCTTTTGAGGCCATAACTTTATTATTCCAGTCACAGAAGTCCTTTATTTAATCAGAATGCTATGTGAAAGCAAAAACAAATGAAGAAATACAATTTAATTTGTAATGACAAACTTTAAAGTCTCTGATGGTCAAACAGCAAGAAACAATGGCAAAAACATAATGGCAGAAATCAGGCAAAGTAAAGGAAATTCCCAGGAATCAAAGATGCTAGGCCAAGCATGGTGGAGATGTCAATAATCTCAATACTCAGGAGGCTGAGACAGGAGGATCACCAGTTCCAGGCCATAGTGAGACCCTATCTCAAAAAATAAAAGTGAAAATTGTTCTGCATCCTTTTACTATAGGTGATCATGAGCAAACCCTTGGGATGCCTGGGGTCTGTTTGTGTTAGTTTTATACTTATACATAGCACATGGCTACAAACTTAGTGGCTCCACCCCACAGGAATCTATTTCTCACAGCCATAAAGATCTGTGCAGGAGTGTTGTGTTCCTGCACAGGACAGAAGTCCAGGGGTTGGTATTACTGGGACTTCAGATCACTTAGTTGTTGACTAAATTCAATTCATTATGATTATAGGACTGACATCCTTTTTTCCCCCCAGTAAAAAGCATTTATTCTAGATTTATGACAGATAAAGGGAAACATCTTCTTTAAAGAAGAACAACACAAAGAAAGAATGGAGTTTTATTTTTTTTAATAATTTTGCAAACATTCCTCACATATTTTTAATCCTGGCACTTGGGAGGCCAAGGTAGGAACACTGTGAGTTTGACGTCAGCCTGAGACCGCACAGTGAATTTCAGATTAGCCTAGACTAGAATGAGACACTACCTCAGAAAAAACAGCTAAGAATCATCAACAGATGTTCCATCTCTAGGAAGGCAGGTGTGGTACAGAATAGAATTATCACCATGATCTCAAAGTTCCTCCTCATGATAACTAACTACAAAAATAAAACAGTAACTATACAGTGGAGAAGTGGACAATATCTTATTCATGTGATCAAAACTAACATCACCAATAAGGGACATTCTATGTATTTGAATATGACACCTAGGGGAACATCACAACTGTTTCCATCCACACTGTACAACCCAAATTTAACCCAAGGCAACAAGAGAAAAATTCCAATTGAACAATGTTCTATTCTTTAGTTCTCCCTTATTCGTCAAATGTATCAATATTACAAAAGACAGAAAAAGGCAGATAAGTAGGGTGTGGTGGCGCACGCCTTTAATCCCAGCACCCGGGAGGCAGAGGTAGGAGGATCGCCATGAGTTTGAGGCCATGCTGAGACTACATGGTGAATTCAAGGTCAGCCTGGGCCAGAGTGAGACCCTACCTTGAAAAACAAACAACAAAAAAAAGAGATGAGTTGATGTAGAAGTGAGTCATGACAGAAAATATGTGATTCTTGGCTGGATCCTGTTGCTGAAAAGAAACTGTCAACATAACAAATCAAAGTGGAATATAGACTGCCAGTTAGAAGTATTACATAAATGCTTTTATTATTTATTTATTTATTTATTTATTTATTTATTTATTTATTTGTGGGGGTCAGGGTGCCAGGACCTCTTGATGCTGTAAATGAGCACCAGATTTTTGTGCCACTTTTTTGTGTCTGGCTTACATGTGTAGTTTGGGAATTGAATCCAGGTCAGTAGACTTTGCAAGCAAGCACCCTTAACCACTGAACTATCTTCCCAGCCCCACACATGTTAATTTTCTGCTTTCCTAACTATTCTTAGGGAAGACTGTATGCTTATTCTTATGAAGTATGTGCAACATTATACTCTCAAATGGGTCAAAGAAAAACTAACTGAAAATGATGACAAAGCAAATATTGGAAACATAATAAAGGAGTCACAGTGTATAACAATGAATACAACTTTCTTCTATTTAAAATTCCCCAAATCAGCATGTATGGGCATAAATATGTATTTCTAGGGTACTAAACTTTTTAGCACAGCTCATGTCACCCTAAGTAAGAGAACTATTAACTAAAAGACAAGAGGGGTTGAACAAAGAATAAAAAGGGTTGTCTCCCAGAAAATGCTAGAGCTTATAGTCTTCCACATTTATATAAACTTTTGCACACATATATAATTCTATCATCTTGAATCACATATTCTACACATTTTTATTACCTTTATACTTGTTTTGATAAAAGTTGTGTTTGGCTTTAATTTTGATACTTTATTTTGTTACATCTTGTTTTTATGCCTTCCTTTTAAAAGGACTACCTGGAGAATTTCTACTACTTGTTCTCAATTCATTTTTATTACATAGGGATAGGAGCAAACATTGTGAGGGATAAGTACTGTTCTGGCTTTCATGACAATTTGAATTCAAGATAACATGTGTATGTTTTTCTGAAATCCAGTGTGTTCATTTGGACATATGAGTGTTTCTGGTGTTCTTGTTCACACATGAGAGAAAATAGCATTTTTGGCTTCAGGAACAAATTAAGAAAAAATCAGGGTTGGAGAGTTGGCCTAGTGATGAAGGCGCATGCCTGCGAAGCCTAATGACCCAGGTTTGATTCTCTAGTTCTCATGTAAGCTAGATGCACATGGTGGCGCATGAGTCTGGAGTTCGTTTGCAGTGGCTGGAGGCCCTGCGTGCCCATTCTCTTTCTGTCTGTTTGTCTCTCTTTCCCTCTCTAATACATAAATAAGTAAATCTTAAAAAAGAAATAAAACCCAAAACCACAACTTGTCTTCGATTTTGGTTGGAATTATAAAGAACCAGTCGGGGCTAGTGACCTAGCTCAGCAGTGGAGCAGAGTGTTGGTATAGCATAGGCAAAGACCTAGGTTTAATCCCAGTACATCAAAACATACAAAAAGCCCAAGGAACAATTCAGCAATATTAGCTCCAAACATTTAAACAAACAGTTAAATGGTAATTAATTAAAGGATTGCTGATTTCAAGAACTATGACATCAGTACAGGACAAGGTAGAAGAACTCTTAGGTCTGGATGTTAAGTTCAGAGCAAAATATCTCCTCACTTTCACAATATCTATAAATATAGTAGGTAGACAAGCATGATATGAATAACGTTAAATAAAAAGTACAACAGGGTTGGAGAGGTGGCTTAGTTAAGGCACTTGCCTGTGAAGCCTAAGGAACCATGCTTGACTCTCCATGTTCCAAGTAAGCTTGCGCAAGCATGTAAGGCTGCACATATGCACAAGGTGTCACATACGTCTGGAGTTCAATTGCAGTAGCTGGAGGTCTTGGCACACCAATTCTCTCTCTCTCTCTCATAAACAAAAGTGCACACAGAACTCAGGAATATTTTTCCATTAATTTTGTCACTTATTCTAGTTCAATAAAATGTTCATAAGAAAAATAACCACTTAAGGCAGAACTGGTTAAAACATTGCTATACAGAACTTCTTGAGAGCAAAAGAACAGAACACTGATCAACTTTTCTGGTTTAAACTTAATTATTTGTCTCGACCTGGGTTATTCTATAAGATGAACATCTATGTTGTGCCTTGGAAATTCAAAGCAGAACATAAAATCACAGAAAGGCAGAAACTTCATCAATACATCTACATAGCAGTCTGTTAGTAGTTTTTGGAAACCAAGACCTTTTTGCCACACATTGCACAGATGCCTTTTTTTTGTTGTTGTTGGCACAGCCCTGGCAGTAATGAGAATCAGGTTGGTATATAGAGCCTTTACAAATTCTGCAAGTGGAGAATTTATTTTTTCCATATAGATCAAATCTTGCTTTTTTTTGAAGTCAAAGCTTTATTTTTATTAAGCTTTCTTCCACCACTCTCTGTGGTATTCCTTGCACCATCCTTTCATGAATCCTTTCATAACCATACCAAGTTTCTTTTCACATTTTTCACATACCATCTTTCTGTGAACAGTCTGGTCAGCTGATGCAGCAGCAACTACAAAACATCAACACTACAATCTGAGAAATATTCCTCTTCCAGCTACTAGGTCAACCCACTTCTGGCTTGCCAGCCTACTGCTCTCGAGGACTGAGGTTCTTACTTTTTGACCATTGCCAACCAGAAGCTTTTTCCACCCCTACAGACTGTCCCAAGGATCCATGAAGTCTCTTAAAGGTACACCCTCTCTCCCTCCTGCCCCTCATCCTTACAACAGGGTCTCACATAGCCCAAGCTGTCCTTGAACTTACTATGATATAGGCAAGAACTTTGAATGTCTAATCCTCCTGCCTCCATTTCCAGAGTGCTGGTATTACAGGTGTGTGCCACCATGCCTGGTCTGTAGTATACTAGGAGTCAAACCTATGGCTTCCTGCATGCTGGCCAGGCGCTCTACCAACTGAGCTACATCCCTGCACTCTGTGCAAGTCTCTCACAACATGCCCATTTGTTTCTTCAAAGCTGACAGTTGAAACTGATTTCAGAGAGATTTTTGTTTCCTGCCATGGCTCCTGCAATTTGTTAAGGCCCACTAGGATAACTTTTCTGTTGATTTAAATCAGCTGATTAGAGACCTAACTGAAGGAGTGATATGAGCTCTGCCCCCATTTTACAGGATGTATGAGAGACTAGGAACCTTGGGGCATCTTATAACTGGTTTGACAGTGGCAATTGAGAGACTGTGTGGTGATTAATGGTGACCCTTGAGTCACTGCAATCAAGGGAGTACTGGAAAGAGCTAACTTATGTTCACAGTTGAGTGTGGTGTGGTTGAGACAGGAATACTCCATCTCTTATTGTCACAGACCTGCCTTGTTCAAGAGCCCTCAAGTGAGAATTTATATTGATCTAATCTGGTAACACACTTGGAATATCTGACAGAAGTGAATATACATCACTTTGAAGACACAAACTTGACCCAGCTTATGGCCCTTCACCCTTCTTGCCACACTATTTATTTTTATTTTCTCTAATTACAACCTTTTAAAAGGGTGATGGTATAATCAGAAGAAAGCACTGATCTACCCCTTGAGGTTACAAAATATTTACTCTTCAAATAACCAGCAATAAGTTCTCAGTTTATTTTCAAAGACTAGCATCATGTATTTTAAGGAAGCCCAGCCAGCTGGAGGCAGCTCATGACTTTCCTTAGACCTGTGAATGGATTCACTGGTCTGTCTCTTCATGACATTCACTCGCTGTCTGGTAAGTAGAAAGAGGAAGAAAGTGGTAAAAAGAGCAGAAATTAAACAAATATAAAATTTATATATATATTTAGAAGATTATTCTCTCAACAAATACCCCCAATTTCAAAGAGAGAGAGAAAGAAAGAGATGGCTACCAGGAGCTATGCCTTCCTTAGGTGGGTGTGTGGAAGCTTTCACAGCAGGGTACTGCCTGTCTGACCCACAGTAACATGCAATCAGTGGGGAAAGGCTTATAATTGTGAATTTTTTTAAGTAGTTGGTTGATGGGATTGACCACTCGTATTCCAGATCTGTATGAGATGGATTTTCTGGGTGCATCTCTGGGGAGTGGTCACTCATGTTTCAGATATGTGTTTTCTGAATGCACAAATGAAAAGCAGGGGATCTAGAATGTCACTTTGTGCTCTGTCATTTCTTGATGTTAAAGAATGGATTTCAGGCATATCTTGAGCTCACATTCCATGTATATTTAATTTTTCCCAAAATGGAGATGCTGCTGGTAGCACTGGATTTGTGAGCTCATGTTCTTGGAAGCCAGGTTTCATCCTACATGAGAACTTTCCCATAACTGCCTTTTGACAATGTAAACATCCCATAAATCCTTATGTTATCTGTTAGATAGCCTGTCTTCTCTCCTTTTTGGCCTAAGTCAAGAAAATGACTTACTTTGAGACATCTAGGAATTTAAAGCAGCCTCTGTCAGCTCTCAGGAGGAGTGTTAGGACACTTTAGCTGTATGGCTAACAAATACTCACTTATTTTGTCTTAGACAAGAAAATTGATTATCATGTGGCTTAACTTAACAAAATATTAAATAACTATAAAAATGAGTGTTTAATTTTCTCTTGCAATTGCTTGGTAGGAAATTAAAATCAGAAAAATACCCAAAGCTGAAAAGGAAAAGTTAGGGGATGTACCTAATGGTCTAGAAAGTAAAGTGGTAATTATTGAAGCATCTGACACACTAAGTGACCGTGACTCAATGAACAGAGAAAATTAATTAATTAAAAATGAATGATTCTTACACAAAAATTAAGAAAACATGAATCAGCTCCATAGAAAGCCTCCTTTTGGCTAGCATTCTACAAGATATTATCACCAATAAAGGGGGAAGGTGGACAGTCTGGACAGAAGGTGGAATTAACTTTACCTTAGAACCATGGACTGCTAAATTTCAGCCCAGAATTAAGTTGCCTTCATAGTGAGCTATTGGCTAGGGAGTCCACAAGGTCCTCAAAACAAGTAGGCCATTCTCAAAATACTTGATTACCTGTCATAGCTATAAGATAAGACCCTATTGCTAAAGACATGACAGGATGTGATCATAGGACATTTGGATGCTACACTGGAACTGAAAGGGAAACTAGCTCCCTCCCTCCTAGCTATCCCTCATAGTTCTGGAGAGCCCTAGGGGACCACTGGAGGGCAATGCTCAACAACAGCATGAATAAGCAGGGGACCCTGGAGACTACAAAATGAACCAGCTGGACAAGAAGTACATACTTGTGTAATAGTGGCACATAGCTTCTGCAGGTAACCAACTGTTCTCTGATTGGATATGAGGCCTGCTCAGTGGAAGAAAGTTCATATCTGGTTTGGAAAACCAAGTCAGAATCCCACGGTCAGGAAACTCAGACTTCAGACAGAAGTCCCCACTGCTCTGTGTAGAGGCAGATTGGATTTACACAACAAAAAGTCTCTCAAATAACTTTACATACCCCCTTTAACCCAAGCTGCTCTCACTCTTGGTAAGAGAATCTGTTTTGTTTTACAGAAGGTAGAGAAAATAGAGGAAAGCCATGATCCAGCAATAAGACAAGTAGATAGCCAAGTGCCTACTATGAGACATTCCACCTGTACCACATCTGTCAGGGCCCAGGAGAAATTGCAGAGGAAGTAATAACATGTATGCTGCTCTTACTGCTAACCTGACAGCCAGTTCCAGAGCAGTGGTGACAGACACAGTAATCAATCAAAACTCATCAAAGCAGAACTACAGAGGCTACCAAGAACTCAACATCAAGTCAGCCTGCCAACAGACCTGCCATGGATCAGGGAGCATTGCAGAAGAGAGGGTGGAAAGATTGCAAGAGCCACAAAGCTAGAAATACCCTGAGACACAGTCTTCTGCAGTTGTACAGGGACTGACTGTGGCCTTCATGACCCCACAGCGAACACCATAACCCCACCAAGAAGGGCCCCAGGAAAATGGGACCAGAAATGAGGGGATAAAAGAGTGAACCTGTTATATATAAAATTTTAAAATGAGTAATTTTTTTTACCTGGATAATCTTTCTGTGCTATATCAGCCTTACTGTTGTAGATAGTGCCATGCTGCTAGGATTAACCTCCAAACCAGACACAGTTATGAGAGGAAGGGATTTATTTGAAGCTTACAGATCCAGAGGAAATTCCATTGATGGGTAAAGAAGTCAGCCCCCTTTCACAGATCCAAGAAGAGAGGCACCACCAAACAGCCAGCAGCAGGGAATTGTAGCAAGCAGCGTGGACCCAGGCAGAGCTCATTCTTCATACTGTAAAATGGAGTCAGATCCTCCCCCAAACACACCTTTGGGCTGGACCCCAGGATCCATCCCCAGTGACACCTCTTCCAGCCAGGTGGCTGGAAATCCAAGTTACAAGCTTTAATAAAACTCCTAAATATATTGGGGAACATAAATTCAAACTACCATACTTGCTGTTCCATTACTTTTCTTTTTTTCTTTTTTTGTTTTTTGTTTTTTGTTTTTCGAGGTAGGGTCTCACTCTAGCCCAGGCTGACCTAGAATTCACTATGGAGTCTCAGGGTGGCCTCAAACTCACAGCAATCCTCCTACCTCTGCCTCCTGAGTGCTGGGATTAAAGGCGTGCGCCACCACACTCAGCTTTGTTCCATTACTTTTCAATCCTATAAGAGGTTATTAAACATCGTACAGTGAGAGAAAAGACTGTGACCCAAGTTCATTGTTGCCTATTAACCTGTATCCTAAGGCCCATTCAAAAGAGGATAAGGGCTTAGTATCTCTCCCTTGAAATATGATCACTGGACCAATTCCATATAATGAGCTTTCTTCTAACCTAAGGAAGATCTGAGTAGCAGCTCTTCCTTAAACTCCTAAAAGTCCTACAGGGAACATCCCTCCCTTCTTAAGCAACATTCTTTTTTTTTTCAATATTTTATTTTTATTTATTTATTTGAGAGAGGGAAAGAGGAAGAGAAAGAGAGATAATGGGCACACCAAGGCTTCCAGCCACCGCATGCATCTGGCTTATGTGGGTACTGGAGAATTGAACCATAGTCCTTTGGCTTTGCAGGCAAGTGCCTTAATCACTAAGCCATCTCTCTAGCCCTTAATCAAGATTCTTAACCACTGTTATATCTCAACGCTTTCATTGTAAAATGAGAATAATATGGGCAGGGCATGTAGCTCAGATCTCAGTGGTAGAGTGCTTGCCCAGTATATATAATGGCTGGAATTTGATCAGTAGGTGGAGAAAGAAAGACAGAGAGGGTGGAAAGAGTGAGATACCCTATCATAGTCTTAAATGTTACACCTGATTCCTAAGTGATATGATGAGCTTAAATGATAAGATAAAAAAAAAAAAAAACTTTTACAGGCTGGAGAAATGGCTCAGTGGTTAAGACACTTGCCTGCAAAGCCTAAGGACCCTGGTTCCATTCTCCAGTATCCATGTAAAGCCAGATACACAAGATGATGCATGAATCTGGAGCTCATTTGTTGCAATGGCTAGTTCTCTCTGCCTCTTTCTCACTCTATCTCCTTCAAATAAATAAATAAAATATTAAAAAAAACCTCTTGAACCATCATTGCTGATGATGTCAGTGCCAATAAATAAAAGCTATTATTAATTTTAAACTCAGCTATGGGGGCTGGAGAGATTTTGCTCAGTAGTCAAGGTGCTTGTCTGCAAAGCCTAACAACCCAGGATTGATTCCCCAGTACCCATGTAAAGCCAGGTGCACAGGGTGGTGTATGCATCTGGGGTTTGTTTCAGTGGCTGGAGGCCTTGGGGTGCCCATCCTCTCTCTCTCTCTCTCTCTCTCTATCTATCTATCTATCTATCTATCTCTGTCTCTATCTCTCTATCCTGTCAAATGAATAAATAAAAATAAAAACTCAGCTATGGTTATAATAGTCACAATTTCAACTTCCACGTGAACACTTACAGATCAGCTCTTATTTATTGCCAAAGTTGGTTCTGTGCTTTTCTCTCTACAGCACCCACCCTACACTCATGACATCTTTTTTATGGCCATCAATGTATTTGTCCCAACTCCCCACCCTGCCTGGCCCCTACTTTTCCGACCTACCTTCCTCAGTATCTGCCATGGAGCACATGGCATGTATAGCCCGAATATCATATCATTAATGTATTAGAAGGATGTATGAATTTATATTTGCATGGGTCCATGAAATGCCATTCTAATATCTAAAGTGTAAAAGCAATAAAAATATTTTTACATAAAACAATAAAAGAGAAAGAGAAAGGGTTAATAAATTAGGAAGAAACTTTACAATACTTCTAGTAGACGAATGTTAAATTATCTCTAAGAGATAAGAATCTTATACACTACTGATAAAATTAGGGGACCATAGACAAAAACAAAGTGGCAAATAAACGTGAAAAAATATGTCAGTTCACTAATAATGAAGTTCAAATCAAGCTAAAAAGAAATAGTAAGCAAATGATGGTGTACACGTGCACTGAGATAGCAAGAAAGCATGGGAAAATAGACACAGAAAGAAGTATACAGCATATTACTAGGTAATATGTGTGCATATTATAATCCAATTTAAAAATAATTAAATGTCACTAGGTGGGGGAAAATAAAATATTCATAAGCCATTAACAACTATCTTCTCTGGTGACATTATTTCATGTATTTCTATTATTTCTATATTGTTTGAAATTTCAACTATTTCTGTTCATCTTCACAAAACATAACCATATCATAAATATATGTATTAAACACTTATACATGTGTTTGCATATGCATATAACTCTTTAAGAATGGACTCCCTCTTCACTTCTCTAGGCAATCATCTGATCAGACACCTACAGATCAGACACTACTGTTTTCTGCACATCCCTATATCCATGGGCCTCATGCCTTACATGTTTATGACTAACAGATGGGGACAGGGTGAGGAAGAGCATGTTTCAGGTCCTGCAGAGTCAATCTTTACCTATATGAGGCAAATTGTTCAATGCTTCTGAGCTGCAGATTCTGTAAAGCAGTCATTATAATGTCTGGTTTTTGGAGAGATTGGAAGGCATTCGACTGGTTCCTGGCAGCTGTTCTCATCCTGATTGTTGTCACCTATGCCTTTCACATGACATTGTGCCTGTATTACTCATAGTGCATTTTACTTAGATGACATCCTTTGCATGTCACTGGGTGCCTATAAACATTCCTTGAGAGTCATGAATTGAGCTCTGCCTGCTTCCTCTTCCGGTCACTGTGAATTACTGCTGAGCATCCTTACATGTTTAGAGTTGGAGACTGCTTTATAGGCTGATCCTAAGAAACAATGGCTGTGTTCATTCATGCTAAGTCTTTAACAGTAAAATGCAAGAATTGCCCAAACCTGAGTGTGCAGTGCTCTGGAAATGAAAGGATGGAATACAAAAGCAGAAAGACAAATCTTTCCCTAGGAGGACAGGGTGGAGTGGAAGAGAGGAAGAAACCACATCCACATAAGCCCAGTTCAATCTGCTTTTTAGTTTAGTCACTGTGATTTCACTGGAGATAAAATGTAGACTTGTCTTCACTGACTAATCAAAACCTAACCAACAGACCAACAAAACCACCCCCCACTCCCCCACCCCCCCAAACCCTCAAAGCAATGTCAACAGAAACAAATCTTCAGGTCTTAAATCTTTGACAATAGTTTCAGTTTGATAAGTCCAGCATTTCCATACAAGCAGGTCTAACTTAATAGCTTCCTTTTTATTCTAAAAATCCTTTCACAATTATATACATGAGCCAACTTTTTGCACAACTAAGAAGATATGTCACAGACAAAGAACATAGTTGTTGGGTATGGGAAGGGGATTCTTGGCAGGATCAAGTCATTAGACCATTTTTGGGGGTTTCTTAGTTGAGGAGTAATTTCACTCCTTTACAGTGAATTTCCTCACCTTTGTTGATTGCTTTTGATTTTAATGCCTTTTAAAACTGAGCTGAGTTTTTAAAAAATGATTTCTGAATGTGGAAAAAAATTGCCTGCTCATTTTGTTTCAATGATGGAAGGTATGACTATAGACACTGTGAGTACAAACCTCCCTTACTTTCAGTTTTTCCCTTGTTAATATATGGAAACTAAAAGATGTAATTTGAATGAAGGTGGGAAGGCCAAGTCTCTCTAGTGCTTTATTGCCTTTGCTTATATTATCAAGTAACTGTAAATAAAAACTCCACTTCTCTGAGGAAAAGTGAATACAGGATTTCAGCATGTCTTTCCATTTTATCAACCCTTCTCCACCTTCATCTCCCTCTCAAAGGGTGGGAAAATACATACCATTTACCACTATTTGGCAATAAAGAGTTTCATAGCAATGCTATGGAACTCACTCAAGTTTTCCAATTTTTTTTTTCAAGGTTGGTTCTTGCTGCACCCCAAGCTGACCTGGAATTCACTATGTAGTCTCAGTCTGGCCTCAAACTCACAGTGATCCTTCTACCTCTGCCTCCCAAGTGCTACTATTAAAGGCATATGTCACCATGCCCAGCATGTTTTCAAGTTTTGTTTAAGGGAATTTTATTTACTTTTCATATATATATATATATATATATATATATATATATATATATATACATATGTGTGTGTGTGTGTGTGTGTGTGTGTGTATGTGTACCCACATATATAAATGTGTGTGTGATATATATGTGTATGTGATGTATATCACATACATATATGTATATCTATGACATATATATACATATCACAAAGAATTGTGTTTCCTACAAGAGGTAGGGAATATATATATATATATATATATATATATATATATATATATATATATGTGTGTGTGTGTGTGTGTGTGTGTGTGTGTGTGTGTGTATGTATTTCTTGGCAGTAATATAAACATCCAAAATTGATCACACCATAGCCCATAAACTTCAACAAATACAAAAAGATCAAAATAACTATATATCTTTTATCAGACCATAGTGGAATGAAACTAGAAATCAACTGGAAGAGAAATATCAGAAAACACACAAATATTTGGAGAATGAGCAGTATACTTCTGAATGTACATTGTTGAACAAATCAGGCAGAAAATCTAAAAAAATTCTAGAAACAAATGAGAATGTTAATACAACTTACCAGCTTCTCTAGTATACAGTCATGGCTATCCTAAGAGGAGAGTTTAGAGTCATAAGTGCTCACATTAAATATCTGGAAATCTCAAATAAACAACTTAATGATGCAATTTAAAGTGCTAGGGAATAAAAAAATAAGCCAGGCCCAAAGCCAGAGATGGCTGAAAATAATGAAGATTAGGGCAGACATTGGAGAAATAAAGATTAAAAGAACAATATACAGACTCAGTTAAGCAAAGTTGGGTAATTGAAAAAGATAGACAAACTCCTAGCCAAATCAACCAAAAAGAGAGAGGAAAAACCCAAACAAATAAAACTAGAGATGAAAAAGGAGTTGGTACAACAGACCCCAATGAAATCCAGAAGATAATTAGGGAATATTATGCAAACATATTCTTTAAAAAAAAATTTTTGAGGTAGGGTCTCGCTCTAGCTCAAGCTGACCTGGAATTCACTCTGTAGTCTTGAACTCACAGTGATCCTCCTACCTCTGCCTCCAAAGTGCTGGGATTAAAGGCATGCACCACCACGCCTGGCAAAAAAAAAAAAGAAAAAATTTTGATGCAAGCCTATTGGGCTGACTGACTTTTTTTAATGAGAGAGAGAAAATTGGCACACTAGGGCCTCTCATCACTGTATTCAAACTCCAGATGAGTGTGTCACCTTGTGCACATGTGTGACCTTGCACACCTTGTGCATCTGGTTTACATGGGATCTGGGGAGTCAAATATGGGACCTTAGGCTTCACAGGCAAGCACCTTAACTGCTAAGCCATCTCTCCAGCCCTAAAAGTGTATATTTTAATTTATCAGCAAGGAGAGAAAGAGAAAGAGAAGAAAAAGAAAGAGAGAAGGGGCACAGCAGAGTCTCTTGCCACTGCAAATGAACTCCAGCTTCATGTGCCACTGTGCATCTGGCTTTATGTGGGTACTTGGGAATCAAACCCAGGCTGTCAGGCTTTGCAAACAAGCACCTTATTCACTGAGCTATCTCTCCAGCCCTAAACCTATATTATAGAAGAAATGGATAAATTTTTAAATGCAGGTGATGTACCAAAATTAATTCTGGAAGATATAAACTATTTAATAGACCCAGTAATGAGCAAGTCTCCCCCCCCACACACAAAAGCTCAGGACCAGATAGACTCACTGCTGGGTTCTATAAAGCTTTTAAAGAAGATTTCTCACCATGTTGATGCAAAAGACATGGCTTTCACCTCAAAGGAGATAAGAAATAGTTTATTCTGGAGGCAAATATGAGTGACCATGGCCCAGGAACATAGATTTAGGTTACCCCAATTCTGTGTGCTAACATGTTAACAATTTCATGAAGGTTTCATAGGTGTAGAACAGAGGAAAGTCATAAATTAAGGGACTTTTCCAATATATTGGCTGACCAACAGGTAAATGGGTTACAGCAAAGTAGAGAAATCTCTACCATAGTCCTAAGATGCTATCTATCTGATGACATTCTTAGTCCTTGGGTTGGCAGAAGCTATGGGTCCAGCTTCAGGTGTACATTCACACCTGATCAATTGTTAGTCACCAGGATGTTACATCAGACACAGAGGTAGGCAACAAATGACTATTGAGGGGCTAAAGTTAATCCAAGGTAATTTGGCCCTAACTTTGCAACATTCCACCTGTCTGTGATCACAGCTTTATCAGTCCATTCAGCCTTGCTGGAAGTAGGTGTACCAGATGCAATGCTTTTCTGGGAACTCTAGTTTACAATTTCTGCTGTTGGTCAAGCATCAATTTTGTGCATGCAGAAGCCAAATATATTTAATATGTCCCATGCAGCTAGGAAGGCTCATTCCTAGGATCTAGTACAGATAAGGCTTGAGTAGTAGGCAGGAAAACCATCTTCAGGAGAGAGGAGTTGCTGATAAAGCCAATAAGGAAGAAACATTTGGATTATGTCAGATCTATTAGCCATCATGATCCAGGTATAATTAACTTTAATTTTAGTCCTCTGTATCTGATATAACATGTACATGTCATATAATAGGAGTGTAATATTTAAGGTTAAATATACTGTGGGGAATGGAGAGAGGAAAACTGCTAGGGCTTGCTGGTTCAACAGTCTTGACTGAAAGATTAGCAGCTCTGGGTTTAGTGAGAGACTCCTTCTTAAGGAAACAATGCAGAAGATTGCCAGAGAAGGATACCTGATGCTATCTGCTTTCTCGCTTATCACAATTCTCCTAAAATAATCATAAATTACTGTTCTCTGAGTCAGCATTTTAATTCTTTTTTCATTTTTTATGACAACTTCCATAATTATAGGCAATAAACCATGATAATTCCCTCCCCCCTAACTTTCCCCTTCCCAACTCCACACTCCTTTGTATCCCCTCACCCTATCAATCAGTGACTCTTTTATTTTGATATCATCATCTTTTCCTCCTATAATGAGAGTCTTGTGTAGGTAGTAGTGTCAGGCACTCAAGGTCATGGATTTCCAGGCCGTTTTGTCTGGAAGTGTTCATTGTAAGGAGTCCTACCCTTCCTTTGGCTCTTACATTCTTTCTACCACTTCTTCTGCAATAGACCCTGAGCCTTGGAAGGTGTGATAGAGATGTTTCACTGCTGAGCATTCCTCTGTCACTTCTTTCTATAGGTGCCTTTTGAGTCATCCCAGAGGTCACTTCCACCTGAAAAGAGAAGCTTCTCTAACCAAAAGTGAGAGTAGCATTAATACATGGATATGAACATTAAGAGAAGTGCTTACCAGGCAGTTTGGTGAACATAATACATGCATTTAGCCAGACACCAGCAGGCATTATATCCCTAGGGCTCATGACTTCCCCTGTCATAAGTTTTCAGTACCAGGCATGTATTCCATCCCATGGAATGGGCCTCCAGTCCAGTTAGAGAGTGGTTGGTTTACACCATAACAGACATGCTACTATTGCACCCATTGGCTCATTTGGCCTGGCTGGCCAAACTTAAGGCTTGCAGTATCCATTGTTGTTTATTTCCACTGATGACTTCTCTCTTTCCCATGAAGCTGCACGCAGCATAGTTTTTTCCAGCTTGCTGTCAGCTGGTTTAAAGGTAGGAGGTTTTCAGCTCAGCACCAGCTTGATTTCTCAGTGACATTTCAGCCCAAGCATGTGGAGTTTTCAGCAATAGAGTCTTACCATCCATTGTAGTCAGGTCCACATTGCTGGCAGAAAACATCTGACCAAGAGGAACTTGGTGGGAGGGAGGGTCTATTTTGTCTTATAGACTGGAGAGAAAGCTCCATGATGGCAGGGAAAACAATGGCATGAGCAAGAGGGTGAACATCACACCAGGTAGACAACAGCAACAGGAGAGTATGCCAAACACTGGCAAGAGGAAGCTGGATACAACACCCATAAGCACACCCCCAACAATACCCTGCCTCCAGGAGCTATTAATTCCTAAATTGCCATCAGCTGGGAACCTAGCATTCAGAATACCTAAGTTTATGGGGGACACCTGAATCAGACTACCACATTCCGCCCCAGCTCCCATAAAGGGACCTTACACATGTGTTTGAAGTCTCATTATATGAATCAGACATCCAGTGAGACTGAGCCTCATTACCAGGCTCAGATGTTTAGGGAGGAACCTGATTGGCTGGTGGGCCCAGGAGGAACACTGACTTAAGAAGAGTCCACACAAGGGCTCAGGCCTTGAAACTGGGGGAGAAATGGGAAGTTGTTGTTGTTGCTGAGAAGTTATTAAGAGGCTATTTTCAGCCATGGTGGATGAGGCTGGGTCAGACACAAGCTCTAGTCTTACAAGGGCAGGAAAATGGCATCCATGTTTCCATGTGGGCCAGTTTCTAGCTGACTACCTATCAGAAAAAAGCTACCTTGCTGTTAATCTATATTCTTCCCCACTCCTGAGCAGAAACTCTAACTTCTGTTAGAGAAATGGGACAAAGGTCACTCTAACTTCTTCAGGTTGAGTAGGGTAGCAGAGTGTGGCAGTTAGCCTTCCCCAGGAGGGAGTTTATCTAAAAGCTCATGATGGAGAGGTTTGTCCATTTCTTGTGAACCAGTCTGATGTCTGACAGTAAGACTGGATCTTGTCCTGTTGTAAGGACGCATATGTCATTGTATGAGCTTATAAGCCTTGAGAATCCAAGAAAAATAGATATCTAAATAGCCTGTATTTTTTTCTATTTATTTGCAAGCAGAGAGAGAGAGAGAGAGAAGAGAATGGGCACACCAGGGCCTCTATCCACTGAAAACAAACTCCAGGTGCATACACCACCTTGCACATCTGGCTTTACATGGGTACTGGGGAATTGAACCTGGGTTTGCCCAGGTTGTTAGGCTTTGCAGGCAAGTGCCTGAACAGATAAACCATCTGGATATCTATATTTAGCATCAAACAGGGATGCCTGGAAGCCCAAATATTTGTTTACAATATAAATTTTGATTCTACTTTCTTTCTCGGTGTTTAAGACCATGTAGGTAGCCAAAATTTAATTATGTGGTATATTTTAAGGGTCTTTTGTGGCTCTGTAGGCATGACTTTTAGGGACCTGTGAGGAGCTCTATGACTTGCTACATTGTGTCTTCTGCCAGGATAAGTCAAGGCCATGATAACCATATGGCTTCCCATGGAAGGATTTCTCTGTTAACTTTACTCTTCAAGATTGTATCCTGATTTGGAGTCTAATATCTGGGTCTCCATGTCCTTCCTGGCCAAGAAGACAGGTGGCTTACCAAAGTTGTAGCACAGGTTAGGAGTGTCATGTTGTCTCCTGTGGCCTGTTTGACCTGGGAACAGAGACCAAAATGTTGGCTGCTTTTCTAGCTTTGATGTCTCCAATAGGCTTTGGCTTCTACATATGGTTATTAAGTGTTGAGAGCTATAAGCCAAACCTCGGCCTTGTTGACAGAAACCTCCATGTTGTGAGTTAAGTTTGTATTTCCTCATCTAATGTTCAATTACCAGAAACAGAGAAATCGTACACTTGGGTAATAACTCCCCTGTGCTGCCGGTAACTGATTAAGAAACAAGGATATTGGTGGTTTAGCCAGTAACCCTGTGCTCTTTGTTCTAACTACGCCCCTTTCCCCCTACAGCCCTATATAAACCTATATGTAAAAATAAAATTTCAAGACCTTGACAAACACCTAGCTTGGTCTCCTTCTTGTGTCTGTTTGCCTTCTCCCACTCAGGTTGACTTCCCCTCGGGTCTTTGTTCTACCCCCGCTGGCCAGGGCAAGTGGTGCCCAAGGTGGGGCTTGAGGTATGAAGAAAAACCTGAACGTCGCTCAAGTGAATGGCCATTCTTCTCCCTGAATCGCAGCCTCATTGGCGAGTGAAAATTCACATAGTGATCACCACAGGCAGCCCGCCTGTGATACAGATCCACATAGTGATCACCACAGAAAGCCTGCCTGTGATACAGATCCAATTAAGGTAAGACAAGCGATGAAGACTTTTAGGCAAACCATTTAAATAAAGACTATTCAGTCAGATTTATAAGACATAGGAACTGCGGGACTTCTTTGTTGGGCTTTCTAAACTTCTTTTCTTTCTTTTACTTTCGGTTGGCGCCATTGCGTGGAATCACAACATAGCAACAGGGCAACTGAAGTCTCTTGGCCAGGGCTACCGTCTGGCATTAGCTGAAGGCCCCTAGCTTCCTGTGGGAATCCCAACAGCCCGTTCAGGCGTTGGCAAAAACCTCTATCTAGCCTCTCTTCCAACCACCAAAACCGGTTACGCAACAGCCAGTAAATGTCCTTAGGGCAGCCGCCAGATTCTTAAATTTGCGGACAGGCTTGCATCAAGCCCATTGGGGAATCCCCCGTGCTGGTTCTCCAACCAGGAACATTGCCCTCTGGTCTTGCTGTTTCTATACTTTCCTTCCTATCATGGGACAGACCCTAAGTAAACAGAAACTTTTCATCCAGGGACTTAAAGACTCCCTCAAGACTCATGGGACAAAAGTTTAAAAAAAGATCTTGTTCACTTCTTCCTCTTCTTAGAAGATTTATGTCCATGGTTTCCCCAGGAAGGCACCATTGATGAAAAAAGATGGGGGAGAGTGGGAGATTGTTTAAAGGACTACTATAGGACTTTTGGGCCTGAAAACGTCCCAGTTCAGATCTTCTCCTATTGGAACTTAATAAACAATGTTCTCCAGGTCCACCAGTGCCAACCGGACATTTCAAAAGTTGTTAGGGATGGAGAATTCTTTCTTAAAAGTAATCTTAAACCTAGCCAGACCCCTTCCATTCATGAACTAACTTCCATCCATCAGGATCCCCATGTGGTGGTTACTGCTGCTGCTGCTGCTGCTGCTGCGGCTGCAGCTCCCTCCGCCAAACCACCCCACCCTCCAGGCAGGCACCACAGTGGAGGCTTCCAGGCAAAGGTGCTGGGTGGGACAAATGATCCCCCTTCGCAGCGCCCCTCTGTCAACGTTCCTATGCCCGAGGATGACCCACCTGCCCCTAAATCCATTTATCCTATTCTCTCCAAATCTGCAGTTATTCCCCCCCCCCCCAATACGCCTCTTTCCCCAGGTGAGGAATCAGAACTGGAGGGTGAGGCTGCCAGGTATCACAACCCTGACTGGCCACCTCCTACAGCCCCCATGGGTTTGGGTCATCAGACATTTACTGGGCACAAGAGGTCACTCGAACAAGACCCCTTCTTTTTTTTTTTTTTTTTTTAAATTTCTTTTGTTTATTTCTTTGAAAGTGACAGAGAGGAGGGAGGGAGAGAGAGAGAGAGAGAGAGAAAGAGAGAGAGAGAATGGGTGCGCCAGGGCTTCCAGCCACTGCAAACGAACTCCAGATGCGTGCGCCCCCTTGTGCATCTGGCTAACGTGGGTACTGGGGAATCGAGCCTCGAACCAGGGTCCTTAGACTTCACAGGCAAGTGCTTAACCGCTAAGCCATCTCTCCAGCCCCAAGACCCCTTCTTAAATTAAAGTGAAAAGGAAAAACTTTTGAAGGTCTTATAGACACTGGTGCAGATGCCACAATTATTTCCAGTAAAAACTGGCCTACATCTTGGCCTCTCACTGCTTCCATGACTCACCTCAAAGGAATTGGACAGGCCTCTAACCCCTTACAAAGTTCTGAAATTATTCAATGGAAGGATGAGGAAGGCAATCAAGGCACCGTTCAACCTTATGTGGTCACAGGCCTGCCCATTAATCTCTGGGGCCGAGACATCCTCTCTCAAATGAAACTCATTATGTGCAGCCCTTATGAGTTGGTAGCTCGCCAAATGCTTAATCAAGGCTTCCATGACCCGGCCTGTGGGGGTTCAACAGAGGCCCAAGGAGAAGTCAACCTGAATGGGAATAAGCAAACAGACACAAGGAAGGAGACCAAGCCAAGCGTTTGGTCAAGGTCTCGATTTTTATTAGTACAGGAGGGTTTATATAGGGAGATCCGGGGAAGGAAGGCTAGTCATATAGCATGTAAGCAGAACCAGGAACTTGGAAGGCGAGGCCGCATGTAGCTCTTCGGGAAGGTCCCAGGTGTGGTGTTCCGAGCACAGTGGGTCTTGCGATTTCCAGTAAGCGATTCAAGAACCAGGAAACAGAAACTCATTGCTGTTCATGGATGCCTATAGCCTAAAATGGCTGTTGTTTGGCTCAGGGGCTCCCAACACTTCCACCTGGGACAAGGATTGGGCAAACATTCTCAGGGAACAAAAGAGAAAATCCCAGTTACTATAAAGACTGATCGTGCTGGAATTGTGCTACGAAAATTTATCCTAATGGCTGTTGACATGCCTGTACCCCATGCAGATAAGATATACTGGAAAACAACAAAACCTGTATGGGTTGATCAATGGCCTTTAACTTCTGAAAAATTAGCTGCAGCCATGATGTTAGTGCAGGAACAACTTGCTGCAGGCCATATTGAACCTACCTCCTCTCCTTGGAATACTCCTATCTTTGCTATAAAGAAAAAGTCTGGAAAATGGAGGTTGCTCCAGGACCTTAGAGAAATTAATAAGGCCATGGTACCTATGGGAGCCCTACAACCAGGCCTCCCCACTCCAGTGGCAATTTCTGCAGGATATTGTAAAATCATTATTGACCTAAAGGATTGATTTTTTACAATTCCCTTGCATCAGCATTTTGCATTTAGTTTACCTGTGGTAAATTTTAAAGGCCCTATGCTGAGATTCCAATGGAAAGTCTTGCCCCAAGGGATGGCTAACAGCCCTACGCTGTGTCAAAAATTTGTGGCCCAAGTTATAAATCCATTTAGACATAAATGGCCTTCCTTGTATATCATTCATTATATGGATGACATTCTCTTGGCCGGACTTGATCCCACTAAACTCCTTATTTGCTCCCAAGAGCTTTCTAGGGCCCTTACCGGAGCTGGTCTTCAAATAGCTCCTGATAAAATTCAACTAAAACCCCCTTACTTATTCTTAGGCTTTGAACTTTTTCATAACAAAATTCTTTCACAAAAGATTCAACTTAGAACTAATCATCTAAAAACTTTAAATGATTTTCAAAAACTCATGGGAGATATCAATTGGCTCAGGCCTTATCTTAAGTTAACTACTGGAGAGCTTAAACCCTTGTTTGACATCCTCAAAGGAGACCCAGACCCTGCCTCCAGCCGCTCATTAACAGCCCCCACCCTAGAGGCCCTGAAGATAGTGGAGGCTGCTATTCTGAGCCAAAGGGTCATTTTTATCTCTTATGAGGAGCCTCTTCTCCTGGTCATGTGTGCCACTGACTTTACACCCACTGGGGTGTTCTGGCAAGAGGGGCCCCTCTTCTGGGTCCATTTACCCGCTTCCCCACCCAAAGTCCTTACCCCTTACACCTCGTGGGTGGCAGAATTAATAAAAATTGGATGTGAACAAAGTAGAAAAATATTTGATAAGGACCCTGATAAAATCATTCTACCCTACTCCACTACCCAAATACAATGGTTAATACAAAATGATGATGACTGGGCAATATCTTACAGCTCTTTTCAGGGACCCTGTATTCTGGTAGCTGTGGTCCCCCAACTCACCATGTATAGCCCTGATAAATTTGCATGGCTCTTTCACACTGCTCATAAGAGAGTGGTAGGTGTAAGCCTGACCACACCAGTTATTTCTGCAGGGGTGGCAGGCAGAGCATTTGGGCACTCCTTGTATTCTGCCAGCGAATTTTCTGAAAAACCACAACAGATGATTGACTCCACCACTAATAGTCTTGAATCCCTCCAGTGACAGATCACCTCCCTGGCCAAGGTTACCCTACAAAATCGACGTGCTCTCGACCTCCTTACAACAGAAAATGGAGGAACATGTATGGCTCTCCAAGAGGAGTGCTGTTTCTATGTCAATAAATCTGGAATCATTGAGGAAAACATAAAAAACTTACCAACACTTAGTCAAGAGTTGCATTCCCGATATAATCCCTCCTCCTCTCAACTTTGGGCCAATTCCCCCTTCTTCTCCTGGTTACCATCGGTACTAGGACCTCTACTTATCTTAATCGGACCTATTATTATAAATAAAATAATGTCCTTTGTACATAAACAGATTGAAGCCATTAAGATACAGCCCTTACAGGTCCATTATTACAGACTGGAGCTGGCAGATCAAGGCGTTGCCACCAAAGACCTACCTGCAGCTGTCACTCTCCCTTGATCTTACATTCTGTACTCATTTACTATGCTACTGTCCTCTACCCCTCTGCTATTGCTGCAGTATATCTGTCTTATGGCCAAAAAGCTTCCCCTCCTTTTGGAGCTGCATAGGATTCAGACCTATGCATATCGGCTCACAATGAAGTGAGTGCAATATGGGCACCAACATGGGTGCAAGGCAAAGCACCACAAGGGAAGGTCCCTTTCTGACCGCTTCTGAATTCCCTGAGAGAAAAACCTGACTTGCATGGAGGTTGGTACCATAACTGTTATCACATAGGCCCTGCCTCCCCTCCCCAAAAGGTACCAAGGGCCAAGATTGTGGGACGAAAAAATGACAGCCCAAGGGAGGAGTCAGGTCACTACTCCCCCAGTTGGTTAATGCCCACCACTGCATAGCGGGCCTCCCCCTCTTTTCATATAAAAGAAGGGAGGAGATGTTGGGAGCTATAAGCCAAACCTCGGCCTTGTTGACAGAAACCTCCATGTTGTGAGTTAAGTTTGTATTTCCTCATCTAATGTTCAATTACCAGAAACAAAGAAATCGTACGCTTGGGTAATAACTCCCCTGTGCTGCCGGTAACTGATGAAGAAACAAGGATATTGGCAGTTTAGCCAGTAACCCTGTGCTCTTTGTTCTAACTATGACCCTTTCCCCCTACAACCCTATATAAACCTATATGTAAAAATAAAACTTTGAGACCTTGACAAACACCTATCTTGGTCTCCTTCTTGTGTCTGTTTGCCTTCTCCCATTCAGGTTGACTTCCCCTCGGGTCTTTGTTCTACCCCCGCTGGCCGGGGCAATTAAGTGCTCAGAAGAATAGTTATGCCAGTCTTGAAGAAAAGAGTAGATACAAAACACATCTGATCACTTTGGTTTTTAACAAAATAGATCTAGTTAAATTATGGTACAGAAGCTTAAAGCTATTAAAGTCATTCTGCCTAACATTAAGAATTAGCTGCCTGATAACATTGTAAGTTATATATAGACCATAGAAGCAGATATGTCTTATATTTAAATATCTAATAGCTTTAAATACAGGCAAAACATGTTGATAACCCTGGAAACAATTTTTGACTTGGGCACTTTCCTGCTTTACTTTACATCTTATCTCAATTTTACTAAAATAAATATCATAATTTACCTTCTGAGTATACATTTTCAATTCTTTGCTAACACGGGCAAGAACATGAAACTGAAGAACAACTAGCTTCCAAATTCGAATCCCACTCAAGTCTTCCATATCAATACCACACACACTACACATGCAGAAAAATTTACATTTGTTTATTAGTTTATAGTATTGGGTGGGACTGTACTTCATTTCACAGGTAAAGAAATGAACTTTGAAACAACTACTCAAAAAAAAAAAAAAAAAAAAAAAAAAACTAGTTCCAGGCACAGAGAAGCAAGCCATATAGAGAACAGTGATGGATCAGTCCCAGGCTCCATCTGAAGCCCTCTGAGGCTCCAGGGCCGAAGAAATGTGGCCAAGGAAAAGAATATCTCCTGTGATGAGAAGAGCTAGTAGAACATATGGAAGATCAAGAGCAAATAGGAGCTCTGAGTTCTGCAGGTGATTGATGTCAGACATGGAGGAAATGATATTGGTAACTCCAACAATGTGACTATATGGGTACACTTCACTAAAGAGATCAATGTGATTCAGTAAAAAGATGAAGTTAGGGAAAATCATATTATCTGTCTTAACACAGAGAATTATGTACTATTTTAGGGATTAATAATCTGAAATTCCTACCCCCCTTTCTTCCGAGGTAGGGCCTTGCTCTAGCCCAGGCTGATCTGGAACTCACTCAATAGTCCCAGATTTGCCTTGAACTCACAGTGATCCTCCTACTGCTGCCTCCTGAATGCTGGGATTAAGGATTAAAGGCATGGGCCACCATGCCTGGCCCTGCTTTCTTCTAGTTTTGCTAACCTCCCTAATCAGTAAAGTCCTCAAGGGAGAACTTCTGCATTAGTGCATTTCTGGATTAAAGTGCTAGAAACCGCCAAGTGTGGTGGCACATGCCTTTAATCCCAGAACTTGGGAGGCAGAGGTAGGAGGATTGCCATGAGTTCAAGGCCACCCTGAGACTGCATAGTGAATTCCAGGTCAGCCTGGGCTAAAGTGAGATCCTACCTTGAAAACCCAAAACTAAATAAATAAATAAGTAAATAAGTAAATAAAATAAAATAATAATGGAAAAGAGAACTTATTCTGAAATCACAATATTTAGAAAATAATCACTCTTAATGTTCTAGTAAGCAACTTAACTTATGTCTGTTTATGTGAGCACATATATACTAGTATGGGAGAGAGAGAGAGAGAGAGAGAGAGAGAGAGAGAGGAGAGAGAGAAAGAGACTAACTTTCTAGGTACTCAAGGAAAACCATCCTGTTTCTTGATCCAATGCCTAAACACAGTCACATGGGGCAGATAGATAAGCATACTTTATGTTTCAAAATTACCCATAACACAACATCTCCAGATACCAAATGAACCACAGGACAACCCTAAAGATCGCTCAAAAAATTGCTAGAACTACACTCTTATCTTGTTTCCAGAACAATTCAGAACCTCTGTGAGGAAACTAAACTACGAAACAGTCTTTGACGTACATAGTTATCTGATAGGGACACAGCTCTAAGGTGGCTCAAAATACCACAGGAGTGGGTGGGGAGAGTCTCTTAACTAATTTTCCTGCGCAGGAAAGCCTAAATAGTGTAATACTTTCAATTTACCTTTATACAGGGAGCTAGGTATCCTCAAAAGCTCAAGCAAACTTTTGGAATCAATCAGTCAGCAGCTAACTAACAATGGTTTTGTTGGCCTTTCTTTCTTTCTTTCTTTCTTTCTTTCTTCTTCTTCCTTCCTTCCTTCCTTCCTTCCTTCCTTCCTTCCTTTCTTTCTTTCTTTCTTTCTTTTTTTGTAGCCCAATCTGGCAGTCATCCTGTCTCACCTTCCATGTGCTGGGATTATAGGCATGACTCACCACACCTAGAAGGCTCAAGATTTTCACAGCTGCTCTCTGCTCCAAGTTTTACATAACATAGAAATGTCAACTTTTCAGAATATTTACTTCTAAGTCAGAATAAGCTTTTAACATTTTTCTATTAAAGCATTGATTTAAAAACAAACAAACAAAAATAACATTCACATACAAGGAAGAGGGGAGTATTACTCCTAAACGGTTTGGTTTTCAGAATAGTAGTGTTATTTCTTCTTGGGGAGAAGCAGAGAATTGACTTTGAGGTCATATGGTCATGAATCAACTGGCACTCACCTAGTCCACTGAAATTCAGTTTTAACTTAGCATCCTCTGTTTTTATTTACCAAGTCCCCTCAATCACTTATGTTGCAGAAAATACTTTATTTTCTAGAACCTCCAGCTTGGCACGTGTCTTGTGTGGGAAACATCCATAACTCTTAGATTACTGAAAAGCAATTAACATTCTTTGAGTAGATAAATGACTGATTTCCTGGTATTGGGAGGACTCTGGTGTAGGCCAGGGCAACAATACCCATTACCCAAAGACCACATTACAAAGTTCTGACTGTCCTTAAGCTGTGTTTAGCACAGGAGAGCAGCAATGCTCTGAAATGGGATCAGAGAACTCTTTCATGTCATTTAATTAACTACCATCATTCTGATAATCATTCACAGTGACATGCATCAAAGCACCACCACTGTGTAGCATAAATACATACAATTAATTTTATCTCAATAAAGTTGTGATCAGAATAGGTGGGAAAGCACTGTGAATCCTCCAGGACAAAATGCTGCAAGGACCTGAGAAGAGATCCATTCAGCCAGTACAATGTCCTCTAAACAATCCAAGAATGTGTCAGTACCACCTTGAGCATTTCCAGAGCACACTTACTAACCTTAGGCCACCTAAGCACAGGTAGCAATTAAGGACAAAGCTCAGTGCTTTATAAACCAACACAGGAGGCCAAATAAAATAAAATAAAATAAAAACTGGTTTATGAGCTTTGCATAGAAACAGACAGAATTGGTTAAAATGAATCAAATAATGTAAGAAAAATTACTCCTTATTACTATTACAGTATGGTGTAGATAACATTTGGTAAAAAAAAAAAAAAAAAAAAAAAAAAAAATCATCATATGTGGGTCCTAGCTACAGATGACTGGACTTCTGTGTGAGTAGAAAGAAAACTCAGTAGCAAAGTCCAGTAAGCTAGAAAAGAGTTATAAAAGGAAGAGAAAGGAAGGGAGGGGGATACTTACTAGGATGTTATTGTATATAAGTAAGTAGCAGAATAGATTAATGGGGATGAAAAGGCCCAAAGTGAGGTCAGGGGAAAAGATTGAGTAAAGGACAGGCAGATGGAGGGCTAATCAAAATCTAAGAGGATATAAATAAATCCTATGGAAACCTATTTTTTGGGGGGGGCAATGGAACACTCAGGAGATGTAGATTGTTGCTAGAAAATTTTCAGTGCCAGGGATGGGATACCTTTCAGTGAGTTGTTGGCCAGAGAGGTCCCTGATGCCCCCAAAACATTATAGGCCATTGCCGAGGCCCTTGGTTTCCCACCAGGAATAGATGGCAAGACCCTATTGCTAATGACTCCACATACTTGGGCTGCAAGGCCATTGAGAAATCTTACTGGAACTGAGCTGATAACCTCCCCCATGTAGACCAGCTGACAGAAACCTGGAAGAAGCCATTCTGTATGCAATTCAATGGGAGAAAAAGAAATCACCAGTGAAGATACTCCGCAGTGGACACTGCAAGCCTTATATTTGGTCATCCAGGCCAAATGAGCCAATGGGTGCAATAGTGGCACATCTGTCATGGTGGAAACCAACTGCCTTCTAATTGGACTGGAGGCATGCTCCATGGGAGGGAATACATCCCTGATACTGAAAACTTAAAATAGAGGTAGTCATGAGCCCTAGGAGTGTAATATCTGCTGCTGTCTGGCTAAATGTATATACTATGCTTATCAAACTGCCCAGTAAGCACTTCTCTTAATGTTCACACCCTTATATTAATGCTACTCTCACTTTTGGTAGAGAACCTTCTCTTTTCAGATGGCAGTGACCTTGGAATGACTCAGAAGGCATCATGGTGCTGGAAAGAAGTGACAGGAGTTCTCAATGCTGCAATATCCCTATTACACCTTCTAAGGCTCAGGGTCTATTGTGGAAGAGGTGGCGGAAAGAATGTAAGAGCCAAAGGAAGGGTAGGACTCCTTACAATGAGCTCCCTCCAGACAAAAAATGGCCTGGATATCCATGTCCTCACACTGACACTACCTACACAAGACCATCATAATAGTAGGGAAAGATCATGACATCAAAATAAAAGAAAGACTGATTAAGAGGGGGAGGGGATATGACAGAGAATGGAGTTTCAAAGGGGAAAGTGGGGGGAGGGAGGGCATTACCATGGGATATTTTTTATAATCATGGAAGTTTTTAATAAAAAAAATTTTGAAAAGAAAAATAATCATATCATTTTAGGATATAAGAAAGGTAATGTTGGATTTAAAAAGCCGAACATAGGAGGCCAGGCATGGTGGCACATACCTTTAATCCCAGCACTCAGGAAGCAGAGGTAGGAGGACTGCCATGAGTTTGAGGGCACCCTGAGCCTACATAGTGCATTCCAGGTCAGCCTGGATTAGAATGAGACACTACCTCAAAAAAGCAGGAAAAAAAAAGCAGAACATACATAACTGCTGTGGTTGTCTGCCCAGCTTTGGAAAGGCCATGAACACATATAATGTGGAAGTGGGGTGATAACTAGAAAGAAATGCATCAGATTGTTAGGCATGATTGTGGACTCCTATATGGAATACAGGTAACTTTTGTCTTCTTTGCATTTTTTTTTCGATTTTTCAAAATATTCAACAAGGAATTTACAATACTTTTTAATTCCCACATCACCTAAAAAACAAAAACTCTGGGCTCTTGCTAGGTATAACCAGGGATAAGTTTATGTGAAGACCTGGCCAGGCTCTTCCCTGGAGACTAGGAGATAGGCTAACTGATTACAAGGCTCCCTTCTATATTCCCCTGTGGCATCTTCAGACTGGTAACACACGAGGAATCAGAACATGCTCCAACTTCCCAGCAATATACAGTTCAGGGACACAGTTAGGCCTGTAACTGTTAAAGAATCTGGAGCACAGGAAGGAGAAAAACACCTTATAAGAATTCAGTCCTGGGGCTGGAGAGATTGCTCAGTGGTTAAGGTGTTTCCTGCAAAGCCTAACAACCTGTGTTTGATTCCCTAGTACTCATGTAAAGCCAGATGCACAAGTGGCACATGCATCTGGAGTTTGTGTGCAGTGGCCAGAGGCCCTGGTATACCCCATTCTCACTCTATTATCTATCTATCTATCTATCTATCTATCTATCTATCTATCTGTCATCTATCTATGGATCTATCATCTATCTATATGGTTGCAAATAAATAAATAAAATATTAATAAAAAACTCTTTCAAAAAAAAAAAAAGAGGGCTGGAGAGATGGCTTAGCAGTTAAGCACTTGCCTGTGAAGTCTAAGGACCCCGGTTCGAGGCTCAACTCCCCAGGACCCACGTTAGCCAGATGCACAAGGGGGCGCACATGTCTGGAGTTCGTTTGCAGTGGCTGGAGGCCCTGGCGCGCCCATTCTCTCTGTGTCTCTCTCTTTGCCTCTTTCTCACTCTGTCTGTCACTCTGAAATAAATAAATTTAAAAAAAAAAAAAGAAAAAAAAAAAGAATTCAGTCCTGGGCTGAGGACCTGGCTCAGTGAGTAAAGTGTTTGCCATGTAAACATGAGGACCTGAATTTGATCCCCAACACCCCCAGATATGGCAGCAAGTGTCTGTAATCCCAGCACTGGGGAGGCAGACAGGGGGATCCCTAGGGCTCTCTGGCTAGCTAGTCTTGACAAATCAATGAGCTCTGGGTTCAGTTAGAGACCATCTCAAAGAATGAAACACACAGTAATGATTTAGTTTATGGTCCATTTGTATATACTGAGCTGGTTTTAGGAGCCTATTGGTTCAATACCTCTTTTGATTTGCATTCAAAGTGTTTGGTTTAAGGTATCCCTCTTGTTTGTTTTCTAAAGAAAAATTATGAAAAATCTATTTTCCACCCCCTACTCTCATCTATCCTCCTCTGGCCTTGCTTCCTCTTTCTCTATCTCCAAGCAGAACAAAAGTCCATATCAAAGGAATATCTGGTGATCTGTTGACAGATATAGCCTAGAAGAAAAAGAGATTACATAACTAGGACTGAGATGTAGCTTAGTAGAGTGCTTGCTTAGCATACAAGAAGCCCTGGTTTTGAACCCCAACATTACATAAATGTGGCATAATGGCACATAGCTGTAATCTCAGCATCTGGGAAGTAGAGGCAGAAGGTTCAGAAATTTAAGGTCATCCTTGGCTACATAAGTGATCCATACTATATTAAAAAAAAACTCCATGTGTAAAGATGACCCTCTATCTCTCTTAGAGGGGTCATACCCATGCCCTTGGTTTAATTTCATTCTCTTTATAGCACCCCTTCTTTCTCCCAACCCATATACTTTAGCCTATCTTTGATAAAATCTTCAATTCTGGCTGGGCGTGGTGGCACACGCCTTTAATCCCAGCACTTGGGAGGCAGAGGTAGGAGGATTGCTGTGAGTTCGAGACCACCCTGAGACTCCATATTGAATTCCAGGTCAGCCTGGGCTAGAGTGAGACCCTACCTCAGAAAAAAACCATCTTCAATTCTGCTTCATACTGGCTCTTCCTAGAATTTCATGAATCCTGGGTATAACCTAAGTTGAGGACCCTAAAATCTAGGGGAACTCGTCAGGCTGTTGAGGGTGACAATATGGAGCTCTGTTTCAGTCCCCTCACTGCTAACATTTTGGGGGTTCACATAAGGTCTATCTAAAGTATTGTAGGTAAGTCTCCATAAGTTCCTGTTCAGCTATGTTCTTGGCTTGCACATTATCTAGGTAGCTTTGTTTCTGTTTTTCTAGTCAAAAGTTCATATAAGTGCCTTGGCACCAAAGGTTAGAATTACTTAGATACTCATACCCCATTCCTAGGTCAAATGTGATATGATAACTTGAACTGTCTATGAAAGCAAGAGCCTTCCTTGGCTCTTGGGTGGGATTTTAACTTATGAGTTACAGTGCCAGGAGCTCATGGTCACACAAAACGTTGTCCAAGTCAGTGGCCTCCAAGTACTTGTCAATTTTTTTTTGTTTTGTTTTTTTGAGGTAGGGTCTCACTCTAGCTCAGGCTGTCCTGGAATTCACTATGTAGTCTCAGGGTGGCCTTGAACTCTTGAAGATCCTCCTACCTCTGCCTCCCAAGTGCTGGGATTAAAGGCGTGTGCCACCACGCCCAGCTTTGTCTTGTCAATATGATGAATGAAATCCATGAACCATAGCAGGCGAAGTTTAATAAGATTTTATTATAGAGTTTAAAAGAAGAAAATGATATAGGAATTGAGGTTCTTGGAAAATGCACCAAAATAATACAGAAATTCTGGGAGTGTTTGAGAGTGCTAGGACCTTTTTTGGCTCTTGGTTGGGCTGTAACCATCACACAAAACTTCCACTGAGTCAGTGACCTCCAGGTTCTTGTCTATGAATTCAAAGAATTGAAATACAAGATCAGAGGGTAAATTTAGAAAGATATGGATTATATAGTGATTAAGAGAAGGAAAGAGAAAAGGATACAAGGGCTCCTGCCAATGGAAAGGCAGGAACAGGGTACCTGGAAATGAGAATCTCACCAAGACACGCAGTCTGGGGAGTTTCATAGGTTCTGAATGGGGGCTGAGCTAACCAGCCCAAATGTCAGGTTTCTGTGTAGGACATGGGTTTAATACTATTAGGAATCTTAATCTTCCAGGACAGGAAAGGGGAACTCTTTTCTAGTATAAAAGGAAAAATATTTAGGCAGAAAGAGAAGGACAAGCCAGGATCCTTCTCTGACTTCTAGCCATGTCAAGCTCAAGACATTCCTTGCTTTTACTTTCAGAGCCTTGTTACCCCTAAACTGCCTCTGAAAGAAAGCAGAGTACTTATACAGCATGACAGCCCCCCGCCCCGAAATGGGTATTTTAGGAAAGGAAATAATCAGGAAGCTCCTGAGTTGAGAGGGGCTCTGAGCAGGTAATCTGCATGATGACTTGGATTTTTTGTTGTTGTTGTTTTGTTTTTTAGAAGAGTCTCATTCTAGCCCATGCTGACCTGGAACTCATTGTATAGTCCCAGGCTGGCCTTGAAGTCACAGTAACCTTCCTACCTCTGCCTCCCAAGTGCTGGGATTGAAGGTGTGTGCCACTATGCCCAGCTGGATTGTGTCTTTTTAAACTTTTATTTATCTATTTAATGAGAGAGAGAGAGAGAGAAATGCACATGCCAGGTCCTCTAACCACTGCAAACTCTAGAAGCATGTGCCATCCTGTGCATCTGGCTTTACATTGGTACTGAGGAATCAAACCTGGGTGCTTAGGTTTTGCCCGAAAGCACCTTCACTGCTGAGCCATCTCTGTAGCCCTGCTTTTTTTAAAAAAAAATATTTTATTTATTTTTTGAGAGAGAGAGTGTATGTGCATCAGATAGAGAGAGAAAGAGATTGAGAGAGGGAGAGAGAGAGAATGGGTGTACCAGTACCTCCAGCCTCTCCCCCACTGTAAATGAACTCCAGATGCATGTGCCACCTTGTGCATCTGGCTTACTGGGGAGTTGAACATGGGTCCTTAGGCTTTGCAGGCAAGTGGCTTAACTGTTCTTAAGCCATCTCTCCAGCCCTTATTTATTCTTTTTCTTTTATTTTTATTTATTTATTTATTTATTTTGGCTTTTTCAAGACAGGGTTTCCTTCTAGTCTAGACTGACCTGGAATTCACTATGCAGTTTCAGGGTACTTGAACTCATGGTGATCCTCCTACCTCTCTGCCTCCCAAGTGCTGGGATTAAAAGCATACAACACCACGCCTGGCTCCTTTATTTTTTATTTTATTTTGTTTTATTTTATTTTTTTTTTTTAGGTAGGGTCTCACTCTAGCTCAGGCTGACCTGGAATTCACTATGTAGTCTCAGGGTAGCCTCAAACTCACGACGATCCTCCTACCTCTGCCTCCTGAGTGCTGGGATTAAAGGCGTGCACCACCACACCTGGCCCATTTTTTTTTATATGGATTAAATTTAAATGCATATGGAGGACCTTGATTATTTGGTGGGCCAAGGTGAAGAACACTGACTCAGAGTACTGGACTGAGGGGAACAGTGGAAGCTGGTCAGTTCAGTTCCTATGTCACATCTAGTTTCCTAGAAAGGGGAATTCTTTTAGGGGAAAAGAAAAAAAAAGGTAAGGAACATCCAACCCTTCCCTTTGTCATTTCTAGCCTCCAGCAAGGTGGAGGCTACTGAGGACTTCTTTAAGGAAAAACAGACAAGGAAAAACTGGACCTCCCATATAGGTACACAGACATTTCCTGTTTTTAGCTAGGAGGAAAAAAAAATGTTCAGTTTGGGGCTCTGCTACTTTAAACTGCCTAGCCTATTTCTTTCTTTCTTTCCTTCCTCTCTTTCTTTCTTTCTTTCGTCTGTCTGCTTTTTCCTGATAAAATGACATTTATTCTCATCTTCATGTGTGCATTTAAGAATTTGCTTTGCCAATTTCTATTGCCTGTTCTTTATCAAATGGAAAAGTACATAGCTTTTCTGGGATCGTTGACATAAAGGTTGACCCCTAGATATCTTTTGCCTCCAAGACAGCAATTTAAAACATAGTGGGACAGCTACTTCTGAAAACAACACATTCTGGATCCATAAAGCACCTTAAATCCTATAGGTGCTCTCTGTTGTCCCTCCTTGTCATTGCTGCTCCTATCTTAGCTGCAGTCTTAGACAAAGAGAACTGCTTCCTCAATGCTGCTCTGCCAGTCTACCTTAGCCTCAATAAAGGAAACTCTAGTAACTCAGTAAGTACTACTCAGTACTTATAGATACCTAGCCTTTCTCTTTGTGAGACTAATATCCCATCTTTAAATCTTGATCCTCACGAGATTGTTTGAAGGAGTTTCTATAGCTTTCAAGGCCAAAATAGATAGATTTATATAAAATTTAGTAAAAGAGTAAAAAGCTCTGGCTTAAAATAATGTTAAAGAAGATATTTCCATCTGTAAGGATATCTCCCCCTCTTGTTTAGCTCCTATTGCTATAGGTCTACATTACTAGTTTTATTTGATGTTTTGTGTCACTAACTGGTCTTACATCTCAGAAGTAATAATATAAACATTCTACTTGATTTTCTTTTCTAGGGGTACACCTAGATCTTAAGTAATTATGTCATGTGTGTCTATGACGATTCTTTCTATATGTTTGTTTTATATGCTGTTTGGTCAAAGAGAAAATGAAACAACATAGAATTCCAAATATACATGTAACAAAAATTATAGCAACTTCACTTTTCATTCATTTTATTGTGCACAGACCATATTATTTATTTTTGTTTTTAATATACTTTTAGTATTCAATTTAAAATGTGTGAATGTGAGCATTTTGATGGTGTATTAAAAGACATTTTATGGGCTGAGGAGATGGCTTAGTGGCTAAGGTGCTTGCCTGCAAAGCCAAAGGATATCCACATGATTAAACTACCCTCTGCTCTTTGATAAGGCAAAATAGATACAATTTATAGACTCTACACATTCCTCTTATAAAAATAAAACTTTTGGTATTGTTAAATTTCAAAACAGAAAAAAACTACTATTTTTAATGGCACAATTTCTACTTTAATGGGAGGCTGGAATCATTGTTGTTTCTTTGCTCTATCATCTCTTTCAGCACTGAAGAGATCCACAGTGTACATCCCATTCATCTTAGTGGAAGAATCTGATGCACATCATGTCCAACTTGAAAGTATTTAAGTCTGTGCTGAGAATCTATAACTAAGAAACACACTTTTCCTCACTATTGTCTCCATTAGCCTTGTCATTACTTCCAGTGAGAGAAACCTAATGTTTCAATCATAATGAAAATTCATACTCATTTAGTATATTAATTTTCACATATCAAAAAGGTCGATTATAAATAAAATATAACTTGGGAATATGCAAAATGTTAAAAGTTGAGAGTATTAAAAGCACAATTCTTTCTGATTCATAAATTCTTTAATATTCATTTTTAAAATATTTTATTTATTTGAGAGAGAGTGAGAAAGGCAGATAGAATGGGCATGCCAGGGCCTTAGTCACTGCAAACAAACTCCAGACACGTGCACCCCCTTGTGCATCTGGCTTATGTGGGTCCTGGGGAATCAAACCAGGGTCTTTAGGCTTTGCAGGCAAACATCTTAACCACTAAGCCATTTCCCCAGCCCTACTATTCATTTTTAAATATATTTTATTTAATTATTTGAGAAAGAAAGAGGGAGGGAGAGAGAGAGAAACAGAACAGGGCTTCACGCCACTTGTTGCAGTCAGGTTTACATTGCTGACAGAAATCACCCAACCAAGAGCAGCTTGTGGGAAAAAAAAAAAGGTTTATTTTGGCTTATAGGCTTGAAGGGAAGCTCCATAATGGCAGGGTAAAATGATGGCATGAGCAGAGGGTGGACATCACCTCCTGGCCAACATCAGGTGGACAACAGGAACAGGAGAATGTGCCGAACACTACCAAGGGGGAGCTGTCTATAACACCCATAAGCCTGCCTCCAACAATACACTGCCTTTAGGAGGTGTTAATTCCCAAATCTCCATCAGCTGGGGACCTAGCATTCAGAACACCTAAGTTTATGGGGGACACCTGAATCAAACCACCACACCACTGCACATGAATTCCAGACTCATGTGCTATTTTGTACATCTGGCTTTACTTGGGTACTGGGGAATCAAACTTTGGGCAAACAGGCTTTGCCAACAAGTGCCTTTAATCTCTGAGTCATCTCCCCAGACCCCTTGACTATTCATTTCAGTCACCCTCCAGAAGCCCCATTATGCCTTGTAGACTCCTTAAGGAGCTCCTTTTGGTCAATACTTCATTTTCTGGCTTGTTTATAAGTAGAGGAAATATTGACAGGTAGAATATCCAAGTCTTTTATTGTGTCATAGATATTGCGTGTATTGTAGTGACTATATGTCTTATTCTCAAAACACTAAAATGAGATGCAAAATGTCAGTTCGTCTGAGTGACAGCCATTTGAATGCAAAATGAAACATTTTCTCCTCTTCAATTACACTTGGTTGATCTGTGTTAAAAGTACTAGAGGAATCCACTGGTATGATTAGAAAGGCAATCAGAAGGAATGACAAGAGAGTGGGCCTAAACTTACTTTTAGGCTATTACATGGTATTGAAATCACAGGCTTTAAGGGCTATATGAAGAGATTGAACTGTGAAAGATACAAATGGCTACAAGCAATGTGGACAGGAGGCAATTATTTTGGTTGTTTATGTCTAAATTCTAAGACTATAGAATTAATACATATCTTAAGATGTGATAGTGCAGGATTTGATGATAATGATTTAATTCTAACCCAACAAGGTTGGCCTTCCTTCAAAGCTTTCTTTGTGATGTTTTGACTGGTAGAATAAGAATAAAGTAACCATTGCCTATTTTAGCTGAATAGACAGATTCACTTTAAAAATTGCATTCTGGGCTGGAGAGATGGGTTAGCAGTTAAGGCCTGTCTGTGAAGCCTAAGGACCCATGTTCTACTCTCCAGATCCCATGTAAGCCCGACGCACAAAGGTGAGGCAAGCGCAAGGTCGCACATGCCCACTAGGTGGCACAAGTGTCTGGAGTTGGATTGCAGTGGCTGAGACCCTGTTGTGCCAATTCTCTCTCTCTCTCTAAAATAAAATAAAAAATAAAAAAATTGCATTTCACTTTGTAAGACAAAATAAATACTTCTTAACCAAATAGACATGATCACATAAATGGTTAACTTGTCATAGATCCTCAGATATTAGGATGACAACCTATGTAGTCATGAAAACGAATACACATGAACAATGGCTCAGAAAACATGTTGAGACATCTCTTTCACACCCTCCAAGGCTTAGGGACCATTGTGGAAGAGGCAGCAGAAAGAACGGCCAAAGGAAAGCAAGGGTTGCTTACAATGCTATTTTCCAGACACAAAGTGACCTTGATATTCATGACCTCACACTGGCTGACACTACCTACACAAGAGCTGCATAATAGAAAAAAATGTTAACATCAAAATAGATGAGAGACTAATTGGAAATAAGAAGGAATTCTTTGGAGGAGGAATTTGGGAGGAGAAAAAGAAGGTGGCAAGAGGGAAATATGATCATGTGTGTATTGTCTATATTTATGGCAGTTGTTAATAAAAAGTTGAAAAAAGAAAAAAATTTAAATATATTTTAAGTACAAACTCATAAATTTAGGTGCTCTTAACTTCTTAACACCTGCTAAAATGTTATCTTTGTATTTATTAAATGTTTCATAAAAACCTTATGATGAGCCAGGCGTGGTGGCGCACGCCTTTAATCCCAGCACTCGGGAGGCAGAGGTAAGAGGATCGCCATGAGTTTGAGGCCACCCTGAGACTACATAGTGAATTCCAGGTCAGCCTGGGCTAGAGTGAGACCCTACCTCGAAAAAAAAAAAAAAAAAAAAAAAAACCTTATGATGCTACTTGTTTTTATAAGATAACATTCCTTACAGCCCTAAATTAAGTCTCATTAAAGTAAAAAGTTTAACATTAGATAGATTTAACATTAGATATATAGGTTTTAATAATGATTTCCTCCCCAAATAGGTTCTAAACAAATTAATTCCATTTTATTTGTTTAACAGTCCTGAGTAACAAAATAATAAAAGGAATATCAGAAATCAATAATATATAATGAAAAGTCTTTTTACTAGGTTAATTGCTATGGAATTCTTCTCTATAAATGATCTTACCATATGAATGTTGGATGGAAAATATTTAAGGCATATATATATATATCTTGATAACTGAAATATATATCTGTATATACATATATGTGCATGTGTGTATATAATGATAGATGTAATTGAAAAAGATCTTTATGCTAAATTTTTAAATATTTACTTATTTATGTATTTGACAGAGGGAGAGAGAGAAAGAAAGAGACAGAGACAGAGAGAGAGAGAATGGTCACACCAGAGCTTCCAGCCACTGCAAACAAACTCCACATGCATGCGCCACCTTGAGCTTATGTGGGTCCTGGAGATCAAACTGAGGTCCTTTGACTTTGCAGGCAAGTGGCTTAGCCGCTAAGCCATCTCTCCAGCCCTATGTTACATTTTTGTTTTGTAATAAAAATTGTAGATGATATAGTCCCAAGAAACAATGACATTCACAGCCTGGGTAAGTTTACTCTGTGTATAATAAAAAATGGCTACTTAAGTCTTAAAAAATATAATTAATATCTTACATTTCTAGGATAAATTTTAACTTAACAATTGTGGGATTAAGGCATGAAGACTATAGTTTATCTATCTGTACTCTCCTCTTTCAAAACAGTTTTTCAAGGTTTTTGTCTAATTTTTTAAAATGATCGCTTTGGGGACTGGAGAGATGGCTTAGTGGTTAAGCGCTTGCCTGTGAAGCCTAAGGACCCCGGTTTCAGGCTTGATTCCCCAGTTCCCACGTAAGCCAGATGCACAAGTTGGCACATGCATCTGGAATTCGTTTGCAGTGGCTGGAGGCCCTGGCGCACCCATTCTCTCTCTTTCTCTCCCTCTCTCTTTCTCTCCCTCTTTGTTGCTCTCAAATAAATAAATAATTTTTTTTAAAAAATGATCACTTTTAGGTTTCTTTAAAGATCTAAATTTTCTGTTTATTTCTATTAAGTCATGTCTTGGAAAAGTATGGATTTACGACTAAGAATTTTTAAAAAGATATATAAAGAATATAAAAAGAAGCTGGAGAGATGGCTTTAGTCGCTTGCCTATGAAGCCCAAGGACCCATGTTCGACTCTCCAGATCCAATGTAAGGCATTAGCCCAAAGTGATACCAGAGCACAATGTCGCACATGTGCACAAGGGAGCACATGCATCTGGAGTTCGATTGCAGTGGCTGAAGGCCCTGGTGTGCCAATTCTCTCTCCTCTCTCACTCTCTCTCTCTTGCTCTCTTACATGGAAAAAAAAAAAATAGGCCAATCTTTTGGGCTTGCTTCAAAAAAAACAAAAAAGTGTATAAAAAGTATCCAGATGAATAGTCCAAGGTAAAAATTAGCAAGTACTTCTAATCAGCTCTTATGCTACAGAACTTTAAGAGATGGATTCTAGAGTCATATTTTCACTTCAAACATCTAAGCACACATCCACATGGACTTCAGAAATGCTGGTGATACTCATTTCAACTATATAAACAATTACTCCAAGTAACTGAACAATCATAAATCTTATTTCTTATATTTTATAAATCTTTTTATACTGAAATTTTTTAAATATTTTATTTTTATTTATCAGGGAGTGTCGGGAGCTGCAGCTTCTCTGAGACCTTGGGGACTGCAGCTGGTCTTTGACCTCTTGACACAGAGGCAATTAACTTAGGGTCTTGTTGAAGCAGGCACCAGGCACAGAGGCCTTATCGCACGGCCTTGGAGAAGTGGGCGCCAGACACAGAGGCATAAATTATTATATGACCCTGGTGAAGCTGACTTTAGGCACGTAGGCATTGCTGAAAAAGGTTTTCTTTTCTCTATATAAGCTTGTGTCTGCCTGCATAAACCTGAGCCTTGATCAGAACTTGTCTTGGCTCCATTCCTTGTGTTCTTGTTTCAGATTCATTCCCACTCCCTCCTTCGAGGTCTGTTTCGACTCGTGCTGCAGGCCGGCATAAGGGAGAGAGAGAATGGCTGCACCAGGGCCTCTAGCCACTGCAAACTAACTCTGGATGCATGTGCCACCATGGGAATCTGTGGTTCCAGGCAATCAAACCTGGGTCCTTAAGCTTTATAAACAAGTACCTTAACCACTAACTCATCTCTCCAGCCCCTTATAATTTTTTTAAATTGTCTAGGATATTTAATTTTTTTCTTGGCATTTTTTTGTTTATTTTTATTTATTTATTTGAGGGCGACAGAGAGAGAGAGAAAGAGGCAGAGAGAGAGAGAGAGAGAGGGGGGATGGGTACTCCAGGGCCTCCAGCCACTGCAAACGAACTCCAGATGCATGTGCCAACTTGTGCATCTGGCTTACGTGGGTCCTGGGGAATTGAGCCTTGAACCAGGGTCCTCAGGCTTCATAGGCAAGTGCTTAACCACTAAGCCATCTCTCCAGCCCCTTTCTTGGTATATTTCTAGTTGATAAACATAATACATATGTTGGTTTTTTTTTTTTTCGTTATTTGTTTATTTATTGTTTTTTCGAGGTAGGGTCTCACTCTAGCCTAGGTTGACCTGGAATTCACTATGTAGTCTCAGGGTGGCCTCAAACTAATGATGATCCAACTACCTCTGCCTCCTGAGTGCTGGGTTTAAAGGCATGTGCCACCATGCCTGGCTTCTAATATTGGTTGTTTTGTTTTGTTTTTTGGTTTTTCAAGGTAGGGTCTCACTCTGGCCCAGGCTGATCTTGAATGCACTATGTAATCTCAGGGTGGCCTCCAGTTCTTGGCGATCCTCCTACCTCTGCTTCCCGAGTGCTGGGATTAAAGGCATGTGCCACCACACCTGGCTCTAATGTTGGTTTTAATAAAGCTATAATTGAATATGTTATGCTGTTTCATTAATAATGTTTTTGTTATAACTATTTGCTTGCCCAGATCCCTACTTTGCTTAAAACCTACTTAAAAATTTCATGTTTCAAATGATTAATTTTTTTTCTCATTACATGTTATAATTTAAATATAAAACAAAATTCTAGTTTTAAATTAATCAAGATTCATTTTAAATCTTCCCAAAGAAACCTCTATTTTTAAGTCCAAATTCTTAGAGCCAAAATCAAATAACCTTTCTTCTACTAAAAATATATCAAGTCAAACAAATTATGTTACTATGTTGACAAATGTTAACAGACAGCAAATTAAAGGCTCTAAAAAGCCCTAAGACAGATCAAACTTCTGACAACTTTAGCATAATTTAAATTCTACTTGCTTTTGTTTGAGATACCCAAAGGTTAGGGTCAACTCTTCTTATCCAAGTTATACAAAAGGCAATCTGTGATGATAACAATATTCACAGTGTTTTATAACAAAACTGATACTTTATCTTTTCTTTTTTTAAAATATTTTTTCTGAGGTAAGGTCTGGCTATAGCCCAGGCTGCCAGAATTCACTGTGTAGTCTCAGGCTAGACTTGAACTCACAGCCATCCACCTGCCTCCCAAGTCCTGGGACTAAAGGTATGTGTCATCACACATGGCAAGATATATATTTCTTTTTATGAAATATATTTTTTATTAGATATGCACATATTTAGTATGAAAAGGACACATGTTGATACCATCCTTTCCCTCATCCCTGCTCCTTTTCTGAAGAGGCCTTCCTTGCTAGGGATGCAGGTCAACCCCATGGACATTGTGGGTCATGCCTTATGGAGGCAGCAGTCAGTTATGGGGAGAGGCAATGTCTCTGTGCAAAATGTCCCAACTTCTGGCTCTAACAATCTTTTTGTTTTGTCATGTTTGTTTTGGGAGATCTAGTAGGTCTCTCTGATCAATAGCTCATTGTGGATGTATACCACAACCTGGTACAGGGAATTACAGGCCAGCAACAATGGAAAAGAAAAAGATATAAGACAGAGAAACAGGAGAAATTTAAGATTCGACTTCATCTCACCTTCTCCAGGGCCCTTCAATTCAGGTGCTCCCCCTAAGGTCCTCTTCAGGATGCCACCTTTTAGACAAACTTCCAGGATATAGGACTCTATGATTCCAGTTCAATTTGGTCAGTTTTAGGTCATCCCTCAATCCTTCCCCTTCCCCTATGCCCTATCCTCCCTATTGCCCATGCCTCAAGATGCTATTCAGGTATGGCAGCAACTTGGGCCAATCCTGGTTAGGAACTTCAGATGAGTGAGACCATGTGATGATTGTCTTTCTGTGATTGTGTGAGTTCACTTAGAATGATCTGTTCCAAGTTCGACCGTTTTCCTACAAATTTCATTGTGTCATTTTTTTTCTTACTGCTGAGTAGAATTCCATTGTGCAGATATACCACATCTTGGTTATCCATTCATCCAATGATGGACACATGGGTGGATTCTAGTTTTTAGCTAGTATGAATTGAGCATCTATAAATATGGTTGAGCAAATATCTCTGAACTGAGATGTGTAGCTTTTAGGGTAAATGTCAAGTAAGGGAATAACAGGGTTTGTTTTCAAGAATCCCCAAATTTGTTTCCATAGTGGTTGTACCAGCTTACATTCCCACAACAGTGAATGAGTGTTCCTATTTCTCCACATCCTTGCCAACATTTGTTTTCATTTTGTTTTTTAATGTTTACTATCCTTACTGAGACAAGGTGAAATTGCATGGTTATTTTAAATTGCATTTCCCTAATGATTGAGAATGTTGAACATTTTCTTAAGAGTGTGTTAGCCATTTGTAATTCTTCCTCTGAGAACTCCCTATTCAGTTCTCTGCCTCACTTTTGGACTGGGTTGTTTGGTTTTTTTTTATTGTTTAGCTTTTGAATTCTTTGTAGATTCTAGATATTAGTCTTCTGTCAGTGGTAGAGCTGGTAAAGATTTTTCTCCCATTCAATGGGTAATCGATTGGTTTTGCTTAACTTATATTTTTCTGTGCAAAAGCTTTTTAGCTTCATGAGATCCCATTGGTTGAGTGGTTGTTTAATTTCCTGGGCTACTGGGGTTTTGTTTAGGAAGTCTTTTCCCAGTCCTATATCCTGGAGAGTACCTCCTATTTTTCTTCCAGTAGTTGAAGAGTTTCAGGTCTTATATTGAGGTCTTTAATCGATTTGGACTTGATTTTTGTGTATGGCAAAATGAGTGGGTCTAGTTTCATTTTTCTACATATAGTCATCCAATTTGTCCAATAACATTTACTGAAGATGCTGTCTTTTCTCCAGTCTGCATTATTGGCACCTTTGTCAAAGATCAAGCAGCTGTAGTTACTTGACCCAAGGTCTTGGTCTTCAATTCTGTTCCAGTGGTCTATGTTTCTGTTTTTATTCCAGTACCACACTGTTTTTGTTACTATGGCTCTGTATTATAGCTTTAGATGGGGTATAGTGATACCACCAGAGGTGGTTTTTTTTTTATTTTTTTATTGTTTTTTTTTTTTGCTGAGGATATGTTTGGATATCTGAGGCCTTCTGCCATTCCATATGAATTCTGAGATAATTTTTTCAATATCTGTGAAGAATGATGCTGGTATTTTGGTAGTATTGCATTAAATCTGTATATTGCTTTTAGTAGAATTGCAATTTTCACAATGTTAATTCTACTTATCCAGGAGCATGAGAGATCTTTCCATCTTCTTAAGTCCTCCTTGATTTCTTTCTTGAGTTTTGTTGTTGTTGTTTCTTTGTTTGTTTTTGTTTTTGTTTTTGTTTTTTTGAGGTACAGTCTTGCTCTAGCCCAGGCTGACCTAGAATTCACTATATAGTCACAGGCTAGCCTCAAACTCACAGTGATCCTCCTACCTCTGCCTCCTGAGTGCTGAAATTAAAGGCATGCACCACCATGCCCAGCTGAGTTTTTTTATGTTTTCATTATATAGGTCTTTCACATCCTCAGTTAGTGTTATTCCCAGGTATTTAATTTTTTTTGTTGCTATTGAAAAGGGGATAGACTTACTGATTTCTTTCTCTGTATATTTGTCCTTTGCATATATAAAAACTACTGATTTTTGTGCATTGAGTTTGTATCCTGTCACTTTGAGAAGGAATTTATCACCTTTAGAAGTTTTGAGATGAAGACTTCCAGGTCACTTATATATAGGATCATGCCACCTGCAAAAAGGGCTAACTTGACTTCTTCCTTTCTAATTTGGATCCATTTTATTTCTTTCTCCTGTTTTATTGCTTGGGCTAGTATTCCTAGTATGGTGTTGAAGAGCAGAGGTGAGAGTGGGCATCTCTGTCTTGTTCTCGATCTCAGTGGGAACTCCTTGCCTTTTTCCCCATTATGTGTTGTTTATGCTTTCGGAGGTTTATCTATAGCCTTTATTGTATTGAAATATAAACCTTCCAGTGTTTTGATCATGAAGTGGTGTTGTCTTTTGTCATATCTTTCTCTGCAGCAATTGAGATGATCATGTGGTTCTTATGGTTAAGTATATTTATGTGGTATATTATGTTGACAATTTTTTGTATGTTAAACCACCCCTGCATCCCTGGGATGAAATCTACTTGATCAAGGTGGATAATGCCTTTGATGCGTTGTTGAGTTCAGTTTGCAAGGATTTTGTTCAGGATCTTTGCATCTAAATTCATTAGGAATATAGGCCTATAGTTTTCTTTCCTTGTTGCATCTCTTCCTGGTTTTGGTATTAGGGTGATGCTAGCTTCATAAAAGGAGTCAGGGAGGATTCCCTGGTCTCCAATTATGTGAAACAGTTTGAGAAAAATTGTTTTCAGTTCTTCAATGAAGGTTTGATAGATGCCATTTTGAAGTCATCCAGTCCTGGACTTTTCTTTTGGTGGAGGTCTTTCAATCTCCATGGATGTGATAGGTTTGTTTAGGAGACTGATCTGCTCTGAGTTTAGTGTTGGTAGGTTGTATATGTCTAGGAATTCATCCATTTCTTCAAGAATATTCAATTTTGTGGAGTAGAGCTTTCGGAAATACGCCCTGATGATTCTTCCAATTTTATTGATGTCTATTGTGATCTCTCCTTTTTCATTTCTGATTTTGTAATTTGATTCTTCTCTTTTTTTGCTTGATCAAATTGGCCAGTGGTGTGTCAATCTTGTTTACTTTTTCAGAGAACCAGCTCTTCATTTCATCAATTTTTAAAAATTGTTTTCTTAGTTTCCAATTTATTAATTTCTGCTCTAATCTTGATTAGTTCTTTCCATCTGGAGCTCCTTAGGTTGGATTCTTCTTGTTTTTCTAGTGCCTTTAGGTGGGCAGTCAGGTTATTAATTTGGGATCATTCTGTCTTTGTAATGAAGGCATTTAGATCTATGAATTTTCTCCTTAGGACTGCTTTCATTGTGTTCCATAAGTCTTGGTAGATTTGTGTTTTCATTATCATTCAATTCTAGGAATTTTACAATTTCTTTTTTTATTTCTTCCATGTCCCATCCATTGTTAAAAATGTGTTGTTTAGTTGCCAGGAGCTAATGGAGTTCTTGACGTGTCTCTTATTGTTAATTTCTAACTTAAAAGCATTGTGATCTGACAGGATACAGGAAGTTATTTCAATTTTCCTGACTTCATGAAGGTACACTAATGGCCTAACATATGGTCAATTTTGGAGAAGGTTCCATGGGCTGCTGAGAAGAATGTTTATTCTGTAGAGTTGGGGTGGACAGTTCTGTAGATATTCATCAGGTCTAGTTGATCTATGATTGTGGTGGTTTGAATAGAATAGATGTCCCCCAATATATTCAGTTGTTTGTTTGTAGTTTGCATCTTTAGCCACCTGGCTGGAGTCAGTGTCACTGGGTGGATTTTAAGGTGTGGCGGTGGGTTTCAGATTTCAATCTAAAGATATGCAAAGTGTGCCTAGCAGGAGTTCCTGAAGTGTGCTGTGGCTTTTGGCTTTAGGCTTGTGCTTCTCTCTCTCTCTGCTTGGTCCTGTAAAGGCAGGCCAGATTCCTCTGCCATTTATGGAACTTCCCCTGGATCTGTAAGCTTCAATAAATATCCCTTCCAACATAACTGTGCCTGGTCTGGAAGTTCATCTCAGTGAACCTGAAGCTGTCTGATACAATGATATTGTTGAGCTCTATTAGTTCCCTGTTGATTTTCTGTTTGGATGATCTATCTATTGATGATAGTGGAGTACTGAAGTCTCCAATTATGATGGTTTTGGTGTTTATTTCTGTTTTATTGTTGAGTAAATTTTGTTTTATAAACTGTGGTGCACCTGTATTTGGCACATATATATTTATGGTCATGATGTGCTCATGTTGGATCATTCCCTTGATGTGTAAGTAGTGGCATTCTTTGTCCTTTTTGATTAATTTTGGTTTGAAGTCCATTTTACCAGATATTAACACAGCTACACCCACTTGTTTTTTATTTACATTTGCTTGGAATATCATTTTCCAAACTTTCACCCTGAGGAGGTATCTATCCTTAGTGGTGAGGTGGGTTTCTTGAAGATAGCAGAGAGAAAAGTACAGTTTTTTGATCCATCCTGATAACTGTGTCTTTTGATGTTAAGTTAAGACCATTAATATTTAAGGTTATTGATATGATGTTTGAATTAATCCCTTCCATGATGAGGTGTTTTATGGGGTTTGGTGCTTTCTTGTGTTCTGTACTTTTTGACCCTGGTTTATTTTGGTTATTGTGATCTTCTTCTTCTTGGCTCTTGAGATTGGTTGTTTGACTGTTCTATGCAGAGTATTCCCTCAAGTATTCTCTGTAGGTTTGGCTTTGTATTCATATAATCATAGAGTTAACTTTTTCCATGGAAAGTTTTTCTTTTACCATCTATTATGAGGCATACTTTTGCTGGGCAGAGTAGCTTGGGTTGGAAGCCATAGTTTTTTAGCCTTTGAAGTGTTCCATTCCAGGCCCTTCTGACTTTCAGGGTTTCCATTGAGAAATCTGAGGTAATTCTTAAGGAATTGCCTTTGTATGTTGTGAGTTGTTTCTCTCTTGCTGCTTTTAACACTCCCTCTTTGTTTTCAGAGTTAAGAGTTTTAATTAACTCTTGGAGAGTTTCTTCCTTGGTCCTGTCTGTTTGGTGTTCTGTGGGTTTCTTGTATCCTGATGGGCCTCTCTTTTGAGAGATTGGGAAATTTTTCTTCAATAAATTTGTTGAATGTGTTCTCTGTGCCTCTGGCCTAGATTTCCTCTCCTTCTAGTATACCCATGATCCAGATATTTGGTCATTTTTGGGTATCCCATTGTTCCCTCATGTTCTGTTCACTTGATTTTTTGAACTCAGCAAAATTTTTGGCCTCCCAATCAATATCTTCTGTCTTGTCTTCCAGGTCAGAGGTTCTGTCTTCCATATGAGTAACTCTGTTGGTGAGGGGGTTCTACAGAGGTTTTTATAATTTCCATCTGATTTTTGTTTTCTGTTGTGTTTTTTGTATCATGTGCATCTCTTGTTTGAGGTACAATTTAAAGCTGAGTTCTGATTTTCTTGATGCTTCCTGGAGTTCATTCTTGCATTTGATCAAGTCTTCATTAAGCTTAATCAACCAGTTGTTGAGATTTTCCATTTCTTCCCTCACCTTCAATTTATTCATATCTCTTTGGAGGGTTTTAAGGTTTTCTTCAATCAAGTTAAGCCTACTGTCAAAGCTGAACACTCTAGATGATTCTGTTCAATTTCTTTGATATGATTGTCAGTTCTCTGACAGTTTGCTTCCAGTTCAGTGATTTTTTTTTTTTTTTTAATCAGGGTCTCATTGGTTGTTGTGTTTTCATTTTGGGAATGAATTTCTGTTTATTTCTCTATGATTTAATTGGCAACTTCCATTGTAGGACTAGGCATCCTTGGTGGAGATCTCTCAGTTTTATGACTTTCATTTGGCTTTTTTGTGTTTTGGCCTACCCATTTTAGGGAAACTCTTAAAGGAGGAGGAAGCAAGTTTTTGTCCCTTGTTCCATGCACCCTCTGGCTCATGTGATCAGGGATGTTGGTACCCAGTGGCCAGCAGAATATCAGAGCCTGATTCCACAGCCCAGCCAGGGACAAGGCCTCCCCAAGCAAGGCAAAATGGAACCTACTGGGACCACCAGGGAACTGGAAGGAGCCAGGGAACAGAGATGTGGCCTACTTACTCTGTGTCACACCCAACAGCACACTTTTTGGCCTAGGGAGCCTGGACCTGGGAACTGGGAGGAGCCAAAACGAGGAGTCTGGCCTAATCCCTCCACACCACTGCACCCGCCAGCACACAGACCTGTGTAGGGAGCTCAGACTGGGGAGCTTGGAGGATCCAGGAGACAAGGATCTGGCTTACTTACTCCATACCACTGCATGTGCCCACACAGACCAATGCAGGGAACCCAGACCAGGGAGCTGGGCAAGACTGATATTTCGTAAATGGGTATTTAAGGTGTCCCATAGTACAGGTAGTTAGGATTTTTAAAAAATTTAATTAAACAATATTAATATTTTGTCATTTATAAAAAGAAAATGGATAATATTATAGTGACTTCTGTGAAGGTCCCACTTTTTCTTGTGACTATCAAATAAGAACTTTTGATTATGCACACCAAACCTTTAAATACAAATTTCTACTATGACTGGCTTTAAAAAAAAAAAAAGTGCTGTATGTGTAGGCTCTCTTTTCTCTAAAATGTTATACCGCCTCAGCACTCTTGGCTTCCATGGGATTACATGTGCACTGACTGGGTGGCATGATCTTGAAGCATCAGGGCTAACTAGATAGGAGTGATATACATGAAGAGATAGTACTTCCCCAGGGACAGCCTACCAGCTCTGGGTCTCACTAGGCTTTTGGCTTTCAGCTACTAAAAGCATCAGGGGTGGCAGTAATATAAGAAGAGAAAGACAGGGAAATGAGGAAATATATTGCAAGGTCACACTGGTAATGCAGCTCCAACACACACAGACCTTTGATGTCCTACTCACTGCCACAGAAATGGGTACAAAGCCCAAAGACAAATGTCTTCTCATGAATCAAGGACCTGCTGGAGACACCTGGATAGGTTAGCTTTGGCCTGTACACTACAGATGGGAGCAGTCTCCTCCAGGTTATGCATGGAACCTGTTCTGCTTTTCTGCTAAAGCACTGGCAAGAGTTAGTCCCCAGAGCCAACCAAAAACAATTATCCTCAGAGTCTCAAAAGGAAGCCATGAATCATTTTTTCTACTCATTCCTGGCCTAAAACACCTCTGGATGATAAATAAATATGGCCCCCTAAGAGAATTATATGTGGACTAACATTCCTCCATGTCAAACTCTTTGTCTCCTACTCTAAGACCCCAAATCCACTTAAGGGATTATTGGGAGAAACAGGATTCTGCTGGGTGTGGTGTCTCACACCTTTAATTCTGGCACTTGAGAATTGGAGGCAAAAGGATCTAGAGAGCAGCCTGCGTCCAGGAAGTGATAACACATGTTATCTTAATTCCTAAGGTTATCTAATTCCTAATGAGAGACCAAATATAACCATTTTAAGTAAAAAGGCCCAGGCCTGATTTAGAGAACTAGCTGGCTAATGTGCTGACCTTTTGCTTCTGTAAACTTTGCTTGCTTGCTCCATTGATGCCTTTCCCCCTAAAGTTTCTGAGGAATCTCCACTTCAAGGATATTGCAGAAACACTCCACTGCAGGGGGCCCTCCGGCCTCCGACCAGATAAGAAACTGAGGAATCTCTACTTCAAGGACAATGGAGATTACTTCATCTGCCTGGAGTGCCCCTAGCTCCTGCCCCCAACTTTGCCCACTGAAACCCCAAGCCAATCAGAACTGTTTAAAGCAACCAATCATGTATCTACCCCCTACTTCTTTGTTCAAATTCCTATATGAACCCCTTCCCCCAAAAGAAAGGGGCTCTCTCCCTCACTACCCCTGTGCCGGACTGTAGGGATGGAGCGCAGGCCTAGGCTTGCAATAAAGAAACCTGTTGCTTTTACATTCGAGTGTCTCGGCTTGTGTGGCGGTTCTCTGGGTGACTCCTGGGTGGCCACGGGTCTTGGCTCCTGAGGGGACTTGGCACAACACTAAGGTTAACTCTGGGGAAACTTTTCATGAGGATTTAAAACAGAGATGTCAGGGCTCTATTCTGTTTTAGTTGCTTAGTAAAAATGCAATACCCAGGTATTTTAAATTTGTTAATAAAAATTGTTTCCATGGGTGTTATCACATTCTGCCTGTACTTATAGTTATTAGATATTTTTAAAAAGTGCCTCCTTTCACCAGACAACTAGACCTGAATGAATGATTTGAGCCTGTGTCCTATTCTTTTTTTTTTTTTTTGGTCTTTTTGGAGTAGGGTCTCACTCTAGCTCAGGCTGACCTGGAATTCACTATGTAGTCTCAGGGTGGCCTCAAACTCATGGCGATCCTCTGACCTCTGTCTCCCAAGTGCTGGGAGTGCATGCCCAGCCAGAACTTAATCTTTAACAAAACAAATATAGATTGAGAATGGCAAAGATGGTTGGGCATGGTGGCGCATGCCTTTAGTGCCAGACCAAAAAAACAAACAAACAAACAAACAAAAAGATTAAGGTCTGATGAACTATCTACTCTATATTCACATTCTCTTCAAGACTGTGTAAATGTCCTTCTGAGCACTTAATAAGCATGTAGCAGCAAAATCCAATTGGGGACACTAGCAGTAAAAAGGACAGCCAATATTTTGGTTCCTGCTCCAAGGTTAAAAAGACTACAGAAGAGCCGGGTGTTGTGGTGCATGCCTTTAATTCCAGCATTCAGGAGGCAGAGGTAGGAGGATTGCTGTGAGTTTGAGACCACGCTGAGACTACATAGTGAATTCCAGGTCAGCTTGAGCTAGAGTGAGACACTACTTTAAAAAAAAAAAAAAAAAAAAAAGATGATGGGACACTTCTACTGCGTCCTAAAACTCTGGTAAGCCACCTATATTCTGGGTCAGAGGAGATATGGAGATCCAAACATTGGAATCTAAATGAGTATATAGTCTGCAAGAGAAGAGTCAAAACAGAGTAATATTATCATTGCTTCCAAGGGAAGCCACATGGTCAGCATTGTCCTGACTTGTCACAGCACATGGTACAAATGCTGAGCCATAGAGCTCCTTCCATGTCCCAAAAAGTCTCTCCTAAAGAGCTACAATTGACCTTAAAAATATAGAGAGTTGGGGCTGGAGAGATGGCTCTGCAGTTAAGGCATATGACTGCAAAGCCTAATGACCCAAGTTCAATTCCCCAGGACTCACATAAAGCCATATGCACAAAGTGGCACATATATCTGGAGTTCATTTGTAGTGGCTGGAGGCCCTGGCATTCCCATTATCTCTGTCTGTCTCTCTTCTCTGTATCTCTCTCTCTCTCTCTCTCACTCTCTCTCTGTTTGAAAATAAATAAAATTTGGCTACATACTTGGTCTTAAGCACTGAGAAAGAAAAGTATAGCCAGAAAGCAAAGTTTCCCTTAAAACCTTTAGGCAATATAGCTTAGGGAATTTCCCTTCTTAATTCCAAAGTTCAAACAGTAAGACTGATAGTTGTACGAAACAGTGTGACTTTAGGTAAATGTGTTTACAGAAACCTAGTGTGACCATGGACCTGCCTTTAAGAAAGACTGGTTTAGACACTGGGTATTCAATGCCCATTTTTACTGTGCCTGGTAGCCTCAGTCCTCAAGAAAGGTAGAAAAAGCTAATGAGCTCTTAAAGAGACATCTCAAAAAGTTCACCCAAAAGATACAGTTCTGCTGGACTAAGTTGCTACTGCTAGTCTTGACTAGGCTTAGAAACACCCCTAACTGCCAAGGCTTAACCCCTTCTGAAGCTTTATATGACAGGCCCTTTCTCGCCCTGATAGTAATGATCTGATAGTAAACTCTGAGATGGCTACATTAGTGGCTCATATCACTGTAAAATTCCAACAAATGTTCTCATCGATACAACTGGGTTTTCCCAGGAAGAATAAAAGGGACCTCCCTCTGGTACTTTTTGCCTGGAAACTTAGTTCTGGTTAAAATCCCAGAACCTAGCAAGGGCTTTGCTCACCCTCTCTGGGAAGAACCAGATCCTGTTATTGTATCATCACCTGTGGCAGTGTGAGTAGCAAGGCTAGACTCATGGATACATCACACTCACCTCAAGCTGTGGACTGCTCTAGACACTCCTGGAGTCTCCACAGACCCTCCAGACCAATGATCTAAGGACCCTTGACTATACCTGAGAACCTCTAGAGGACCTCAAGGTGGCTCAAACCTAAGATAAGTTTCTACTTCAGGTATTCAAAGTGTTTGAAAATGAATTATCTTAGCTCTAACTTGGCATCATACTTTGGCATAATATTAGCCTTATCTTTCTAATTTTTACAATTTTACTTTCATGCTATCTTAATAAGCTGATCCCTTACCACTTCTAATACCTCATAATATTAAACACTACATACCTTGAGATAAACTTCAATCTTTCACTAGGATGTTACTGATACCCTTTTATATGTGTTTCAAGTACAGTACCAAATGCCAAAAAAGACACTCTAGTACCCAAAAAATGACCTTCAGGCCAGACTGTTCTACCATGGGCTCTTTGGAGCCTTCCCTCCAAAGGTACCCTAAGTGCTATGGCCTAACATCGCCCTCTTATTAGTGTGGAGCAGTTAGAGTGGCCACTCCCCCATTTCCCTAGCAACACTTAGCATAGCTTCTGAATGGGGGATTGAAACACTACAGGAGGTAGGCCATTTCCTTGGCTAGGCAGACAGATAAGGGAAAAGGGCCCTTAGTATGACCATATTCTAACCCAAGATGGCAAGGGAGTAACCCCCACTTTCTCCTCCTTCCTGTGGTATCCACCTCCGTGTCTTACCTAACATTCTATGACCAAATAAATTCTTTTGAAATCTATAAACAGATCCTCTAGCTTCCACCAACCTGAAAGATAAGAATGTCATCAGATAGCAGCTGAGACCAATAGTAGAATTCTCTCAGCTTTGTTATAACCCCCTACCAATATTTCCACCAATGTATTTAAAAAGTGCTTTGGTTTATAACTCTTTTTTTTATGTAACTATAAAAACTTCCTGTCATTGTTAACACATTGGAACATGGAATTTGGGGCGACCTAAATCTGTGTTCTCAAACCATGGTCACTTATATTTGGCCCTAGAACAAACTATCCCCTGTTCTCTTTGAGGTGAGAACTGTGTGTTTTGCTGTTTGTTATAGCAACAAAAGAAGCTTATGTCTCAAGGTAACCTCAAAGAATACTCATGTAGAAGACATACAAAAGATAAAAAGAAAGGAATCAAAGCCTACTACCACAAAACATCAAATCACATAGGACTACAAGAGCAAAGGAACTACAAAACAGAAAGAAAATTTACAAAACAGAAGTCTTAACCTATTAATAATTACTTTAAATGCAAATAGATTAAAGTCACAAAAGACAGAGTGGCTGAATAAAATATTAAAAATAAGCTCAGCTATAGTTTGTCTGTAAGAGATTCATTTTAGTTTTTTTTTTTTTTTTTTTTTTTTAGAGAGAGTGAGAGCAAGAGAGAGAAATAGAGAGAATTGGCACACGAGGACCACAGCAACTGAAATGGAACTCCAGATGCTTGTGCCACATAGTGTGCATGCATGACCTTGTATTTGCATCACCTTTGTGCATCTAGATTATGTGGGATCTGGAGAGAGATTGAACATGGGTCCTTAGCCTTTGCAGGCAAGTGTCTTAAGTACTAAGCCCTTAAGTACTAAGCCCTTAAGTACTAAGCCCTCATTTAAGCCCTTCAGCCCTCATTTTAGTTTTTTTAAAAAAATTTTTTTTTTATTTTTTGGCTTTTCAAGGCAGGGTCTCACTGTAGCTCAGGCTGACCTGGAATTCACTATGTAGTGTCTCAGAGGGCTTCAAACTCATGGTGATACTCCTACCTCTGCTTCCCGAGTACTGGGATTAAAGGCATGTACCACCACACCCGGCCTCATTTTAGTTTTTAAAAAAATATATTTATTTATTTGAAAGCAGAGAGAAAGACAAAGAGAGCTAGACAGAGAGAGAGACAGAGAGCATGGGTATGCCAGAGCATAGTGCTGCCATAAACAAACTCCAGATGCATGTGCCACTTTGTGCATCCAGCTTTATGTGGGTACTAGGAAATTGAATCTGGGTTGTTAGGCTTGGTAGACAAGTGCTTTAACCACTGAGAAATCTCTCCAATCCCTCATTTTAGCTGTATAGATACAAATAGACTGATAGTGAAGGGATGGGAAAAGATATTCTATGCAAATGGCAACTAAAGTAGCTGTTCATATATCAGTCAAAATAAGCTTTAGTCTCAAGCAGACAAAGAATTTCATAACATAATTATAAATGACTAAATTAGCAAGAGGATGCAACAATTACAAATAAATATATTTACCCAACACCAAATCATCTACATATAAACAATGAAAGATGAAAGGAGATATAGGTAGAAATACAATGATGGTAGGAGTTGGACTCCTCAGAGATGGAGTTAAGATTCCTATAGAGTTCTTTCTTCCCTTAGGTGCAGGTTTTTTAAAAAGTATGAGGTACATATTGGTACATTTAAAAAATTGTATGAGAGACAAAGTTAAAACTATAAAATTAATGACATGTAGCTTCTGAGGTGAGGAGAAAACATTTTACAGAGTCTGGCTCCTTCTCACATATTCATGGACTATAGGAGTGGGACCTCCAGATACTTTGCCTTACTTCACTTCTTTCTCTTTGCCAACATTACTCAATTTTGTAAATAATTATTTTATAATTGTAATTTTAAAATTATTTTATGATTATTGCCCTGGTCTGAAGAGTTGTGAAATATGTTGTCAATATTTATTGCTAGCTTTTAAGACTACAGTTGCTTTTTAAAAATGTTTTGAAGCTTATGTGCATTTAAGAAATTGTGAAACTTAAAGTGTAGAATTTTTAAAAATATCTTCCTTAGGAATGACAACACAATGAACTCTGTCAATAGTATATTCAAACCACTGTAGGAAAGGGAAGAACAAACTGTTAAAGAGAGAACTTAGGGGCTGGAGAGATGGCTTAGCGGTTAAGCGCCTGCCTGTGAAGCCTAAGGACCCTGGTTCGAGGCTCGATTCTCCAGGACCCACGTTAGCCAGATGCACAAGGGGGCGCACACGTCTGGAGTTCGTTTGCAGTGGCCGGAGGCCCTGGTGTGCCCATTCTCTCTCTCTATCTGCCTCTTTCTCTCTCTCTCTCTGCCCATCGCTTTCAAATAAATAAATAAAACTAAACCAAAAAAATTAAAAAAAAAAAAAAGAGAGAACTTAGAAACAAAGTTAGACAGGAAACAGATAAGCTTAAATAACTGTAATATTAGCTTTATTATCACAATATTTTAATGAATGCATTACTTTGACAGAAGGAAAAGGTTTCCTTGCCTGACATAGTGGCACATGCCTTTAATCCCAGCATTCAGGAGGCAGAGGTAGGAGGATCACTGTGAGTTCGAGGCCACCCTAAGACTGCATAGTGAATTCCAGGTCAGCCTGAGCCAGAGCGAGATTCGACTTCAAAAAACAAGAAAAAAAAAAAAAGTTTTTTCTTAAAGAGAAACAGTTAATACAAAAGCACCAACCTTTGCCTGAGGAAATGCAGATTTTCATAGGTGACAGAATTCCTAGCTGAATTCTCCCAGAATCATAAACAGCTTCTCACATGGAATATCCTAATTTCAAAGGGAGAACACTGGAGCTGAAGGGAATACCAAGAGACCTTGGGAGAAACTGGTAAGATACTCAGGCCCCAGGCTCCAGCCCAAACAAAAGCTTTAAGAAACTATGGAAGAGGTCAGGAAGAAGAAATCCTCATGGGAGGCACAGTCCTTGGGACTAATTTTCCATGAATGGACACTGTGTGCAACAGATGACCAGGTTCTCTGGTTGGTAAGCTTCTGGGCCTGGGAGCTGCCCTTTATAAGCAACTTAGGTTACTGGACTCCAACAGACTGAGTCACAGACAATGATAAAATAGCTTCATGTCAAGTAGCAGAATTCTGCCTGGTAAAAAGAGAAGTGGAGATTATGACACATATGGGGTTTGTCTACTACCGATTATGTCACCACTACAGCCAGCAAAACCAGCTGCTGTGTCAGGCTTGTTCAAAATTGAAAGTGAATTACAGCCTGCCGCTTTCTCCCCAAGCACTTCAAGAAATTATAAGGCCAACTTCCGTATTGTTGCCCATTATGCAATAGTAGGAATTAACTAGGAGACTGAACGTTAGAAGTAACCAATTTCTCTAATGGAAATATCTGGAGATATATAAATATCAAGACCTTGAAGGCATTAAAGGCCTCATTGGAAAAGGCCCCATGCAGGAAAGCTTATGGGCCTGACTTCTTTCCTTCTGGAAGTGGGAGGACTGAGCTCACCCTGCTGGAATGAAAGGTCTTGAGAAGTGAAGCAAGTGTGAATAAGCTGTCACAACAATGGAAGTGTTTTAATTTGAAATGTACGGAGAGAATTTTTGAACTTTTAGATAATAAAAAGAAAAGATTTGTCCCTAACCTGGCTTCATTTATCCCACCTGAGGAACTGTGGTGATTGTTTTAAAACTCAGGCAGAATGTTTTATTCTCTAAGACACTGCCTACTGATGGGTGTTACTGAATCTCTTTCTAAGAGAGTACAGCTGTTTCTTAGAGCATTAACCTTCCTGCTTCCCCACCCCTCACTGCCACTTTCAAGTAACTGATGTTCAAGTAAATGATGTTCATCCCTCTCCCTTGAGGCAATACTTTTTACCTAGAATTTCATTAGTCTATATATCAGGTTGACAAAGAATACAAATGGCAGGAGAGTAGATTTTGGGGTCAGAATATTCTAGTTTTTAGTCTTTTTTTGCCCCTTATTGGCAGCAAGGGCTGAATGACCTTGAATCTTCTCTGTTCCTCAGTTTTCTAATCTACAAAATGGGAAGTATCTTATCACAAGGGAAGGCTTAAATAAACCATGTGCCTGAGCACATTTTTCCCCTTTCTATGTACTTGAGGGCAGTTCAGATGCTAATTGTAGACCTAAGGCCTAGAGTGCTGGTGATAAGGCAGCAGAAATGGAGGGGTTCCAGGCAGTGACCACCTCACTTCCTCAGGTTAAATTGGAAGTATACTTCTACTATTCATGCCTCAGACAGTGTGGTGCAATGAGGACCATGCAACATGTACCCATGAATCCTACCCAATCTACCACTGAAAACATCCAATCTTGTCATATTTCCAACTGTTATTGTTATTCTCAGCATGTCCCAGGTGTTTTGCAGATAAACGAATTTATTAGAGAAGTGAAAACACAACTATAAACATGGAGTGGCTTAACATGACATGTAGAAAACCTCCCACTATAAAAGTAGCACCAATCTCTTCAGATGCTACACTCTTCCTGAGAGCTTGTTTCACATTGTACAATAAAATTACAATTAAAAAAGCTGGATGTGGTGGCATACACTTTTAATCCCAACACTTGGGAGGCAGAGGTAGGAAAATCACCATGAGTTGGAAGCCACCCTGGCAATACATACTGAATTACAAGTCAGCCTGAGCTACAGTGAAACCTTACCTGGAAAAACAAAAAACAAACCAAAAAATTACAATAAAGCTATGATATGTAAACAGATAGAGAAAGATAAATTGAAAACAGAATAAAATAATACTTCAAACTCAATGAACATCTTATGTGCCCTGATCTTACTACCATCTCTGGCTAACTGTAGGAAGCCACCCATCACCTTGGGTGCAATTAGCTCATTGTGTAGATAAAAAGGTAAACCATCCTGAAACAGGAAACCAATATTCTTCCTGTCTAATCAACAAATCTGAAGATTTATTCTTTTCATCCACTTACTCTAGTTCTTGTCCACCACAACGTGTACTTACAGGTTGAGGATAGTTTGACAAAGAGAAAATTTTCATGAGTTGCTTTTGTATCTCCACCCCCTTAAAGAAAGAAGGAAAAATTGTTTCATACAGAAGGCGTTTGTTGTTTGAATTAAAACTGCCACCTAAATGTGGGCTAATGTAACCAGGAGGGATTTCACCTATATCCATTCAGTCACTGTATGGGGGTTTAAAGAAATTCCCAAGAGTCATCAGAAGAGGAAAAACAATGGTAATGCTTTCTGCCACACAGGTAGAGACTTTGAAAATATGTGTAATATGTAAAACATTTTGACACCCCCATATTATTTTTCCAGAATTGACAGTATAAATTGCTTCTCTTGTTTAAGAGCTTCCTATCACACTCTAATCGCCACTCACAGTAACCTCAAATCCTGCCACGATGCCCAGCCTGCAGCTCTGGTCTTGCATAGCTCTGACTCTTGCTCTGGTCTCCAGCAGCGCACCCACTCCCAGCTCTGCAGAGGAAACGCAGCAACAAGTGCAGCAGGTCCTCCTGGACTTGCAGCTGCTCTTGAGAGGAGTTAATGTGAGTGCACTTCCTTTCTAACTAAAAGAATTACATCTCATTTTTCTTGCCAAGGTTCATTTTTAGTAACAATGTGTTGTGCTTTCTCAGAATTACAAGAATCCCATACTATCCAGGATGCTCACATTTAAATTTTACATGCCAAAGAAGGTAAGTACAATTTTCTATGTTCACTTTGTGCTTTAATACAATCCAAAGTAATGTTAATATCTTCACGTTGGGTGAATAATACCACATCCAAGGGACAAAATGTTCCTTCATTATCTTTGCTTTAAAACCCTAAGTTTGATAATGGAGCTTCTGTTAAAATAGTTTTCCTATACTTTTAATATGTACTGAATGTTGGGAAAGAGATAATGAGAAGAAAACACAATATTCTTATTTCATTGCTGGGATATATTAAAAATAGGGTATATTGATTATTGCTTCATTTTTTGTTCTAGAAATCCCTGGTTATATCATTTTAGCATGTAAAATATCACAACTGACTTCAGAGGAGTTTACTTTATGGTTTTGGGGAAGATTCCTGAGATAGTCTCTAGAGGCAGCATAGTGCAGCCTGAGCAGAGATAGGGCTAGATTGTCTTGACCTCAAGTGGGTCTGTTTCTTGTCTACTTGCATGGATATGAATTGTTATCTGTATAACTTTGGTAGAATTCAGAAGAATGCCAGGTTAACATGGCATAAATATGATCTATTAGAACTAGTGGAGACAAAATTCTTATTGTGAAGTATAAAGCAAACATTTTTTTATTTCTACGCCCTTCTACCCCCAAGACTGAAATCTTTGTGTGGTCATTGGTGGATTCAGTAAGCAATAGCTTACCAAACCTCTTGAGCTGCATAAAGAACAGAGACTTTTTTTCCCAGCTCTGCCAGGCAACAGAAGTGCCAGGAAGAGCTTGTCCCAAGCTCAGAAAAAAAAAAAAAAAAACGGAAGGACATGAAGGGACAAATATGTAATCATGTTGACCCACGTTTATTAAGTTGAGGGAACTCTGCTTCAAGATACTTTATTGGGAGATGAAAAGAAACTAGCTTCCAAGGGCTACTTTAATTAGAATCACACACCCCTGAACTCCAAGAGTAAGAGATTGGACAGCTTTCTGAAGAAAACAGCTCCATGCTCAAGCCAGAATTGTATTGCAATTATGAACTTTGGCCAATAGATGGACAGACGCATCAGGAAAAGGAGTCCTTTCCTTCTAGAGACTGCTAGAGAAACAAGGGAGACAGTATGAGTAACTTAAGAGGGAGTCATTGCAATCCAGGTTCCTAAATGACAAACTATATGAAACAAAGTACTGTAATAAAGTGTTAGTTCATTTAACCACCATTGCAGATATGTCAGATTTTTGAAATCAATAGAAGCTTTTAATTCAAAGGATCTATATTAATACTGCCACAAAAAAGAATTAATATTTCATCCATGTTCCTACTTATGCAGCCTTAAATTTGTGCAGACACAAATTCTGAGATTCAGTTTCCTTATTGGTAAAATGGCAATAATACAACTACATAGCTTACTTTAAAAAGGTTTGCAAACTTAAAGGGGCTTGTGTAGGAGAAAACACTCCATGTAACTTTAAGGGAAATTATTATAAGGTACCATAAAATATTGCAATATTCATTGCATATATATATATTAGTTATATAAACATATGCTAATGTATATTTTCTATACTTATATATTAATTTCAAAATATGTGTATATTTTAGGAGGCTTGTCCAAAAGTCCTATCTAAATATTGTGACTAATTGCTTGGGACAAATATATTTTTATAACACATCGTAATGTAGTAATTCTAGAAAATTGAAAAAATTCAAGGTACAGTGAAATGTATCTTTCTGGCTATATTATATATTATAGTCACAATAGACTAACTTGTAAGATTTGGGAGAGTGACAGCTGGCATTCAGTAACTCACATCTCTTAACATTCTATGATCCTCAACTCTTAGATTATCAAATGTTACAGTGTAGAATTTGGTTCCTCTGCTTCTACATTGTGACCTCTCTGGTGCTAATCACTTCTATACAGTCAGGAAAAGTAGCCTACATCTGGGATAAGCATTTGAAGGGGGAAATGTTGACTTTTTACAAAGTCTAATTAAGCTGAAATAAATGACTCATCAACAAGCAGTTAATCCTAACCATAAGTATTTGAGCTCTTGTTTTCTAGAGGTTTTTTGTTTTTTGTTTGTATTTTAGATTTTTCAAGGTAGGGTCTTGCTCTAGCCCAAGCTGACCCGGAATGCACTTTTTAGTCCCAGACTGGCCTCAAACTCACAGAAATCATCCTACCTCTGCTTCCCAAGTGAGTGCCAGAATTAAAGGTGTGCACCACTATGCCTGGCAATTTTCTACTTTTAGGTCAATTATATTGATCTGTATTTATAGCAACACTTAGGAGAGAGAAAATGGTAAAACTATATGCTACTGTTCTTAATCAAAGAAAATTGGAAATTAACTTCTGATTCTTGAGTACAGGGTAAACTGAGCTAATAATTATTTTTATTATTACTCTAGGCCACAGAACTGAAACATCTTCAGTGCTTAGAAGAAGAGCTTGGACCTCTGCAGGAAGTGCTAAACTTAGCTCAAAGCAAAAACATTCACTTAAAAAATAGCAGGGATATCATCAGCAACATCAAAGTGACTGTTCTGAAACTAAAGGTAAGGCATTACTGTATTTACTGACCTGGAAATAAAATAAATGGAGGGGGAAAGTATTGCATTTAAAAGTAATATAAAGTTTCCATGCATCTAATTAGCCAATATGTAACACTATGATTATGAGTCAGTTCAATGCTAGATGCTACATTCATACACTGTGGTGAGGGATAAGCTGGAGAGTTTCCACCCATCATCCTCTCCAAGGACATGCCCCTGCACCAACATAGCACTACCTCTCACATTAACACAATGGTTCAAATAGAAGAAAGCATTGAAAACAACTTCACAGCAAACAGATAGGTTCCATTTCCTTCATATTACTTATCAGAATTGCCAACACTGATGATCCAGAAACTTTTCAAATGTGGTGGCCTTATCATGGTAGAATGACTACTATATGTGATTTGTCTCCAACATTAGTACCCACTAAAATGGACATGGGAGTAGATAATTTAGACCCACATTCAGGTTCATGGGTAGCTTTAAATGCACTGGAAACATGAAATGCAGAACTCAGGTGATAGGAAAAAGGTTCATTGCCCTATTTTCTCATCCCGTCTGCCATGTACAAAATTCATGAGTTAACAAGTATCATAAGTAAGCAGCATAATTTTGATTTCAGTTGTGGCAACAAGCTTCTAAAAGTAAGCAACCCTAGTTATTTCAAACAAGAGTCACAATATTAGTTTACTGTTTCAGTTTAGATTTTTTTTTTAAATTTTTTGTTGTTTATTTTTATTTATTTGAGAGCAACAGACAGAGAGAGGAAGAGGGGGAGAGAGAGAGAGAGAGAGAATGAGCGCGCCAGGGTCTGCAGCCCCTGCAAACGAACTCCAGATGCGTGCGCCCCCTTGTGCATCTGGCTAACGAGGGTCCTGGGGAATCAAGCCTTGAACCGGGGTCCTTAGGCTTCACAGGCAAGCACTTAACCACTAAGCCATTTCTCCAGCCCCTCAGTTTAGATTTTTAAATTAAATATTTTTTAATGAAAATATATATTGAGATCAAAGTTACCTAGACATTGATAGGTTCAGTTCTTTCTCAGTGTCAGGAAGTTTGCTCTAAAATCACTGACACGCACAAGACAACTGACCCCTGAATTTATGGTATGAACCTAATATGAAATTATGTGAAAATTAGAAGTGTGTTTCAAAAGCTACATTGTTTTTAAAATTAAAATACAAGAAATTACAATATTTAAGCAGCCATGTGTAAGATGGCATATAGAGCCATAGCAGTTTAAAAGGAATATTTACTTGTCATTTGATTAACAAGGAATTACCTCATATTTGAAAAGCCATCCCATAAATCTCACTACATATCAGAATATTTCCTTCTTAGCTTGTCAATAGACAGACAGTTGGAATATCTCCTTTCAGCAGAAGAGATTAATTTCCAAAGAGTAAACCCAAAAAACACATTTCAGGTAAATCTACTTATGAAGATGTTCTTTCCAAAATTTTCACAATTAGAATTTTTCCTAACTTATTCTGGGCGGGTTCTATCCTGACTTAGAGAAAATGAGAGGGGACTAACAGGATCATCTTAATCAAGGTTTAGAAAAGAATATATAATGTACATATTATTCATACCTGTGACCATAATTAATAGATAGACATATAACACATACTCAGAGGAAAAGAGGTCAAAAAAACTTTATTTCTCGTAAATGTTTAATAAGCTACTACCTAGAAATGTTTATTCAAATAGTACTTGTACTCAATTCAGGAAAAATAATCTTGTAGTAGTGATAGAAGAATGAACCAATAAGAAAATCTCAACTTGTATGTTTCTATCATAATAAAATACATATTTTTTTACCATCATTCTGAAAATCTGAGTAATTAATATGTTTAACAAGCTTACAAAGACATATACTGTAAGACTTCAGTGAAGAATAATCACATGTAACTTAAACTACTCTAAAAGTTATTTTATTTTGTAGGGATCTGAAACACTTCTGTGTGAATATAATGATGAGACGGTGACCATTGTAGAATTCCTGAGCAGATGGATAACCTTTTGTCAAGGCATAATGTCAACACTGACTTGATAATTGTGTACTTAAAACATATAAGGTTTTGTATTTATTTAAATATTTAAAGTGTATATTTATTTTTACTACCTTTTGTAACTATTGTTCTTGGTCTTTAGATGATGAACATGGATCTTTTAAGATTCTTGTGGTAAGCCCTAAGGGCTTTGAATTGTTTTCATTTAAATTATTTAGCTGAAATTATTTATTATTATATTGACTTTGCTATATATCTACGTGGATTGGTTAATATATTTGCTAGTAAAGTTGGTGAAAATAAACAAGGTCAAAGTAAGCCCTAAGTTGTTTCTGAGTCACTTGCATGAACCTGATGATGGTCAATATACAAATCACCCTTCCCCTGAAGAAGTCTGGACAAAGATTTCTCAAAGCCCTGCATTCTCCTATCAGGCATTGATTATAGCCTTAGAGCTGGTCCAACAATATCTAGCTGACTATAATATTTTCTTTCTCCTTAAATTAAAAAAAAAAACATGGTAAAACATTCTGGAAACCCTTTGTCTTAGTCTGTTCTGTGGTACTAAAACAAAAGTACCTAAGTCTTGGTACTTTATACAGAGAAGAAGTTAATTTAGCTCACAGTTTTAGATGTTCATGAGTATGCCATGCTTCCAGCATCTAATGGGATTTCATGGCAAGGTGGCATTGCAATAGTGGGAGTGCATGCAGCAGAGGGATGGTGTTGTGTGTGTGTCACTTATAAAAACCCATTTTTGCGGGAACTTGTCTAGTCCCACAAGATCTAACCCACTCTCATGAGAAAGGAGCCCTTCTACCCCAACATATACCTTCTGCAGACCTAAGATCTGAAATTTTCTACCACCATCACACCACCACACTGGTGTACAAACCGTACACATGCACCTTTGCAGGAAAAATCATAAGACCTTCATAAAACTGGTTTGTCTATCCATCCTGTCTGGACATCCTAACACTCTGATCTCTGTACCAGGATGGACAGTAAAAGTTTTCCCTGGCTCTTTGGCTATGTCTCCTGTCCACAGAACCAGCTTCTGTCAATGTGGCACTCTGCATGTGTTTTGACAATCTTTCTTCTCCCTTCAAGCTGAGGAATGACTTCTGCTGTTACTAGAAACAGACTATCTATTCTTTCCTTTTATTTTGACCAGAGCTTTGCAAACCAACCCTTTATTAAAATTTCCTTCTCCTTAGGTATGCCATCTGTTTTCTGATGGGATTTAGATTCAGTAATTGTATCAAATAACAGCAGGAAATGCACTCCAAAACCGTATTCTAGAACTGGGTTGTTCAAATATTCAAAGGACACAGCACTGATTCTTTAACTCATCAATAATGGTAGCATGGGATTAAATGCAAATGGAGGACAAGGCATCTGAGATACTATGTTGGAATAGCAACAACAGTTAAAGGAATTGCTATTACCCAGATTCATCTGAGCCTTCAGGCAGAGGGGAGGTGCTATGTACAATTAACAATATATCTGGGGAATATCTCCTGGGCTGAAGGAGGAAGATGGTGGTGGAATTATGGTTACACAGGATGAAATTGTGAAAAAGCCCAGGAGACCCACTGACCATTTGAAGATATGCCCAGTGCTGCTACTGCAGGTTTTTGCTACCAGTAATGGTCACCACCACTGAATGGACTAGTTCTCTCACAGAAAGTCCCCTCAGTAGAGCTGTAAGTCACACTTACAACCTTGAGAGATACAACCTTGGATACAGTCTTGAAAGAACTGACTAATAGAAGAAGTCTGTCCAGTGTCAGAAGGTTTGAAATTAGAGGTCTGAGACCACGCTTTTGGGAATGGGGAATTTATTAACAGGTGGGAGCAGGAATTTTAGAGAAGCTAGGAGAGTCAATTATGGATGGCATACAGTGGCTTAGCAAGGGAAGGGGAGCCAGGTATGGTGTGAGTGAGAAAAAAAGGAAGAGTGAGAAAGAGCAAGGGAGAGAGAGGAGAACAGTCATATATAAAAAGAAAGCTCATGAGACGAAGATGAGACAGAGAGAAATTCACACCTTACTTCAGGAAAGAGGGCCAGGAGAAGAGGGAGGGGGTGTCTGGAGGCTTTACACTTTTCTCCCTGTTGGGGGGGGGGGATCTACCCTATGAGGGAGGGTCTTGGAGAATGAGCCAGGTTGGCTAGATACCCCTATTGAGCGAGCCTTTTGGAGAACTGAGACCTTTGAAAACCTCAGTTTGGGCCAGTTATGAGGGAGAGGGTACTCTGAGACCCTCACCCGGAGGCCAGAAAGAAGAGTATGTACTTCAATTTTGAAAGGATATTTTTCCCCCTAAGGTATGTGCTATCACACCCAGCAGGAGTCATATATTTTTATTTATTTATTTATTTATTTATTTATTTATTTATTTATTGGCTTTTCAAGGTAGGATTTCTAGCCCAGGCTGACCTGGAATTGACTCTGTAGTCTTCTCAGGCTGACCTTGAACCCATAGTGATCCTCCTACCTTTGCCTCCTGAGTGGCGGGATAAAAGGGGTGCACCACCACACCCAGCAAGTGTGTTTATTTTTAACTGATTTTAAAAGATATGGCTATGAAGTTAAGGAGTTCAGCAGCATCTTGACTGGCAGAAAGGGGACCTTATGGTCACATAAATTAAATTAGGCTACCATCTAGTCATAACAATCACCTCTCCAAATTAGGTAGTACTTCTTTCAGGGCTGCATGAAACTATGTGACATTCTTTTTACCTTCTTGAATTTATTTTTCAGTCAGATATATAAAATAGACTTAGATATTCTTTTTCATCCCCTGAAAAAAATAACAACAACAAAAAAAAATCCACACTTTCAAAGAACAACACTTATTTGAGCGAATGGAAGGCCTCATTGTAGTCACATGGCAAAGGACAAAATGAGATCACACATAAAGGAGGCCCAAGACCTTTGAACACTGGTTTCTTTTTTAAAATATTTTATTTATTTATTTGCAAGCAGAGAGATAGAGAAGAGAGGCAGACAGAGAGAGAATGGATGTACCAGTACCTCCAGCTACTGCAAATGAACTCCAAATTCATGTGCCACTTTGTGCATCTGGCTTTACATGAGTACTGGGGAATTGAACTTGGGTTGTTAGACTTTGTAGGCAAGCTCCTTAACTGCTGAGCAATCTCTCCAGCCCAACATTCATTTCTTGTTGAAAGAGGCATCCTCTATATTAAATATCCCATCTGAAGGGGAAAAAAAATAAAACACCTTGCTTAAAACTTTCCAATGACTCACAAATAATTTTCTTGGAATTCAGTTTTACCATCTATCATTATCTCTTGGCCTAAAATGTGAGTTAAGATCTATTTCCATATTGCTGGTACAGTGAGAGCCAACAGATTTAGATTAAAGGAGGTGACTGAGTCCTGATGGCTGATTGAGCTGAGACAGGTGCAGCTTCCTAGAATTCAGAATTTAATTAGAATGAACAAATTACTTCAGAACTGGTTGATAGAGACTTGGATTCTGTAGCAGACAGCTTCAAGTTCACTGACATGAACTTCCAGACCAGGCACAGTTATGGAGGAACGAATTTATTGAAGCTTACAGATCCAGAGGAAGTTCCATAATGGCAGAGGAAGCTGGCCTGTTTTTACAGGACCAGACAGAGAGAGAGAACACAAGCCCAAAAGCTGAAAGCCAAAAGCCAAAAAAGCCACACAGCACAGCACACTTCAGGAACTCCAGCTAGGCACACTTTGCATATCTTTAAAATGAAATTTCAAACCCACCACCATACCATAGAGCTCGATCCTAAGATCCACCCAGTGACACTGCCTCCAGGCAGATGGTTGCATATCCAAACTACAAGCTAATAAAACACTGAATATATTGGGGCCATCTATTAAAACTACCACAGATTCCATGGCAGACCCTTTAATTGTGTAGAAATGCAGAGCTTCCCAGCAGAGGTAAAAGTCCAGTGGTCTGTGGAAATGAAGCCATGGAAATGGGTCTGTGTCAATCTTCTTATACTGAAGCAGGACATAAAGAGAGAAACTTAAGGGGGCTTGGGAAGGGAAAGAAGGCCCTCACTCTGGGTTCTAAATTTTTGTGAGTGTGCAAGCAAGCGAGTGTGAGTCAGCAAGCAAGAGAGAGAGAATTAGCACACCATGGCTTCTAGCCACTGCAATTGAACTCCAGACATATGTGCCACCTTGTGTGCATGTGTGACCTTGTGCATCTGATTTGTGTGGGTTATGGGGACTTGAACCTGGGTCATTAGACTTTGCAGGCAAATGCCTTAACCACTAAGCCATCTCTCCAGCCCTGACATGTTATAGTCTTTGTGTCATGGTTTTCCATAATTGTATGATGGCTACAGGAATAATGTGTATAAGGTTCAGGAGTGACCAAGACCGTGAAGACCACTCTAAGGCAAAGATGGAAGCTTTTATTCAGAAAAAAACATGAGCTGCCAAGACTGACTCTCAGGAGTGGAGGCCAGCCAATTTTGAGATTTCAGATAGTGGGATATATAGAACTCTTCAGTTGGGAGAAGGTGAGGAAGGGAAAAGACCTCCTTTGTTCTTCACATTAGCCATAGGGTGTGAGATCAGAAGTGACCAGTTGGGAGATAAGGGGGCAAGAAGCCTTGATGTGGGGCATTGTTGGGCAAGGAAGGGGTAATGGCTGGGCACTTTCTTGAGGAATGTGGATGACCCAGTTCCTTTTGTCTGTTGCCATCCTGCTGTCTTTGGTGACTTCATTTAGTCCTGACCTAACGTTCCAGCCTTTTGTTAATGATAAGAGACAAAAGTTCATTGTTTCATGCTGACCATAAGGGCGATGAGTTCTTATGGGAGAGGCTGGATAATGTAGTCAATGGGTTTCCCTTCAGTGCAAGTGATGAGGAGGCAGTTTTATGGTGGCTACATGTAGCAGAGTGGTGAGATCAACAGTGCCAATGCAGAATGTTGTTATGACTTGGTCCTGACTGAAGCAGAGACTTCTCTCATACCATCCCTATATTGAGCTGGATTCAGGGCAGTCACTGGCAGACACCTATTATAGAGAAGGTGAGGGAGATGGGCTCTGTGAACTCCCTGAGAAGACAAAATGGAGAACAAAGGAGCTTGTTACTCTGGTCCACAGCTATGACATCAAAACACAAGGCATAAAGGGAGGATGAGCATTCAGAAGTGAGAGACAGAGGGCTTTGGGCAAAATGGGCATGTTGGGATCAGGGGAAGAGTAGGAACACAAGACATTTTAAATTTGAGACTGTCTGTTGGGGGTGGCAGTGGACTCATCCCTGGATGAGATAGAATAAGGGCTAAGGAAAGAGGGGGCCAAAGGAATAGCTCTGATTCTGGCTAAGGCAAGTGGGAGGAGCTGGAGTCAGGATAGGTTAAGTTAATCTGGAACAGGCAGAGGCAAAAGGCATGAGTTAATGTTAGAGTCTAGTATTGTATTCAGACAGGGGAACATATTAGTCTGAATTATTGTTTATGTTCTATGACTCTAAGCATTGTCATCTGCTAGGGTAAGTCAAGGCTGTGCTGACCAAGTGGCCCTCCCTCTTTTGGGAAGCCTGGAGGACTGATTTTCCTCCAGTGTACTCTCCTGTTGCAAATACACTGACTTGGAATTTATTTCTGGGTCTCCACATCCTCTCTGATCAAGAAGACAAGTAACTTGGGCTGGAGAGATGGCTTAGTGGTTAAGCACTTGCCTGTGAAGTCTAAGGACCCTGGTTCAAGGCTAGATTCCCCAGGACCCACGTTAGCCAGATGCACAAGGGGGCGCACGTGTCTGGAGTTTGTTTGCAGATTAACCACAGGATGGTGTCTTCAGTGACTTCATTTTGTCCTGACCTACCAATGGGGAGGAAAGGATACTTGTCTCCCCCTAGCCCTGTTGAGCCAAACTGCAAATAAGTCAACTTTGCTTTTATTAACTTATCTTTACTCTTTTTTTCATGTATGTGATATGTGTGTATGTGTCCAGGCAGCAGTGATTGTGGCGACCTATAGGCTTGCTGGGCTTTGTAGGCACGGTGGTGAAATAAAGAACACAGCACAGTAATAGTCAAATAACGATGATGAGTCTATTAATATTCCCTTGTAGAAGGAGGGAGAAGGGGGTGTCACCATAGGTAGTCTCATCAGGGATTCAAGCCACCCACAACTTCCTGCCCCACAGGTACACATGGTCTTCTGGGGTGCTAGAGTAGGTAAGAGGTGTTAGATTAGTTGAAGGTGAATCCAGTTTTTTGGAGCTTTTTGGAGTTGTCAGGCATATGCCATTTTGGTGATGCAAATGCTTCTGAGTCACCCATTCTCCTATAAGTAACATTTCACTCATGCTTCTGTAAGTAACCACAATAACCTCATTGATTCAACATGCTGGACTTGGATGGAATCATTGCATTGGCCAGTAATCCATGTGCTATCTGGGGTTGTCACTGGGGTCTCACTTCAGAGTCCCCCTGCCCAGCTTTCCAGCCCAATTTCAAAAGAATTCAGATGAGATACACAGAGTCTAGTCTAGAAAACTGCAGAGCAGGGAGTATATGCTCTCAAAGGATGAGGAAGGATGATGGCTAAAGAAACAGTTGCTGCAGAGCACACTCTCAAGGGGTCAAAGAGGACAAGTCTGAAAGGGACCATTATGTGAACTACTATTTCTAAAGACTCCAGAATAGGGATGATTTCCTGAGGGGTAGTTGCTTGCCCAACTGATTGACAGGCCTATTTGAATGGACTCTTAGAGGAGGTATATAAAGCCTTCTCCCAGACAATAATCTCATCAAGTGTCATGTCTGCTCCTAGGGCCAGAGATGTGACTCAGATCCCATTCTGACCAGAGTCCTATAGCTCCAATCATTGGTTTTATAAGCTGATTATTATGAGGGAGGAGTGGAGCTTCAATGTCCTTCAAGCTTACTAACAGTTAACTAGCTACCTAACAGTAACTACCCCTCTACTCATCCTTCAGGGAAAAGGGTGGTAGCCATGCCCTTGTGTGAAGAAATGGCGGTAGTCATGCCTCTGTGTGAAGAAAGGGTACTAGTCATGCCCCTGTGTGAAGAAAGGGTAGTAGTCATGCCCTTGTGTGAAGAGCAGAACCAGTGGATGCAGGTCAGGCAACTTCACTCCTCCAAAGAAGAGATACACATACATGTAGACATCCTGGCCTTTTCTGAGAGGTTTAAGCAGTGCCATCACTGGAATAGTGAAGAGAAAAGTTTAAGAGGAGGGTTAACCAAAACTAAAAATTATGAAACTATCATAAGGAAACTTACTACTTTGTAGGGTAAATAAAAAATAAAACTTAGAAAAGAATTTGAACAGTTACCTCATATGGATGGGTAATGCTGCTCCCAGAAGCCATGGGTTATTCAGTGAAAATGCCATTGCCTCTTTAACCTTTTATAGCTCTTTTGTAACATTATACATACATATGTATGTATTTATATATGAATACATATATAGTGTGACACATAATGTGTGACCTGAGACTTAATATTAGTAAGTAGGATTGGAATAAAAGAACCTGTGTTGCCCTAGCCTGGCTATCACAGAACAGAACCACCAAACCTTGTTATTCAGTAAATTCCGACATTATAGAAAGACACAAATGCCTGTCTTATGTGTCTGGCAGTGTGATCATGATGAAAGAAAAAGAGTTTCATGAGACAGTAAATAATCTTGCATTAGCACAAATACAGAAAAGAAGCCAGGTTTGGCAGTTCTTGAGATTGAAGCATGTTTGCTCTTTCAGGAACAAATGACGGTGGTAGTCAAGGTGCTCCTTTGAGACTTCTACAATTATTAAAGTAAGAAAAACCACTTTTTAAAAAATTATCTGCTTATTCTTTTTTTTTATTTATTTGAAAGCGACAGACAGAGAGCGAGAGAGAGAGGCAGATATAGACAGAGAGAGAATGGGCACGCCAGGGCTTCCAGCCACTGCAAACGAACTCCAGACGCTTGCGCCCCCTTGTGCATCTGGCTAACGTGGGTCCTGGAGAATCGAGCCTCGAACCGGGGTCCTCAGGCGTCACAGGCAAGCATTTAACTGCTAAGCCATCTCTCCAGCCCCTGTTTATTCTTTTTTAAACCACTATTTTTGGCATTTAGTACAGTATAGAATGAAGTAGTGGGTTCCTTTGAGACTTCTACAATTATTTAACTAAGTAAACCCACTTTAAAAAATTATGTTTATTCTTTTTTTGTTTTTTGTTTGTTTGTGTGTTTGTTTGTTTTGAGGTAGGGTTTCACTCTAGCTCACTATGTAGTCTCAGGGTGGCCTCGAACTCACAGTGATCCTCCTACCTCTGCCTCCCGAGTGCTGGCATAAAAGGCGTGTACCACCATATCCAGCTTGTTTATTCTTTTTTAAATAACCATTATTTTTGACATTTAATACACTATAGAATGAAGTAGTGAACTATATTTTAAATCAACTGAGTTTATAGGATGGTGCAGAACCCAAAGATTTCTGAAGAGGAAACTCACATGCTTCCTGTTTACTCCACAACACTCTTGCTACTTTCACATATCAGAGAACAATTCTCTTTATCTAGGAACCATCAATTCCACCTCATACTCAAAGAAATGAACTTGCACTTCAGTTTCAGTGTTCCTTCAGTATAGCTACAAAGCTCAACAACATTCACATTTAGTCCCCATAAGCATTTTCAAAGTCTGTACACATTTCATACACACATTACAATTTTAGTATGCTAATCTTCACAAGTTTTATCTGAGTGTTCCTTAAATTAATGCTTAGTCAATCCATTTCACGTCATGTGCAAAATGAAAAAATATACAAATACTTCCTAAGTCAAGAATCTATGCTGCTAAAGAGATGCAACTATTTTAACACTTATAAGTGCTACCTATATACATGAACATGATTTTGGCTAAAAAGTGTAGAGTAATACTTTCTTTTTTATTCTGTATGTGTGTGCATATAAATATACAGAGGCCAGAGAACAAACACAGTTGTCATTCTTAGGAACTGTGTACCTTTTTATGAGACAGGGCTTCTCAATGGTGTGGCACTCAGTGATTAAGCTTCACTGGCCTGTGAACCCCAGGGATCCTCCTGTCTTTCTCTCCTCAGCACTGTGATTATAGGTGTACCACCATTCCCATTTTTCTCTATGTAGGTTCTCGTGGTCAAACACAGGTCCTTGTGCTTGCAAGGTTTACTAGCTAAGCTACTTCTCATTCCCCAAATAGTCCATTTTTATTCTTTTTTTAAGTCAAGGTCTCATCTAGATGACCTTGAACTTCTGATCCTCAAGCCTCCACCTCTCAAGTACTGAGACTATATAAAGCATGTGCCACACTCCTGGTTCCTTCAGTGCTAGGGATTGGAGCCATGGTTTCATGTATGCTAAGCAAGCACTCTATCAACTGAGCTGTCCTTCCAGCCCTAGATAGTACAGTCTAACTTTTGTTATGCCATAGATAGAAAATGACACAGAGAAGAAAAAAGCATTATTGCATTGCCCAGGGCCAAGACTAGTTCTCTGGCTCCAACTAACCCAGGGCCCTCACATACTCTCAAAGGAGAAGAGACAGAAACTATCAATCTCCATCATAATCTAACATAGTAGATAATTTTCACTGTTACACTATTTTTGCCACAAACTGAGTTAAGAACCCAACCCATGTCTGTGATCCCAGCAGCCTCTGCTATATAGGAATTTTCAAGGTCAGCCTGGGTTACCTGAAGTCTTCTTGCAAACAAGCAAACAAATTAAAAAAAAAAAAAAAAAGCAAACATATAAAACCTGAACTAAACTGGGAGGAGGAAGAGGGGAGCATGATAAAATCTCTTATTCAGTGAGAATTTTTAACTTCTCCTTAATTCTATTTTGCCCATTTGGCTTCCACCATTTCACTAATTCATTCCTATAACCCCAGAAGCCTTAACTATTGCTGATCCAGCTAGGCCCATCTCCTACAAAACAAACCATAGAATTATGGTGGATGACCTAGCCTAAATTTGCATACTTATGATATCTCAATACTATAATAATATAACTCTATTATCTTATCACCAAGCTGCTAGAAACAGTAGAATGCAGTTGCTTTGAAGTCCTCATTCCAACCTACTCCTGCGGCCCACTTCCATGCCACCACTAGAAACTTTTCACTCTGTAGGGTGGTATTTTAAAAAAGAAAATATCCACCTTCAATGCAGAAACATAATTCTCACCTTAGAGGGAGTAAGAGGCAGTTGATTCTGGAGCTAGTTCTGAGTGACTATGGCCTGGGAACATGGGTTCAGGTTACACCCAAATGCCATTTCCAATACGGTAAGAGTTCTATGAAATTATTAAAATAACATAACAAAATGAAGTCATAAATAAAGGCACTTTAAAAGTTCACAGATACGGCTGGGGCAATGGCTCAATCATTAAAGGTTCTTGCTTGTTTGCAAAGCCAGTCATCCTGGGTTCAATTCACCAATACCCAGGTAAAGACAGGTGCACAAAGTGATGCATGTTTCTGGAGCTTGTTTACAAAGGCAAGAGACCCTGGTGTGCTCATGCTTACAAATAATATAAAATAAAATATTTTTAAAAACTAAGATAGGTGGGGTACATAAAAATCAGGGAAATTTCTGTTACAGGCCTTAGATGCTATCCGGTGTCATTCCTAGCCATTGAACGAATGAAAGCTAGTAGTCTGTTAGGATATTCCAAAAGAATTTACCTAGTCAAACACAGAGGTGAGAAATGAAAATCTATTAAGGGGGTTAAAGACAATTTGGCCCTGGAACTTCACCATTCCAATTCTCCAATCACAGAAACTCTAGTTGGTCATCAGCCTTGTAGAATCTTCAACACCAGTGAGGCATTTTTTTCTTCAGTTCGCACCTCAGATGCCCATGCTGAAGTCTTGGTCCCTAGCCTGTAGAGTTACTGGGAGGTAGTAGAATCTTTAAGAGATGGGGCCTACAGGAATGAAGTTAGGTCACTAGGGGCATGCCCTTGAGGGGATATTGCAACCCCAGTAATACCTATCTTGCCACCCCACCACCCTGAGTAGGCAGCTTCCTCTACCACTTCTACTACCTTCTCCCTAGTGCCTTGCCATGGGCCCAATGGAGTCAATAAACTATGGGCTGAAATTCTGATATTGTGAGCCAAAAGAACCCTTTTCCTGCTTTGATGTAGATTATTTTATATGTTTTATTACAGCAGTGGGAAGCTGGTTAACAGTGGCAAAGTATCTCCTCAGTCAAATCACCTGTGACTGTGTTACAATACCTACCAGAGGATCTCAGAAGGAGTTCTGCCAGAGTCACCACTTAAGCACCCCTTCAGTCTAGGTTGGTAAATCCGGCGTGAGTTTTGGCGAATTCATTCCCCTTGACCCTCTTCATCACTTGAGTCTTGAAAGTTTTCTTTCAAGTATCTGCTCTCTTCATTTCATTTTTTTTTTTGTATCCAAAGTGCCGTCAGCTAATGTTAATGATTTTATATACTTTCAGAAAAAAAAAGCAAACTTTTTTTTTTTTACACCTTCAATAACCACCACTTTGCAAATGATTCTAGGATCTACAGTCAGGAAGCAAAGTGAGATGAATGTGGGTAATCAGGTTATTAGATTGCTTTCTTCTGTCTGTCTGCCTTTCTTTCTTTCTTTCTTTCTTTCTTTCTTTCTTTCTTTCTTTCTTTCTTTCTTTTGTGTTTTCTTGAGGTAGGGTCTCACTCTAGCCCAGGCTGACCTGGAATTCACTATGTAGTCTCAGGGTGGCCTCAAACTCATGGTGATCCACCTCCCAAGTGCTGGGATTAAAGGTGTACACCACCATGCCTGGCTTTGTTTTCATTTTTATTGAGCCTGGGATCCAGGTCCAGGGGAAGTTTTACTTTACTCTGGTCAGAGAAAATAGTATGAAAAGATTTTAGATTTTGTTTTTTTCTGATGTTGAGGACTGAACTCAGGGCCTTGAGCTTATTAGGCAAGTGCTCTTCCACTGAGCTAAATCCCCAAGTCTATATTTTGAGATTTTAAAAATCGGTTGATTTGTTTTGTTTTATAGTCTTTCTTATATAATTATGCCCTGTGTGGATGAGTGTTCTGAAGATGATGGATATGGATGAAATTTCCTGTCAATATCTATTGAGCACTTGATCTATGGAATAGTTAATGGCTTTTTGTTGGTTGAATTTTGGTTTGGATAATGTGTGTCCATTGATAACAGTGTGGTGTTGAAGTCCCCCACTACTAATGTACTGGAATTTATCTTTCCTTAGATCTCCTTTTACATAATTGGGTGCTCCAACATTGTCTATACACTTACAGTTATATCCTCTTATTAGATCCTTTTATTACTATATAGTGACCAGCTTGGTGCTTTCTTAATTTTTTTTTCAGACAGGGCTTCATTAGGTAGTGCAGGCTGGATTGGAATTTACTATGTAAACTAGCTTAGCCTTGAACTTTCAATGATCCTCCTGCTTCTGCTTCCTATATCTTGGGCTCACAGGCATGCATCACTATGCCCAGTTTATTTTTTTAATATTTTATTTTTATGTATTTATTAGAGGGGGGATGGGTTGCCAGGGCCTCTGGCCACAGCAAATGAACTCCAGATGCATGTACCAAAATATGCATCTGGTTTACGTGGGTTCTGGGGATTAGAACCTGGGTCTTTAGGCTTCATAGGAAAGCACCTTAACTGCCAAGCCATCTCTCAAGACCTTGTTTTGTTTTTGAGACACGGTTTTGCTATGTCATCCAACCTGGACTTGAACTCATGATGTTCCTGCTTCAGGCTCCCAAATGCTTGACTTACAGGCACGTGACACCACACTAGGCTAGTTCCTTAGTCAAATTTATCTCATGTAAATACAACTGCTCTTGCTGTCCTTGAGTTTCCATTTACATCAAATATCTTTTTCCATCTCTTCACTTTTAGTCTGGTGAAATGAGTGTCTTTAGGTAGCATATAACTAGGTAAACATTTTCAAAATCTATCCACTATGTATCTTTTAACTGGGGAATTTAATCCACTAAATGTCAAGGTTATCATTCATATTTAAAGACTCTTATCACCTTGCTAATTTTGTTCTGGTTGTTTTGAATATCCTCCACTTTTGTCTTCTTCCCTTGTTGTTTACTTTGGTGTTCTGGTAGTTTTCAATATTGATAATGGTTTTTATTGGTTTTATACTGATGTTTGGTTTTTGTTGTTTTTTGGAACAAGTTATTCCATAACCCAGAATGGCCTCAAACTCACTATCTTACTGTGATGGTTTGAATGTAAAATGCCCCAGTAGTCTCAAATCTTTCTGATTAAGCTTCCTACTTAGTCCCTACCTAGAGGCACCTTTGGGAGGTGCACACTTGCTGAAGAAAGTGTGCCACTGGAGTCTGGGCCTTAAGGATTATTAGTCCAGTCAAAGTTGGTTTATGCGGACTGCTGCCTCCTGTTCCTGAGCTGGTTACCATGCTTTCTCCAGCACAATGAAACTTTCCCTAGAAACCCAAACTAAATCCTTTCTCCCATAAGCTGCTCCTGGTCAAGTGTGTGTGTGTGTGTGTGTGTGTGTGTGTGTGTGTGTGTGTGTGTGTGTTGCAGTCCAGTTTACATTGCTGGTAGAAATCAGCCAACCAAGAGCAGATTCTGGGAAAAAGAGATTTATTTTGGCTTACAGGCTTGAGGGGAAGCTCCACGATGGCAGGGTAAAATGATGGCATGAGCAGAGGGTGGACATCACCCCCTGGCCAACATAAGGTGGACAATAGCAACAGGAGAGTGTGCCAAGCACTGGCATGGGGAAACTGGCTATAACACCCATAAGCCCACCCCCAACAATACACTCCCTCCAGGAGGCATTAATTCCCAAATATCCATCAACTGGGAACCTACACCTGAATCAAACCATCACATTCTGCCCCTGGCCCCCATGAACTGACAATCATACATGATGTGAAATGCAATGCATTCATCTAACTTTAAAAGTCCCGTAGTTTTTATGAATTCCAATGATGTTCATACATCCCTTTAGTCCAAGATCTTTTAACTGAGCCATAATACTAAAAACTAACCTCAAAAAACCCATAATGGCACAGAATAAATATTTACACTGCAAAAGATGGCATTGGGCATAGCAAAGAAACATTCAGCCAATACAAGATTTAAAACAACCAGGGCAAACATCAAACTCTGTAGCTTCAAGTCCAACAACTCTAGCCAGTGACAAATCTCCAAGTCCGCTAATTCTAGCCAGCAACAAGTCTCTGGCATTCCAATTCCGCCCCTCCAGCTAGGCTACTCACAGTCCTAGAAAACTTCATCAGGGCCAGCAGCTCTCCTTGGCAGACATCTCGTGGTCCCAGCACCTCCACTGGGTCTCCACTGCAAACCATGGTTCATCCTCATGGCCCCATGGGGTGTCCATGCAGGCAACCAACAAAAACTGCTTCACACTTCCCGTGGCCATTTCCAAAACACAAGACCGTGTTGCAAACTCAATGACCCTCTCTTTACTGCATTTGTTATACTGCACAATATCAGGTAGGGTGCCAATTTGTTAATCCAGGGGGGAATAAAGCAGACTTTGAAGAACAGGACACTCCTTGAGCACTCAGATCTCTTCAAAAGAATCGACATTCTTCCTGTTGCCCCAGCGCAGGTCAGCTAGCCCAGTCTCAAAGTTTGTAATCTCTCAGTTGCAGCTGAACAGGCAACAGTTCACCCAAAGACTTTTCTTTCTGTGCCATATCCCTGTGCTCACACTAGTTCATTTCTATACAAAGCAACCCTGCACAACTTCTCAGGACATGGGCATAAGAGCAAGCTTCTCACACAAACAGCTAGCCCAGTCCAAGCAAAGCTCTTTCTCACTCTCATAAACCAAACCTCACAGTCCATAGTTCTTATTGCATTCAGGTCTTGCAGCTCAGACAAGAATAGTCTATCAAGCTGTACTTATAGCACTGCAAGGCATCTCTTAGGCCAATGTTTCAAATCTTCCTACATTCCTCTTGAATGAAAATCAGCTCCAAAAGGCCAAAGCCATACAGTCAGGTGTCTAGCAGCAATCCCACTCCTCAGTACCACTTCACTGTTGCAGTTGGGTTTACATTGCTGGTAGAAATCACCCAACCAAGAGCAGCTTCTGGGAAAGAGAGATTTATTTTGGCTTACAGGCTTGAGGGGAAGCTCCACGATGGCAGGGGGAAATGATGGCATGAACAGAGGGGGACATCACCCCTTGGCCAACATAAGGTGGACAATAGCAACAGGACAGTGGGCCAAACACTGGCATGGGGAAACTGGCTATAACACACATAAGCCCACCCCCAACAATACACTCCCTCCAGGAGGCATTAATTCCCAAATCTCCATCAGCTGGGAACCTAGCATTCGGAACACCTAAGTTTATGGGGGCACCTGTGCAAACCACCCCAGTGTGCATGTTTCCAGCAACAAGAAGCTAACTAATACACTTGCAATGAAGCTGAGGATGACCTTGGACTCCAGATTCTCCTGCCTGTACCTTGTAAGTGCTGTGACTTCAGGCATACGTATTCTTGGATGACAGCTTTTCTTTCAAAACTTTGAACATACCATCTTTTCCTCGCCTATGACTGTTTTGTTCAGAAATACCTTGTTAGGTTATTAGTCACGGCACTGTGATTGACTATTTAGCTATTTTTTGGAATTCTCCATGTCTTAGACATTTTTTAACTTTATTTAATTTTTTTGTTTTGTTTTGTTTTTTGAGGTAGGGTCTCCCTCTATCTCAGGCTGACCTAGAATTCACTATGTAGTCTCAGGGTGGCCTCAAACTCATAGCAATCCTCATACCTCTGCCTCTCAAGTGCTGGGATTAAAGGTGTGCACCACCAACTCCCAGATTATTTTTTAACCTTTATCAGCAAGTACCATAAACAGTATACCATGATCATAATCCCCTGCCACCACCCTCGCTTTGTTGTTGTTGTTTTTAAATTTATTTTTTATTTATTATTTTATTATTTATTTATTTATTTGAGAGTGACAGACAGAGAGAGGAAGAGACAGACAGACAGAAACACACACAAACACACACACAGAGTATGGGTGTGCCAGGGCCTCCAGCCACTGCAAATTCAAACTCCAGACGCATGCGCCCCCTTGTGCATCTGGCTAATGTGGGTCCTGGGGAATTGAGCCTCAGACCAGGGTACTTAGGCTTCACAGGCAAGTGCTTAACCACTAAGCCATTTCTCCAGCCCCTAAATTTATTTTTAATTAGATATGAACATATTTAGTATGTAAACAACACATGTTGGTATCATCCTTTCCCTCTGCCCTGCCCCTTTTCTGCAGAGGCCTTCCTCATTGGGGATGCAGGTCAACACAATGGAGATTGTGTGTCATGCATTATGGGGGCAGCAGTCACGTATGGGGGAGAGGCAATGTCTCTGTGCAAAATATCCCAACTTTTGGCTCTAATAATCTTTCTATCCCTTCCTTCATAAAATTCCCTGAGCCATGTTGGGTGTGTTTTAAGTCTACTTCAGTGATGGGCTCTTAGGAGCCTCTGGATCTCTGTTTTAGTAGGGGTTGAGTGTTCTCAGTGTCAATCTCCTTCATCTTTGTGATGATATCAGGTTCACAGAGAAAGCAGCACACTTGCTCATTCCCCAATTCCTATGTGGTTTCAGCTGGGGTGGGGGAGAAGTGCCCATGGATCATTTATCTCCTCAGATCCCAGTCCCATTTGAAAAAGAGAAGCAGAATCTCCAATGAAGAGTGGAGCCAGCACCAGTTAAATAGGATAACCATTATTAATTTAGAGAGAATGTAAAGGATGTAGACCCTCTTATAGCCCAAGATTAGTGGAAGCTTGGCATTGGAAAGCAAAATCGTTAGCTGAATATGATTCTGATTTATTTCCCAGTTCCCCAGGTATGGTTTCCTTTCCACTGAGCAGATCTGTTAGCCAGTCCAAGAGCAGTTGGCTACCCACCATGGCTGTGTGCCACTATTGCACTTGTGTGAACATCACCTCAGGTTCTTTGCTGCTGAGTCACTTAGACTTTGAGATGATTGGACCGATGTAGGCCACTTTCCCCCTATTGCTCATGTAGCACCTTCCAGCTCTAGATGGGCTAATTGTCTGGGAACTGGCTCTCTTCCAGATTCCAACCAGGTCTCTCCATGGTCCATGTGGACAGCATATGGTGTCTTTACCATTAGAGTCCTATCATTAACTTCTGGTGGGTAATCAAGTGCTCTGACAGAAGTCTGTCTTGCTTGTTTTGAGAGATCTACTAGGTCTCTCTGATCAACAGATCGTTCTGGATGTGAACCACATCCTGGTACAGGAAATTACAGGCCATCACCAAGGGAAAAGAAAAAAGAAGAAGACACAAGACAGAGAAACAGGAGAAAATTAAGGTTAGACTTCATCTCACCCTTTCCAGGGCCCTTATATTCAGGTGCTCCCCTAAGGTTTTCTTGAGGGTGCCACCTTTTAGACTAACTTCCAGGATATAGGATTCTATGGTACCAGTTCAATTTGCGATCCTTCGCCTTCCCCCACATCTTAGCCTCCCTATTGTATAGCCTTGAGATGCCATTCAGGTTTGTCAGCAACTCAGGCTGATCAGGGTGAGGAACCTCAGATGAGTGAGACCATGTGATGATTGTCTTTCTGTGATTGTGTGAGTTCACTTAGAATGATCTGCTCCAAGTTTGACCGTTTTCCTACAAATTTCATTGTGTCATTTTTTTTTTCTTACTGCTGAGTAGAATTCCACTGTGCAGATATACCAGACCCTGGTTATCCATTCATCCAATGATGGATGCCTGGGTTGATTCCAGTTCTTAGCTATTATGAATTGAGCAGCTATAAACATAGTTGAGCAAATATCTCTGAACTGAGGTGTGGAGCTTTTAGGGTAAATGCCCAGTAAGGGATAACAGGGTCTGTTTTCAGGAGTCTCCATATTGATTTTCATAGTAGTTGTACTAGCTTACAATCCCACCAACAATGAATGGGTGTTCTTATTTCTCCACATCCTTGCCAACATTTGTTTTCATTTTGTTTTTAAATGTTTACTATCCTTACTGAGGTAAGGTGAAATTGCATAGTTGTTTTAAATTGCATTTCCCTAATGATTGAGAATGTTGAACATTTTCTTAAGAGTGTGTTAGCAATTTGTAAGTCTTCCTCTGAGAACAACCTATTCAGTTCTCTGCCCCACTTTTGGAGTGGGTTGTTTGTTTGTTTGTTTCGTTTTTTGAATTCTTTGTAGATTTGAGATATTAGGCTTCTGTCAGTGGTATAGCTGGCAAATATTTTCTCCCATTCAATGGGTAATCTGTTGCCTCTGCTTATGGTGTGTTTGATCCAAAGATTTTTAGTTTCATGAGATCCCATTGGTTGAGTGGTTGTTTAATTCCCTGGGCTACTGGAGCTTTGTTCAGGAAGTCTTTTCCCAGTCCTATATCCTGGAGAGTGCCTTCTATTTTTTCTTTTTCATCTGGTAGTTGAAGAGTTTCAGGTCTTATATTGAGGTCTTTAATCCATTTGGACTTGATTTTTGTGTATGGTAAAATTAGTGGTACTAATTTCATTTTTCTACATATGGTCAACCAATTTCTCCAACACCATTTGTTTAAGATACTATCTTTTCTTCAGTCTATATTATTGGCACCTTTGTCAAAGATCAAGCAGCTGTAATTACTTGACCTAAGTTCTGGGTCTTCAATTCTGTTCCATTGGTCTATGTTTCTCTTTTTTTTTTAAATTTTTTGTTGCTCATTTTTGTTTATTTATTTGAGAGTGACAGGACAAAAAGAGGCAGATATATATATATATATATATATATATATATATATATATATATATATAGAGAGAGAGAGAGAGAGAGAGAGAGAGAGAGAATGGGCACGCCAGGGCTTCCAGCCACTGCAAACAAACTCCAGACGCATGTTCCCCCTTGTGCATCTGGCTAACGTGGGTCCTAGAGAATAGAACCTTGAACCGGGGTCCTTAGGCTTCACAGGCAAGCATTTAACTGCTAAGCCATCTCTCCAGCCCTCTCTTTTTTATTCCAGTACCGTGCTGTTTTTGTTACTACAGCTTTGTAATATAGCTTTAGACCCGGTATAGTGATAGCACCAGAGGCGATTTATTTGTTTATTTATTTTTATTAATTAGATTTATACTCAGTGAATATAGTCAAGTTGGTACCACTATTAGACTCCTCCCTGTCCTCCTTCCTCCCCCTGGCCCCTCCTTGTTGAGGTATATGGGTCATGCATTGTGGGGTTAGCCCTCAATTATGGGTAGGAGGAAATGTATCTGTGTATCATGACCCAACTTGTGGCTCTGACATTCCTTCTTCTCCCTCTTCCACAAATTTCAGTGAGCCATGTTGGGTTCATTTTAGGTCTGCTTCAGTGATGAGATCTTGGGGAGCCTCTGTGTCTCTGGATATCTGATTTGGTAGGAGTTGATTGTTGTCTGTATCAAGCTCCTCACCCTTGTGCTAGTATCAGATTCACCAAGAAAATGGCACACTTGCTTGTTTCACCAATTATTCTTAGTATCAGCTGGGGCCCTTTTGAGGTATGATGAGGTGGTTCTCTCAATAGGATCTGTGTCTATCTGAAAAAGAGAAGCAGATTCTCCAATGGAGAGTAAAGTTAGCACCAGATAAATGGGATAACCATTATTTGTTTTATAGAGAACTTAATAGGTGTAGGCCCTCTTGTAGCCCACGATTGGTGGTAGCTTAACACTGGAGAGTGGGCTCATGTTTAGATATGGTTCTGATATGTTTCCCAGCTCCAGCTATGGGTCCCATTCCACTGACTGGATCAGTTAGCCAAATCAAGAGCAGTTGGTTTCCCACCATGGCTGTGTGCCACTATTGCACTTGTGTGAGCATCACGACAGGTTATTTGCTGCTAAGTATGTTAGACCATGAGTTGCTTGGACAGATATTGGTCATTTTTCCCCAGTCATCCATGTGGCACCTTCTGGCACTAGATGCGCTGTCTGGGGACTGGCTCTCTTCCAGCTTCCAGCCATGTCATTCCATGTTACATGTCAACTGCATATGGTGTCTTCAGCAGTAGGGTATTACCACTAACCTTTGGTGGGTCATCAAGTGCTCTGACAGAAATCTGTCATTCTTTTAGGAAACCTTGTAGGTCTCTTGATCAAAAGCTCATTGTGGATGATAGCCACCTGCTGGTACTGGGAGTTATAGGTCATGCCCACTAAGAGAAGGAAGAAAAAGATAAGTAACATAAAAGAGTTAGAGAGAAGAGGAGGAGAGAGGGACAGACAGAGAGAGAGAAAGAGAGAGAGAGAGAGTAGAAGATTAAGGTCAGTCTTCATTGTACCCTCTCCAGTGCCTTGTGACTCAGGTGTTCCCTCTAAGGGCCTGGTGAAGGTTCAACCATTTGGTCTGCCTTTTAGGATGTAGAATTTTATGGTCCCATGACAGTTTGGTCTAGATTTGTGTCCCCCACCCCTTCCCATCCCTCCCCTCCCTCCCCACCCATGCTATTGTCTGGTCTTTGAGATACTTGCTGGATATGTCAGCATCTTGGGTATATTCAGGTTAGGTGCTGTGGATGAGTGAAACTATGCAGCGAGTATCTTTCTGTGATTAGGTGAATTCACTGAGAATGACCTGTTCCAGGTTCGACCATTTTTCTTCAAATTTCATTGTGTCATTTTTTTTCTTACTGCTGTGTAGAATTCCATTTTGTAGATATATCACATCTTAGTTATCCATTCTTCCAGTGATGGACATCTGGGTTCATTCCAGCTCTTAGCTATTACGAATTGAGCTGCTATAAACATGGTTGAGCATATATCTCTGGACTGCGGCTTGGAGATTTTAGGGTGCATGCCCAGGAAGGGAATAACTGCGTCTGTTGGTAACTCTATACTCAGCTTTTAAAGGAGTCTCCATATTGCTTTCCAAAGTGGTTGTATCATCTTACATTCCCACCAACAGTGGACAAGGGTCCCTATTTTTCCACATCCTCGCCAGCATTTATTTTAATTTGATTTTTTAATGTTTGCTATCCTTACTGGGCTAAGGTGGAATCTCATAGTTGTTTTAATTTGCATTTCCCTGATGATTAGGGATGATGAACATTTTCTTACATGTGTGTTTGCCACTTGTATTTTTTCCTCTGTGAACTGCCTGTTCAGCTCTTTGCCCCATTTTGTGAGTAGATGTTTGACTTTTTATTGTTTATGTTTTTGAATTCTTTGTAGATTCTAGATATTAGGCCTCTGTCAGTTGGATAATCAGCAAATATTTTCTCCCATTCTGTGGGCAATCTATTGGCTTTGCTTATTGTATGTTTGTCTGTGAAGAAACTCTTTAGCTTCATGTTATCCCATTGGTAGAGTGACTGTTTAAGATCCTTTGCTACTGGGGTTTTGTTCAGGAAGTCTTTTTCCATTCCTATATCATGGAAAGTTCCTCCTATATTTTCTCCTATTAGTAGCTGAGTTTCTGCTCTTATATTGAGGTCTTTGATCCATTTGGACTTGAGCATTGTGCATGATGAGATGTGTGGATCAAGTTTCAATTTCCTGCATATTGTTATCCAGTTTGTCCAGCCCCATTTGTTGAAGATGCTGTCTTTTTTACAGCCTATATTGCTAGGGCCTTTGTCAAATATCAAGTAGCTGTAGTTGCTTGACCCAAAGTCTGGGTCCTCATTCTATTCCATTGGTCTCTACTCCTGTTTTATGCCACTACCATGCTGTTTTTATTACTATGACTTTGTAATATAGCTTTATATCAGGTATGGTGATATGGTGATACCTCCAGAGGTATTTCTTTTGCTGAGGATATGCTTGGATATCTGAGGCCATCTGCCTTTCCATATGAATTTTGATCATTTTTTCTATCTCTGTGAAGAACAATGTTGGGATTTTAATTGAAATTGCACTAAATCTGTATATTGCCTTTGGTAGGATTGCCATTTTCACAATGTTAATTCTGCCTATCCAGGAGCATGGGAGGTCTTTACATTTTCTCAAGTGTTCCTCAATTTCTTTTTTGAGTGTTTTTATGTTTTTGTTGTATAGATCTTTCATTTCCTTTGTTAACGTTATTCCAAGGTTGTTTTTTTTTTTTTTTTTTTTTTTTTTTGCTATTTAAAATGGGGCAATGTCTATTATTTCTGTCTCTGTATCTTTGTCATTTGCATATAGATAGGCTACTGATTTTGTGCATTGATTTCGTATCCTGCTACTTTGCTAAAGGAATTTAATCACCTTTCAGAGTTTTGAGTTGCAGGCTCTCAGGCCTCTTATATACAGAATCATGTTGTCTGAGAATAGCGGTAATTTAACCTCTTCCTTTCCAAATTGTATCCCTTTTATTTCTTTCTCCTGTCTTTTTGCTTGAGCTTGGACTCCCAGTACTATATTGAAGAGCAGAGGTGAGAGTGGACACCACTGTCTTGAATGGGAATTCCTCCAGTCTCTCTCCATTAAGTATTATTTGGGCCTTAGGAGCTTTGTATATAATCTTTATCATGTTAAGATACGAACCGACCATGCCAATTCTGTCCAATGTTTTGATCATGAAGTGATGTTATATTTTGTCAAAGGCCCTTTCTGCATCTATCAAAATGATCATGTGGTTTTTGTGTTTAACCTTGTTTACATTGTTTATGACACTGACAGATTTCCTTATGTTGAACCACCCCTGCATTCCTGGGATGAATCCCACTTGATCAAGGTGGATAATGCTTTTGATGTGTTGTTGGATTTGGTTTGTGAGGATTTTGTTCAGGATCTTTGCATTCAAGTTCATCAGGGAAATAGGCTGGTAGTTTTCTTTTCTTGTGGCATCTCTGCCTGGTTTTGGAATTAGGGTGATAGTAGCTTCATAGAAGGAGATGGGGAGCTTTCCCTGTTCTCCAATTGTGTGGCACAGTTTGAGAAAGATTGGTTTGAGTTCTTCCATGAAGGTTTGATAGAATTCAGCTGAGAAGCTACCTGGTCCTGGACTCTTCTTTTTGGGGAGTTTTTTTTTTTTTTTTATTACCTTTTCAATCTCGATGAGTGTGATGGGTTTGTTTAGATTAATCTGCTCTAAGTTTAGCTTTGGTAGATGGTATGTGTCCAGGAATTTGTCCATTTCTTCCATATTGTCCAGTTTTGTGAAGTGGAAGTTTTTGAAATAAGTCCTGATTATTCTCCCAATTTCACTTATGTCTGTTGTGATCTCTCCTTTTTCAATTCTAATTTTGTTAATTTGAAGTGTCTCCTTTTTTTTTTTTTTTTTTTTTTTTTGCTTGATCACATTGTCCAGTGGTTTGTCAATCTTGTTTATTTTTTCAAAGAACCAGCTGCTTGTTTCATCAATTTTCTTAATTGCTTTCTTACTTTCCAGTTCATTAACTTCTGCTCTGATCTTAATTATTTCCTTCTGTCTGGAGCTTTTTGGGTTGGAGTCTTCTTGCTTTTCCAGTGCCTTTAGGTGGATGGTTAGGTTATTGATTTGGGATCTCTCTTTGTTATGAAGGCATTTATTGCTATGAATGTTCCCCTGAGGTCCGCCTTCATTGTGTCCCATAAGTTTTGGTATGATGTGTTCTCATTGTCATTCATTTCTAGAAACTTTGCAATTTCATTTTTTATTTCGTCCACTATCCATTTATTATTTAAAAATGTGCTGTTTAGTTTCTAGGAGCTGATGGGATGTTTGGTGGGAGTTTTGTTGTTAATTTCTAACAATATAGCATTGTAATCTGATATCATGCAGGGAATTATGTCAATCTTCCTAAATATATGGAGGAAGGCTTTGTGACCCAGTATATGACCTATTTTAGAGAATGTTCCATGGGCTGCTGAGAATAAAGTGTAGTCTGTGGATATGGGATGGACTGTTCTGCAGGTGTCCATTAGGTCTAAATGATCTATGGTTTTGTTGAGCTCTCTTACTTCCCTATTGAGTTTCTGATTGGATGACCTATCTATTACCAATAATGGTGTATTGAAGTCTCCAGCTATGCTGGTATTGGTGGTTATTTTGTTTTATTGTCAAGTAGGTTTTGTTTTATGAACTGTAGTGCTCTTGTGTTCGGTTCATAAAGATTTATCATTGTGGTATCCTCTTGATGGATCATTCCCTTGATCAGTAGGAAGTGGCCTTTTTTGACTTTTTTGATTATTTTTGGTTTGAAGTCTATTTTATCTGATGTTAATATAGCTAGGCATGCTTGTTTCTTATTCCTATTTGCTTGGAATATCATTTTCCACCCTTCCACCTTGAGGAGGTGTCTGTTTTTAGTGGTGAGGTGGGTTTCTTGAAGACAACATATTGAGGGGTCTAATTTTCTGATCCACCCTGGTAGCTTGTCTCTCTTGATGGGCCATTAATATTTAGGGTAATGACTGTGAGATTTGATTTGATCCCTGCCATATTATGATGGTATATGTGGTTTGGTGTTTTCATGGAGTTTGAAGTTTTTTTTCCCCCTTCTCTGAGTTTGGTTATTGTGATCAGCTTCTTATAGGCATTTGGGGTTATTTGATTCTTCTTTGTGGGAATTTCCTGAAACACTCTCTCTAGGTTTGGTTTTGTGTTCATATAAATGTAAAGCTGAGTTTTGTCATAGAAAGTTTTTCTTTCACCATTATGAGGGTTACTTTTGCTGGGTAAAGTACTTGGGGTTGGAAGCCATAGGTTCTTAGACTTGGCTGGGTCCATTCCAGGCCCTTCTGGCTTTCAGGGTTTCCATTGAGAAGTGTGAAGTAATTCTGATGGGGTTACCTTTAAAAGTGATGCGCTGTTTTTCACTAGCTGCTTTTTAGGATTTTTTCTTTGGCACCAAAGTTTAGAGTCTTAATGACAATATGTCTTGGAGAGTTTCTCCTTTGCTCCAATCTGTTTGGAGTTCTGTGAGCTTCTTGTACCTCGATGGGACTTTCTTTTGAGAGAGTGCTAAAGTTTTCTTCTATTATTTTGTTAAATAAGTTCTCCATGCCTTTGGTCTGAATTTCTTCCCCTTCTGATATTCCCATGATCCGGATGTTAGGATGTTTAAGGGTATACCACAATTCCCTCATGTTCTGTTCACAAAGTTTTTGAACTTATTGACACTTTTGAACTCTGGAAGTGTTTCTTCTGTCTTGTCTTCCTGATGTGAGTTTCTATCCTCCACATGGTTGACTCTATTCTTGAGAGCTTCTAAAGAGTTTTGTGCTTGTTCAACAATTAGCTTTGTATTTTCTACTACTTTTCTATGTATAGTTTCCATCCCTCTGTCAAGTTTCCTTTTCTCGTCATTTTCTGATTTTTTTTGATGCTTCTTGGAATTCAATCTTGCATTTCTTTATGTCTTCACTTATCATCACCAGCTGATTTTTGAGATCCTCTTTTTTTTCCACTCCCCTTCATAACTCTTAACTTTCTTTGAACTCCTTCCATTTTCTTATCTTTTAGGTCTAGTCTATTGATGGCAGCATCCACATGATTATTGGTCCTTTGTTGCTTTTCTGCAAGTTCTACCAGTAGCTTGGTCAGGGTTGCATTGCTCATAGCTTCCTTTTGTTGTTCTGATCCTAATCTCTCTTCTGTGTTTTGATTAAAGATATCCATTGTAGGACTGAGTAATCTTACTGGATTTACTTGCATTTGATTTTTGTGGAAGAAGGGGCATAAAGAATGTCAGAGCCACACGTTGGGTCATGATACACAGAGACATTTCTCCTACCCATAACTGTGGGCTAACTCCACAATGCATGACCCATATAGCTCAACAAGGAGGGATCTGGGGGAGGTCCAGGGGAAGGGGTAAGACATGGATGAGCCTAACAATGGTACCATCTTGACTGTATTCACTGAGTGCAAAACTAATTTATGAAAAAATTTAAAAAAGAAACATAGATATAAATAATCCTACACAGGATAATTGGAGGACTTTCCATCTTCTCAAGTCCTCCTTTATTTATTTTTTGAGTTTTGTTTTAATGTTTTCATTACATAGGCATTTCACATCACTGGTTAGTGTTATTCCAAGGTATTTAATTTTTTGTTGTTGTTGTTGTTGGTAGTGAAAATGGGACAGGCTTACTGATCTCTTTCTCTGTATATTTGTCCTTTGCATATATAAAAGCTACTGATTTTTGTGCACTGATTTTTTTTTATCCTGCCACTTTGCTGAAGGAATTTATCACCTGAAGTTTTGAGATGGGGACTTTCTGGTCACTTGTATATAGGATTATGTCATCTACAAATAGGACTAACTTGACTTCTTCTTTTCCCAATTAGCATCACTTTTATTTATTTCTCCTGACTTATTGCTTGGGATAGTACTTCTAGTACGTTGAAGAGCAGTAGTGCAAGTGGGCAACCCTATCTTGTTCCCAATCTCAGTGGGAATGCCTTGAGGTTTTCCCCATTAAGAATGATTTGGGCTTCAGGAGCTTTATTTCTAGCCTTTATTATGTTTAGATATAAACCCTCCATGCCTATTCTTTCCAGGGTTTTGATCATGAAGTGGTGTTGTCTTTTGTGAAAGGCCTTCTCTGCATCAATTGAAATGATCATGCGGTTCTTATGGTTAAGTATATTTATGTGATGTGTTATGTTGACTGATTTTCTTATATTAAACCATCCCTGCATCCTGGGATGAAGCCTATTTGATCAAGGTGGATATCTTTGTGAGTTCACATTGCAAGTATTTTGTTTAGGATCTTTGCATCTAAGTTCATTAGGGATATAGGCTTATAGTTTTCTTGTTGCATCTCGTCCTGGTTTTGGTATTTTGGTGATGCTAGCTTCATAAAAGGAGCCAGGAAGGATTCCCTAGTCTCAGATTATGCAAAACAGTTTGAGAAAAATTGGTTTCAGTTCTTCAATGAAGGTTTGATAGATTCTTCTTTGAAGTCATTGGTCCTGAAGTTTTCTTTTTGAGGAGGTTTTGGATTACCTTTTCTATCTCCATGGATGTGATAGATTTGTTTAGGAGATTAATCTCTGAGTTTAGTTTGGGTAGATGGTAGGTGTCCAGGAATTCATCCATTTCTTCCAGATTATTCAATTTTGTGGAGTGGAGGTTTTGGACGTACACCCTGATGATTCTTCCAAGATCATTGATGTCTGCTGTGATCTCTCCTTTTTTAGTTCTGATTTTGTTAATTTGAGACTTCTCTTTTTTTCCCTAGGTCAAATTGGGCAGTGGTGTGTCAATTTTATTTTTTCAAAGAACCAGTTCTTCATTTCATCAATTTTAAAAAATTGTTCTCTTAGCCAGGCATGGTGGCACATGCATTTAATCCCAGCACTTAGGAGGCAGAGGTAGAACGATTGCCATGAGTTTGAGGACATCCTGAGACTACATAGTGAATTCCAGGTCAGCCTGAGCTAGAGTAAGACCCTACCTTGAGGAAAAAAAATTGTTCTCTTATTTTCCAATTCATTATTTTCTGCTCTAATATTGATTACTTCCTTCTGTCTGGAGCTCTTTGGGTTGGATTCTTCTTGTTTCTCCAGTGCCTTTAGGTGAACAGGCAGGTTATTAATTTGGGATCTTTCTTTGTAATGAAGGCATTTAAGGGTCTGAATTTTCCCATTAGGACTGCCTTTATTGCATCCCATAAGTTTGGGTAGGTTGTGTTTTCATTATCATTCAATTTCTTCTACAACCCATTCATTGTTTAAAAGTGTGTTGTTTAGTCTCCAGGAGCTTTTGGAGTTCTTGATGTGTCTCTTGTTAATTTCTAGCTTTAAAGCATTGTGATCTGACATGATGCAGGAAGTTACTTCAATTTTACTGACTTTATGAGGGCATACTATATGGCCTAGTAGATGGTCAATTTTGAAAAAGTTTCCATGGGCTGCTGAGAATGTGTATTCTGTAGAGTTGGGGTGGAAAGTTCTGTAGCTGTCCATTAGGTCTAGTTGATCTATGATATTGTTGAGCTCTATTATTTCCCTGTTGATTTTCTGTTTGGATGATCTGTCTATTGATGATAATGGAGTACTGAAGTCTCCAACTATGATGGATTTGGTGTTTATTTCTTTTTTACTGTTGAGCAGATTTTGTTTTATAAACTGCAGTGCAACTGTGTTGGTGCATATGTACTTATAATTGTGATGTGCTCATGTCCCTTGATGAGTAAGAAGTGGCATTCTTTGTCCTTTTTGATTACTTTTGGTTTGAAGTATATTTTACCAGATATTAATATAGCAATATCCACTTGATTTCTATTTCTATCTGCTTGGAATATCATTTTCCAACTTTTCACCCTGTCAATCCTTAGTGGTGAGGTGGGTTTCTTGAAGACAGCAAATAGAAAGTTCTAATTTTTTGATCCACCCTGATAATCTGTCTTTTGATGGGTGAGTTAAGACCATTAATATTTAAGATTATTAATGTGAGGTTTGAATTAATCACTGCCATGATGAGGTCTTTTATGGGGTTTGGTGCTTTCTTGTGTTTTTTACTTTTTGACCCTGTTCAATTTGTTTATTGTGATCTTCTTCTTGTTGTCTCTTGAGATTGGTTGTTTGACTGTTCTGTGTGGAGTATTCCCTCAAGTATTCTCTGTAGGTTTGGCTTTGCTTTCATATAATCATAGAGTTGACTTATTTTCATGGACTGTTTTTCTTTTACCATCTATTATGAGGGATATTTTTGCTGTGTAGAGTTGCTTGGGTTGGAAGCCATAGTTTTTTAGCCTTTGAAGTGTTTCATTCCAGGCCTTTCTGACTTTCAGGGTTTCCATTGAGAAATCTGAGGTAATTCTAATGGGATTGCCTTTGTATGTTGTGAGTTGTTTCTCTCTTGCTGCTTTTAACACTCTCTTTTTGTTTTCCTTGTTAAGAGTTTTAACTATAATATGTCTTGGAGAAATTCTTCTTTGGTCCTGTCTGTTTGGTGTTCTGTGGTCTTCTTGTATCATGATGGGCCCCTCTTTTGAGAGATTGGGAAAATTTTCTTCAATAAATTTGTTGAATATGTTCTCTATACCTCTGGCCTGGATTTTCTCTTTATTTCTTGGCTCACCTTCAATTTATTCTTATCTCTTTGGAGGATTCTAACATTTTTTTCCAACCTAGTTTAGCCTACTGTCAAAAGCTGAATGCTCTAGAAGATGATTCTGTTCAATTTCATTGATATGATTCCAAAAAATCCCCCCCAAAACCATAATGGCACAGAATAAACATTCACACTTCAAAAGATGGCATTGGGCATAGCAAAGAAATATTTAACCAATACAAGATTTAAAACAACCAGGGCAAACACCAAACTGTAGCTTCAAGTCTAACAACTCTAGCCAGTGACAAATCTCCAAGTCTGATAATTATGACCAGCAATAAGTCTCTGAAATTCCAATTCTGCCCCTCCAGCTAGGCTACTCACAGTCCTAGAAAACTTCATCAGGCTGGCAGCTTTCCTTAGCAGCCATCTCCTGGTCCCAGCACCTCCACTGGGTCTCCACTGTAATCTATGGTTCTTCCTCTCCGCTCCATCAGGACTCCTTGCAGGCATCCAGCAAACCTGCTTCACACTGCCCATGGCCATTTCCAAAACACAAGACTGCATTGCAAACTCAATGACTCTCTCTTTCCTGAATTTCTTATACTCCACAATATCAGGTAGGGTGCAAAATTGTTAATCCAGGGGGGAATAAAGCAGACTTTGAAGAACAGGATACTTCTTGAGCACTCAGTCCCCTTTAAAAGAGTCCACATTCTTCCTGTTGCCCCAGTGGAGGTCAGCTGGCCCAATCTCAATAATTATCTCTCAAACAATTTGCAGGTGAACAGGCAGCAATTTAGGCCCAAAGTTATCATTTTTTTCTGTGCCATATCCCTCTGCTCACACCAGTTCATTTCTACACAAAGCAACCCTGCACAGCTTCTTAGGACACGGGCATAACAGCAAGTTTCTCACACAAACAGCTAGCCCAGTCCAAGCAAAGCTTTTTCTCACCCTCATAAGCCAAGCCTCACAGTCCATAGTTCTTATTGCATTCAGTTCTTTCAACTCTGACCAGAATAGTCCATCAAGCTGTACTTACAGCACTGCAATGAGTTTCTTAGGCCAGGTTTCAAATCCTTCCACATTCCTCTTGAAAATCAGCTCCAAAAGGCCAAAACCACAAAGTTAGGTGTCTAACAGCAATCCCATTCCTCAGGTACCACTTTACTGTTGCAGTCAGGTTTGCATTGCTGGTAGAATTCACCCAACCAAGAGCAGCTTGTGGGGAAAGGAGGTTTATTTTGGCTTACAGGCTTGAGGGTAAGCTCCACAATGGCAGGAGAAAATGATGGTATGAGCTGGCCTACTTAAGGTGGACAAAAGGAACAGGAGGGTGTGCCAAACCGCCACAATGAACTATACTTGTGAGAATTTGAAAATGCTAAGTGCAGAGAGAAATGCATTTGGAGGCTTTGCTTATGAAGTTTCTAAAGGGAAGGAAAGACTGCAGAGAACTTTGTTGGAACTGAGTTATTAGCATAAGGGCTACCTGCATTCTGCTGCCCATGCCCATAGAGTGTGATCAAGGTAAAATCTGCAATGGGCTGATGTGCTTGGCTAAAGATATAGAACTGAGAGATATAGATTTAAAATTAGATAAATTCAAACAAGTTTAAAATGTACAGGACCAGAAACTGGTTTTAGGTTACTGAAGCTGCTATTTTCAAACACACTAGAAATCTTAAAGAAGATGATCCAACTCCTTTATATTGAAACAATGGAAAGGACTCCTGAGGAAAGGCTGAATGGTAGGAATGCAAACTCTTTAGAAAGGAAGGAACCTGCTCTTCAAGGTCACAATTTATTTCATGTTTGAATGAATGACATGGCTGTTTCCTGCACATCTGATATCAATTTTGGAGGCATGAAAAGTGCATGGAGTGGGTCATGTAGTACACATGATTCCAGGAGTCACTGCTGAGACATGGCATGAGGCAGGCCATCATGACCCTGATAAAGAAATCAGTGAAGCCACGGACTGTGGTTTGCATCGAGACCTGAAGATGTTTTGGATATAATAGGACTGTGCAAAAGCTATCATGAAATGCTTTTGGCTTGGGATGGAAGTTTTACCTGGCTACTCAGTACACCTGGAGGGACAGAACTGAAAATTCCAAAGACTCTTCACTGGTAACTGGTTAAGGATATTGGACTTAAGCTGCTGATGATTGCCTAATGGTTGATGAGTGTGTTTGGTCCAGTCATTCCTTATTATGCCTTATAGCAATGGAAATGTTTACTCTGGCCATTATATGTTGGAAGTATATAACTTGTTTTGATTTTACAGTTCTTGCAGTTAAGAGATGGTCTTAAATCTCAGATGAGACTTGGGACTTTGGAACTATCTTAAGTTGATAAAAGACTATGGGACCTTTAATGATGGACTGAATACAATTTGCAATGTGATATGCTTATGAATCTACTAGGGGCCAAAGTGGCATGTGCTAGTTTGAATTTGTGTCCCCCAATAGACTTAAATGTTTTATTAAAGCTTGTAACTTGGATATCTAGCCACCTGGCTGGAAGATGGGTCATTGTAGGAAGATCCTGGGGTACAGCACTAAGGTGTTACTGGGGGCAGATCTGTTTCCAGCCTAAAGGTATGCAGAGTGCTTGAGATACTTTCAGAACCTCTAAAATGAGAAATAAACTGCAGCTTTGTTATAGTAGCATAAATTAACATGTTCCCTCAGCCATAGAGTGCCATACAGTTTTCTTAGATCATATATTCTTACTGTGACTTAGTAATTCTTTATACTAAACTTTTCCTATTTATTTCATTGTGTTTATGCTTTGAAACAAGAGATTCAGAGGAGACAGTTTATATAGAGAAAACTAATTTTAAAACTGATTTGTATTTTCAGAAGCATGAAGACTTAGTGCTATATGTGTTCTCCTTTTGAATGACTATTTTCTTTAAATAGCAGGGATAGTCATAAGCTGAGTGTGGTGCGAAGAGAAGAAGCTATCTGTAGTTGTGATATAGAGAAGGTACAAAACACTCATCTCAGGCTGTGTATGGTGGTGCATGCCTTTAATCCCAGCTCTCAGGAGGCAGAGGTATGATGATCACTGTGAGTTTGAGGCCATCCTGAGACTACATAGTCAATTCCAGGTCAGCCTGGACTAGAGTAAAACCCTACCTTGAAAAAACAAAACAAAACAAAAACCAAAAACATACTCATCTTCAACAATGGGAGATGAACTGGAGAAGTATATAGGATGGTGTTAAATGTCGTACATTTGTGGGCATTTTGACAGTAATAACAATTAGAAGAGTTCTGTGATGACCTCTAAGAATTGTATTTGCTCAGTCCAACCAAATTAGGTTTGGATTTTCAAATGAAATCCATAGGAAATAGTAGTTTAGGAGTTACTTGATTTAATTGAAAACTTACATGTTTCTGACAAAACCTCATGTGTTTTAGAAAACCACATCTGAGAGTTTCCTGAGTGTATAATGAGGAAAGAAGGTAGGTGGTGTATGGATTGTAAGCAATTTCTGAAGCTGGCTGACATCTCAAATACCCATGGATAAGTAGGCTACAAGGAGGGAAGGTAGTGGTCAGAGAGAAGGCTGTCTCCAATAGCTTACGGGAGGAGGTACATATGGATGGTGACAAAGTATGAAGTGGGACCATGGAATTTCTGGGCTGAGAAGATCACCAACATTAACTCCAACGAACTCAGAGGCCAGTGTTGGCTAATTCAGCCAATAAATATTGATGGATGGCTCCCTGAGTAATGCTGGGTGTGGGGTAGAAATACAGGTTTATAAAGATGAATAAAAGGAGTTGAAAAGAGTTTGTACACAAAAGAAAAGTATAGAGGAAGATAATAGCATAATATTAATGTATAAGTATATATGCTTTGAATAAAGTGGAATTTTGCATAGGAAGAGAGATATATCAGTTGGGAGGTTAAGAAATCCATGCCATCTCATAAGAATGTGGATTTTGAGTACATAACCTTATAGGATGGGAAATTTAGGATGACATAGGTGTATGAGAACACTTTGGGGTAATGGATGTTCTATTATCTTCTGTTGATGCTTTGATAGGTCTACATGTAAATTGTTAAGTGGGCACTTTTCAGCATGTACAGTTTGTTACATTATCAATTATATGTCAACAAAATGCTAAAACAGTAACTACTTACAAAGACTTCAGGGGAATTTGTGTCTTCAGGAGGAAACAAAGGTTTACTGGCAGAGGAAATAGGCATTCATTAAAAAAAAGCATAAAGTAAGGACTTTTGTTTAAATTCTACAGAACTCCCTGGAAAGACTGGAGGTGACACATTGAAAGGAGTGAGTTATAATCACAGGGTACATAGAGCAAAACAGGACACATCTGGTGCTGACTGCAAGTCTTGGTCTTCAGCATGTCTTTCAAAATTTATACAAAACCCCTTTAATCAAAGCTGCTCTCACCCTTGGTTGGAGAATTGGTTTTATTTTACAGATGACAAGGAACATTGGGGAGATCCAAGATCCACCAATTCAATAAGAAAAGATAGCCTACTGCTCACCATGAGATGTGCTATCTCTACTCCATTTACCAGGGTCTAGAAAAAACTGCAGAGAAAGCAGCGACAGGAGTATTGTTCCCAATGCTAGCCTGAAAACTGCCTCCAGGGAAACAGCAACAAACATGGAGGTGTACTGAAACATATTGTAATAGAAATACAGAGGCTACAGAGAACTCAACATTCAAAACAAACTGCTGGCCTGGAGACATGGCTTAGTGGTTAAGGTGCTTGCCTGTGAAGCCCTTATAAGGACTCATGTTCAACTCTCCAGGTCCCACATAAGCCAGACACAGAGTGATGCAAGCGCACATGGTCGAACATGTGCACAAGGGGGCACATGCGTCTGGAGTTCGATTACAGTGTCTGAGACCCTGCCTGGCCCACCAATTCCCTCTTTCACTCCGTTTCACTCTTTCACTCTCACTCTCTTGCATAAAAAAAGGCCAGTCTGCTGGGCTTGCCTCAGAAAAAAATATGCTAACACACCCAAGGTACAGAGGGGTCAGGAAAATTGTAGGAGCCACAGGGTGGGTAGAAATATCCTGAGGTACACCTCCCCAAATACTAACAGAGGCCTTAATTACCCCAGAGTGAACACCAAGGGCCCTACTGAGGAGGGCCCTCAGGGAAATTGGGACAGGGGTGAGGGGATACAAGACCATAACCTATGTAACAAAATATTTATATCTATAAATTAAAAACTTGAAAAAAGAATAAAATACCTGGAAAATTTTTAAATATTTTTATTTATTTGACAGAGAAAGAAGCAGGGACAGAGACAGAGAGGAAGACAGAGAGAGAGAGAGAGAGAGAGAGAGAGAGAATGAATGGGCATGCCAGGGCCTCCAGCCACTGCAAACAAACGCCAGATGCATGTATCCCTTGTGCATCTGACTAAAGTGGGTCCTGGGGACTTGAACCTTGGTTCTTTGGCTTTGCAGGTAAATGCCTTAACCATTAAGCCATCCCTCCAGCCCTGGAAAGTTTTCTTAAGTCTTGGTTTTCTACTAGTAACTAAGATAACAGGACCTTAGATAGAGTGGCCCAACTGTTTCCCAAGGCTGATAGTGGGTGGCCTGGTCGTCCTGCCACCTTCTGTGAACCTAGCTTTCTAGAACAGTCTCCTCACTAATTGCAGGAGAGATGAGTGGTCCATGGCTTGTTTCCTAGGGGATTTCAGAAGGGAATCAAATCAGGAAGGCTCCTCAGCTATTTCCTGACAAGGGTTAACTTTCTGGGATTCCTGAATACTATAAGGGAGCAGAGAAATGGGCAAGACCACATGATTATCTGGTTGGCTTTCACATCTGAGGCAGAAGATCTGCTGGAGGGAGGGGAAGCTGCCAGATGGTTTGACAGGACCCCATAAGGACAGAACATCAAGATAGCATTATGTATCAGGGGCTTGCATGGGTCTTACTTCAGATTACAGGGTCTGTGGGAACCACAGGCTTCTCCACCAGCAAGCATTTCAGATGGTCTGATGTGTGAGTGGAGTTAGCAGGAAACCTGTCTACCCTTTTTGTCCAACAACTTCCCTTTTGGTTCAGGCTTTATCTGGAGAGATGAGATAGTACATGCTGTGCACTTAGTCCCATTCTTTACATGACCATCCTCTGTCTCTCATAAATAAAAACATATATGCCATATCCCCACTGAACTCTGCTCAAACACTCCAGTGAAATTGCTCTTAGTTTCCTCTTGGTTTTAGTCCTTCATTGTGGAGGGAAGCATGTCAGACACCTGTAGTTGTCCATCTTGCAGGTGTCACTCCCAGATTTGTCATTATTTTTGGTACTGGCAACTGAACTTATGGCATAGGTATGCTCTAAGTACATTTTACTAATAATTTCTAAAAGTCATTTTTAAATACTTAGAGCCACATATGTGAAAAATATGAACTGTGAATCGGAAGCATAACCACACAAAAGTTATTTTAAATTACTTTAAAACATATTAATTTAGGTTGCAGATATAGCACAGATGGTAGAGTCCTTGATTAGCAGGTACAAAACCCCGGGTTCAATCTCTAGTACTGGATAAGCTAGGCATAGTGGCACATGCTTGTAATCCCAACACACAGGAGGTGGAGGCAGGTGGATCATAAGTTCAAGGTCATCCTTGGCTACATAGGGAGTTTGATGCAAAAGCTTATCAAAAACAACCTCTCCCATCCACATTTATTGGATATATTTAATAGGATATGTCCTAAAGGAAAAACCTTCATATTTTTCAATAACTCTATTATTGATGGCATTAATTGCAATGTTACTCTGAAATGTCTGTGCATGTGCATCATGAAAAACAAGTAAGTGGTATGTTTATGCCAACAGAAATCAAGATTTTTATTTGTGAGAGGCACATATGGTTGAATAAATGTAACCAGAAGACTTGTGAAAATGAATTTGAAAAGGAAATACCAACATAAGAAAAGTACATGAATCTATCATAAGTATGATTCTTTAAAATTTTTATTTATTTATTTGCAAGGAAAGGAGGGGGGAATATGAATGAAGGAGTGCACCAGGGCCTCTTGCTGCTGCAAAGAAACTCCAGATGCATGCACCACTTTCCAATCTGGTTTTATGTGGGTACTGGGGAATTGAAACTGGACCAACAGTTTTGGCAAGCAGGCACCTTTAAACACTGAGCCATCTCTACAGCCCTTAAATATATATGTTTCTAAGCTTTGATTTTAGGGGAAAACTACCAATCCAGTATCAACAGATGCCATAAGTGTCCAGGTTTGGTTGTTAAAACACCACTTCCATTATAAGAAACTAAGGTTCTTAGGAGAAATAGCTGATTCCAAGTCACAGGCAACAAATGCAAAGATAAGGCAGGAATGCTAGCCATAAAAGAAAGCAAACTCTCTCAGACTACTTGGATCAATTTCAGAAATCAGGGCATCAAATGATAAAGTTTTATAGAAAAAAAAGAGTATCAACCATGACTTCTTTCACAGCCAATACAAAAAAGATAGAAGGTAAAATAAATTGCATATCTATGTATTAGCAACATAAAAATAATATACACAGAAAGATAAAATATTATCAGAACTATCAACTGTGAGAAAAATCCTTGAAGCCACACACAAAAGGCTCCTACTAACCAGACAGGATGCTCTGATTATATCTGTGCATGGAAATTATAATGAACTGAAATATGGGCATGCTTAAATTCATGAGTTTATAATATTAGAAGATAATTTTATTGATTCATTTCAAAAGATGACAGGAAAGCAACTAATTACTTGAAAAATGTTCAGAAAGGAAAACAACTACCTTTAATCAAAGTAATGAAATAATAAGGTCTGTGTCATTAATAGAAACACTGCACTAGTGAAAACATCATCTACAATGTAATGATGTGGACAAAAACTAATGGCTATGGCCATCACAGAAGAGAGACAACCAGACACAGCTAGTACATCCTCTTCAAAGCCCACCATACTGTCCTGGAAATAACTGTGATTAAAAGTATGGCACTGAATTTGAAAGTCTTTATATTCAGTACTGGTTTCATATTAATTTATTAATTCAAATATTAAATTATGCCATTAATATATAAGAAAAAACTAAGATTGTAGAAAATGCTACAAAACAAAGGATTAGATTTTTGGCACAATTTAGAAAGAAAAACAGAGTGACAGGAAATGTATAGGTTATGTATAGATTAATACTTACCATGTAAATTCCAATATCTAAATAATGGTGATATAGATTCCAAGCCTACATAACATTTGCAATACTAGTTGAACTATAGTTATACATCCACTATGTATTAGTCTTTATCTTTCTTAAATTTTTATTTATGAGAGAGAGAGAGGTATACCAAGCCCTATTGCAAATGAGTCCAGATGCATGTGCCACTTCGTGTATCTGGCTTTATGTGGGTACTATGGAATTTGAACCTAGGTGGTCAGACTTTGCAAAGAAGCTACTTTAACTGCTGAGCCATCTCTCCAGCTCCAGTCCTTATTTTTATTTATGAGAGAGAGAAAATGGGCATGGGGCCTCTAGCTACTGCAAACAAACTTCAGATACATGTGCCACAACCATGTGCATCTGGCTTCATGGGTGCTGTGGAATCAAACCTGGGTCCTTAGGCTTCACAGGCAAGTGCCTTAGCCTCTGAGCCATCTCTTCAGCCCCTCCAGTCCTTATTTTTTACAAAAGCATATATCAAGTATTTCCATAGGAAGTAACATCTGATATTTGGCCTAACATGATTCTGGGAAATATACAAAATATTACTCGTTTTAATAGTTAAAGCTGGGTGAGTGCTATGTGGAAACTTGTTAAATAGTCTCTGTGGGGGGGAGGGTATGCATGTGTGTGGAGGCCAGAGGTCAACTTTGGGGTGTCTTCAATCCCTCTCCATCTTTTGTGAGATAGGGTTGCCCACTGAACCAGTAGTTCCCTGTTTTGACTAAAGTGGCTGGCCAGCAAGCCCCAGGGATCCTCTTCCTGTCTTTACCTCCACAGCACTGGGACACACTGCCTTACCCAGATTTTCACTTGGGTGTTGGCAAATTTAACTCAAGTCTTCAGGCTTGTAAAGCAAACATTCACCAAATGAGCCACCCTTGGCTTCCTAATTTTCTACCTTTTTATGTTCAAAATTTTCTGTAATAAGCATAGTAAATGTTGCAGAATAGAATTTTTAAAGTGCATGTTATTTCCCAACATAAATCCATCAAGAGCTCCCTTGTACTTACTATCTGTTGATTAAACTCTCAATTTTTCTGTCTAGTGTTCTACTTTCTACCCCTAATCCCTGTTAACATTACCTGTTGTTGCAGTCAGGTTCACATTGCTGGTAGAAATCATCCAACTGAGAGCAGCTTGTGGGATAAAGAGGTTTATTTTTGCTTACAGGCTTGAAGAGAAGCTCCATGATGGCAGGGAAAACAATGGCATGAACAGAGGTGGACAATAGCAACAGGAGAGTGGGCCAAACACTGGCAAGGGGAAACTGGCTATAACACCCATAAGCCCACACCCAACGATACACTGCCTTCAGGAGGCATTAACTCCCAAATCTCTACCAGCTGGGAATCTAGCATTCAGACCACCTAAGTTTATGGGGGACACCTGAATCAAACCACAACACCTGTCTAGTCTTTGCTTCACTGTTTCCAACTGGAGTGAATTCTCTCTTTTCCATTTCAGACTACCAAAAGACCATCCTTCAATACTTACGTCAGATAATATAACCTAGAGCCAAGATTTAACTGTAGATCCAGCTACTTTAAATGGGTTTTGAACAATTTTGGAAGAGGAAGAAGTCTGAATTTAAAAGTTCCTTCTCAAGCAAACTATCTTGCAGAATCTCTTTACACAGAAAAATGACAAAAGATACAGCTGCTTTTGATCAAAGGTAGCTTTAATCTCTGAATAATGAAGGGAAACTACTAGTATAAACTTCATTCTTGAATGATAAAAGCCTGAGCTAAAGATTAGTTAGCTTGCAGTAGTTATAGTTAAAACCTCAATGCTGGGTTTCAGGTCTAATTCCTGACTCCTCTACTGAATTACTTACTGCTTTATGACCTTATTTATAACCTTCTCCCTATCCCCACTTTTTTTTTTTTTTTTTTTTTTTTTTTTTTTTTTTTTGGTTTTTCAAGGTAGAGTCTCACTCTAGCCAGGCTGACCTGGAATTCACTCTGTAGTCTCAGAGTGGCCTTGAATTCATGGTGATCCTCCTACCTCTGCCTCCAGAATGCTGTGATTAAAGGCATGTGCTACCACACCCAGCTCTCCCTATCCCTTTTAAAAGTCTGTTCTGATACCATAACCTTAGTAGGAACCTGAGGCTAAAACACCACATCAGTGCATATAGTAGTACCTAGACACAATCACTGACTATGTGTTGGATAACAAGTTCTGGATAACAACTGGATAACAACTGTTTTCCCCTCAAAACTGAAAAATTTAGACAATATTTTACTGATTCTCACAGTAGTGCTGAGCTTAGAGCCTTTTGCTAACAAATATGCAGCATTTGGTGTTTTTCCAAATACCAGCTGAAAGCAAATGTAAGGGGTCATGGGAAGAAAAGATCATTTGTTTTCAAAGGCAAAGTTACTACTGAGAAATGAAATCAAAGAAATAAAGACTGTAAATTTGTCATGGAAAGAAACAGCTTGATAAAGAGACTAAACAATATTTAGCAAGGAAGTACCAGTCAGAGAAATAAGCAATAAATATAACTGATGGAAATACAATTTATTAATATATTTGTTATCCTAAGTGAAACTGCTCATATTTTAATCAAAAAAGGCACTTTCACCTTGTTCTATCTAGTCAGCAGTTTAGACCACTGGCAGCATGTTTTTTTCAGGATGATGGGTGGCATTATCCATGAACTGAATCTTCCTGTATGTTTAGAACAATCTCACCAAAGATAAAGAGTTCACAAAGGCTGAGTGTAAGATTCATATAAGATATAAGGTAAAAGCAACAAACTCAGAGAAACAAAGTTTAAAAATTTCTGAATGGGTGAAAAAACTCAAGTATGGGACAGACTCAAGGTTAATTATATTTTATATGTAATTGCTACATAAACAAAATCTAAACAATATTTTATTTCCCTATAAATTATAAATTCCTAATAAATTATAAAGAATTAAATTACATGTGGTATAGAGTCTATAGACAACTTGAAGTGGGTAATCTTTTTAAAATATTTTTATTTATTTTCAGAGAAACAGACAAAGAAAGTAAGTAAGTACGGGTACATTAGGGCCTCTTGCTACTGCAAACAAACTTCAGATGCATGTGCCACTTTGTGCATTTGGTTTTACGTGAGTACTGGGGAACTGAACCTAGGCTGTCAGGCTTTGCAGTCAAGTGCCTTTCTTTAATGCCTGAATCACCTTTCTAGCCAAAACTGGACAATATTTTAAGGCATATATGAAAATCATTTGTCAAACTATATCCTAATATAATTGAGATTTTTATGTGTTTACATGTGAAGTTTGCCTTCATGAATACTTTTGACCATATGGATGTCGTCTTAGTTACTGGTTGATCGAGCATGGTGATTGGCAAATATCAGATACTTAAAATGCCTGTTTAATTAATGGGTGAATGAATATTATTTTTACTTTTTCTAACCTTCATTTTTTTGGGGGGGTTGTTTGAGGTAGGGTCTCACTCTAGCCCAGGCTGTCCTGGAATTCTCTATAGTCTCAGGCTGGCCTCAAATTCACTGTGATCCTCCTACCTCTGCCTCCCACAAGTGCTTGGATTAAAGAAAGGCATGCACCACCATGCCTGGCTTCTTCATTCTTAATAAAAAAAAAATGTATCGGCGTAATGTTAGATATCATGTCTATATGAGTAGATTTAAAGAAAAAAAAAGAATATGAATTCTCTTAAGCTACAAAAAGGATAATGCCAAGGCTGGCAAGATGACTCAGTGGTTAAAGCACTTACTTGCAAAGTCTAAGGACCCTGGTTCAGTTCCCCAGTACCCACATAAAGCCAGATGAACAAGCTGGCGTATGCTGGAGTTCATTCATTGTACTGGCTAGAGGCCCTGATGTGCCCATTCTCCTCAATCTTCCTCTCTCTGTTGCTCAAATAAATAAATAAAATATTTTTAAAGGGTAATGTCTTTATTATCTATAAATATAAAATTTAATTTTCTACATATCCAATTAGAAAATTCTTGCTTTTTTTCCTTTTAATTTTTATTTCTTTGTGTGTGTGAGCTCATGTGGAGGTCAAAAGACAACTTTGAGGTGTCTTTGCTCCACCTTCTTTGAGACAGTTTGTTTTGTAACTGCCAACAGCCAGACTGCAAATAGAGCATCAGATAATATGGCTATGAGCTTAGAGTCTCCTGGTCTCCCATTGTCATAGTCAACATGGCATCATAGATGCTATGCTATGTTCAGCTTTATGCAGAATGCCGAGGAGCTGAGGAATTGAACCCAGGTGGAAGGCTTTGCAAAGAAGCACCTTTAACTGCTGAGCCATCTCCACTGGCTCAATTTCAGAAGTTTCTTTTTGGAAACAAACAAGCAAACAAGCCCATCAATATTTTTCAGTGTAAGCTGACATAAGTGTTTATAGTTTTTTAGCAATACCTGGGCACTACTGCTGCAAGGTCTTCAATTGAAGGATGAAATCTCCAATATTTTAAAAACATTTTTGCCAGTCAAAACACACAAACAATATTTTAATATGACATTAGGTTGTCTAATTCACATACTAAATTGTTCTATACAGGGAGATTTTACAATCCAGGAGCCATAGCCATGCTGCTGCAAGTAGGATTTCAGTAACACTTTAGCTTCTTGATAGGGTCCAGACATATGCTAGGGAGAGAGAATAAATAAAATTACATCAAATTGGTAGATTCTGACCTATAAAACTTAAATAACCTTAATTAATTTTATGTTATAAAAAACTAGTGATAAACCCTTGAATTCCTATGCTAATTTTTGAACTTAAAGATTTAATTCTTAGTACTCCTAAAAGGCAACTTTGCTTTTTATCTGACATTTTTAATTATGAGTAAATACATTCATTAGAGAAAATTTGAAAACTATATAAATAATATATATATGAATATAAATAGTATTTATATTTATATATTTATATATATTTTATATATTTATATATTATATAAATATATAAATAGTTACCTATATCTAAAAAAACTATATATAATATCTAAATAAAATTATCAATAATATCTAAATAACTAACTATATATGTAACTATAACATCTAAATAAAGTTACCTATAATACCAAAAAGGATATTTTGGTACATTTTCATTTTATAGAAATGAATTCATAGATTAATTGTTAAAAAGCCTCCTTTATTGAAGTGCAGTTTACATACCATAAGTGGTTAGTTTGGTGTTTTATATTATATGTACTGAGGTTCACAAATATCACCACAACCTAGTTGTATAGCAACTTCAGCACCTCCAAAATCCTCTATCTGCTCATTTTGCATTCTTCCCATTGGCTCTAGCTTGAGGTAATTACAAATATTTTTGACTCTGGATTTTTGATTTTTCTAAAAGTTTCATATAGGGCTGGAGGGATGGCTTAGCAGTTAAGGCGCTTGCCTGCAAAGCCAAAGGACCCAGGTTCGATTCCCCAGGACCCAAGTTAGCCAGATGCACAAAGTGGCACATGCGTATGGAGTTCGTTTGCAGTGGCTGGAGGCACTGGCGACGCCCCCCACCCCTCTCCCTCCCTCTTTCTGTCAAATAAATAAATAAAAATAAAATATTTAAAATAGATTTCTTTATTAAAAAGTTTCATATAAATTGTCAGGCTAGTATGTTTTCCATTTTTATTCATGTTATTTCATGTCAGTTGTTCCTTTTTATTGCATATATTCCATCTGTTCATCAATTAGCTTATGAATATTTGCATTTTCTCCACTTTTGACTGAGATGCTGCTGCTATAAACCTTCACAAGAATTTCATGTGAATATGTTTAGTTTCTTACAGATCCCAGTGGCACTGCTGAATCACATGGCAGTCATGCATATTTAAAAAATAAACAAACTGTTTTTCAAAGTGGCTCTGTATGAGGGCTCCTTCCCACATCCTGATTATAACAGTAAGGTAGGTATTTTTTCTTCTCCATTTTAGTAGATGTCATGGTATGTCATTGTAGTTTGACTTTTCATCTCTCTAATGGATGAGGCTGAGCATCTTTCTAAATATTTTATTTATTGAAGGGGGGGTAAGAATAGTGTGGTTGGGAAGAAGAAGAGGCAAATAGAATGAACATGCCAGAGTCTCCAGCCACTGTAAATGAACTCCAGATGCATGTGCCACGTTGTGCATCTGGCTTATGTGGGTACTGGAGAATCAAACCTGAATCCTTAGGCTTTACAGGCAAGTGCCTTAACCACTGGACATCTTTTATGTGGTTATTATACTAGACAGACAGATAAATAAAGAGAGAATCTCTTAAAATTGGGTTGTCCTATTATTGAGTTGTAAATATTGCTGATATTCTGGATCTAAGTCTCTACCAAATGTGGCAATCTTTGATACTACTATTTTAATTATCTTGAGGCATCATAAATTGCACCTATATAATGACAGTGAATGTTACGTTAACATATATCAGTTAAGATAAATGTTGTGTGTTCTGAGTGCTCCACTGATTGGCTGTTCTTCCAGTCTTTTTCTCTTTACTCAGTCCTCTTCATCCTCCAAAATACAATATTCAAATTAAGCCAATTAATAACCCTATACCTAGAAATGATGAAGCTTAATTAGAGAGCTTGTGAAAAGTTGAGACAGGCCACGGTAGGCTTCTTGCACCAGTTAGCCAGGTTGTGAACACAAAGAAAAAAGGTTGTTTTTTGAGACAAGCCAAGGATAGCCTACAATTTGCAATCCTTCCACCTCACCCTCCAATGTTCTATGACTGAAAGCATACATCACTATGCTTGGCAAGAAAAATGTCAAAGGTTTACTCTAGTGAAGACATGAACAGTAAGAAAGCAAAACCACCTCTCTGCCAATAGGGAGACAACAGTAATCTGGATAGAATTTGTTTCCTTAAAATAAATCCTAATCCAAGGGCTGGGGACTCTAAGGATGCTGAGAGGTGAGGAAGCTACAGCTGAAAAGTGTGAAACTAGCAGTGGTTCATGAGGTTTATGGAAAGACACCTTCTCCATAAAAGTGTGAGGTGAGGGGGGTTGGAGAAGATGGCTTAGTGGTTAAGGTGTTTTCCTGCAAAGCCAAAGGACCCCAGTTCAATTCCCCAGGACTCACGTAAGCCAGATGCACATGGAGGCACATGCATCTGGAATTTGTTTGTAGACACACAAGGTGACTCAAGTACACAAGGTCGTACATGTGCATGTCTGGAGTTCAATTTTGGTGGCTGGAGGCCCATTCCTGCCCCCGCATAAAAAAGGCCAGCCTTTTGGGCTTGCCTCAAATTATATATATATATATATATATATATATATATATATATATATATATATATATAAATTTTAAAAGATTATGGGCAGAAGTACCTTGATGGGAGTACAGAAGCCATTGTCAGGGGTCAATAGTCTTAACCAGAGGTGGACCCTGTGAGCTATACAATTGGCCATCCAGGCAAGATGTGCCTACTGGTGCAATATGGCATGTCTATTATGGGGGTCATAGGCCCTGGGAGGTGAAGGGAGCTACTACTATTGCTTGGCTAAATAGATGTATTGTATTCAACAAGTTGCACTCTAAATATTTATGTTTATGCTCATAGAACAGTGCTGCTCTCACTTTTGTTTACAGAGCAGCTATTTTTTTTTTTCATTTTTCTTTCTTTCTTTTTGGCAGTTGGTGGTGAGTACTGGGGAGACTGAAAACTCATTAAAGTGTTGAGAAGAGTGATAGCTGCTGAGTGCTCAGCACTAAATGAGACATCTCTTATCACATCCTCCAAGGCTTAAGGAACACTGGAAGAGATGGCTAAAAGAATATAAGAGCCATAGGATGAAGAGGGTTGCCTTGGAATGTTGTGTTCTGTATAGGAATTGGCTGTTGTATTCATGACTTAACAACAATTGTGTTTACCTGCACAAGACATGCACAATATTGGACCCATCAACATGTCATCATGCATGGAGGAGGAGGGCAAAAAAGAAAATATGACATCAAAATAGAGTAATGGGCTGGGTTGATGGTTCAGCAACTAAAGGCACTTGTTTACAAAGTCTGCTGGTTCAGGTTCAATTCCCCAGTATCCACATAAAGTCAGATGCACAAAGTGGTGCATGAGTCCAGAGGTCATTTGTAGCAGCAAGAGGCCCTGGCACATCCATACTAATTCTCTCTCTGATCACAAATTTTTAAAAAGTAAAAATAAAATAAAGGGGACCAATTGTAAAGAAGTAGTTCAGTGGAACAGGGGTGGGAGTGGAACAAAAGAAAACAATAGGATTGAGATTATGGATAAAAAGACATTATGGGGACTAGAGAGATGGCTCAGTGGTTAAGTATGCTTCCTATGCAAGCATGAGGGCATGAGACTGCCTGAGTTTGAATTTCCAGAATCCATGTTAAACAGCTGGGTGTAGCCATGAGCTCCTGTAGTCCCAATCCCATAGGGGAGTTGAGACCTGAGAATCTCAGCCTTGCAGGAAAAAGGGCAAGTTCTGAGGTCAGTAAGAGACTGGATCAAACAAAAATGGTGGAAGAGCATGAAGTGGGATAATAGGTGAGTGCACTCTGTCGTAGGTATGGGGTGCCACAAGGACACATAACACACACACACACACACACACACACAGACACACACACACACCTGTATGAAAACTGTCGATAAAAAAGCAGAAAAAAATAAAGTGGCTATATATAGCTAAGTGGGTTTATGTTTAGGTCTCTGTCTTATTGTCTGTTTTTGTGATGAAGCTCTGTGGTATAACTTGAAATAAAGTATGGTGATATTTCCATCATTATATCAGGATTGCTTTGGATATCTGGAATCTTTTGGGCTTCTGTATGGATATGAAGATAGTTCAATTTCTGTGAAGAATGATGCTGGGATTTTGATTTGAAATTGCACTGAATTGTAGATTACTTTTAGTAGATTAGTCAATTTCATAATATTAATTCTTCCAATCCATAAGCATAGGAAGTCTTTCCATCTTTAAGCATCTTCAATTTCTTTCTTCAGTGTTGTCAAGTTTTCATGGAAGGGTCTTTCACTTCTTGGTTAGGTTTGTATCAAGTTTTTTTGTTAGGCAATTGTGAGTGTTTCCTTGATTTCTTTCCTAGCATGTTTATTATTGGCAGGTAAAAAGGCCACTCTATTTTGTACATTAATTTTCTATCCCACAACTTTGCTGAAAATGTTTATCATCTCTAAGAGTTTTCTGACAGGGTCTTTAGGGTCTCCTTTGCATGGAATTATCATTTACAAATAAGGATATTTGACTTTTCTATTTCTATCCATTTATTTCCTTCTCTTGCCTTATTGCTCCAAAGACTTCAAAGTCTAAATTCAAGTCCAAAGACTTACTGAATAAGAGTAGAAAAGGTAGACACCCCTGTCTTTTTCCTAATGTTAGAAGAAATGTTCGAGATTTTGTTCTCCACTTAGTATAATGTTAGATATAGGTTTGTTTTATGTAGCCTTTTTTGTTAACATATGTTCTGTCCATTCCTCATCTTCTTGAGAGCTTATTAGGCCCTTTCTGCATCTATTGAGATGGCCATGTGATACCTGTTCTGATTCCATTCATGTGATGTTTACATTTATTGATTTGCATATGTTGAACCATTCCTGCATCTCTGTGAAGCTAACTTGATCATGATAAGTGATCTTTGGATAAGAATACACAACAGTTTTAGATGTTCTTTCTCTGAGTTTCAGCCATATCCAGAGTTTTGAAGGGATGTTTTTGACATGCTTTTAGATTTATACTTGTGGCTTAAAATTTTTAAAAATATTTTATTTTATTTATTTATTTATTTGAGAGAGAGTACAAGGCAGAGGAAGAGAGAGAGAAAGAATAGGTGAGCCAGGGCCTCCAGCCACTGAAAATGAACTCCAGATACATGTGCCACCTTGTGCATCTGGCTTACATGGGTCCTGGGGAATTGAACCTAGATCCTTTGGCTTTGCAGGCAAGTGCCTTAACCACTAAACAATCTATCCAGCCCTTTTTTATTTTTAACTTTTTATTTATTATTTACTTGCAAGGTGGGGGGGGGTGGATGTACCAGGGTCTCTTGCCTCTGAAAGTGAACTCCAGATGCATGGGCATGTGCTTCTTTATGCATCTGACTTTTCTTAAAAATATATTTTATTTATTTAAGAGAAAGAGGGAGAGAGAGAGAGAGAGAGAGAGAGAGAGAGAGAGGGCATGCCAGGGCCTCCAGCCACTGCAAACGAATTCCAGATGCATGCGCCCCCTTATGCATCTGTCTTACGTGGGCCCTGGAGAGTCAAATTGGGATCCTTTGGCATTGCAGGCAAACACCTTAACCGTTAAGTCATCTCTCCAGCCCCCCCCTTTTTTTTTAGAACTATTAGTAAATTTACTCAAATGAAAGAAGTTTAAATGTTACAGAAATGAAAAATATTAGAAATCTATATATAATAAACAAATGAATATAAATTAGCTAAATCCATGGACATTTCCAGTTAAATATTCATACACATACATAATTGCCTTTTCTCTTTATATAAGGATAAAATAAGCATACAAATATAATATGAAGTTTCTGGCAAAAAAAAACAGAGCCACTAAAAATATTCTCAAGTTTAAAAAATGGTGTGGGATATATTTCAATAATAGCACCCTTTATGAATGTTAAACTCTTGATTTAATTCCATGATTTTATTATGCCAGAAACACTGGGTCTTCTTATTTTTTTTTAAAGAGATACTGGTATAACAATATGTTGACTTATTAATAATTAAGGCATTTTGTATACACAGTATCAGTGTGGACTAAAACAATTTTTTACTGATTATTTATTATGATGCTTTACACTTTCTTTTCAACAGAAGTAGCTGCAGACATTGAAGTGTCATATATATGTGTGTATATATACATATACATATGTATATATATTACAGTAAAAATTAATGATTGGTTTTTGTAGTTCCTTATAGTAAGTCTTGTCTTATTTTCTCACATAGTATAAATAGCAGTTTCACGCAGGACTGCATGAAGACCCAGCAGTTTTCACACTATGCTGCACAAAGCCATAGAAACTGATGCAGCAAAAGCAATCGGCCTCCTGGTGCGCGGTCAGTTCAGGGATGCTGAAGCTGCTCCTTTTGGCTATCTTTCCACTTCAATGTGAAGTAGATTGTTAGGGTTTCATTAGTAGTTTCATCATGAGGCTTTTAAAAGGCAAAAAAAAATGATTTGATTTCTTCCTAGTCCACAGTTCTCAGAAAAGACCTACATTTGGAAATCATTTAATCTGGTGATGTTTTTAATAACTAAAAATTCTGTAGTAGATGAAATTTCTCAATGCAACTGTAATAAATAAGCATCTACATCCTTAGCTATATTACCTGTATATCCTGGAACCAAAGTAAGATGGTTTTCCTGTTCCCGTAATCCACTTAATTGTTGCTTCCCAAAATTTTAATATTTCCATCATTCATAATTTCTATTTTTGGATGGTAGTTCTGACCACCACCTTTTTATTACTGCTTGAAGCCAGTTTAAACCACAGCAACCAAGTGAGACATATTGCTTTTCTTCCTGTAAACTATTAATTCAAGCAGGAAGGCAATCCACAAATCCAAGATCTTCTATCCTCACCGAAAACAGGCAACAAGTTCATTTATACTTCTCTTTCTCCAGAAAGTTAATGCTACATTTAATCTCAAATTCCTGCTGAATAAAACTTGGGCCATTGTTTCATGGTCCTGAAAACCCTCAGAAAAAAAAAGCCACTGTGTTTTGATGATGGGCTTTCTGTTGTGAAGAACCAGAATCACTAGAGTTAACCAAAAATGTTTTACATTCATGCGTAATTTTTCAGGCAGGTGGCCTGCAAAAGCCCATTCATTTTCTTTATTTGCCATGTCACAGTCCCCACTTTTAGGGGACTGTTTGTTTCTGTAACAGGGATTTAGAAATGGGTGATGACCTTTCTTTCTGCGACAGATCACCTTGTGTACTTTATCTGGGCTTTTCACAACTTGTCCAACTACTTGTGTAAGCATTTAAGTTGAAGCATTATGTAAGCATGTAAGTTGGATATTTCTTAACCTCCTTCATGTTCTTATTAGTGAAATTAGAGATCCTCTTTCTAGGAAGATCAATGGAATGATCCTCAATGTTATTACAGGAGTTCTGTTTTTAACACTGTTGGTTCTAGATGCAATAATCTCTTAAATACCAACAACTGAGCCCAACCATGACACCGACCAACTGTGCCCACAGCCTAGAGTGTCCCTCCAGTCCTGGCAGAGCCCCACTCAGAGCCATTCAAATGCTGCCTCACACAGCCCATCGGGCTCGCATCTGACTTTGTTTGTTTGTTTTTGGTTTTGTTTTTCAAAGTAGGGTTTTGCTGTAGCCCAGGCTGACCTGGAATTAACTATGTATTCTCAGGGTGGCCTTGAACTCACCGCGATCCTCCTCCTACCTTTGCCTCCCAAGTGCTGGGATTAAAGGCGTGTGCCACCATGTGCATCTGACTTTTTTATATGGGTACTAGAGAATGGAACCCAGCCTGTCAGGCTTTGCAAACAAGCACCTTTAACCAATCTCTCCAGCAATCCCTCCAGCCCCATACTTATGTTTTACACATAAGATCTGCAGCTCATTATGTCACCAAAATCAGAAACGATCTAGAGAATTAAGAAAATGTGTGTGTGTGTGTGTGTGTGTGTGTGTACACATACACTTCTTTAGTTAATATAACAACTGCCTTACAGATCAGAAGTACAGTTTGAACATTAAGGTACTACTGAAATGAAGAGACTTTCATACATTACTATATTATTAAAATGAGGTTATAAAAACCAGTGTGGGGCTGGAGAGTAGTTAAGGTATTTGCCTGCAAAGCCTAAGTACCCAGGTTCAATTCCCCAGTACCCATGTAAGCCAGATGCACGGATAGTGCATGCATCCGTTTGCAGTGGCTGGAGGCCCTGGCATGCCCATTCTCTCTCTTTCTCTCTGCCTCTTTCTCTTTCTCTCTAATAAACTACATAAATAGTGTGTATTTAATATTTAGAAATGATAGCATAGAAGTGTGTGCATAGATATTAAACAAAAGAAGTAGATCAAAACATATCTGGTATGGGCTGGGAATGTAGCTCATTGATAGTATGCTTGTCTAGCATGTGGAAGATCCTGGGTTTGACTCCCAGCACTACAAAACAAAACAAAAGTCTATATTTGGCATGATCTTAATATTTTAAGATTTATGCATAAACAAATATATGCATACCTATATATGAGAAGATAAAATATTATGTTTACATAAAAATTAGTAGTAGTACATTAAAAGATTGAATAGTACGTGGTACCACAAGTAATATATATACAGACATACACATATACATACATAAACACACACAAATATACACATTTAAAAAAATTGTTTGAACTCAGCAAAGGGCCTTATGCCTGTCCCCTGTATTAAAAAAAGTTCTCAATTTTCTGCTTTATACATATTTTTTATTGGAATGAAAAGCAAATTTTTAAAAAAGAAAAAAACTTATGTTATCTTCAAATCCACAATAAGTACTGGAAGTAAAGCTTTTTCATAAGTTTAAAATAAGAAAACTTAATTTACATAAAGATGTTGAATAATTTATTTTAAGACTATTTTCTGCATATGTTTGTGAATGTACAAGTGTGGGTGTACACATGAAGACCAGAGGTCAATCTCAGCTGTCATCCTCAGGATCACTGTCTGCCTCCTTTCAGACAGTGTTTCCAATTGGCCTGAAGCTCACCAATTAGGTTGTACTGGCTGTTTCCCCTACCCAGCTATGGAATTACAGGTGTGTGTCACAACACTAAATATACACACTGGGGATCCTACTTGTTATCTCCAACTTAGGACTCTTAATATTCTATATAGCTAACATAATGTCACACAGAGAAAAAAAGTTTTATTACCATTTTGTTTTTCTGTGTTTGACATAAAAAGGTGTTGGGCTATCAAAAGTAAGTATTATCAAAGTAAGTATAAACACCAATCTAAGGTGGCCTTTTTAAGTGATAACACGTATTTTCATATCTAATTTCTTATATATTTACTTAAACTTAATCTCACTACTACATGGTAGTAGCTTATCCTAAAAACTATTCAACAAGAGTCAGGCATGGTGGCACACACCTTTAATCCCAGCACTCGGGAGGCAGAGGTAGGAGGATTGCCATGAGTTGGAGGCCAGCCAGAGACTATACAGTGAGTTCCAGGTCAGCCTAGGCCACAGCGAGGCCTTACCTAGAAAAACAAAACAACAACAACAACAAAAAATTCAACAAATCTTTATTATGAAAAATCTTCATACAGTTACTACATTGTTTAATTTTACTTCTGATCATGCTCATCCTTTTATAACGACCTTACCTTAGCTGCATGATATGACCTAGCTTCAAGTAAATCATCATTTTTAGCTTCCTTGGCAAGGAGATTAAATCGACTTAACATTGCAGCCTTACAAAGCCGACTTGCCATTGACATACCACTTTTAAATGGGGAACTAAGAAAGAAAGGAGACATTCCATAATCATTATTTAATGATTTATATCAGCAATTTTATGGATTAAAGTAACAGTATACACACATACTATTAGTTTTTAGTTAGGTGTAATGCATGCGATAAAACTTTGTTTTAGGGCTGGAGAGATAGCTTAGTGGTTAAGCGCTTGCCTGTGAAGCCTAAGGACCCCAGTTCGAGGCTCGATTCCCCAGGACCTACATAAGCCAGATGCACAAGGTGGGCATGCATCTGGAGTTCGTTGCAGTGGCTGGAGGCCCTGGTGTGCCCATTTTCTCTCTCTCTCTCTCTCTCTGTCTGTCTCTCTCTGCCTCTTTCTCTCTCCATCTGTCACTCTCAAATAAATAAATAAATAAAAAACAAAAAATTGTTTTACAAAAAGCATTCAATGCTTTCTCAAGAGAAATATCTTAAATTAGCTTAACTCATTACAGCTTTACACCAAAAGTTAGCATAGAAGATTGAAAGCCAAACACATGTGTTCTTACTCTATAGTGATGCACATTAAAATAGTGGTTTCTCAGGATTGACTGGAAGTATGGAAATGCTTTCTAGAATGATGAAAACTGATGTATTTTGACTGAAGCAATGGGTAACATAGATATATACATATATTAAATCTCATGAAACTGTACATTGAATTATCTGCAAAATAACTAATGTTAAAAATATAACAGGACTTGGGGCTGGAGAGATGGCTGAGCAGTCAGGGATTTTGCCTGCAAAGCCAGTGGATCCCGGTTCGACTCTCCAGGACCCATGTAAGCCAGAAGCATGATGGGGACACATGCATCTGGAGTTCGTTTGCAGTGGCTGGAGGCCCTAGCATGCCCATTCTCTCTCTCACTCTGCCTCTTTTTATCTCTCAAATAAATAAATAAAAATATTTAAAAAATATAATACGACTGGAGAGATGGCTGTCATGGTTTGTTTCAGGTGTCCCCCATAAACTTCGGTATTCTGAATGCTAGGTTCCCAGCTGATGGAGATTTGGGAATTAACGCCTCCTGGAGGCAATGTATTGTTGGGGGCAATGTCCCCTTGCCAGTGTTTGACACTCTCCTGTTGCTATGGTCTACCTTATGTTGGCCAGGGGGTGATGTCCACCCTCTGCTCATGCCATTGTTTTCCCCTGCCATCATGGAACTTCTCCTTGAGTCTGTAAGCCAAAAGAAGCCTTTTTTTCCCAAAAGCTGCTCTTGGTTGGATGATTTCTGCCAGCAATGCAAACCTGACTGTGACAGAAAAGTTGATACCGAGAAGTGGGACTGCTGCTAGACACCTGATTGTGTGGCTTTGGCCTTTTGGAGCCAATTTTCAAGAAGAATGTAGAAGGATTTGAAACCTTGGTCTAAAAGACGCCTTGCAGTGCTGTAAATATAGTTCAATGGACTATTCTGATCAGAGTTGAAAGACCTGAATATAGTAAGAACTATGGACTATGAAGTTTTGTTTATGAAGATGAGAAAGAGCTTTGCTTGGACTGGGCTAGAAGCAGTTTGTGTGAGAGGCTTGCTGCTATGCCCCTGTCCTGAGAATTTGTGCAGGGTTGCATTGTGTAGAAATGGACTAGTGTGAGCAGAGGGCTATCACACAAAAATGGTATCTTTTGGCTGAAAGTTCTGTCCATTTAGCTGCAATTGAGAGATTACAACCATTGAGATTGGGCAAGCTGACCTGCACTGGGGCTACAGGAAGAATGTAGACTCTTTTGAAGTGGCCTGAGTGCTCAAGGAATATCCTGTTCTTCAAAGTCTGCTTTATTCCCCCCTGGATTAACAAAATGGCACCCTACCTGGTATTATGAAGTATAAGAAATTCAGGAAAGAGAGGGTTCTTGAATTTGCAACATGGTCTTGTGTTTTGGAAACAGCCATGGGCAGTGTGTATCAAGTTTGCTAGATGCCTGCATGAAGACCTGATGGAGCCATGAGGATAAACCGTGGTTTTCAGTGGAAACCCAGTGGAGATGCTGGGACCATGAGATGGCTACTAAGGAAAGCTGACCACCCCAGATGAAGTTTTCCAGGACTGTGAGTAGCCTAGCTGCAGGGGCAGAATTGGAACTCCAGAGACTTGTTGCTGGTTAGAATTATTGGACTTGGAGACTTTTCACTGACTAGAGTTGTTGGACTTGGAGCTACAGAGTTTGATGTTTGCTCTGTTTAAGTCTTGTATTGGCTGAATAATTCTTTGCTATGACCAGTGTCATCTTTTGCAGTATGAGTGTTTATTCTGTGCCATTATAGGTTTTGGAGGGATTTTTTGGTATTACGGCTCAGTTAAAAGACCTTGGATTATGGAGGTGTTTGAACATCATTAGGGTTGGTAAAAATTATGGGGACTTTTAAAGTTGGACTAAATACATTGCACTTTACATCATGGATGGTTATCAGTTTACATTTTACATTTGTGCCAGATAGCGTCCAGGGGCAGAATGTTGTGGTTTGATTCAGGTGTCCCCCATAAACTTAGATGTTGTAAATGCTAGGTTCCCAGCTGATAAAGATTTGTGAATTAATGCCTCCTTGAGGCAGTCTATTGTTTGGGGTGGGCTTATGGGTGTTATGGCCAATTTTCCCTTGCTAGTGTTTGGCACACTCTCCTGTTGCTATTGTCCACCTTATATTGACCAGGGAGTGATGTCCATTCTCTGCTCATGCCATCGTTTTCCTCTGCCATCATGGAGCTTCCCCTTGAGTCTGTAAGCCAAAATAAAACTTTTTTCCCCCCAAAAGCTGCTCTTGGTTGGGTGATTTCTTCCAGCAATGCAAACCTGACTGCAACAATGGCTTAACAGATAAGGTACTTGCCTGCAAAGCCTAGGAACCCAGGTTTGAGTCCCCAGTGCTCACATAAGCCAGATGTACCAAGTGGCACATGCATCTGGAGTTCATTTGCAGTAGCTAGAGGCTCTGGTGCACCCATTTTGTCTCTCAAATAAATAAACAAAATATTTTATAAGAAACATTAACAGGAGCTGGCTCAGTGGCTCAGTGGTTAAGATACTTGCCTGCAAAGCCTAATGACCTAGGTTCAATTCTTCAGTACCCACATGAAGCCAGATGTAAAAAGTGGTTGCATACATATAGAGTTTTAATGCAGTGGCTAGAGGTCCTGGTGCACCCATTCTTTTTATATTTTTGTCTCTCTCTGCTTACAAATAAGTAAGTAAATAAATAAATGAATAAAATTAAGATGAGGCAGGGAGCTAGGCTATTACTCAGTTGCTAGAGTGCTTGTCTTACATGCATGGGGCCCTGGTTTAATCCCAAGCATCAAAAATATAAGTGAACAAATAAATAAATAAAATGTTTAAAAAGCATAAAACAGGACTGGAGGGATGGCTTAGTGGTTAAGGCATTTGCCTGCAAAGCCACAGGACCCAGGTTTGATTCCCCAGGACCCACGTTAACCAGATGCACAAGGGGGCGCACACGTCTGTAGTTCATTTGCAGTAGCTGGAGGCCCTGGTGCGCCCATTCATTCTCTCTCTCTCCCTCTTTCTCTGTCAAATAAATAAGTAAATAAATAAAAATAAAATATTTAAAGAGCATAAAACAATGTCACAACCTTTCATACATGTGTATGCATGTACATATACAAGTATGCATAATTTGTTTCTAATAAAAGTGTATGAATGTTTTTTCTACTGCAACTTTTCTCCCTCATTTTATCTCTTCATTAGTTGCTTCAGTGACAGATTATTTTATTTTTTTGCATATGTATATGGTACACATGTGTGAATGCATGATTACATGAGTGTGGATACAGTTGTTTATGCATGTGGAAGCCAGAGGTCAAAGTCACGTATCTTCCTCAAGTTTACTTCACCTTATTTTTTGAGGCAGGGTTTCACTGAACTTGGAGCTCAATTACTAGCCTAGCAATACAGCAAATCATGGAAATCCTTTCTTCACCTTCCCAGCTTGGGAGTAACAGATACAGACATGGGTGCTGAGAATGAGAACTTATGCTTATGCTTGCACAACAAGAGCTTTTACAGAGTCAATCTCCCTAGCCCTAGATTATTAAAACTGTGATTACCCTTCATTCCTCCTGATTTCCATGTTCTTTACAATGTAACTTTTCAGATTCCCCATAAGCAGGTGTGGTTGCTCTATTTCTATTGGGTTTGTGCAAGCTGATATGATATGTTTTGGTGGACACAAGAGACAATGTGCCAGTTCTGAATCCGGACCTTTGGGGACATTTAATTTTGTCTTGTTGTGCCATTTTAAAATGTCTGACAAAAATGTTAGTTTTGTTTGAACATGTGTGGTTGATTCTATTACATGATCCAAAGCATAGTGTGTCTGACTATTTAATATGTGTAACTCTTTTCACACCAATAAATAAAGGTATGTCCTTCAAACAGAAAGACATATTAATCATTTTAAACTTTTAATATTATGCATTGCTCACTATAAATGTATGTTTACACAATTAGAAGGGTTTTAGTTTTATCTGATATTACGTGGCAGGGATATTACAAAGAATTATTTAGAAGAGAGAGAGATTATAGTTACAAAAATGACTATGGAAATAAGATGTGTAGATCAGAATACCAGCTTATATCTCTTACTAATTGGGTGACTTCAGGCAAAATTTAAAAAAAAACACCTTGCCTACTACGGTAGGACTATTCTAATAGAAGGCAGTATATTACAATAGTTCTCATATTTGAGTGTTTATATTTGGAATAGCATACAAACAAAATGCAGATTCCTTAGTCCCAGATCCAGAAATTCATATTTAGTAGAAAAATTATATGATTGTAATTCTAATGGTTGCAAAATGACAATTGGATAAACATGGGTTCTGGAGCCAGATTCCTTGGATTTGAATGCTACCTTCCCCACTTACTATGTAATTTTCAGTAAACCATATAAGCTACTTAAGGCCTAGTTTCTCATTAGAAAAAATAAAAAGTTTTTAAGTTGGGTGTGATGGCGCATACCTTTAATTCCAGCAGTCAGGAGGCAGAGGCATGAGGATCTCTATGAGTTCAAGGCCACCCTGAGACTACATAGTGAATTCCAGGTCAGCCTCGGCTACAGCAAGACCCTATCTCGAAAGATAAAAACAAAATAAAACAAAAAGTTTTTAATTAGTATGATGCCTGAAACATACTCAGCAACTACTGCTCAGAATTCAAGAAATGGTATCTTAAATTACTAGGGTAAAAACGGCAATAAAATGTCTTTTGTTGTTTAATATGTGATTTTTAAAAAGAAAGTGGTATTTCTTACCTTTCAGTGATCTTCCCACTTAGGCCATCCACAATTTCCAAAGAATTATCCCCTTGTGCCCAATTCACACTCAGTGATTTATGGTCCAAGTTTACTTGAAGTGGGTATACAGAGGGCACTAGGCTTATGTGAGGTCTGTTGACCAAGTAAAACATAGGAAGCTTTGAGGTAAGTGCATCATCAACACGTTGGTTTATTGCAATTTCTAAGCCTCTAGTATCACTACAATTCCCATCACCTAGAAGGCAAAACCAAAACACATTCAGAAATTCAGTCAAAAGAAGAGACTGTCAAAAAACAAGAATAAATAACACATGATAGTCCAAAGTCCTTGGCAGCTATTTCTACAAACTTTACCAGATCAGAACAAGGTAATGACAGACTCATTTTCACTTTAAAAGACTCTTACAGAGAAAATAATGAATTAATTCTAGTGGATAAAGTACAGAGCCAGGGAGCTGGAGAGATGGCTTAGCAGTTAAGGCACTTGCCTACAAGGCCAAAGGACCCAGGTTCGACTCCCCAGGACCCACATAAGCCAGATGCACAAGGTGGTGCATGCATCTGGAGTTTGTTTGCAGCGGCTGGAGGCCCTGGCGTGCTCTCTCTCTCTCTCTCCAAAATAAATAAATAAAAATATTTTTTTAAAAAAGTACAGAGCCAGTGCTGGCCCAGAAGGAAAATATTTTACAGGGTTCTCTAGTGAAGACTGGCTCATTCTGTCTTGACAGCATGATCTCAGCATACAACATGTATGTGGCCAATACAAAAACCACTGAATTTTTACAATACTGAAGATATATCAAAAGATACACTATTACTCATATAAAATAGTTGAGCTATTTAAAAAGAAACATTCATCTTTATTTTAAAAATAATTTAAAGCAGGCATCTTTCCGCCTTATATTCTCATTAAAATACTGTTAGACATATCTTACAAATAACGTTTCATCTCCACATTAGTGGATATACTGAAAAGCTGATAAGGACTTACATTTGTAATAACTATCTAGAGGCATTAAGTCCCCAAAGCAGGTGAGTAGTTCTCAGCACCCTTTATCTAAATATTCCCTTGAACGTTCAATCAAGAGTAACAGACAAATGAAGACTAGATGGCTAGTCAAATTAAAGCTAAACAGGTACAGACAAAAGTTGGAGAAAAATAAGGTCTGACATAGTTACAAAATATATAATGTAAAGAAGACATGAATTTAAAAACCAGACATAATGTACTCATTAAACATTACAAATTGGTTACAAACATTACATATTGGTTATGCAAGAAACATTTAGAAAAGGAAAAAAAAACCTAAAACTCAAACTCCTCATAGGATTCCTTAATATCAATTTGTTTCACTAGATGTTTTGGCAGAAAGCATTAAAGCTAATTTAAACAATAAAATAAAGCCAATTAACATATTACTGACCATTTTACTCTTTTCCTTTATATACAAATGTTCTCATAATTTGCCATATCTGAAATATACTTCTGGTAACTTGAGACTTGTCCCTAGAAAAATCTTTCTAAAATGATATAATTATATCATGGGTTTTTTTGTTTTTGTTTTTGTTTTTGTTTTTGTTTTCTGAGGGATGGTCTCATTTTAACCCAGGCTGACCTGGAATTCACCATGTAATCTCAGGGTGGCCTCGAACTCACAGTGATCCTCCTACCTCTGCCTTCCAAGTGCTGGGATTAAAGTACACTACCACACCCGGCTATAACATGTAAATTTGATATGATTCATTCAAAATGACCTTAAATAACATTAAACTCAAAGGTTAAAGGCAAATGTTAAACTTCATCAAACACCATCTAGGAGACCTGCTCTAACAGCAATCTGTACACAAAAAAATCTATTATACACAGCAATATGAGAAATTATGGACTGGATTCGGGGCTAGGCTCTGCCAATAAGCAAGATGAACAACACGGGGCAATGATTTACTAATATTCTGAACCTCGTAATACTGAGAAAAAAAGAGAAAGAAGTGATTAATACAAACTCTAAGGTAATAATCTTTGCTTAAATTTCAAGAATTATGTTGAAAATCAATTCCTTCAGTAGAAGGGAATCAAGGTTTGGTGTTCTCTGCATTAGACTTCTATAATTCAAGTTAGTATGTGAGAAGGACTCTAGATAGAAAAACCTCTGGATAATATTCTTCAACATACTGAGACAGATGAACTTATTTTAATAGTGACTATAAAATGTTTAAGATTTGATATACCTTTGAATCTTGAAAAAAATAAATCCAGCAATTTTAAATATCTAAGCAAAGTAGATTGTTTTCTATTTAAATAATAGTAAATGCCTTAATTATTTACTTATTTTGAGACAGAACCTTGCCATATAGCCTAGGCTGGCTTCAAATCTGTGATCTTCCTTTCCTGGCTTCCCAAGTGCTGAGATTTCTGGCACGTGGCACACCTGGCAGTATACACCCTTTTAGTGCAAACTTAAACATCATGTTTTATTTAATTATTTTATTATGTTTTTGTGGTGCTAGGAATTGAATCCAGGCTGATGCTAAGAATATGTTTTACCATTAAGCAACATTTCTAGCCCTATATTTTAAATTTTAAAAGGAAAGGAAAAAGATTACCACAATAAAAATGTAAAAATGAAAATTTGTAAACTATCTGCAGCATACAATTAATTTCTGCAAGCTTTTCAAAAAATAAAGATTTAAAATATATTCTTTGCATTCTCATTCTGCTAACACAGATCTTGAAGAGTCAATATAAAGATATAAATATTTTATAAAAGAAGAAAATAGGGGATAAAATCACCTTCAAAGAATTAGACTGAACCTTTTTGCCACTTAATGCAGAACTAAAGGGAAGCAAATATAAATTAAATTTTTAAGGAAGAAGTCCATAAAAATTATGGATACTTGGTTAATGGAATGGGTTATCTTTACATTTACATTCCACACTGCTATATGCTTTTCAACAAGGCTTGATGATCTTTTTCCAACATAGCATAAGAAATGTGTCCATATATTAGATAAGAAGTTGTATCCTGTAACTAATAAAGTTCAATTAACTCTCAAGTTCTTTCAGATATCCAAACCACTCTTAGTAAATAGACAATTTACATGAGTATTGCTTAAAATATGAGCCATTAAACTACTTGTATCAAAGTAAATTGATGATATTCTTTTAAAACATTTAAAAAATTTTTGTGTTATGTATGTTAGTGTGTGTGAGTGCAGGATGCATGTGCCATGGCACATGTGTAGAGGTCAGAGAACAAATTTTGGTTCAGTTCTTGCCTTACAAGGCAGGATTTCTCTCTCTGGATTCCAGCTCTGCTATTGTTCTTTGCTGTGTTCAACAAGAGCATTCAGGAAATTCTACTGTCTCTCTCTCCCATCTCACATCAGTGTTCTTGGATTGCAGAAGCCCCACCATGGCTTCCAGTTTTTTATGTGGGGTCTAAGGATTGAGCTCTTTAACCACTGAACCAACTCCCCAGCCTTGGGGATGCTCTTTTAAAATATATGTTCCTGGGTTTCATTATTAGAGATGTCAAGAGTTCCAGAACTCTGGGTATCTCACACTTAAAAGTACAATGTTATTTTAGGTCATACAGACTGATCACCAATTAATAGCTTTAGATGAGTCATTCTCAGAAAGAAATCACAAGATAAAAAAGCAGAAGAATTTCCAAAGTCATTTTTTTTTTTTTTATTGTCTGTGCCCTACATTGCTAGGTACATGATGATGACTACAGTGTTTTTCTGCCCCTATCAGAAACAACTATGTAAACTAATATGTAAAGGAATAAATGTTCATCTTTTAAGAAACTAGCTTTTGTATGGTGTTGTACTGTACAAATGATAGATTTTAAGTTACTTTTAGGAGCATGTGTATACATGTATAATGTGTGTACACTGCACACAGAGAGGCCAGTGGAGAATGTTGGTGTCCTCCCCACTACCACTTTTTCCTTGACACATGATCTTTTACTGAACCCAGAGCTATCATTTTTTGCTAGACTGTCTGACCAGTGAGCCCCAGTTGATTCTCTGTCTATGTCACCTTGCACAGGACTGGGGTTACAGGTATGAACATGGCCACTCCCAACTTTTTATCATAATGTTTATCGACCTTAGGTCCTCTCAGGTCTTCATGCTTGTAAGGCAAGTGCTCTTACCCACTGAGACACCTCTGTAGCCTCTTAAATGTCTTCTTCACAAAAGTCAACAAACTTTTTAATCACCAAAGCTGTGATTCTAGATAATGTACACATTTCTTAGATACTCAGCATATGTTTATAATGAACAAAAAGAGTCTTTCCTAAAGATTAAGAAAAACTTGAAGTGTCTTGAATTGGCAAAAAGAGAAAGAAAGGAAGAAAGAAAGAAAGAAAGAAGGAAGGAAAGGAAGAAAAAGGTGGGTAAGAATAACAAACTAAATCTTTTTAAAAAGTGTCAAAGAGTATTTATTTTTTAATATTTTATTCATTCATTTATTTTGAGAGACAAAGAAAGAGAGAGAGAGAGGCAGATATAGAGAGGGAATAGGCATGCCAGGGCCTCCTTGTGCATCTGGCTTATGGGGGTCCTGGGGAATTGAACCTGAGTCTTTAGGCTTCGCAAGCAAATACCATAACCACCAGGCCATCTCTCCAGCCCAAGCACTTCTTACAAATGTGCATTTGGAAAAATTAGAGTGAGAAAAGCCTTGTCTGTGGTGGGTAAACAGGTATTCTCATATGTTGTTAATGGGAATGTACAATGGGGGAGAGCTAGTAAAAGTAATACTTTTCAAAATTGTAAATTTACACATTTTTGACCTTCAATTTCACTTTTAGGAATCTATTTATAAACTTTTGTGAATAACACATAAAAAAGTAATTCACAACAATGTTTTGGCAGCTGCAAAAGACTTGAAACAATCTAAAATGCCAACAACTTACACCTAGTTAAATAAATTATTAGGTTGGGCGTGGTGGCACATGCCTTTAATCCCAGCACTCAGGAGGCAGAGGTAGGAGGATCACCATGAGTTCAAGGTCACCCTGAGATGACATAGTGAATTCCAGGTCAGCCTGAGCTACAGTGAGACCCTACCTCAAAAAACCAAAATAATAATAATAAAATAAATAATTATATACTTAAACATTATACACTCATGAGGAAAAAAATGAACAATATTTTTATTCATAAGCAAAACAAGACAAGCAAGATATGTTTCCAAAGAATAAAAATGACTGCCTGAGGCACCAGGATTGGAGGAATCATATAATCTCTTAAATTATGAATCAATATAACATATTTCATATGTGTCATAGACACACACACACATATATATACACACACACACTAAGTCTAATGTTAGAAAGACTAATGATAATCCTTTCCCTGTTTTACAATATACATTATGTAACTGAATACTTGCATACATATGGAATTAAAGAAAATGACCTAAAGAGCAATCCCTAAATAAGTACACATAAAATACATACAATAGAAATGGTCTAGAAATATCATCTAAAAACAAAAATATTACCCACATGAAGATGTCAAGTTTACAGTGTGATTATTTTCAACTAACATAAGCAAAACAGAGCCACATGGTATCAGTACACTGCTTCTCACTACCACCACATGAAAACTATAGACAGGACTCCTGGGTGAGGTGGTGTATTTGAAGCCACCTGTAGTGACACAACACAGTAAATGAGGAGCCAAGAAAACAAAGAATGGATTGTGGGGTTTGGAAAGGTGCAACAAAGGTTATGTGCACTTTCTGCACAAGCATGGTAGCCTGTGGGAGACCTAAATCCACCTGAGTTTGAATCTCTCCAGAACCCATGTAAAATAGCTGAGCATTCTATAACCCCAGTCCTGTATGGGAGTAGATACTGGAGAATCACTAAGACTCACACACAGCAAGCTTCAGAATCATGAGAGACTCCACTGCAAGGAAAAACAGGTGGGTGAGTGATGAAAGGAGAATCCTGATGCTTACCTCTGGCTGCTGGAGGCAAGCCCACATGGCACCAGAACTGTACACTCAGGGTACTGCATCAGCATGTGAGGAGAAACAGAACAGCCACACAGTGAGAAGCAAACACCGCACAGCTCTTTTTTCACTGTCAAGGCCCTTCAGTGGGAGGAAAGAATAGGCAAAACCCTACTTGAAACCAAAGTCAAAGAACCCTAGTGAAGATACTGACAGTCTAACCACAGGACAAGTCTTGCAAGTTTCAAATGCAATGGGTTTTTTAATGAGATGCTGAATTATCCAGCATGATTGGTCAGTAGTAGAGAGGAAATCCCTTCTGGCACTTCTCCTGGCTAGAGGACAGGGCACCATCACCACAGAGAACCTACTATTTAGGACAGCTACCCTCAGAGCCTGGTAAGAAATAACAATCAAAAGTTGGGAAGACTGGCTGCATCTTGAGATCCTGAACCCTGGGAGGCAGACCTGGTGCACCACCTTTCTTCTTTTTCTTTCTTTTTACCCAATAAAACTTTGCCTCACATTTCGTTAGTCAATGGTCTTACTTGTGCGACACCAGACCCCATAACATCTTGGGGGCTCACCCTGGACCTACATTTCAAGACCTCCCTCCCTGACTCTGGGATGACCGAACTGAGGAAGGACCCCTAGTCTTGGCCCGAGAACCATATCTCCACCTGTCTGCATGTTCCTGGTTTTGGAGTTGGTAGCAAGCCATTGACAGGGAACTTTTGCCCAGGACTGCCGGTCCCCTCCTTTATTGGGTAAGAAACCTCCAGAGGTGCTTTTTCCACTTTTTTTGTCTGGTTTTGTACACTTTTCTGGGCCCAAGAGGGAAGCTGGACACAGCATTAATTCCCCTGGAAGCAGGATGGAGGGACTGGCCTTGACCCTTCTGGCTCTGTTTGGAGATTTTGAATGGAGGTCCGAATCTGGTTCAATTTCGGTTTGACAGCCACTTAGCAGTGTCAGGAAAGCCATTCTTGCTAGCACGTTTGTGTTTGGTGTTGGGTTTGTTTGTCTTGTCCTTGTCTGTGAAGATATGGGTCAAAATCATTCCGTTGAAAAAAATCTTCTTTAAAACTGGTTAAAAAGCACTTTAAGGATCTTCAGGAAAAAAAAGGATAAACATTAAAATGAGCTAGGCCTATTATCCTAGCTACTTGGGAGGCTGAGACGGAGGTTCTCCAATTCAAGGTTCCAATATGATAACCTGAGTCTATATTTTAAACCATGTGACTTTTAAATTGCTTGATAAAAATAAGTAAATAATTTTAATTTGAACTGTGCCTGGTATTTCCTCTTTTTGGGGGGCTTTAAACAAATAAGACATTGTTTATAGACACCTTTTGGTTTATTAATCCAAATAGTCCAACAGGTCTCTCCTAAAGCTTTTGTTGGCATTTGATTTATTTCAAGGTTTTTTGTTTTTCTCTTTAAAAGTCAGATCTAACTAAAGCCTATGGTGAACTAAAATTTTATGTAAACAAAGCCATATTTTGTTACATGATCTCATAAATATAATTACTGAGTTTATGTTCTAGGTCAACTTCAACTTACATAGAGGATTACTGAAAAAAATAAAATTCTCTCTGAGGTGGTGAATCAAAATTTTCCAGCAGGTTCTCTGACATCCCTTCTCAAGACAGTCTTCTATACCCATCTGCTCACATGGGAGGACTGTCAGCAACTGTTGCAGACCCTCTTCACCAACACAGAGGAACATGAGAAAATATGAACGGAAGCCAAGAAACTAGTGTTGGGAGGTGACAGCCACCTCACAGAAAACCCTAATGTTATTGATGAGTCTTCCCTTCCACGCAACCAGACTGGGATCCCAACACCGCTGAAGGATGGGTAGAAGCTTTCCCAATCTGAGACAGCCCAAATAGTGACCAAGTCTTACAAAGAGTCTAGGAGTCCACTGTTCAGCAATCAAGGCTGCTTTACAGACACACCCTGTTTGCCCCCATCTCTGTCAGCTTAGTGACACAGTTCTGATGAAGAGACACCATATTGGGATGCTAGAAGGCCACCCTAACCACTCCAACAACTGTGAAAGTGGAAGGGACAAAATATAAAAGGATTAGACTTACTTTTTATGAAACAGGGGGCCTATTATGGTAAAACTTATTGCTTTTATGTCAGTCAGGAATAATCTGAAATACACTGTCTTTAGGTTAGAGAAAATCTCAAAGAAAAAGAACTTTAGAGACAGGCCACTAGTAATTGGTTTCAGTCTATGTTTAATTGGTCTCCATGGCTAACTTCCCTTCTCTTCTATTGCTGGCCACCTGATACTACTACTCTTAGGTCTTACCATAGGACCCTGCATTATTAATGCTCTAAGTAGATATATAAAGAACAGAATAAATTCTGTAAATCTCATGGTATTGCAGACACAATATAACCCCTTATGAAAACACCCTAGACACTGTTCTTCATGAGTCAAGGATTTGACTTAGTGTCATATCAGTGGAAGGAATGGAAAACGGAGTGTGAAAGAAATGTGATGATCCCTCTGTGCAATGCAGGTGTTTACTGTTACCTAAGGAATGGGATGATCCCTCTGTGCAATGTACCATGACCTCTCTGTATCTCTTTGTTTCTAAATATCTTTGTGATTACATAGCATAGAATGTTTCTTACCTCAGTTCTGCCTATGTGACCTATGTAACCTTGTGACTTCTTGTAATAGCCCCCTTATTTAACAGTATGTAATTTTGTGGTTTAACTTGAGATCCTATTTTTGCGATAAATATCATGTGGTTATTTCCAATAAAAGCTGACACTCTGAACAGATCAGGGCTGCATCCTGAGATCCTTAAGCTCTGGGATGCAGACCTGGTGCACCAGCTTTCTTCTCTTTCTCTCTTTTTACCCAATAAAACTTTGCATCACCAAAAAAAAAAAAAAAAAAAAAAAGTTGGGAAGATTAGGGCTAACCTGCCACAATCTCAGGGTGGGAGACATTGGCAAGTGGGAAGGCTGGAAAGTATATGTAAAGTGTAGGCAGCAGGGGCCCTGCTCTGGGAGTGAAGCTGTCACCACCACCCTTACTTTCTTATACAATATCAGATCATGGTGGAATAGAAGTAGAATTAGCAAAAAAAAGTGATAGAAACTATTCAAATACATTGAGGCTGAACAGTATATTCTTGAATAATCAGTGAGGTCACTGAAGAAAGCAAATTTTAAAAATCCCAGAATCAAATGAAGTTGAAAGTATAACTTAACAGAACCTTTGGGGTATAATAATTGAGTTCTAACAGGAAAGTTTCCAGTTATTTAAATGCTTACCTTAAAAAATTTAGAGAGTCTGATTGTGGTGGCACATGCCAGTATTCAGGCATATATAATATAATCCCAGTATTCAGGAGGCAGAGGCAGAAGGATCAGGAGTTCAAGATTGGCCTAATCTACATGAGGCCCTGCTTCACTCCCTTCCCAATTCTCAGAAAAATATCAAATAAAAACATAACGATGCACCTAAAGAAAGAGTTTAGAGAACCCCAAAACAGGTGGAAATAAATAATAAGGACCATAGCATGAATTAATGAAATGGAGTCTAAAAGAATAATACAAAGAAACAGTAAAACAGTTGGTTCTTTGAAAAAGTACATATGATTGATAAACTCTTAGCCAAAGTAATCAAAAGAAAGAGAAAATTCAAATTAATAGAGTTAAACACTGCAACAGATATCAATGAAATCTAGATGATCATTAGGGAATGTCCCAAAACATCTAGATTCCAAAACCACTGAAAAATCCAGAAGCAATAAATCCCTAGACATATATGAGCTATAAAAATTAAATCAAGGATCTAAACAACTCAAATAGATCTATAATGAGCAATGAGATTAAAACAGAAATAGCCTCCCAACAAAGAAAAACCCAGAACTGGGTAGAAGCTCTCCTGAATTCTACCAGAGTTTTCAAGAAGAATTAAAGCCATGTTTCTCCAGACACATCATAAAATAGAAAGCAATAAAATATTACCAAGACCACTGTAGGGTACCAAAAACCAGGTAAGTTAACAAAACAACAAAAACTGATAAAACAGATGCAGAAATTGACAATGAAAGACTTGCAGACCATGACATGAAAGCAGAGGGGGGACAAGAAGGGATAAAGGGAGACAAGAAAATGCAATGCATAATGAATATGAGCAAAGTAAAATGATACATGTGTGCTAAGTAATAGACAGTAGAAACATAAAAAGAAAAGCAAAAAACCTACAGAAATGAGTATATTGATACATATGTATGAAAGTGCTGCAAACAAATTCTTTCTTTTATACTAACTTTAAAAGAGAAAGAGCCCCAAACTGTTTGCCAATGAGGTCACATCTAGAAGGCCATTCAAATATAAACCCAGCATTCTGCAAATTCTTTATCAAAGGAAAAAGTTATTTTCTAGTTACTTCAAAATCATATGGCCAATTAAAGTATCTGTATAATAAATGTACCAAGAAGGATATGAGTAGTAAAAAGTCAAAAATGGGCATTTAACATTTTTTACATCAGGAAGAAGTAATATTGCATAAACTTTAAAAATTAAGAAATTCAAGAAAGCACACTTTTCACAAATAGTGAGGCTAAATGCTGTACAAATGGAAGTGTAAGCTCAAAATAGAATACATCTAACTGAACTGATTCAAATATTACTTCTTGTCCTCCTGCAAGATGACACAAGTCAACTCATGATGATTCTTTAAAACAAACAGCTCAAAAGAAAGTATTTTTAAATGAATTTTTTACTTACTTATTATAGACAGAAAAAGAAAGAGACAGAGAGAATATATGAATGAACAAATATGGGAACGCCACATCCTCTAGCCACTGCAAATCAACTCCAGATGCATGCACCACCATGTGCATCTGGCTTAAGTGGGTACTGGAGAATTGAGCCTGGGTCCTTTGGCTTTGCAGGCAAGCACCTTAACTACTAAGCCATCTCTCCAACCTAAAAAGTGAGTATTTTTTTGACCTTAAAAGTTTTATATGGGGGCTGGAGAGATGGCTTAGTGGCTTAGGTATTTGCCTCTGAAACCTTAGAACTCAAGTTCAATTTGCCGGTACCCATATAAGCCAGATGTACAAGGTAGCACAGTTTGAAGTTTGTTTGCAGTGGCTGGAGGTCCTGGCATGCCCATTCTCTGTCTCTCTCTCTCTCTCGCTTGCTCGCTCACTCGCTCTTGCTCTCTACCTCTTTCTTTCCCTCTCAAATTTTAAAAAAGGATTTAAAAAATTTTATATGCTTAAAAGTTGACTTTTTATTGTTAAGTAAAATAGAGAATTTCCTCACTGAAATTGGCCAAAATATACTGAAAGCTTACTCACCAACAAGTATACTGCTGATATAAACTGGCTGTATAAAGTGACTTAGCAATGCTCCCTGTACACCAAGCACCTCCCATCTTGTCAACTTGTCACTTGAGGACATGCTGTTTACTCTATTAACAGCATCCTCAGAACAGTAAATAGTGAGATAAATTTTGCCTTCAACAGCTACATGGAGACTCAGTTCTTCATTGGCTTCAAATGCAGAAATAGAATGTGGATTAAGACGTCTAGAGAAAGAAAACAAAGTGTTCTTTTTAAAAAACCCTAAAAGTAAAATATACAATTACCTAAGAATTTTTATTATAACAAGGCTTAATTTTCCAATGCACATCTAATTCTAGTAACAGAAATATATGCACACAAACACAAAGTAGGAATGGAATGACTTTTCTATAGAATTGATGCAAACTGAAAATAACAACACATACAGCTTTATGACAGTTAATTTTTCATGTTATCTCAATTCTCTTATGTCCGTTAAAAAATCAAGTGATAAAATGATCAGGAGTTCAAGACCAGCCTCAACTACAGTGATTGTGAGACCTGACTGGGTTGGTTTGTTTGTTGTCTCAACAAACAAGTCAAATGAAAAACTAAGTTCTGTTCTTACCATAATTTGCATGCCATTTCCTTTCTTCATATAAAACATTTAGAAACCAAAGAATGAGTAAATTGAAAATCTTACAGTTTTTTACTTACAATTTACCTCCAATAAAATGTTAACATAGTACAATCTAAAATTTTTCTTGAAGTTCCTCTCTGGGGATATAGATCTTATTTTCACAGGTATTGCTAGAAATTGTGTAAAAGTATTAGCAATGGTTTTAGATAACTGGATCTGAGGTGAATCTTTCTTTATTGGGTTTGTCTATACTATTTAACACTTACAATGTTGGTACTATGTATTCATCAAGGCAATGACTTTCTTTTTTTTTTTTTGTAGGGTCTCACTCTAGCTCAGGCTGACCTGGAATTCACTATGTAGTTTCAGGGTGGCCTTGATCTCACAGTGATCCTCCTCCCTCTGCCTCCCGAGTGCTGGGATTAAAGGTGTGCGCCACCATGCCCAGCTAAGGCAATGACATTTTGACTACATAGTAGGATGTTTGCCTTATATCCTATGTTTTCATATAAGTATATTCATTCACAAAGTTTGTGAAGTCTTAAAAGTAGAAAAGAAAGTGGTCAAGAATGGAAATTTTAAGTAGCCACAGAGCAGGGTGAACTGAGGGAAGAGGAGAGGATTTGTAGTCCTCTTTAGTAGACAATGTGGATACATACAGATTTTCTTCTTCTCTTTGTTACTCAGAATACACTCAGTGGCTATCCCATAGTTCTTTAAAAATAACTTCCATAATACTTACAACTGTGACTTAATCTGGGCTGATCCTTTAGGCAACTGGTTCATATAGAGGTAAATATTGATGTTCTGTTTCAGAGTGAGAAGATTAGAAGCTGGTTCTGTACAAAATATTGACTTTTCCATCATAGTAGGATTTTTGCTATAGAAAAGTAGAAGCTGCCTATAAAAGTACCTGAAACAAGTAACTCTGTTAAGTAATAAAATTTATTAAAGATGTATTTTAATGAGTATCAATCTGTGTATGAGCAATGACCCTGCAGGTTAAGTAATGATACTGATAAGGATTTTTATTAAAGATGTATGAAAAATCTATAAGGAAACTTACTACTTTTTAAGCTAATTAAGAAGTAAAAAATATATACTAAAAACAGTTTTAATAGAGGTAACCTACATGGGAATATAATGTTGCTCCCAGAAGTCATAGGTTATTAAACAAAAATTCCTGGGCTGGAGAGATGGTTTAGTGGTTAAGGCACTTGCCTGAGAAGCCAAAGGACCCAGGTTCGATTCTCCAGGACCCACATAAGCCAGATGCACAAGGGGAGTGGGCATGCCTCTTGAGTTTGTTTGCAGTGGCTAGAGGCCCTGGCATACCCATTTTCTTTCTCTATCTGCCTCTTTCTCTCTCTCCCTGAATAAATAAATGAATAAATAAATTTCCATGTTGTGGTGGGCCTCCCTATGAGTTGGTGATTAGGGAGGTCTCTAAAGCTCTCCTAACAATAGGACATTGCCCCTTCTCTTGGTTACCCACCAGAACTGTAGGGTAAGACCATATTGCTGGAGACACTACATGCTTTGGTTGTAGAACCTGGAAAAATGAACATGGAACTGAGCAGGAAACTTCCTCCCTGAAAGCTAGCTTTTATAGGCATCACAGTCTTAATCAACAATGGACACTTTATGCTATATTTCTGACCTGCTAGGCAAGATGTGCCCACTGGTACAATAGTGGCAGAACTGTTATGGGGTAAACAACTGCTTTCTGACTGGATTTGATGCCTGATCTAAAGAAGAGAATTTATGCTTGTACTGTAAACTTGCTCCAAGGAACATGGCTGGAGAGGTCATAGATCCTAGTTGGGAAGCTACTACTGTTATTTTGCTATATGGACATGTTGTGCCCATCAAGCTGCCTTCTAAATATTTGTGTTAATGTCCACAGATTAGTGATGCTTTTAACTTGGGTCACAGAAGTTTCTT